>CM029437.1:56311172-56911172 GCA_017140255.1 Eucalyptus paniculata subsp. matutina | reverse complement strand
ACTACATTAGCGTTTACAAGTCTAGGCAATTCACTGTCATCCATTTCAACTAAAACCATAGCACCACAAGGAAGAATCTTCTTAATGAGCTACGGCCCTTCGTAGTTCGGGGTAAATTTGCCACGAGGATTTGGTATGGTTGGAAGCACCTTCCTCAACACCAGGTTGTTGACATCGAAATGTTTGGGACGCACCTTTCGATTGAAAGCTTTTGCGACTCGTCTCTGATAGCATTGACCATGACACATAGCTTGCAATCTCTTCTCATCGATCATGTTTAACTACTCATGCCTTTGTTGCATCCATTCGGTCTCATCAAGTTTAGACTGGGAAATGACCCTTAGAGAAGGAACTTCAACCTCAACAAGTAAGACCGCCTCCATCCCATACACAAGTGAAAAAGGAGTTGCCTTGGTAGAGGTGCGGATAGAAGTTTGGTACGCCATTAGTGCATAAGGAAGTCTCTTGTGCCAATCACGATAATTTTCAATGGTCTTTGACAGGATTTTCTTTATGTTCTTATTCGCCGCCTCCACTGCTCCATTCCTCTGAGGACGGTACGGTGACGAGTTCAAATGCTTAATTCGAAACTCATTGAGCAATCTGTCTACGACTTTGTTGTTCAAATTAGTGCCATTATCCGTAATGATCGCCTCTGGCACCTTGTAACAAGTGACAATGTCATGACGGATGAACTTTGCCACATTCTTGGCAGTAACATTAACATACGAGCTGGCCTCGATCCACTTGGTAAAATAGTCTATCGCCACCAAGATAAATTGATGCCCATTTGAAACTTTGGGGTTAATGGGCCTGATCATGTCAATTCCCCACATCGCAAAGGGCCAGGATTGGGACATTTAGCAAAGTTCATTCGGAGGGACATTTATCCTATCTCCATAAATTTGGCATCGGTGACACCGTCGTATGTGCTGAATGCAGTCGGACTTCATGGTCAGCCAAAAGTAACCAAGTCGCATGTTTTTTCTCGCCAAGAAGTGTCCGTTCATGTGGGGGCCGCACTCCTCTTCATGTATCTCTTTCATCAAACGGTCGACTTTTTTAGTGTCGACACACCTTAGCAATGTCGAGTCGAATAACCTTTTATAAAGGACGTCTCTACTGGTGAAGAATCTTGATGCCAACTTCGAGATATGCTTCCTATCTGCTGCTTCACCTCCGTCGGGGAATTCGCCGTTTTGTAGGTACTTCAAGATATCACTACACCATGGCTCTCCATCAGGCTCCTCTTCAATTATCATACAATAAGCTGGACGTCTAAAGATTTCAATTCTTAATGGTTTAATGTCCATGCCTTCAGTTACTCACAACATTGAAGACAAGGTAGCCAAGGCATCAGCGAACTGATTTTGGGACCTTGGTAAGTATTCGAATGATATTTCTTGAAATTTTTTCGTCAACTTCCCCAGGAACTCATGATACGGAAAGATGATAAGGGTTGAATCACCGTAAACCTGCAACTTTTGGATCTTCATATCGATGGCATCCTAGAGGCCAAGCATGCATGCTTCGTATTCAACGATGTTATTTGTACAAGGGAACGTCAATTTAGCGGTGACAGGGTAGTGTTGTCCATCTGGGGAGATAAGGACTGCCCTAGTACTAGACCCGACTAAGTTAACTACACCATCGAAGTACATCATCCATTTGTCGCTTGATACAAGTAAAATTCTCTCTTCTGCATCACTATCTTCATCATATGCTCTAGACCCATTAGAACTTTCTGCTAACATGTCTGCTATGGCACGACCTTTAATGGACTTTTGTCCTAGGCTCTGAACGTCAAACTCTGAAATTAAGATTTGCCATTTGGCCAACTTGCCAACCAATGCCGGCTTCTCTAAGAGATACCTAACGGGATCATTTTCGGTCACCAACAGGATTTGGTGATGAAGTGTGTATTGTCGCAGCCTGTGCAAGACCCAAATCAAAGCCACGCAAGTTCTCTCAACTTCTGTATAATTCCTCTCAGAAATGGTGAACTTCTTGCTCAAGTAGTATATCGCACATTCTCTCCCATCGTTCGGTCTTTTCTGTGCCAACATGGCTCCCAATGATTCGTTATGTATGGTTAAGTACAAAATTAGGGGAATTTTAGGGAGAGGGGGCATTAGGATCGGTGCGTGAGTGAGATAGTGTTTAATTTTCTCGAAGGCACCCTGGCACTCAGCATCCCACTCAACCTTTGCATTCTTTTTCGGGAGCTTGAAGAATGGCTTTGCTGTTTCAGATAGTTGACAGATGAATCTCGCCACATAATTGAGTCGTCACATCAGGCTGTGGACTTCTCTGGTGGTAGTCAGGGGTTGCAAATCACAGATAGCTTTAACTTTTGACGGATCAATCTCTATGCCCTTACCACTAATCATGAACCCCAACAGCTTCCCAAATCTCACTCCAAAAACACATTTTGCGGGATTGAGGCGTAGCTTGAATTTCCGAAGACGTTCGAATAACTTTCGCAAGATTTTAACATGATCCTCACCCCACCTCAATTTTGCAATCATGTCGTCCACGTATACTTCGATTTCCTTGTGCATCATGTCATGGAATAATGTGACTCTCTGATACGTTGCCCCAGCATTCTTTAGACTGAAAGGCATCACTTTGTAGCAGAAAGTTCCCCAAAGAGTTATGAATGACGTTTTGCTCTTGTTTTCTTCTTTCATACGGATTTGGTTATATCTAGAAAAAACCGTCCATGAAAGAGAATAACTTAAATCCTGCTGTGCTGTCAACCAAGACATCGATATGCGGGAGTGGAAAGTCGTCCTTAGGACTTGCTCAATTCAAGTTGCGATAGTCAACACACATCTTGATTCGCCCATCTTTCTTCATTACCGGCATGATATTTGCTACCCAATTAGGGTAGCGCGTCACTTCGATAAAATCTACTTTTAGCAATTTCATCACTTCTTCTTCGATCTTCTTGGACAACTTTGGTTTAGTTCTCCTAAGTCTTTGCTTCTTGGGTGGCACATTAGGATCCGTTGGCAAAACATGTTCCACAACTTTAGGGTCTAATCCCAGCATGTCGGCGTATGTCTAGGCGAAGACATCTTGATACTCTTTCAAAAGATTAGTCATCCTTTCCACCTCCGACTCTAAGAGACATGCCCCGATCCTCACTTCCCTAACATTCTCTACATCACCTAAATTTATGGTGATTGTTCGCTCTTCTGACAACGGTTTCGATTCTTCATGTCGATTCTATTCGTGCTCGATCCCCTTCTGATCGTCATCGTCAGTGTCATCAGAACCTGAGAGACTCTCTTCATACACATCCGGGTCACACAAGTCCTTATCATGATTATGCATAATGTAATGCCTGAGATGCGATGAGATAAGTTAGAGCAATGTCGACAATAAAGATGGTGCATGTATTTTTCGAAGAATTTTCGGAATATATTTTTTTGTAAAAAGCTTCAAGAACTTATCCTCATATCCTCGGATTTCCTTGTCCTTGCAAAACAATCAATTAAGGGAGCTGTCATACCATAGATGTCCTCTTTTTTTTGGAGGTCTTGGAAACGTCCGGGGAAAAGGAAATGAAGGTTTAGGGGTATTTTTGCCTAAAGAGGTGCCTCGACCACCTTGTATGGCCCTAAATTAGGGCGCGGATCCAAGACTCTCCCAACTATATCCGCCCATACGACTCGTCCGGGGAAAAGGAAGAGAGGTTTAGGGGTATTTGCCTAAAGACCAATGGCCCTTGGATTTTTTTTTTTTTAGTTCTTAACAACCTATGTAATTCTAGGAGTCGCCACTAACCTATTGGGGTCGGCTAGAAACCAATCAAGACACGGGAGTGTTGTCTCGATTCATACGCAACCAGAGATTTCTAAGAACGGGGACTCGTTTACGCCAATGTTTCTATTAGCGCCCTTGCGGTACCACTAACTTGGAATGTTGTTTATCTAAATGGCCATACAATCTTGATTACCAATTATAATCTTTATGAAACCACTAAGTGTCCATGCAAATGTTTTTGTAGTTTTTTTTTTAATGTCTAGACTAATCTTAACATAATTTAGAAGAGAAATTTACACTCAAATTAATGAAAAGCGGCGCGTAAGTAAACATCCAAGAAATTGAAATGACTTGAAAATAAACGCAGAAAATGTAAACCCGATACAAGTCGGGCAAATAATATTACATGGTCTTGTTATCACACCCCGGGACAGGACCCTCGTGAGCAAAATGGAAATTTAAATATGCATGAAATTACTTAGATATGAAATTTTAATTTTAATCTATGCAAAATGGATTATTTACAAAAATGATCATAAAATACCAAAATAGCATTAAATTAGGAAAATGACCTTTTAAAAATAGGAAAATTTCATAGATGCCATTTTTGCCTTAATTTGATACATCTATCACCTTTTATATTTTTTTTTGAATTTTTTGGATTTTTTTGGATTTTTTTTTATTTTTTTAATAAAAGTAATAATTTCCTAAACCGATATATGCTAACATTGAACAACACAGCACATGAATATCACAATAACCGAGCTCAAATCGACCGTTTCAAGATCGAAACTTGGTTTGCGCATTTTGTTGAACACTTGACGTGCATTAAATCACCCCAAATCAGCTTCCTCGGCCATGTTTGCAGGCCTTCAATCTCAACGCATGAGCAATATTATGTGGAACTAAAACATCAAGGTTAAACTACCACATGCAAGGAGTAAGATTAGATAGAAATCACAGCTTAAAACACACGAAAACCAAGCTGGAATCGTCATCAAATATGCGGGTTTGATCTGATTTTGCAAATCTGGGTTTGAACCCAAGTCAAGCAAACAGGTTGAATGCCCATATTCAAGCCCCGACACTCATCACATACGAGATCTAAGGGAAACACTACTTAATCCAAGTGAAAGTAGGTAACATGAGCTTTCAAATGCAAGAAACATCATAGAGAATGACCCACCGAACAACATCAAAACGACCTCTCCAAGAAGCACACATGCAAAACTCTTGAAGAGATTTCAAACACTTAGAAAAATTTCAGCCTCAGAAATCAGTTTTCCGGGCTGGTTTTCCTCTTGATTTTCATGATCAAAACATGCTCAAAATCGAAAATAAATACATCTAGGATGCTTACCTTGCTTCCTAGTTTCCTTTTCAAGTGGTTCTTGGCCGATGAAACCGACAAATTATCCTCGGGGGCCTGTGGAAGTTGGCTTCTTCAACTGGAAATGAGATCTGCAAAAAAAAAACTGACAACGAAGGTTTTCGTTGACCTCTAACATTAGACTTCAAGACGTATTTTGTTGGAAAACTTGACACCACGCCAAACTATATGTATTCTAGTTTGGGTTAAAAGTCAATATTTTCCTCATTTGTCTCTCAAATTTCTCAAAAACACTGGCTTTCCTCACTCGTGACCAACCAGTCTCAACACTTAGAAAATTTTTGGACTTTCTTGGCCCGCCAGGAGGGCACTGTTTCGGGGGGCTTTAGGAGGCCTTCCTAATCTCCATTTGGGACGTGCGACCTATGGTTGGAAAGCCCTTTGAGTGAAGTTTCACTCTCTAGTTTAAGGTTTTGGCTAATTTTGGCTGCAAGTTTGCTAAAATTTCCATTTTCTCTCTGGAGGTTGATCTGGAATTTCTGGGTTTGCCTTTTTCTGGAGTTGCTTCTGAGGGCCTCTTTGGAGAACGACTCCAAGCTCCCCCCTCTCCCTCTCGTCTCCTCTCTCTCATCCCTTGAAAGACCTTGCTTCAGTGATCTTATCCCCCGAATTAAGGGATTTTTGGTCAGCCTTTTGTCCACCTACCAAGCTTGTCAACAGGGCTACTTCACCTACTCTTCTGACTTAACCAATTTTTTAACTTCTGCAGCCGTTGAGTGTACGGACTTTGCTGCGACTTTCCCGTGCTTTCAGCAGCTTATCCCTGGCAAATTTTCGTCCACTTGCACTACTATATACGGTCTTTCAGCACGTGCAAAGATCGAGCTAAATGGGCGGCTGAGTGGGATATGGTAGGGCCACCAATATGGCTACTTAGCAACTCCAAATTAAGACTTAATCGTGGACTGAGATTTGGCAGCTGGTTTGAGTGCTTTAATCCATCACTTTGGCTGTGGTTTTTGATCAATTAGCAAGTTCATGTATAGTAGTTTAAGATCTTGACCAAATTTTCGCAATTGTCCCACCCAATTTTGCAAAAAAGTCCCTCAAAGTTGGCCATTTTCTTATCCGAAAATACCCAATTCAATACAAATTTGGTCTTTTTGGCTCAATTTGATTGATTATACTTGGCCCAAATTCAATTTCAACTTAATTGATGACCAAGATGATGATTTAAGGGCTCGGGCGCAAATTTTGCAAAATTTGCGAATTGGTCCCTCAACTTTTGGAAATTGCATTTTGGCCCCAACTTGCCATTTGAATTCCAATCTGACCTCCTAGGCTTGGCTAGTCACATTTAGATCATTGGCCCCAACTTTTTTTTTTCTTTTTTTAATTTTTTTTTTTTCGATTTTTTTTTTTTTTTTTTTTTTAAATTATTATTATTTTTTTTTATAGGAAAAACATCTTTAATTTAAAACACGATATTAAACACCTAGATAATCTATATGCAATAATTTTTTTGGGCAAAAATTAGGTGTCAACAGCTGCCCCTCTTTGGAAGGAAGCTCAAAGAGGTTTCTTTCAAAGATAAGGTGACACCTAATTTTTTTTTTTTTTTTTTTTTTTTTTGTTTTTTTTTTCATTTTTTTTTATACAATAGTAAAATGAAAATGCAAGTAAGCTTAATGTAAAGAGCATGATCTAAGGATATACCTGTGAACAATTTGAAAAGTGTGGTTTAATGATATACCCATAAACCTTGTGGTTTAAAAAGTCCCACTAACCTTGTGGTTTAAGGCAGTCCCACTAACCTTGTGGTTTAAGGCAGTCCCACTAACCGTGTGGTTTAAGACAGATCCACTAACCGTGTGGTTTAAGGCAGTCCCACTAACCTTGTGGTTTAAGGCACTAACCTTGTGGTTTAAGGTAGTCCCACTAACCTTGTGTTTAAGGCAAACCCACTAACCGTGTGGTTTAAGGCAAACCCACTAACCGTTTTGGTTTAAGGCAATGTGGTTTAAGGCAATCCCACTAACCTTGTGGTTTAAGGCAATCCCACTAACCTTGTGATTTAAGGCAGTCCCACTAACCCCCACTAACCGTAAGGCAAACCCACTAACCGTCCCACTAACCGTGTGGTTTGTATGATTTTAGGATGACCAAGAACCTCTTGAAAATGTATGGTTTAAGGCTAACCCATGAACCCTTTGAAATTATGTCTTGAAAATGCATGGTTTGAGGCTAACCCATGAACCTTTTGGAATTGTATGGTTTAAGGATAACCAAGAACCTCTTGAAAATGCATGGTTTAAGGATAACCAAGAACCTTTTGAAATTGCATGGTTTAAGGATAACCAAGAACCTTTTGAAAATGCATGGTTTAAGGCTAACCCATGAACCCTTTGAAATTGCAAGGTTTAAGGATAACCAAGAACCTTTTGAAAATGCATGGTTTAAGGATAACCCATAAACCCTTTGAAATTGCAAGGTTTAAGGATAACCAAGAACCTTTTGAAAATGCATGGTTTAAGGCTAACCCATGAACCCTTTGAAATTGCAAGGTTTAAGGATAACCAAGAACCTTTTGAAAATTGCATGGTTTAAGGCTAACCCATGAACCCTTTGAAATTGCAAGGTTTAAGGATAACCAAGAACCTTTTGAAAATTGCATGGTTTAAGGCTAACCCATGAACCGTTTGAAATTGCAAGGTTTAAGGATAACCAAGAACCTTTTGAAAATGCATGGTTTAAGGCTAATCCATGAACCCTTTAGAATTGCATGGTTTAAGGATAACCAAGAACCTTTTGAAAATGCATGGTTTAAGGCTAACCCATGAACCCTTTGAAATTGCAAGGTTTAAGGATAACCAAGAACCTTTTGAAAATTGCATGGTTTAAGGCTAACCCATGAACCGTTTAAATTGCATGGTTTAAGGATAACCAAGAACCTTTTGAAAATGCATGGTTTAAGGATAACTCATAAACCCTTTGAAATTGCAAGGTTTAAGGATAACCAAGAACCTTTTGAAAATGCATGGTTTAAGGCTAACCCATGAACCATTAGAAATTGCATGGTTTAAGGATAACCAAGAACCTCTTGAAAATGCATGGTTTAAGGATAACTCATAAACCCTTTGAAATTGCAAGGTTTAAGGATAACCAAGAACCTTTTGAAAATGCATGGTTTAAGGCTAACCCATGAACCCTTTGAAATTGCAAGGTTTAAGGATAACCAAGAACCTTTTGAAAATGCATGGTTTAAGGCTAACCCATGAACTTTTAGAATTGCAAGGTTTAAGGATAACCAAGAACCTTTTGAAAGTGCATGATTTAAGGCTAATCCAAGAACCCTTTAGAATTGCATGGTTTAAGGATAACCAAGAACCTCTTGAAAATGCATGGTTTAAGGATAACTCATAAACCCTTTGAAATTGTGTGGTTTCACTATAGGAGCCTGTCATTCGAGAATATTCTGAAATGGATACTACACATCAAATAGTATTCATTATAACAAGTATTCTAGTAGCGAAAGCATACTAGATGAGGTCAATTTCAACATATGTCATTAGAAACAATATCAAAAGTGTATCGGTAATGAGAAAGCAATGATTGCATAAACAAATCAAACTAATTCCGACAACTTGACAAACTCGCAAAACTGTCATCACGCTCGAATGATATCATTAATCGTCAAATTCTCTTGGGAGAAAAGTCCTTGTCGAAATGACCCTGACTTATGAGAAAGGTTTGTTAAGTATGCCAAGCAAGGATCCCTAGTCAGAAAGGGCTTCTCGCATATCCTCAAGAAAATGGCTGTTTGATCCCATCTGTTCATGTGGGAAATAAACCGATCACTCAACCTCACTCTTCCAATGCACAAGGCTTTGAATCATTCGCAATAAGTACACATTGACCAATCAAAGAGGTCTTTTAGAAGGACCGTAGTGCAGGTTTGGTCATGGTTTTAGCAATGGATAAGCATCATTGGCTATGAAATGAATTAATCACTGATCGACATCTCCGCCAGGTTTACAAGTCAAGAAACCTTAAGATGAGATAAGACAACCTTACTCTCACTTCTTCGAGCGGCATCTTCTTTAGGAAGTCCTTATTTCCACTTTGAATCATCCCAATCTGAAGAGACTTTGGAAATGGGTTGTAATGTTGATTCGGGGAAAGGTTCAAAAGGCTTAGCTCAAAAGGCTTAGAACTTTTTGTCAAAGGGGGATTTGGGAGTTGGTGATTATCATGGCATCATTACCATATCATCCATTTTTTTTAAAGCACTCAATGTTTAGAATTCAAATTGTCTCGAAAGTCCTTTGACTAATCATCTTAACATAATGGCTTTTGCATTTGCAATGATTTTCTCTTCAATGCAGGCATTTTTTTTTTTTTTGCCATTTTTGCTTTCACGAAGATATTCCTCTTGATGCAATTGTTTCTTCCACTCTCTCTCTCTTTTTTTTTTCCGAGCATTGGCCTTGCTTTTACCAGGCACACTACTTTTTCATGCTCCTTAATTTTCATTTGACTTTTGCTCTTTTGAACTTTTTGAGCTCTTAGGACTTTCAAGATGCTTTTCATATTCTCATGTAAACACCAATTGCATTGGTAAATCATGTGCCCTGCCCCAATGTGGGGAGATAATCACCACTCGGGTTTTAGAAATGAATAGTTAGGCTCAATATGGTTTAAGCAAAGGGTATCGGTGTTTGGGTAGAGAAAAGAATGCTCTTCTTCACCTTGGGATGCTTCGAGCTTCCATAAGAATTCACCTAAAGTTACCACAAAAAAGATTTATGCAAGTGAGAGTAAAGAAACTTTTCTCATCTTCCCTCTCCAAATAATGTCAACCCAAACCTCCGTAATTGCCCCATCGTGGGGTGGTTCTTGACAGGGGTATTTTGTAGAAAATTCTTCACATTAAAAGGCTCAAATGGGCTAACTATTGTCACTTGTAGTGTGTATGATAGAGGAAAAAAAAATGCCTCTTATCATCTTGATCTATGTACCGCTTGCGAATGAATTCATTGACCTTAAACGACACGGGTTTTCTTTTTCACTCGAATCCCAGAGTGCTTAAAGGACATGTTTGGAAATGGGTTGCCTTTCCTCATCCTAAGTGTTTCTCGCTTGGCATAAGTAACATCGCCTTTCATTTTTGTTGAGATCATCTGGTGGATTAACCTCCATAGAGAATTTTGATTCGAAATGAGTGATCCATTGAGTGGATGGACAATTTAAAGATAAAGAAGATTTTTGCAAACTTTATGGAAAACTTTTTTTTCTTCAATTCCATTCCTTGTGCTCGTTTCTAGAAAAAACACTAGATGTTCTTTTTTTGTGATGGAAATTCTCCATTTGTTTTCCATTTGATTTTGAGAAGAAGGGTACTTACCTGTGCCTTAGTAGTCAGGTGACCCTACGAAGAACAAAAGGGAATGTGTTAGTACATGAATCCTCAGGGATCGTAAAAATGGAAACGATACAACATTACCCTTGGTCAGTTTCACCATTTGGCGGCAAACAACGGAATGAATGTACTGTTTTAAGGCTTGAAGAGAATCTCAAGTCTTTGGTCTCATTAGTTCAAGCATTTTCCTCTTTTTGCAAAAATAAGAGATGCAAAAGTTTTTTTTATTTATTTATTTTTTTTATTATTTTATTATTATTATTATGGCAACCTTGTTGCCGTTTCGGGATCGAACCCCGTACCTCTCGGACCGTTCATTCATTCCCCATACCACCAGGCCGAAGCGCTGGTAGTGTCTATGGGCGCTTCTTTTTTTATTTAATTGAACCGGCTCTAGAACGACACATATTTTAAGCCAACTTAGGTGACTTTGTCATGTGTTAACTCCACATGCTTACTTTGTCGATATAGATTATGCTTAAATCAATTTCTTGAGTTTGTTCCTCGAATACCGACGCTTCCTGTCAAACAAGGAAACTACGTCAAATAATGAAGTTAGAGAGGGGCATTTTGGAAACGATACCGAATTACCCTTCTCCTGCAGCTGACTTTAAATGTCTTGTGTTTCCTCTTCATGTGCTTTTGCTCCTCAGGTGTTAACATTTCCTTGAAGATCTTGCTTTCAAATGGGTCATTTAGATGTTATCAAATTCACTCTTTCTAAGTGGACGTCAAAGATGAAAGGAGAGGGGTACTCCTTGTTTCTACATGTGAGGGCATTGCTCCTTGGACATTTTACTCCATTTATTCCATCAAAATGGATGGTTGGGCCTTAGCATGCCTTCTTGGTATAAGGTGTTGCTCCAATGGTCAATGTGCACCTTTTCCTACAAGAGATAGGGCATGTTACTTATATTCCAAAATTGAATTGGACTAATTTAGGGACGATACTCCCTTTTTGTGCTGAATCAATTGACTTTGTTTCATCTTGCTTCACAAGTGAGAATCACTCTACTTTGAGTGACTTGCCCCGTTTATCAACTACAAGGAAAAAGAGACGTAATAATGTTATTTTCATATTCGACGTAATTCATTTTAGGAACAGTATACTCCCTTTTACGGCATAGCTGATGATTGCGTTCCATCCCGTTTCCTTGGCCATGGAGAGGGATTTGCTCTCATGATTGACAGCAATTCACTTGGCAAATGTCTATTCCATTTGAATCTTTCCCTTTTTAGAAGTCGGATGACTCAGGCATTGCGTGCCCCCGATCCATTTTGTGGCCATCTGCCCCAATTAAAATTTCCTACACATATGGAAACAATGTATTATTTCTATTCTTAGGTACATTAGGTTTAGGAACGAAGTACACCCTTTTTCAAAGTCGGGCAATTCAGCATCTCATTGTATCTTTGTGGAAGAAGGGGAGATATTGTCCTTATGGTCGAATGCATGCCACATTAGGTTAGATAACTTGTCCATATGCAACTTCATTATGTTACATTGATCAATGTTCATTTCATTTGAATCCTTCATGCTTTACTCAATTTCCCGCATACACCTTTTAGGCTAAGTGATCTTTCGCCATTTTTGCTGCGTCAATGCATTTCTCACTTCACAATCTGTAAGCATGGGTGGCTATGTCAGTTTATGAATGAGTTGTTTTGACTTTTGGAACGAACACACCCTTTTCTTTTAGAGATCGTGTGATTCTGGACCAGGTTGTCCTCCCCATGTAATCTTGTTGCTTGCCAGTAATTTGCCTCACTAAAATCTGCACAAAGTGCAAGGACAAGTCATTCCTAAAATAAATCGAATTTAACTTGAAACGATTACCACCTTTTATTTGAAGGCAACATTTGATGACCGATTCTTGTTTGTGTACATCTACATCTTGAAGTGTTGTCTTGCATACCACCAATAATCATCTCCATACAGGATTGGATGCCAAGAAACCGTTGGAAGTGTAGGGATTGCAGATGCTTCTTGTTCGCAACCAACGAAGTAGTTTGTTGCCAAAGAATGTCTACAAATTTCTTCTTCCACGAAGAATGTCAAATTAATATGAGGTCGTCCAGGATGTGGAACTTCATTAGACCAGTAGATTTGTGATCTTCAAAGTTTTAATGGTTCTTTTCACACTTAATCACGATGTTTGAATTCATATGATGCGAAAATATTCCTGAAGTTCATGACTCAACCAAATATGCCCATAAATGAGCATGAATTGGTGCATCTCATGACTTGCTCTATTAAGGAAAGGCCCACGCTTTTGTCTTTCCAGAGGACGTAAATGTCAATCTTGAACAAAACCGTCATTTTGCCTATTTGACAAAAATGGATGACTGAGTTAGTTGTTGCACAAGAAATCCCTATTGGAACGATTACAACCTTACCCCCTCAAAGCATTGTTCTACGGATCAACCTGCAAAAGCGATTAAGTGAAGAGATAAAATATTTTGCAAGTTCTTCTTGAAACTCATTTTCAAACATTTTGAAGCTAAGGCATAAAACTCAGCCCAGAGGGTCCATTTGAAACACTTCAAGTGTTTTAAAGAATATAACTTTTATGAACTCTAACTTCATTATTAAAAAATGTGAGTTGTATGATTTACAAAAGCATTTGATTGGGTCCACAATCAAAACCCAAAACGCAAAACATGGTTCCTAATAGGAATAATGACAAGGATAAAGTACAAGAAGCTCTTTCGTAGAGGAGCATAATAAGCACAATTCTCATCCTAGCTTTAAAGTCCACTTTTGGCATGGTCAAGCAAGAGGAGTTCAAGGAATGGTTGTCACGCATGACCTGCGAAAGGAAGATAATGTCAGTACATGAATGAAAAATTGATCTTTCAATAAAGCCGCCTCTTACAATGAAATCAAGGTGACGATACCTTCTTCGTAGTATCCACTTACGAAAATTTGGTATTTCATCAAGATTTTATTAGTAAGAGGAGATTTCATTAAAAGATCGATCCACGGCTATCAATTGAATGCCCACTCTGTTCCAAAAGTTTCATACACAAATGGGGCATTGATTTTGAAAGATTAATTTGTAATTTCACTCATGCAAAGGTGAGGTGATTTTTATTTTGAGAAATCAATACACAAAATGTGATTTGAATTTTAATTTCGGAATGTGACCAAGAAAGAATTTTATTGAAAATTTGATTTTAATTCTATGCCCCAAAATGTAATCTTGACTTGGAAGAATTTCTATACAAAATGTGACTTTGAGTTCATAATTGAAAATTTAAAAAAAACATATGTTTTATGGGGTTAGATCAAAGGTATTTGAAATGCTTATTTATTAAGAGTGAGTGCCAAGCCTTTATCACCAAGGGCATTCCATTGATTTCCGCGAATCTCCAAAAAATGAAAATTTCAATCCGAAGTGAGCAAGTACATGCGGAAATCATACTTACAATGGGTGAAGAGACTTTTTTTTTTCTTTCTAATCACATAGACATGCGGATTGTGAGGTTTGACACATAAAGGTGGAATTCTAAAGGCTTAAGGTCCCCATTTTGATTAGATCAAAAGAGTTTCCCCCACTCCGCACTTACGTCGGACAGTTCTCTTTATCATTAATCAAAATGAGCGGGACCAAAAGTGGATAACCATGGGTCATTCCCCGCACGGGTTCCATCTTTTGGCACCTTCTATGGGCTTCCTACTGCGATTGGGGTTTTAGATCGCGGGTTGTGTGTGTAAATGTGTAGTGCTAAGATAAGTATAAAGGCACACACATTGATTGATATCCAAACAACACTTCAATTTCATCCATATAGGCATACATTCCTACGCCTCCCTACAAAAGAGATGGGTTAATAAACACTCCACCCCTTATTACTCCAAACCTACAAAAACATTTAACACATTGTTAGCGGACTAACCTTGTTTTCCACGCGACTTTGACACGCGCTATCAAATGAAGACCATGTTAGTGAACAACCAACCAAGTTATTACGACCTAAGTCCTCTAAGGTTTGCAACAAAGTCCTCAGCGGAGTCGCCAAGCTGTCACGACCTCTTTTTTTTTTTTTTCCATCCGGAGGAAAAGAAAGAAGGTTTAGGGGTATTTGCCTAAAGAGGCGGACCAATGGCCCTAAATTAGGCACGGGCTCTCCCAAGCCCATACCTCGCGTGACGTTGGATTTTGAATTTTAATTCTTAACAACCTATGTATTTCTAGGAGTCGCCACTAGCCTATTGGGGTCGACTAGAAACCAATCAAGACACATGAATGTTGTCTCGATTCCTACGCAACCAGAGATTTCTAGGACCGGGGACTTGTTTACGCCAATGTTCCTATTAGCGCCCTTGCGGTACCATTAACTTGGAATGTTGTCTATCTAAATGGCCACACAATATTGATTACCAATTATAATCCTTATAAAACCACTAAGCGTCCATGCAAATGTTTTTGTAGGTTTGTTTTTTTTTTCTTTAATGTCTAGACTAATCCTAACATAATTTAGAAGAGAAATTTACACTCAAATTAATGAAAAGCGGCGCGTAAGTAAACATCCAAGAAATTGAAATGACTTGAAAATAAACGCGGAAAAGGTAAACCCGATATAAGTTGGGCAAATAATATTATATGGCCTTGTTATCATGCCCTGGGACAGGACCCCCATGAGCAAAATGGGAATTTAAATATGCATGAAATTACTCTAGATGCATGAAATTACTTTTAATTTTAATCTATGCAAAATGGATTATTTACAAAAATGGTTATAAAATACCAAAATAGCATTAAATTAGGAAAATGACCTTTTAAAATTAGGAAAATTTCATATATGTCATTTTATCCTAATTTGATGCTATCTAACATTTTTTATATTTTTTTTGAAATTTTCATATTTTTTTTTTTTTATTTAAATTTTTTTTAAATAATAATTTCCTAAACCGATCTATGCTAACATTGAACAACACAACACATGAATATCACAATAATCAAGCTCAAATCGACCGTTTCAAGATCGAAACTTAGTTTGGGCATTTTGTCGAACACTTGGTGTGCATTAAATCACCCAAATCAGCCTCCTCGAGCCATGTTTGCAGCCTTCAATCTCCACTCATAAGTAATCTCATGTGGAACTAAAATATCAAGGTTATACTACCACATGTAAAGAGTAATATTAGATAGAAATCATAGCTTAAAACACACTAGAACCAAGCTAAAATCATCATCAAATATGCGGGTTTGAGCTGATTTTGCAAATCTGGGTTTGAACCAAGTCAAGCAAACAGGTTGAATGCCCATATTCAAGCCCCAACACTCATCACATACGAGATCTAAGGGAAACACTACTTAATCCGAATGAAAGTAGGTAACATGAGCTTTCAAATGCAACAAACATCATAGAGAATGACCCACCGAACAACATCAAAACGACCTCTCCAAGAAGCATACATGCAAAACTCTTGAAGAGATTTCAAACACAGAAAAATTTCAGCCTCAGAAATCAGTTTTCCGGGCTGATTTTCCTCTTGATTTTCATGATCAAAACATGCCCAAACTCGAAAATAAATACATCTAGGATGCTTACCTTGCTTCCTAGTTTCCTTTTCAAGTGGTTCTTGGCCGAGGAAACCAAGAAATTATCCTCGGGGGCCCGTGTAAGTTGGCTTCTTCAACTGGAAATGAGATCTGCAAAAAAAAGAACTGACAACGAAGGTTTTTGTTGACCTCTAAAATTAGACTTCGAGACGTCTTTTGTTGGAAAAATTGACACCAAGCCAAACTATATGTATTCTAGTTTGGGTTAAAAGTCAAGATTTTCCTCATTTGTCTCTCAAATTTCTCAAAGAACACTGGCTTTCCTCCCTCGTGACCAACTAGTCTCGACACTTACGAAAAATTTCCGGACTTTCTTGGCCCGCTAGGAGGGCACTGTTTCGGGGGCTTTAGGAGACCTTCCCAAACTCCATTTGGGACGTGCGACCTATGGATGGAAAGATCTTTGAGTGAAGTTTCACTCTCTAGTTAAAGGTTTTGGCTAATTTTTGCTGCAAGTTTGTGAAAATTTCACTTTTCTCTCTGAAGGTTGATCTGGAATTTCTGGGTTTGCTTTTCTGGAGTTGCTTCTGAGGGCTTCTTTGGGGAACGATTCCGAGCTCTCTCCTCTCCCTCTCGTCTCCTCTCTCTCATCCCTTGAAAGACCTTGCTTCAGTGATCTTATCCCCCGAATTAAGGGATTTTTGGTCAGCCTTTTGTCCACCTACCAAGCCTGTCAACAGGGCTACTTCACCTACTCTTCTGACTTAGCCAATTTTTTAACTTCTGCAGCTGTTGAGTGTGCGGATTTTGCTGCGATTTTCCGGTGCTGTCAGCAGCTTATCCCTGGCAAATTTTCGTCCACTTGCACTACTATATACGGTCTTTCAGCACGTGCAAAGATCGAGCTAAATGGGCGGCTGAGTGGGATATGGTGGGGCCACCAATATGGCTACTTAGCAGCTCCGAATTAAGACTTAATCGTGGACTGAGATTTGGTAACTAGTTTGAGTGCTTTAATCCATTAATTTGGCTGCGGTTTTTGATCAATTAGCAAGTAAATGTATAGTAGTTTAAGATCTCAACCAGATTTTGCAATTGTGCCCACCCAATTTTGCAAGAAAGTCCCTCAAAGTTGGCCATTTTCTTATCCGAAAATACCAAATTCAATACAAATTTGGTCTTTTTGGCTCGATTTGATTGATTCGACTTGGCCCAAATTCAATTTCAACTTAATTGTTGACCAAGATGATGATTTATGGGCTCAAGCGCAAATTTTGCAAAATTTGCAAACTGGTCCCTCAACTTTTGGTCCCTCAATTTTTGGAAATTGCATTTTTGCCCCAACTTGCCATTTAAATTCCAATTTGACCTCCTAGACTTGGCTAGTCACATTTAGATCATTGGCCCCAACTTGCTTTTTTTTTTTTTTTTTTTTTTAAAATCTTTTTTTTTTTTAATTTTTCATTTTTTTAAGGAAAAACATCTTCCATTTAAAACACTATACTAAACACCTAGATAATCTATTTGCAAGAATTTAAATGAAATATTTTTGGGCAAAAATTTAGGTGTCAACTCCTTTCCTTGAGGTGGCAGCTCAATCACAACCAGCGCTAGGCTTTCCTCCAGGATTTCGATTGCTGATAATTCTTCGACCATAAGGTCAATCATCATTGGCTCCGTGGTTTCCATCTCGAAATCATTGATGCGATCCTCATCCGGCAATTCTATCACAACCGGGGTAATCATAGCGACCATCCCCTCCTTTCGCAGCATCGAGTCATCCATGCCCCCCCATTCGTCAGGGATGATATCCTTAGGATTATCAAAGAAACTCGAGGCATGTGAATATTTCACGTAGTAGTCATATTTTTTGCTTGGTTGACCCAACGTATCGAACACTTCACCTTTGTCATGAATCTTCTCTAGGAGATCACAGCTCCAAATGGTTCCCTTCGGATCCACTCTCGAGGCATTTTCTATTTCCACTTGTTCATCCTCCTCTGGGAAAGGAAGCTTAGTTTTCTCCACTTCATGGTCACAGGTCGTGTCGTGAGATGATGAGCTAATGACAAACGGTGCCATCATAGGTAGTGGCTCTTGTTCTCCACTGACATTGCGGATTACCCCCATACCTATCATTATGTGGATACATTCTAATTTTTCTTCCATGGTTATGTTCTGCCTTCTTTCATAGTGCCCAGCCAGCTCAAGGGCCTCATACAGTTTAGGGACATTCACCATGGGAGGTAGCTCATTCACTTGCACTTCCCCAAGAATCATATTCACCCCCCCCCCCGGCATGATCGGGCAAAGGGTTTTGCTGCACATTGGGTGTAGTTTCTTGAAGGTCAACTTTCCTTTATCCAATAGGTGCTGAACTTTCCATTTGAGTGTAAAGCAATCATCGACATCATGTCCCCTTTCCCCCATGTGGTATTCACATGCCTTGGTCATGTTGAACCCCGGGAATCTTGGAGGATCGTCTCTAGGCACCTCTTTGGCCGCCAATCTCTTTTCGAGGAGGATAGGTAACAACTTCGATAGTGGTCGGGGTAGAGGTGTGAATTCCTTTCGAAAGGGCCTCTTGCCATCGTCATATGCTTGTGGCGAGCCACCTTGAACCATTATAGGCTTGTGCACTGGTGTTGTGGCAGGCCGAGGGAAAAGCGGCTCTTGTACAAGCGCTACTTCAACTGCGGCTTCCTTATCTCTTCTTGCCGGGAACTTCCTCATGCCTCCGGTGGATGTCTTGCTCTCGATAAATGCTCACTCGACTTCTTCAGCTACTTCTACCAGCTGTGAAAATGTATGGCATCCTGAAAATACTAATTGGAAGTATTCAAGGGGCAATGTCCTGAGAAATAGTTGCTTCATCTCCTTCTTGTTCAAGGTCGGCTTCACTTGTGAGGTCATAGTCCTCCACCTTTGTGCGAAGGCCTTAAGCGACTCATTCCTCTTCTTCTCAATACGGGTCAACTTTTCCCTTGTGGGGACGAGCTCGACATTAAATCGGTATTGCTGCAAAGCTCATTGGTTAAATCTTCCCAACTAGTGAATTCTTCAATATCCAGTGCGATGAACTACGTTAGGGCAATGCCTTCCAAGCTG
Organism: Eucalyptus paniculata subsp. matutina; assembly: GCA_017140255.1. Taxonomy (NCBI): domain Eukaryota; kingdom Viridiplantae; phylum Streptophyta; class Magnoliopsida; order Myrtales; family Myrtaceae; genus Eucalyptus; species Eucalyptus paniculata. Next base: position 56,892,034 of record CM029437.1, on the reverse strand, counting down.
TCTTGGAATGTGTGTATGAGGAAAGGTACATTGTCAGCGTAGCGAGCCATGTTCCTCACATAGTACCTAAGGTGGGTCCTGGGGCATCCTGTTCCGTCATACTTTCTTGTGAACTTAGGCTCTTGAAAATTCTCAAGAAAGTTCATCTTGGTGTATGAAGACAGCCTATCAGCTCCTTTCAGCTCATAACCTTACAAGGCACACAGTCGCTCCTCCATCTTCGCCAAACGTTTTTCACTCTCTTCACTCAAGCAAGGCGTTGGGTTGTCCTTCGGAGGAGGATTCAAATTGACGATGATTAGTGTGACAGAAGGAGCCTCTCCAGCAATTTCTTTCCCAGGGAGATCAGTAACATGCGTGCCTCCTATCGACGTAGGAGTGGACGTTCCAGTGATAACTACTGCGGGGGGCTTGCTAAGCTTAAGCATCATTGCGGTGAGTTTGGCCATCTAGTCCTCCATCTTGGCCATGCACAGGTTGGTGTCTTCATTCTCCATTTTGACTTTCACGCGCGTGCCAATTGGGGATCTCCACTTGGCCGTGTTGACGATCGGCGGAAGACAATCGATCAGCTAGTACTTAATGCAATGGTAGATAAGTATATATAAGTACAAGTAATAATCAGACAATCGGCCCACGACAAAGATCTAATCACTCCAATATGTTCATTTCATTGAAAGCCAAGTTGCTACATAATACAAGAAAAGATTGAGAGTAAACCCCTAAACAATGAAGTTATTTCGAAGACCGAAAGACACTCCCCTAACTCCTAATTTTCAACATCAAGACCCTAGACAAGCTCCTTAATATTGCAACGCATACGAGTATGGTCCCGCTACATATCGCACTTGACTCAATCCAACTAATAAGGGCAACTTCTGCTCATGGCAACTCCACTAACTCGGGTTAACTTCGAAGCACGCTCCTCAGCCCCCTCGAGCTCCCTTTTTAGGCGCTTGACCTCAGCTCGACGGGTGATCTTCAATGGCACTTCAGGAATCTTTGGGTGTAGGCTTTCTGGGATCTTATGCCTAAGGATGTACTCCTTTAAGGCATAGTAGGTCTTTTCTTGTCCCTCCAACTCTTCTTCAGGGCATATCAGCTTCCGAGGGTGGCACATATCTCACATTGACTTGACCAATGCAATGGAATCTTCGTGATCTTCACATCTGTCAGGGAAGTCTACCCTGAGTGGATCCTCGTGAATCGCCGGTAGAAGCTGTTGAACCTCTTGAAACTGATGGGCGACTCGTGTTGGGTAATATTTGGTGACCCCAGTAATTCCCAACAAAGGAATAGGCCTAGTAAGCTCACACATGAACTGCGCTTCTTGAACTCGGAGCCATTTGGCATATGCCATTGGAAATCCTCAAGTTCAGGGTTTGTCATGAAAACTAGCCACTCAAAATAATGATAATTAGGGGCAAAGATTTTCCTATCCCTAAACTTCAGGATAGGGTGGCTAGAGTTAGAAATATCGCTCACGGCCATCAAGCTACCAAACCCTTTAACGTGAGAGAAGAACCAAATTTGAAAGAGTTCAAGAGAAGCATGGAAAACTTTGTTTTTGCTTTCTTTAAAACGAGTAAGGGAAAGAAAAATTTCGGTCAAGATGGCATTAACAAAGCCCTTTCCCATACATACTTCACGAACTACCCATGCCACAGAAGGGTTAATAGCGTTCCTACAATGTGGGAATAACACAAACCCGAAAAAAGTTGATAGGAAGATCCTATTTTTTTTGAAAAGATTGGGCATTTTGAAAAAGCTCATTTAAGAATGAAAACGGGTAGGTCTTGCGATTGGCTTTCAAAACCTTTTTCACGTCCTCTCCTTTAACTTTAAGGAACTCAGATAAAGTCAATGCATGCTCAGTACCTACAGGTGGGTTAACTAACTCCGACACTAAGGGCTTTCCAATGGCAATACTGTATTCCTCCAAGGTTGGAGTGAGTTCGTGATGACCGAGTATGAACGTGCAAGTTTTGGGGCACCAAACATGCGCTAACGCTTGCACGACACCAAAATAGGTTTCTATCTCCAATAAGGGAAGTAAATGTCCAATATATGATCGCACCCAATCATGGTCAGTTGGGTCCAATCTATTTCACCACGCGCGAAGCTCGGCATTTCGAATAGAGATGATGTGAAGGTCGGGTATCCTCATCGTATGATCAACCTAATTTGTCGTGGATCGATCAAAATGAAAGCGAATAAGTAAATTGCGAAGAAAAGAGTTCCAGAAACTTACCCTCCTCATTGAGCAGGGATGTCAAGGCCAAAGACATGCGCATGGACAGTGGTTTGATTTCTACTCTAGACGGCCCAAAATGGAGCCATGGGATCACATGATTGAACCAACAAGCTCATCGTGTTACCCATGACTTCGGCTTCGTCAAAGGACCGACCCGTGTCGCATGCTCGCAAACCAGGGTGGGGACCTCTGACATCAAGAAAGAAATTTCGGGGTTGAGATGGGCGACTCGTACTACATGCTTGTAGTCGAAGTGGTATCCACCTCAACACCATCTTAGGTGATCTTATGCGGCCCAGGTCCGGCGACAGGTTGTGTGTGCTAGGGTGTAGTGTAATGCAAATGATACATGCACAACAATTTATAGGCAAACAACACTCCGTACATAAAAATAAATCATACATTCCTACACCTTCCTGCAAGATAAATGTGAGCAAACACTTCCCTTTATACCTCCCATTCTACAAAAACATTTAACACCTTTAATGTTAGGGACGTACCTGGAGTCTTCGCTGCCAGACAAAAAAAATATTTTTGAACAAGGTTAATTTTGGCCTAAGTCCTCTAAGGTATAAAACCAAGTTTCCCAGCGGAGTTGCCAAGCTGTCGCGACCTACCCCTCGGGGGGAGAGAGCAGGTTTAGGGGTATTGCCTAAATGACGGGCCTAAGGCCCATGATTAGGCGTGAGCTCTACCAAGCCCATACCCCACGTGACGTTGGGATATTTTTTAAGAATTTAGAAATTTTGCACAAAAGGAGTCGCCACTAGCCTATTGGGGTTGGTTAGAAACCAAGTGAGACATAAGAGTATGCCACACTTCCTACGCAACCAGAGAATCTAGGGTCGGGGACTTGATTACACTAATTGACCAATTAATGCCATTTCGGTACCTAATCTTGTTCATTTTAAAATAAAGGATTTTTGTCAAGCTATTTGGATTGATTTTATACTTATCCACTAACATGTGAGGTGATCATGCGGGTGCGCAATCATTAAAATAACAATTATCCACTAAGGTCCTAATTGCGGTAAATTGAGCACATGCAATTAAACATAATTAAATATGCAAGTTAAATATGCGATATAATCAATACAAGAGCAAATAAATGCGTAATTATACTAAGAGTGCAAGACATGCCAAATCCTAACCAAACCTACATTTTTTGGATTTTCAAAATTTTTTGTTTTTTATTAAAAATATTTTTAATATATATTTTTTATTTTCTAAATTTTTGATTTTTTTGATTATATATATTTTTTAACGTTAAAAAATTTTGGACCGGGTCAAGAGACTCGGCCCTACTAAACCGACCTGACCTTATCGGTGCGGGTTGGGCTAAAACGGAGCTAGCCTTAAAAGCCCACTTAAAAAAAAAAAAAAAAAAAAAAGGAAGGGCTCGCGGTGATTTTTTATAAAAAGGGGCGGCCCCAACCTACTTAGATTTTAGCCCACTTCACTGCAGTCCATACACACCAGCCCAACGATAGCCCTAGCAGACAAACCACTGCCCATCTTCTCTTTTCTTTCATTCTATTTTCCTTTTCTTTTTCCTTTTTTTTTTTTTTTGCTTTTTCCTCTTCTTTTTTTTAATCCTATTTTATTCCTTACTTCTCCTCACTCAGCTTCCTTTCGAGGCCTCTCTCTTCCCTGCCATATTTTCACCAAAGTTGACCCAAATCATATGCCTCCTTTGCCGATCATCTCCTTCATCGAGCCACATGCTCACTTCGGCTAACACCTCACGCCATCGACGCATGCCAACCATTACCTCATGGACACGCCGCAATCAAATGACAAGCCGATGTACAGAAGCAAACGTAGATAAAAGAAAATCAACACGAGCTTAGTCAAATATCTTAACGAATACCTAACGGACGTTAACCGAAGATTGGACACGGGATCAACCGAGACTTCAAATGTACCGAAATATTTAACAATTGTTTGCAAAACCAAAACACAACAGAGCACCACATGGATGGGATCAAGACTTGCACAAACCGATCTCAACAAAGAAGAAAAAAAAAAAAGAAATGAGACAATGAGCAGCACTTCAAGAGCAAACCAAAATTGGAGGTGGTCACGGATCCGACAGAAACATTTTCACAAGCACTAGGAGTGCACTACCAAAACGAGGGATTTCGAACTTGATGGAGATTCGGAATAGGACTAGGACTCTCGGAAAATGATAAAAAAAGAAAACGCACAGAGGCTTGGCTAAGGACCTGCAGGCGCCGGAGGGACCAAAGCTCATGTGAACAAGTCGGCCATGAGCTGCGGTCCGACGCCCTACAAAAATGGACCACGCATGACCAGAGAAAACCTACCTGGTTTGGTTCGGTGGGGGTGCCGTAGCGGACGGCAGCCAATGGACAGGCCACCGATGACGGCAAATCACTCTCTCGGGCTCACTCTCTCCTAGCTCTTTCTTTCGTTCCCCCTCTTTTTTTGCGGTGCTGTTTTTCTTTTTCTCGCTGGTGTTCTCCTCTGCCTTTTGTAGGAAGCCCAAGCTCCTCCCGATCAACAGTTGGCCTGCCTCGCCAACCTGTCGATGGCCTGCTTGTCAACCCACGGATCATGCCGGATCTCGATCCTCCTGCTCCTCTCGCTGCTATGCTGCTGCCTTGCTTTCTTTCCTTTTCTAGCTCTCTGCTTTCTGCAAGTTCTTTGCGTGAGGCTGGCAAGAGGAGAAGACTGGATGCGGGCCGGGCCGCGCGCGCATAGGAGGAGGGAAGTCGGGCTGAATAGTGTTGGCCCATGCACAGAGGGAAAGGAGAGGAGGAATGGGGCGGGTTGGGCCAAGGCTAGATCTGGCCCAACCCGACCATTTACGTTTTTATTTTTTATTTTTTTATTTTTTATTTTTTTTTTGTAAAAATAGGTGTCAACAAAATGCCTTATGGATGATGAACAAATTCAATTGCCCTTTCCTAAGCAGCAAGGAATACAATCCTAATTCCATATAACTAACAGTGGGATTCTTAGCTTATCCAAAGCAAGAGTAATATGAACATTTACTAGCATCCATCTGTGATAAAAAATCATCTTCACTACTTAAAAATTTGACCAATAGGAACCTCAATCATAATAGACTTACCACAATTGATAATGTAACTTAATAAAAAACAGCATATGTAATTGGCACCATGTGAGTACTGTGTAACTTGAAAATATTATAAATACACATCTTGAGAGTTACACGCATCATCATATAAACACATTTGGGCATAATACATGACATGCAATTGCATACTCAACCTCAATCACAATGGAGTTGCCATTATAGATAATGTAATTTGATAATAAGTAGCATATGTAATTGGCACCGTGTGAGTACTGTGTAACTTGAAAAACTTTATAAGTACACATCCTGAGAGTTACACGCATCGTCATATAAATACCTTTGGGCATAATAGATGACATGCAATTGCATACTCTCCACATGACAGTGGTCATGAGAATATATTATGACCTTTCACGAATTCACCACCTTTGGGTGTATGAACTATTAGGGTCAGTCACTCCTCAATCATATGCTGTACATGTATCCCTCCATGAACTAACATACAATTACCTCCTTTGAGAGTATAAACATGCATCAGAATTTGAGACATCCCATTACGATATGAAACCAATGTTTCTCAAATCCAATCAAGTGTGCCACTTTGGCGGTCACAACCCAACTTAATTATTGAAGTTCTCTCATATCATGGATATAATTTTATTACTCACATTCACCTTTTACATGTAATTTTAGACTTGATGATAGGGGCAATTCGTCACCAAAATCACACGTCATGCCAATGACATTAATCCATTTGTTAATACATAGTGAACCTTATACGTGTTATCAATGAATCAATGCTCTACACATTCCTTATGTGATAAAATACATGTGAGCTCACAATGTATTTCCAAAACCATATAGAAATACATGAAAATACGCAAGAAATACCCTTAAAAACATATACCTTAGGATTTCACATGCATTTTCACATTTATAAAATAATCAAATATATAAAATAAATACATAATAGTGTAGAGAACACCCATACGAGCACAATGGTTCAGGACATGCGCCGATCCAACGTCGTATGCACCCTCATGCGCCGTTGGGATGTGCGACATGTGAGGCCCACATGCTCACCCTTTTATTCGGACTAAACCGGTCTGAAGCCGGTCCGACTGGTCAACAGTCAAACGGGTTGAGTCAACCCAGTCCACCCAAGTCGGGTCAAACCGGTCCACCCGGTTCAGGTCGACCCAGTCGACATCAATTTGGGTCTTGGTGACGTCATCGATGATATCACATGCCACGTGTCGGTCACACGTAAGGCAGCTTACACGACGTCATGGATGATGTCATCTTCGGACACTTGTTGGCGGGATGACGTCACGGATGATGTCATCATTGCATCACTATCCTTGGCAAGTCGGCGGGATGACGTCATCACCGCTAAGGCGGTTCACGCGCTGGCGCGCGCGCGTGGGACCACGCGGTGGTGCGTGGCACTGCCTCCAAGCTCCATCTCGGCATGTGGAGGCGCGTGCGGCTGTTTCTGGCATCGTCTAGACGCGTACGACCCATCAAAATTCTCATCTTGGCTCGTCGAATTCATATATGTGATAAAAAAGCACTTTTAGCGGACCAAAATTCATGAAAATAGGCGAAACAGTCCAAGGGTGGGTGAAATCCAAACTTGTCATCACCAGCGCATTTGGCCTCCGCCAGAGGCGTGCCACCCATCGAAACGCACGGCTCGACGAGAAGAATCCAAATATGTTTTCAAAATGAAGTTTTAACGGGCAAAACTTTTGAAAACAGGGCATAAGCAATAGTACGGGTTTTAGGCTACTAGGCTCTGATACCAAATGTAAGCAACCGATGTGGCTTCCCAAGATCGACTTAGCTAGATGACCGAACATGTAGGAGGAGAATACAAAGGTTTGTGCACCTAATTTGGAATCCATCTGATCTTTATGCAGAATGACATCGATCCAATGCTCAAACAATGAGCCGACGCACAGGTTCTTCTTCTCTATGACCCTCGGTTCCTGGCTGAATGAGACCGCCACTCACAAGTTACCTTATGTGAGGTGAGAGAGTTCGTGGAAGCATTGAGGGCTAAAGGAGGGACCTTAGCGCTATTTATAGAGTTTTGGACGGGCCCTCTTATCACGGGTCGAGCCCAACTCGGCCCACATAATGCCAAGTCCATATTCGACCATTAAGAAAACCTTATGCCTTACCTTATTAGACCAACCCTGTAAACCGGTAATTGCAATCTAAATTTCTGTAGCCCACATAAGGAAAACTCTTACAAGAACTTCGGCCAAAGGGGGACTCTTGGGTCGCTCACCGGCGATCGATCGTTCCCATAGAATCACATAGCCAGACAAAGAGAAAAAAGAATATCATAGTAGATTCAACCAACCTAGAAGCGAACATGAACGGATCTATCTCAGGATTCAATGATGAATCACAATACTTGGTATTCTCTTAGCTATTTTATCAAATGGTTGATATGCGATTTTAAGCATGCATTCCGGAGCGAAATTTATTGCAACCTATGGACTAAACATGATGCATAAAGGCTAAAATCAATACATTTTCATGTTAAACCCATCTCAATCTATCACGAGTCACTTGAAATTCTCCATTTGAGTTCGGGGTTCTCAAACATTCTGTGTTTCATTTAAGAAATACATCGAGTATTTGGTGTTCATTAATGAACTCGCATTCTAGGTTCAAAGCATTATAGATCGACATGAAATTACTTCGATTTAACAAGATTTCGCCGAGAGCTTGAATCAACCCAGGCGGTTCTTTTTGGGGTTCGGGAAAGGGGAATCTTACTTGGTATTGGTATATTAGATGAGTCAAGATCTCGATTGGTGATGGTGAGAGAGTTTAGGCTAAAGCCACTCCATGGCTGCCAGAGGAAAAGGGAAAATTCCAAGAAAAATCAAAAGTGTCATCATTTTTTTCAAATACGGATCTAAAGTGAATCTTGTTTTAAATATGGGACTGAAGTAACTTTGGTTGTTTCAAATAAGGCCCTCAAGTAAATATGATTATTTCAAATAAGGGCTTGACCTCGCCAATCGCTAGCCAGTTAAATTTTTTTATCAGTCAAGAGCATTTTTGACCAATTTTTTTCTTCCCCCCCTCGCTAGTTGTTGGGAAGGGCTGACGAGGGCTCGGCCACCTTCGCCGACTACTAGGAAGGATTGGCGAGGGCCTGCAAGCACTCACTGACAATGAGTGAGGGCCTGCAAGCCCACACCAGCCACCCTTGCCAAATCTAGTGAGTATCAGCCTCATTTGGGGTTATCGAGGGCTCGACGACCCTTGCCGATCGCTAGCAAGGGTTGTGGAGCCCCCACTTGTGATTGGTAAGGGTCGACCTCATGGATGGCCATGAGGGGCAGCCTCACTAAGGCGAGGCCGTCCCTTACCTACGGCTGGCTTAGGTGGCCCTTGTCGAATTGGGCAAGGATAACCCTTGCCTAGCCCTCTGGGGCCATCACCAATGGTTGGCCGATCGGCTGTTGACGGGGAGGAAGAAGAACCACAAAAAAAAAAGATAAAAAAAAAGAAAAAAGAAAAATAGGGAAAATGGTAAATGACGAAAATATCGTTGATTGCCGAAAATTAGGCTCTTATTTAAAAATAAACATAGCCACTTCAAGCCCTTATTTAAAAAGATTCACTTCAGATAATTATTTAAGAAAAGTAATAGCACTTTAGGCTCTTATTTGCAATAAGGTCCGCTTCAGTTCTTATTTGAGAAAATGAGGGCATTTCGGATAATTTTTTGAAATTTTCTAGACAAAAAATTGAAATGATGAAGGACAACACTACATGGACCTTTGATCGGCTTTGAAAGGAGCTCTAGCAACCTCGCTTTTGTCACTCTAGGGAAAAACCAAAAATGTCCTCTCCTCAGCCTTTCCTCTCTCTCGTTTTCTTCTTTTTCCCCGAAAGAATGGTTTTCTTGTGTTTATTTTTTCTCGGTGTAAGGACACTAAGAGTGCCAAAAGTTGTGTACGAAGCTCATTTTAATGCTAAATATTTTTTCGGATTACTTAAGTACTATTTTTTTGGAAAAAATGATCATCTAAGTGCCAACTCCAGTCCAGATTGCCGAAAATCTGATGTGTTTGTATATTATTATTTTTTCAGTCCTACGTGGCTCGCTAGCGTGCTTAGTCAACATATAATCCCTAAATGACGTTATCTGAAAGTTATAAATAGTTATCATTTAAGTACCTAATTTTATTAAAAGTGATCATTTGAGTAACAAATTTTATTTGAAGTGATCACTTCAATATTAGTCGTTGTTAAAAAAAAAAGGATTACTTTAGTGCCAAGCATACCATATGGAAATATTACATGGACCGGATTTTTTAAAAATTTTGCCTAGTCATATTATAATTTTAATTATAAATGACACTTAATCAAATTGACTGAAATTTCTCGCTGTTGGCATTAAAGTAATCATTTTTATTCTGATTTAGCACTTAATTTTTTTTTTGGTCGAAGTGAAACGCTTTGATTGATACTGAGTAGGTGGAATACAAGTAGTAGGAAAATCAACACATAAGATAAGAAGAAGTTCGTGCAGGGGATTAGTAACCCAATTACTCGGCAAGGAACCAGAATTGTGTGATTTGGCAATCCAGTCCGCGGCTCGGTTGGACTCCCGCAGTTCAAACTGCAAGAAGACGTCCTTCATTTGGCCCAGCAGCTGTCGGCAGTCAAGGACAAAGGGCCGCGAGGCCCATGGAATTTCTGTGCGGCCCAGAATAGAATCAACGGCGGGGAGGCAGTTGCTTGATATGTAGAAAGCGGCTTCAGTTCGTGCATTTGAAGCTGGTTCTGTCAGACCAGTTCGCATCTTCTTCAGCCACACGAGCGTACGCTGGATGGCTAGGGTTTCGGTCATGTGAGCCGATTGAGCTCGGATTTTTTGCACAAAACCAGCGGTACACACCCCATCAGCTCCTCTACAAATCCCGACTATGGATCCCTCCGATCTGTTCTCCTGCCATGAACAATCCACGTTTATCTTCCACGCGCCTGGATCTGGAGGCACCCATGAGTATCGTTCCAAGGTAATCGTTGTCCTTTGTGGTTGCCACTTCTCAAATAGTTGCTGAGCTAGGCGAGCTTCACTGATTATCTTGTATTGTTCTGTTTTCCGGCCTTGAAAGATCAAGCTGTTTCGTGCTTTCCATATGTACCACAGAGTGGTCGCGAAGGTCGCCTTTTGACTTGCTGAGTTGCCGGAGAAGAGGTAGTTGCATACCCACTGATCTATTCTTGTTATTGATGTTGGGGAGGTGTTGATTTGATCACTGAAGTTCAGCCATAGTTCGTTTGTCCACTGGCACAGGATAAATAGATGCTCGGAGTACTCAGGATGCTCGTGACAGAAAGGGCAAGTAGGCTCGGTAAGATTTTCCTCTGGCACAGGTTGAGTCTTGTAGGAAGGCCTTCGGTACATAAGCTCCACATGAAGTGCCTGATTCTGGAATTAGTATGTAGGTGCCATATTTCCTTCCATAGTCGGTTGGGGACTTGAAAAGAAGATGATGCGTGGTTCTCTGTGTTGGTTATGGTTGCTGTTCGTAGTCTGTGATACCCATGTTTGATTTTGTAGTTCCCCGAGTGATGCCCTATCCATATTAAGCAGTAAGGTCTGGTGTTTATTCTGAGTGTTGTTTGTTGGATCTCCTTGGAGATGTTACTGTCAAAAAAGCTCATTAATGAGTTGATTTTTCCATGTACACGAGTGTGGATCAATAATATCTGCAACTAGCTTCGGATCATTTTGGTTCGCCGGTCCTCCAATTTTTCCTGACATGAACCAACGATCTTCTCTTAAGTTTATAGATTTGCCATCCCCAACCTCCCATTTCAAATCAGGTTCAAGAGCATCTCGGCCAAGTAGGAGGCTCTGCTAACCCCATGATGGTCTGGCGCCCTTAGTAGTAGTCCATAGGCTACCATTAGGGAAGTAGAGGCCTTTAAAAATCCTGCTCCATAAGGCCTCTGGAGTTTGATGTAGTCTCCAGGCTTGTTTCCCCAGCATTGCCTTGTTAAGTTCCATTAAATCTCTAAATCCCAATCCACCTTGGTCCTTTCTCATCTTTAAGACATCTCAACTCTTCCAGTGAATACCTTTCTATACCGCATTCTTCCTCCACCAGAAATCTGAAATTTTCCTTTCAATTGCTCGACAAATGGATAGGGGTATTTTGAATATATTCATGGCATATTGGGGAAGAGCCTGAACAACCATTTTTATTAGTACTTCTTTCCCCGCCTTCGAAATTAACTACTCCTTCCAGCCCTCCAGCTTTTTGTCCACCCATGCCATGATCCAATTGAACATCTGTTTTTTTTTGTTGGACCCCAATCTGATGGTATCCCTAAGTATTTTCCAGTTTTTTTTTAAGATAGGAACCCTCAATTCATATGCAATGTTTCTTTTTAAAACATGTGGACAGCTTTCCCCAAAAAACACCCTAGATTTGTTACGATTAAATGACTGGCCTGTCGCAAAGCAATAGCAATTCAGTAAGTTTGCAAGATTCTGAGCTTCTCTAAGTGTTCCATCTAGAAAGAAAATAGCATCATTCGCGAAAAATAGGTGGGAAAGAGTGGGGCAATGAGGGTTTAATTTGATACCTTTTAGGCAACCATCACTAACAGCATTTTGCACCATGTGGGAGAGGACGTTGGCCAAAATTATGAACAGATAAGGTGAGAGTGGATCGCCCTGTCGTATACCTCTCGATGGAATATAGGTTTCCCCTGCTTCACCATTGATTAAGATTCAAAATTGGGCTGAAGAGATGCAAAATCTGATCAGCTGCACCCATCTATTACTGAAACCCATCTTCTTCATGCAATCACATAGAAAGTCCCACTCTACTCTATTGTATGCTTTCTGCATATCTAGTTTCAGCACAGCCTGGAATTTTCTTCGCCTTTTTCTAACTCGTAGCTGATGTATGATTTCTTGGACTATAAAAATGTTATCTTGTATCTGTCGATTGCTAACAAAAGCGCTTTGTTCGGGAGAAATAATAAGATAGAGCCAAGGTTTGAGTCGATTCGCCATGACTTTTGTGATAACTTTATAGCTGAAATTACACAAGCTAATGGGCCTGAATTCTGTTATGCTTTCAGGGTTTGCCACCTTGGGGATTAGTGTAATATGGGTTACGTTTAGTTCTGGATCAAAGGTTCCTTCTCTGAAAAAAGAGTTTACAAGCTGGAATATGTCTTCATGAGTGATATGCCGCTGACTTTGATAGAATAGGCCACTTAAACCATCTGGTCCTGGGGCTTTAGTTGCCCCCATCTGAAAAACAGCCTGCTGCACTTCTTCCTTTGTGACTGGTCTTATGAGTGCCTCATTCATTTCCTCGGTTACCCTACGTGGACATTGCTTTAAGACTGGCTAATAGTATTAGTGCCCCACAGATTGGTATAGATTCTTGTAGTAGCTTGTGATGTGTTGTTTGATAACTCAAGGCTCACGGCTCCATACATTCTCATCAAGTTTGAGCATGTTGATTTCATTTCTTTGTCGCCTCTAAATGGTTGTTGCATGGAAGAATTTCGAGTTCCGATCACCCCACTTCAGCCAATTAATTCTGGATCTGATGCCCCAATACATTTCTTCTTGGCGCCATAATGTACCAATTTTCTCAGTTAAATTATAGTATTCCTCTCCCTATTTGTTTGGTCTGCCCTGTTCATTATCTGGATAAGCTGGTTTTTGAGCTGATCAATCTGTTTGGATGCATTTTTAAAAGATCTCCTGCTCCAATTTCTCAAATCTTGAGTTACTTGCTTTGTTTTCCTTACCAGGTTTTGATGCTGCCCGTTCATTGCCTTCCAAGCCTGATCTACTACAGCTCCACACTCAAGATGATCTACCCAGTAAGGCTCAAATCTGAACAATTTTTGTCTTTTCTGTACAACTGAATTTAAACAAAGCATTAGAGGACCATGATCAGAACCTATGGCTGGATATACAAAAGCTTCAGCATTAGGAAATAGGAGCCTCCATTCTAGGTTGCAAAATGCTCGATCAAGCCTCTTCTTGGCTAATTCCTCGCCTTCCCTGTTATTTGTCCACGTAAATGCACACCCCTTACTTTCAATGTCTATTAACGAGCATGAATCAACAAACTCTCGAAACGCTGTCATTCGGAACCTTTCCACTGATCTTCGACCCACCTTCTCCCAATGGTATAATACCTCATTGAAATCTCCTATACATAGCCAAGGTTGTGAGGTGTTTCCATTTCTTGCTCGAAGATAGTTCCAAAGAGAGACTCTCTCTTGGAAATTTGTTGACGCGTGCGACATCGAAATCTTCATTTTAATTTCATTTCTAGCATCTGTGCATGAAACTTCGATCATCTCTTGGCAACTATACTCAATAGAGATTTGCACCGACTCATCCCATAAGAGTACTAGTCCTCCCGCAATGCCGATAGGATTAATAGCAAACATAGAAGTAAATCTAAGTCTTTTTTTGATATTTTCCACCACCGGGTATTGATTCTTTGTCTCCATAAGAAAAACCAGATTAGGTCTCTCACGAGCCACTAAGGCTCGTAGGTGCTAGACCGTCAAGGGAGAGCCTAGACCTTGACAGTTCCAACTTAAAACTTTCATGGCTCCTTTGGTGGCTTGTTAGGGCTAGTCACTAAAGCCCCTACAAATTCACCTTCCCATACTTGAATTGGTGTATCCATAAGTTGGTCCAGATCTACTAGGGTTGTTAGTGAAACCCTCTCCTCATAGGGAGCAAATCGTTTCAATTTTTTGGGTATTGGTTTCGTTGGACCAAGTTTCACTACCCCCTGAGTCGCTACACCTGCATCCTGTATTTGATATGTCTTTAGAAGATCTAAAGGCTGCTGTGTCCTTTTCCCTTTCTTTTGTGCAATAAGCTCTGCTGAATCTGGTCCTTCTGGTGTTGTTTATGTCATAGGTTGATAAAGCACAAGGGCTTGACTTTCATCACAAGAACTTTTCCTATTTGATTCATCACAAGAGTGGATAACAGGGGTTTCGGGAACCATATCATCTTCTATTAAGGTAAAATCAATGTCGCCGTAGAAAGTATTCCAGCAAGGGCTAAGATTTTTCACCTCTGCCTTTAACCAATAACCATAGCGGCCTGGTTTGTCCTGAGGAAGTCCAGATTCTTCATAGGGGAATGTCGGACAATAGTTAGCATAGTGGCCTATATAACCGCAGGAATAGCAATAATGTGGGAGTCTCTCATATTTAAAGTCAATCCACCACTTGTGATCTCCCACGTGAATCATTGTTCCAGTTTTAAGGGGCTGCATTAGATTCAGCCTCACTTTTGCTTTGCCTATCTTTCGAGAATCATTGTTCCGAGCATCAATTCTAACTTCCTCTACCTCTCCCATTTTTCCAACAATCATGCTAATACACTTCTCCGACATTGCTGCCCTTGGAAGCCCCATCAAATGCACCCAGAACGAGCAGGAGTTGAATTCATAACAATGCTCGGGAACGGTAGGGTCTCCTTCCTGTAAGATTAACAGATTACTGGCAAAAGACCAAGGGCCTGTTTGGAGTATTCTCTTCTTATCTGCCTCCGATTTAAATATGAAAACAAAGAAACCCTGTTCTATCACCTCGCATCTGACTTCTTCTACCTTCCAAGACTTTTTCATTGTAGCCTAGAATTCTGGAAAGTTAGCATTTGGTTTCGAGAACAATTTTCCATATAATAGGTGCTCATCAGCCTTTTGGTTTACCTCAGGGATGTGATTATTCAACTCTGTAATATCATTCGCAGCCCAGAGATCTCCCATACGTTTACAGAGGGTCAACAAATGGAGCTGGTTTTCATGGCTGCCCTCCATTGCTTCAGCAAGTCTTTCTAGAGAAGAGGGTTTTCGTTGACGACAAGATGGGGGTTCCAAAGATGAGCAGGTTTTGGTTCAGATGATGGTTTTATGGGGAATGAAGGGAGCTCTGTAGATTACACGATCATTGACTGATAGATCTGAGTTATGACAAGTTAGGGTTTCAGGAAGCAATTTGTTCATTCATTTTTTGTTGCTTTTGGGTTGAAAGGAGTAAATGATTGATCAATCAGGTGGGGAATGTGTAGCAATATCCATTGCGAAGACAGATTCCAAGTCTGGAAAGAAAAAAGGATCTATCCCAGGAAGGGGAGAAGGGAACTCACCGTCGGCAAGAGAAGAGGCCACTATTGGGCAGAGAGGAACTCACCGTCTCGATGGGACTTGAAAGAGGAATCTCTGATTTAGCACTTAATTGAGCAGGCGAAAACTTTTGATATTAAAGTGAGCGTCATATATAACTTTTGACATTTCTAATATACTTATTCCATTTTTTCTCTAGCCAACTGTCGCGACCTCCCCGAAGTGGGTTGGACCACCTAAGGGTTCGGCTAATGGATTGTTAAGCCTAGACTTAACTCGGGCTCTCCCAAGCCCATACCAATTCGCGACTTAGGGTTTAAGTTCTTAACATACCATTGATTTTCAATTAGGAGTCGCCACTAATCTATTTTTGGTGGGTCGATTAGAAACCCAAGTAAAGTAATGGGAGAATTACTTCACTCCTACGAACCGCAGATTAAATGAGTTCGGGGACTTGGTTACACTAGACTTGTCTAATGCCCTTTCGGTACCTTTTCTTTTAAAAAAATGTTTTGCAGGTAGCTTGAATTGATTTTAATTTACCTCCCTAACATGTGAAGTGATCATGCGAGTGCACAAACCACCAATTTAACACCCAGATAAATCAGTGAATAAATGGCGGGATTATCTCATAGCAATGAAAGCATCTGCAATGTTAGATCGGAATTCATATCAACAACCCTAGATATGATTTCTAATTAACACGCAATTTCTTTATTTTGTTTTCACTTTTTTCAATGCGAACCATGCAGTGCATCTAATCTAACATGAAATGGCATGACAATGCGTTCTAAACTACATGACATGAGTAAAATATTTTTTTTTTTGTGTTTTCTTAATGAGCATGCAATAATTAAATATGCAAATCAAAATGACCTAATTATAATGACGGGCAATTTTTAATTAAATGAACCTAATCCTACATGATGTGCCCATGATATTTCTATTCCTAAAAATGCAATTTATCCTAAAAATTGAAACTAGTTCATCTAAAGACAAATTTTTGTATTTTTCATGATATTCGAAATTAAGAAAAATGCAAAAAAAATATACCTTAGCTAAATTAAAATTCCATCCAATATAAACTTAAGATTAAGTCATGCTAAATCCTAATTTAAACTAAGACGTTATCTTAATCTAGCAATTTCTAACTTAAGATGCAAATTGATCTAAAAATGAAACATGCAATTCTATTCTAAAATGCATGATGATTTTTATGAACATTCGTAATTAAAAAATACTAAAAAAAAAACTACTAGCGTGAAAATTAAAGGGACATGTTATCTCTTCTAAAACATGCATAAAAAAACCTATTATGCAACCTACAAAAAACTAGCATCCTAAATTAATTAATTTTTCTTGGGATTTTTTTTTATTTGAAATCAAAAAAACCTATTCTAAAATGACACGTGCAATTCTTAAAAAAACTAATATCCTAAATGCATTTTATTATTATTATTATTATTTTTTAAAAACGAAATGACTAAATATGCTAACCCTAGCTCTGATCTAACTTGCATTTTTTTTTTCATGTTTTTGTATTGATTTCGAAATTAAAAATTGTCAAGCAATTAAACATGAAACCTAAGTTAAAAAAACTGAACTAGCAACCTAAATTAATTGATTTGATTTTTGTATTTTTTTAAAATTCGAAATAAAATTCCTACTCTTAATATGCAAACCATAAAAAAGGAAATAAACCTAATTCTAACCTACATGGAATGCAAATGCAAAATTTTTTATGAAAGCGAAATTAACTTAAACGGCATGACAGCAAATCAGAGCAAGATTCATATCCAAATTGACGAACCATATCTCGCGCATGAGATCGGGTTGGCCAATTTTAAATAAATCGCAAATCGAATCTCGGGCGGGAGATCGGATTGGCGATTTTTCAAGTGATTGCGAGTCGGATTTTGGGCGCGAAAATCGGACTCCAATCACAAATTTCACAGCTATTTCATGTTGAACATTTCATCCTTACACTAAGGAATAATTATGCTAATAAAAACAAATAAAGTAAAAGAAGATAAATAAATAAAAGAAAAGACTACCTAAATTGATTTTTCCTTTTTGTTTTTCTTTTCTTGCTTTCTTCACCCATAGTGGGGCTTTCGTGGATCACTGGGAGACTCAGCTCACGGCTGGGAAGGCCGCCGCTGCTGAGACGGGCGACCGTGGGTGGTGGGCACGGTTGTCGGAGCTTCGGCGAAGGGCGGTGGCTGATGATGTCGTGAGCAGCGACGGGTCTCGGACCGACACGGTGGTACGGGCCGGGGCGGAGGTGTAGGCGCGAGTTGAGACGGTGGCTTCGCAGGCTGCTGGTTTTGCGAAGGATTGAGCGGCGGTGGAGAGCAGTGGCGGGCTCGAGCGGTTGCTGCCACGACGAGCAACGGAACGCGGTGGGGTTGGCTTGGAGGTGCTGCTGCGTCAACAGGAGGTGCAGGCGCTGGCTGCGGGTGCAGGCGTCAGGCTGCTGGCGTCAACGGGCGGGAAGAGGAGCCGCAGCGGTTGGTTGCAGAGACGGGCGGAGATGCACTGCGACCGGCGGGCGAAGGTGGTGCGGGTTGCTGGCGTCGGGCGCGGGTTGCTGCAGGCGGTGCGACTGACGGGTGCAGATGGTGCAGCGGACAGGTGTCGCAGGGGGTTGCAGGCGTCCGGGATGGTGCTGCTGATGCTCGGGCGAAGAGCAACACCGGCGCGGACTGCTGGGCGTCAGCTAGGTGCAGCAGCAAGGGCAGGGGCGGTGGCGCCAGGCGGAGGTGCTGCTGGTGTCGCGGATGGGCAGGGGCACGGGAGCAGCGACACAAGCTCACGGGCGGAGACGGTGGTGCGCTCGGAAACGACGAACGGGGGCTCAACCGCTACGGTCACGGGCGGAGAAGCGAAGCGGTAGAGTCGCTCGGGCGTGCGGTGGATCGGCCTCCGGTCCCGCGTCACGGGGTGCACGCGGTGGTGGCGGAGGAGCGGTGGAGCAGCGAGACGCAGCGCGGGCGGAGAAGGAGCAAAGTGTCGGGTCAAGGTGGGTTGGTGCGCACGCGGTGGGGGCGGCGTGCGGCGGAGGTGGAGGCGCGGCGGTGCGAGCGCGGGCAGCGGGGTCGACGGCGAAAGCCTCGCCAAGAAGAAGAACAGATATGTTCTCTCTTCCCTTTTTTTCTTTTCTCTCGCCTCTCACGTCCACTCTCTCTTCTTTTCAGTGTACTTTTTCTGTTTCTGTTCAACTCTTGTACCTGATTTCTTTTCTTTTTTTTTTTTTTTTTTCTGACAGACTCTCTATCTTTTAATCCCCTCCTCTCTCCTTTCACTTCCCCCCTCACTTCATTTTTCTTTGGTTCCCTCGACGAGCATCTCTTCTCTTTTTTTTTTTTTTTTTTTTAATCTTTTCCTTTCTCTCCACTCATGTCTCTCTACGAGCTCTCTCTTTTTTAATAGCTCTCACAAAATCTCTTCAGTCAATTTTTTCGTTTTCCTCCCCTCTTTGCGTGGCCTCCCCCTGCGTATTTATAGGGTTCTTGGAGTCCAACCGTCTTTAGTGTGAATAGGAGGCGGCCGTCATTTTTTCCTTGCTGTTCACGTCCGGATTTTTTCAAATAAGGAGGCCACCGTCGACACTCATTAATTTAGCCACAACTATTGACTTTTCTTTGCTTGTTACTTGTTTCTTTCTTGAGCACACTCTCCTCACTTCACCAAAATTCACGACCCCCACTTGAGAGAGTATATTATAATATATCATGGGCTTCCCTTTTGCTTCTTCGAGGCTCCTCACGTCCGCCGAATTCTTGCGCATGCATGTGCATGCATTAATGAGCTAGAGACAATGGACGGAACTTCTTTCTTGATTTGCTCTCCAGGAAGGAGAGAATTCTCACTATAAAATATTATAAAATGGTGAGCCCATGTTCTTGCAGACTTTCTCCAGGATTCTCGCGTGTGCAGTGGAGGATTTTTCTTTGCCTTCTTCACGCGTGCGACTAGAATTTTTACGTCCGCCGAATTTTATCCACGCATGGTGCATGCATTAATGAGGAAGAGACAATGGACGTGAAGAACTCTTCTTTCTTCTTTCTTTCATTGTGTACTTTCAAATCAGCAAGAGAGAGACCACCTTTTGTGCACGTAATCGACCGCGAGCCGCCGTGTTTGGTTGTGTTTTGGTACTGATGCAAATGCAACTATATATGAAATGCAATTTTACCTCTTTTTTTTTTTTTTATATGCAACTAATTACTAAACGATTAGGCAAAATTTAGGTGTCAACAGCTGCCCCTCTTTGAAGGTGAGCTCGTAGAGGTTGCATTCAAAGACAATATGATACCTAAATTTTGACCATGAACATGCAATGGATGATACTTTGGCGGGACTATTTTCTTTTCTTTCTCTCTCTCTCTTTTTTTTTTTTTTTTTTTAATGCAATGTCATGGAAATGGTAATGCAAATGTGAGCTATTGAAAATGAGAGCATACCTGTAATTACTTATCAGTCAAAGCATTGGGACAAATTTTCATATGCTCGACAAGTGTCCAGTTTTCATTTCAGGTTCCTTGAAAAGTCCACAATGAATTTATCCAACAGACGCTCAATGTTAGGTGAGATGCCTTGTTGAATTCAGATGACTCGAAATACCTAGGTTCACACTAAGGTATAGCAAGTAAGATCAACGAGATTTGGGACATCCAGATCCAGACTAAGATGTCAAGAAATTGGGGACTTAACCAATAGGCACTCAATGTTAGGTGAGATGAATATTGGATTAAGACAATTCAAAATACCTAGATCCATATTAAGGTATAACGAAAGAGATTGGAAAGCATTCATATCCAGAATGAAATGCTTAATGAACAATTTTGAGACATCCAGATCCAGACTGAGATGTCAAAAATTTGTGAACTTAACCAATAAGCACTCAATGTTAGGTGAGATGAATATTGGATTAAGAGGATTCGAAATACCTAGATCCAGACTAAGGTATAACGAAAAAGATCGGAAAGCATTCATATCCAGAATGAAATGCTTAACGAAGACTTTTGAGACATCTAGATCCAGACTGAGATGTCGCGAATTTGTGAACTTAACCAATAAACACTCAATGTTAGGTGAGATGAATATTGGATTAAGAGGGCTCGAAATACCTAGATCCAGACTAAGGTATGACGAGAAAGATTGAAAAACATTCACATCCAGAGTGAAATGCTTAACGAAGAGTTTTGAGCATCAAGAATTTGGGAATACCTAGGACAAACCTGGGATATTCGTGAAGGTCACTTACCTCTTGGTAGAAAGAAGTTTTGGAACTTCGAGGATATGCTTCAAATATTCATGGAGGTTTCTCACCTCGAGGCTTCTGAAAGGCAACATAAATGTTAGGAGCTCTTGGGTCTTCAAGGAAACATTACCTGTCAGACATGATTAGAGCAAAAATACATGCATTCGCCAAAGAAGTAAGCAATTCAACACACTCGAAAGTCCACTGAAGCTTTTATCCATTCAATCAAGATTTATGCATGATGGTTTTACCATATTTGCATCACCGAACTTCTACTGGGGAGAATCATCGTTTATGACAATTTTCACTCATGACATGGATTTTCAAGAATACCAAATGAGAGACTTTCAGTTAGAAAGGACTTTCGCTCACTCTCATTAAGAAGGCTATTTTGTCCCAACCATTAATGTCGGATCACAGGAATCACTCAATCTTACTTTCATCATGTCAACAAGGGTTCGAGTATTCTCGCAAGTGGTACGACCTTGTCAATCTGAGAGGTCCTTATTAGGACTGTAATGTAGGCTCGGTCAATGGCTCAACAAAGAGGGACTCTTCGAGTCAAGGCTAATGAAAGAACAATATTTCGCAATCACCTTCAGGTTTACAAGTCAAGGAACCTGCGAAATGAGATAGAAATGACCTTGCTCACACTTCTTCGAGCGATGCTTTTAAGCATGTGAATTCCTACGTTAATTTCGGTGCCCTAATCTGAAGAGACTTTGTAAGGGACGTAACGTAGGTTGAGTTCATGGATTGAGAAGTGAATGAATCATTAGGCTCAACATGTGTATAGGGGGATGAGAATTGGTGATCATCTTGGCATTGTCACCGGTCTTCTTCTTCACCATCGGGATTTTCCTCGTAGGTATTATAAAAACTTGGCATTTGAGTTTTTTGAGTACCACTCCATTGGGAATACACCCTTTTACAACTGATAATCATTTATCTTGACTCTTTCTTTCATTTTCTATGGGCATTGGCCTTGTTTTTACTAGGCACACTGCTTTTTCATGCCCCTTTTGTTGTGTGTTTTTTTTTTTTTTTTAACCACGTAATGCTTTAACATTTAGGTTCTTGAGGAGTATTCATTTTTTGTCGGCACTCGGGATTCTGCTGCTTGAACATTTGCCTTTTGCCTTGCCCCAGTGTGGGGGATGATCACCAATTGGGTTTAAATGAAATGAATTTACAAGCTCAAGGGGCTACGCAATGGATAAAGTGTGTTGGATAGAGAAAGAACTGCTCTTCATCATCCTAAGGCACTTAAATTACCGTATGAATTCAATGTAATAGCAATACCTGAAGATTGATGCAAGTGAGAGCAAAAATATTCCTATCAAATTCCTCACTTCATGATGTCGTCTTACCTTCAACTTGCCCCAATGTGGGGTGGTTTTTGACGGGGTAATTTAAAAATTATCCACGTGTGTGGGCTCAAAAGGGTTTAAACAATGGATGATCACGTAGTGTTTGGGATAGAGAATGAACCGCCCCTCATTATTTCGATCATCGTACCTTTCGCGAGAAAACTCTTTACCTTAGAAACATGGAATTTCCTACACTCATCTCACCAGTATATGAGCAAGGGACTGTGTATAGGATAAAGCTTGCCTTTCATCATCCTGACATGTCTCATTTAGCATGTTCAATTCATTCCACATCATTCATTAACTTGATCGATGGTGACAATCCTCAGTGAAATTGGTAATTAAACAGGTTAAACTATCAATGCAAAATTCTCCTTTGAAAGGTCACAAGTACTTCATGAACTCATAAGCTTTGAACACAAAGAGTTTGCAGCTCAAAAAGAAAGGAAAAGGACTAGTAAAAAAAAAATGTTTTTTTTTTGGTGGCAAACTTGTTGCCATTTCCAGGGATCGAACCCTGGTCGCTTTCGGACCTTTTCATTCCCCGTGCCACCCCGTGCCGAGGCGCCGGTGGTGTCCTCGTGGCCTTTCTTTTTTTATTTAATTGAACCGACTGGGTCAACACGTCTGATATACCGAATCAAATGAATTCGATATGTGTATGGAACAAGTCCTACTTCTCATCTCATTCAATCCATTCTCCCACAATTCAACGAAGAAATGAGTTCCTTTAATTCACAACAAATTCATTCAAGGGTAATACTTCTTCACAGCATCAGAGTTAACAGGATTAGAAAACTCACGACCATCCATTTCGTAAGGATTAAGGCACCTCCGGGAGTACCCTCTTCACCATATATGGGCCGCTATAATTTGGAGCAAATTTGCCTCCGGGATCGGAAAAATTGGCAACACCTTTCTTAGAACTAGATCATTCACTTCGAAGTGTCTCGGCCGTACCTTCCGATTGAAAGACTTGGCTACTCTTTGTTGATACGTCTGACCATGGCAAAGAGCTTTTAATCTTTTCTCATCAATCAGGTTCAACTGCTCGAACCTTTGTTGTGTCCATTCGGCCTCGGACAATTCCACTTGGGATAAGACTCTCAAAGAGGGGATTTCTACTTCCACAGGCAAGACTGCCTCCATGCCATAAACCAAGGAGAAAGAGGTCGCCCCTGTAGATGTTCGGATTGATGTCCGATAAGCCATTAGAGCAAAGGGTAACCTGTCATGCCAATCTCGATAATTCTCGGTTGTCTTAGCCAGGATCTTCTTAATGTTCTTATTAGCTGCCTCAACAGCTCCATTCATTTGCGGGCGGTAAGGTGATGAATTCAAATGCTTGATTTTGAACTCACTGAACAACTCATCCACGAACTTGTTATTCAGATTTGTCCCATTGTCAGTGACAATTGCTTTGGGGACACCATAACGGGCGATTATGTCACGCTTAATAAATTTCACCACGTTTCGAGCTGTGACATTAACATATGATGCGGCTTCAATCCATTTTGAAAAATAATCTATTGCCACTAATATGAATCGGTGCCCATTTGAAGCTTTTGGATTTATTGGGCCAATCACATCGATCCCCCACATCGAGAAAGCCCATGGCTCAGATAGCTGGTGTAACTCTGTTGGAGGAACATTTATTTTATCTCCATGAATTTGGCAACGATGGCAACTTCTAACATGTTGTATGCAGTCACTTTCCAGTGCAAGCCAATAGTAACCTAGTCTCATGATCTTCTTGGCTAACATGTGCCCATTCATGTGTGGGCCACAAACTCCTTCATGCACTTCTTGCATGATTTGGGTGGCTTCTGCTTCATCTACGCATCTCAATAAAACTGAATCATAAGATCGCTTGTATAAATTCTTACCACTGACGAAAAACTTTGAGGCCATCTTCATTATGTATTTTCTATCGGCTGGAGTGCTCCCTTCAGGAAATTCCTGCTTTTGAATATAGTTTATGATATCATAATACCATGGCTTCTCATCAAGCTCTTCATTCACGGCCATGCAATAAGAAGGTTTGGCTAGAACCTCAATTTTCAAAGGCTCAACTTCTAAACCATCAGTAACTTGCAACATAGATGACAACGTTGCTAGGGCATCGGCGAACTGATTATGGGATCTAGCCAAGTAGTCAAATGAAATTTCATCGAACTCCTTCACCAACTCTTCGAGGTACTTATGATATGGCAGTAATTTGGCATCCCTGGTCTTCCATTCAACTACGGTTTGGAGTATGATCAGTGTAGAATCTCCATGTACTTTCAATTTGGCCACTCCCATTTCAATTGCGGCCTGAAGTCCGAGAATACAAGCTTCGTATTCAGCAATATTGTTAGTGCATGGAAATATTAATTTCGCAGCAACTGGGTGGTGTTGTCCGTCTGGGGATATCAATACTGCCCCAGTACCAGAACCGGACAAGTTCACAGCTCCATCGAAGAACATGGACCATGCATCTTCATTTATAGCCAAAATACGATCATCCAGAGGACAATCATCATCATTGAAGGTTCTAGGATTCTTAGCCAATATATCAGCAATTACTCGGCCTTTAACTGATTTTTGTGGCATGAATTGTACGTCGAATTCCGAAATCAAGACCTGCCATTTGGCTAGCTTACCCACCAAAGCCGGTTGATTAAATAAATACTTGATGGGATCATTCTCAGTTACGATAAACGTCTGGTAATGCAAGGTGTACTGTCGTAGTCTATGCAATACCCATACTAACACAGCACAAGTTTTTTTAGCATCCGAATATTTTAGTTCCGAGACAGTGAACTTTTTACTGAGGTAGTAAATGGCCCGTTCCTTCTGATCCGCGGGACTTTTCTGAGCTAACATCGCGCCGAGTGACTCACTATGGATTGTGAGGTACAAAATCAAAGGATGCCCCGATATTGGTGGGACAAGAACTGGTGGATTCATCAAATATTGCTTCAACTTATCGAACGCCTCTCGACATTCATCATTCCACTCCACTCGTACGTTTTTCCTCAAGAGTTTGAAGAATGGCTTAGCGGTCTCCGAGAGTTGGGAAATGAATCGTGCAATGTAATTTAGTCTCCCTAGGAGACTCCGGACCTCCTTCACTGTCAACGGAGGTTGCAGCTCACATATTGCCTTGGCTTTAGATGGGTCAATTTCGATCCCTTTACTACTCACCATAAACCCAAGTAATTTTCCTGATGCTGCCCCGAACACGCACTTGGCAGGGTTTAAACGAAGTTTGAATTCACGGAGCCGATCAAATAACTTTTTGAGGGTTTCAACATGACTTTTCCCAGGGCGGGTTTTTGCAATCATATCGTCAACATATACCTCGATTTCTTCATGCATCATGTCATGGAACAACGTAACCATGGCTCGTTGGTAAGTCGCCCCTGCATTTTTGAGTCCGAAGGGCATGACCTTATAATGAAAAGTTCCCCACGGGGTGATAAATGCCGTCTTCTCTTTGTCTTCATCCTTCATTCTTATCTGGTTGTAGCCAGAAAAACCATCCATGAAAGAGAATAATTCAAATCCGGCCGTACTATCCACGAGAACATCGATATGTGGCAATGGGAAGTCATCCTTTGGGCTGGCCTTGTTCAAATCCCGGTAATCAACACACACTCGGACTCGACCGTCTTTCTTCATGACTGGTACTATGTTGGCCACCCATTCAGGGTATTGCGAGACTTCGATGAACCCCACTTTGAGGAGTTTCATTACTTCCTCTTCTATCTTCTTTGAGAGCTCCGGTTTAGTCCTCCGAAGCTTCTGCTTCTTAGGATGCACATTTGGATTAGTGGGCAAACAATGTTCCACAATTGATGGATCTAAACCTGGCATATCAGCGTATGTCCAAGCAAAGATATCTTGATATTCTTTTAGTAACTGAGTCAGGTGCTCGGCCTCATCTTTGGGAAGATTTGCCCCAATTTTTATTTCTTTGGGATCCTCGGCATCACTCAGGTTGATAGTGACGGTTTGTTCAGAGGTGAGAACTTTGGGATTTTCATGTTGCTCCCAACTTTGTTGTACTCCAATGGAGTCACCATTTGGATCATCAGGGTCATCACCGTCATCGCTCATGATATTGGATTGGACCATTTTCACCTCTTTGCATATCATAAGGATGCTCCTGAAACATAAAATGGATAGGTCAGAAAGACAAACAGGGCTAAAAGGCACGAATTTCTTTTCTATTTTTTCAAATTTTCCTTCCTTTTTTTTTCGAATTTTTATTTTATTTAAAGAATTTTGGCAAAACATTTTAGAAAAACTTTTAACATGAGGAAGTATGATGAAGCCCAGGCCTCAGAATTCTCCTTGGATTTTTCTTTTCTTTCATCGGTTGGATATCATCAACGGGCTGGTTTGGTATACCCCATCATGCCCTCAAAATAAAACTTGTAATCATAATTGATATTCATCAACCAAATTACATTTATTGGATTGAAAAATACGGCAATCAAAGTGAAACGAAACCCTAACAGTCAAACCCTAGCAAACATCAACTCCTGACAAACGACATGCAAAATACGATAAGCAAACCCTAGAAAACATCAAATCCTAAAAGCGATAAGATTCCCACACAGGGGAGTGCAGAAAAGTAAATGTGTTACTCTTGTGGGCCAGCACCCATTTCCTCCGATGGTTCTTCATCAATGGCACATAAAAGGAGATCATCAATCAGGCTCGTGATCCCTTCCATCCCATTATCTAGATCCTCTGTCTTTGAAGTTGTCGGGTCATCCATGCTACTCCATCCATCGGGCACGATACCTCGGGTGGCAATCACTCCTTCTTCATCATGCATCATTCTAGCAGGGCCGGGGAATGTCTCGCGGATATCGAGGAGTAATGAGTTTTTCCTCTTTTGCTTATGTCCTCCACCTTTTCCATGGTACCCTAATCCGGCGGAACGAGACCTTCGAGGGGCTTCAATAGGATTCTGGATACCTTGCTCTCTTTTACCAAGTCCACGGCCAAGAACAAAGCCATTTCCAACCATCACTCTTGCTACCATAACTGCTGCATTTGACATATCAGGGATAGGTGCTGTCGATCCTCGAGATGCATGAATAGTGGATACAAGTTCGAACGATTGGTAACTTGACTCCTCCCTACGTTCCGGCTCGACGTAGGGGATGGCCGTCTCATGATAGATTCGATGATCCTCCTCGCCATGAACAATGACTAGCTTTCCTTTAACGACAAATTTCACGCTTTGGTGGAGACTTGATGGCACAGCTCCAGCAGTATGAATCCAGGGGCGCCCTAATAGGAAATTGAATGCGGTAGGAATGTCCATCACCTAGAAAAGGACGTTAAACATCACCGGCCCTATTTGCAGATCAAGGTGGGTCTCCCCTATCACCTCCTTTCTTGTACCATCAAAAGCTCGGACGGAGGTCTTTGCAGCACTTATTTTTGAAGGGTCTATTTTCAGGCGGTGAAGAGTTGCCAATGGACAAATATTCAAGGCAGACCCATTATCAATGAGTACGCGAGCCACATGGGAAGCCTTGCACTTGACGGATATATATAATGCCTTAGTATGTCCCCTCCCCTCAAGAGGGAATTCTTCATCAGAAAAGGCTATTAAATCCTTAAGAAGAATCGATCCTACAAATTCCTCCAACCTGTCTACCTCGATCGTCTCTGGTACACGAACTTCGCTTAGAACCTTCATTAGAGACTTTTGATGTGTAGGAGATGTTTGCAAGAGTTCAAGTAAAGAGATTTGAGCGGGCAATTTCCGAATCGTCGACCACGTTATACTCACTTGCTTTGATTATAGCCAGAAATTCCTTGGCCTCTTCGTCAGTAATTGGCTTTGCAGGTTGGGCATTAGCTTGAGCATAGGTCCGACCAGACCTTGTAATCAGTCAACATCTAGCTCGTATGACCAAGGGACCGCTTTGTTATCCTTGTACTCATACAGGTGGGGCATCTCAATAATTATTTCTTAATCGAGTTGAAGGCACTTCCACTATCAATCCTTCATGGTCGGAGGTGTCCTCAAGTGGGGGCATGTCCTCGATCAATGGATCTGGTTCACTCTTTTCAGCACTTAGCTTAGCAAATTCCTTCTCCCAATCAATGACGACTTCGGAGATAGTTGACACTATTCCAGCTTGGTCAGCATATATGATCATGCCAGCCTTAACCATTTCTTGAACCCTTTCCTTCATGGTAGGCAAGGGAGGATTCTCATCTGTCGGATAATAACCAACTCTAACTAATGCGGTATAGATATCTTTGACAGACACCTTCAAGTTCATCTTTTTGCTAGTATTGAACTCGGAGATTGCATTCACGTTTCCCTGATGTTCCGGCAACGGATTCTTCTTGACATTCGGTTGGGTGGTACGGAAAGAAAATGCCTTAGTATCCAACAAATTTTGGATCTTGTGTTTCAAAGTCAAACATTCATCAGTTGAATGGCCGACCTCTCCCATATGATACTCACATTTTTTGGAGAGATCATAGTTGGAGAATTTTTCAGCATTGGGCCGCTTTGGTTCGTGGGAGATCAATCCCTTGTTTCGGAGTATCGGTAAGACCTGAGATAGAGGGCCAGGTAGAGGAGAGAACTGCCTTTTGGTGAATTGTTGCTGTGCAGGCACTCGGCCTCCATCTTGCTGATTCCCGGGGACACGAACCATCGGAGGCTTACTAGGGGCTGGTTGCACATATGCAACATTGACTTCAGTGGTTGGTTCTTTATCTTTCTTCATGGTGAACCTTTTGCCCTGAAGAGTTGGTTCATTGAACCATCCATCCCTTAGCCCCATCTCGATCTGTTCACCTACTGGGATAAGCTGGTTGAAGTTCTCAACGTATGTGCTAGCCATTCGGTTACGGAACTCATACGGGAGAGTCTTGACGAACAACATCATCAACTCCTTGTTTGTAGGCTCAGGAGTGATTTGAGCTGCCAAGTTTCGCCACCTTACAGCGTACTCCTTAAATGACTCACTTTTCTTCTTCTCCATTCGCTCAAGATCCTCTCGGGAAGGTGCAATGTCCATGTTGAACTTATACGCTTTAGAAAGCGTCGGCCACTTCATTCCAGGTGTCGAGAAGGTTTATATTTTTCATTATGTACCAATTGAGTGCGGGCCCAGTCAAGCTTGCATGAAACGATTGGATCATGAGAGGCTTGTTCTTGACGTATTGGGCCATGCGTACGTGGTACATCTGCAAATGAGCCTTCAGGCAGGAAGTACCGTCGTATTTCTCGAACTCCGGCATCTTAAACTTCTTCGGCATTTTGACCTTCTCATAAACTAACAAGTCGAACGGGAGTGAATTCTGCGACTCTTGCAATTGTTTCAGTTTCTCTTCAAGTTTGGCGAAGCGTTCATCTTGCTCCGCCTTAGGGACATTGTCGGGCTTGGCTTTTTCGGCAGTGACGAACAACAGGTCATCCTCTAACTCAGGCATGTCGTCATCACCCATTTGGGCCTTGTCCGTCTGCTTTGGGACTACTATATCGGGAAGAGCGGGTGCAAGAGTCTGATTCACTTTGAGGGATTGCATTTGATCTGTCATAAGTTGCATAGAAGTGAGCAACTGCTGGAGTTGGCTTTCCATAGCGGTCATACGATCACGCATTTCGGTTTGGTCGGCCATTTTTGCTCTTGATCGTGTAATGATGGGCGAACGTGGAGGATCCGTTATCACCTAATTTGAAGAAATGGACAAAAATAAGTATCTCATATGAAATACACCGGTCCATGGCAATGGTCTAAAACTTTTATTCATTAATGGAGTTTTTGACAATCCTAACAAAATAGAAGCAAGATTGATTCAAGCACTTCATTAATGAAGTATAAGCTCAAAATGCCCTAAACAAACAAACTAGGAAAGTAAATGACTCAACTTCCTAAACATTAATCTAGAAATGAAAACAACAAGATTGACTCAAACACTTCATCTAGCTTGATCAATATACACTCGGGACACCACTCGGCGCAATCGCTTATTCTCCTCTTGAGCTTTTTCAGCAACCCTTTTGAGGCGTTTATTCTCAGCGCGGTTGGTGATCTTCAGTGGCGCCTCAGGTATCTTTGGAAGTAACTCCTCTGGAATCTTGTGTTGTTGAATGTACTTGATTGAGGCATAGTACTTCAATTCTTTGCCCTTCAGTTCCTCCTTGGGCCACTTGAGTTTTCGTGGCTGGCACATATCCCACATTGATTTAATTGTGAGAATGGAATCTTCATGGCCTCGGTCTCCATCAACGAAGTTGGCTCGGAATGGATCTGCTTGCAATGCCGGGGGAAGCTCTTGCACAACTTGATACTGACGGGTCACTCTAGTTGGATAGTATTCCGTTGCTCCAGTGAATCCCAATAGAGGGACTGGGCCAACACCTCCACATGAAAGTCTCGCCACACGAACTTGGAACCACTTAGCATGCCATAGGAAACCCTTGGAAGTTGGTTTTTTCATGAAAGCTAGCCATCTAGAATAATGGTAATCCGGTGCATGTTTTTGGTTGTTCTCAAATCTCATAATAGGGTGATTAGAGTTATTAACATCAAGTATAGTCATTGAACCACCAAACCCTTTTATATGAGAAAGAAACCAAATTTGTAAAAGCTCGGGAGAGGAATGGAATGTCTTATCACCGCTTCCTTTAAATCGAGTGAGGAAAGAAAGGTTTCAGCCAAAATAGCGTTTACAAATTTTTTCCTCCCAACACTTGTTCAACTAAGTGAGCCATCAAAGGGTTAATAGCATTCTTGCAATGAGGAAAAAGTATAAACCCAAAGAAAGCTAAAAGGAAAACCCTTCTCATTTGAAATGAATTGCCATTTTCAAAACATTCTTTTAGAAAAGATAAATGACATGTATTGCGGTGAGCTTTTAAAACCTTTCTTACATTATCCTCCTTAATTCTCAGAAAATCGGATAAGGCCACAACGGGGTCTATTCCGATAGGTGGATTAATTAATTCAGCTTTCAAAGATTTTCCTATGGCAATGCTATACTCTTCCAAGGTGGGCGTGAGTTCATGCTTACCGCCGAAGATGAAAGTAGAAGTCTCGGGGCACCAACAATGAGCAAGTGCTTGGATGAGGCCGCCATGGATGTTGATACGCAGCAATGGAAGGAGTCGACTAATGTGTGACTCTACAAATTGACGGCCAGCTTGGTCTAACTTGTCCCACCATGCGCTAAGCTCTTCCTTTGGAGGGAGAATAATTCGAATGTCCGGTATTCCCATTGTATATTGATCAAGACTCGGGACAATCCTAATGCCATGGACCGACAAAATGATATAATAAAGTAAGTAGATTGCAAGAGTGCGAATTTAGAAGACTTACTTTACCAATAAACAAAGGGCAATCACATAGACATGCGCATGGTAAGTGGCTCGATTTCTAGTCTACCAGGCTTAACAAAGTGAAGCCACAAGAATGATCAGACTAGCCGCGGGCGTGCGAACTAAGTCGGGTCCTCATGACTTCGGCTTGGTCAAAGAGCCGACCTGGGTTGCGGGCATGCGAACCGAGGTGGGTACTTTTGACACCAGAATAGAAACTTCGGAATTGAGATGGGCGACTCATACCGCGGGCATGCGGTCGAAGTGGTATCCATCTCAATACCATCCTAGATGATCCTATGCGGCCCAGGTCCGGCGGCGGGTTGTGTGTGCAATAGTGTAGTGCTAGATGCAAGGCATGTATGACAATTTATATCAAGCAACACTTCACAAGTGAAAGTAAACCATACATTCCTACACCTCCCTGCAAAACAAATGTTAGCAAACACTTCTCTTTATACCTCCCACTTTGCAAAAACATTTAACACCTTAAATGTTAGGGACGTACCTGGGATCCTCGCTGCCAAACAAAAACATTTTTCAAAAGAAAAGAAAAATTGGCCTAAGTCCACTAAGAGTTTTAACTCAAGTCCCCAGCGGAGTCGCCAAGCTGTCATGACCTCCCCGAAGTGGGTTGGACCACCTAAGGGTTCGGCTAATGGATTGTTAAGCCTAGACTTAACTCGGGCTCTCCCAAGCCCATACCAATTCGCGACTTAGGGTTTAAGTTCTTAACATGCCATTGATTTTCAATTAGGAGTCGCCACTAATCTATTTTTGGTGGGTCGATTAGAAACCCAAGTAAAGTAATGGGAGAATTACTTCACTCCTACGAACCAGAGATTAAATGAGTTCGGGGACTTGGTTACACTAGACTTGTCTAATGCCCTTTCGGTACCTTTTCTTTTAAAAAAATGTTTTGCAGGTAGCTTGAATTGATTTTAATTTACCTCCCTAACATGTGAAGTGATCATGCGAGTGCACAAACCACCAATTTAACACCCAGATTAATCAGTGAATAAATGGCGGGATTACCTCATAGCAACGAAAGCATCTGCAATGTTAGATCGGAATTCATATCAACAACCCTAGATATGATTTCTAATTAACACGCAATTTCTTTATTTTGTTTTCACTTTTTTCAATGTGAACCATGCAGTGCATCTAATCTAACATGAAATGGCATGACAATGCGTTCTAAACTACATGACATGAGTAAAATATATATATATTTTTTGTGTTTTCTTAATGAGCATGCAATAATTAAATATGCAAATCAAAATGACCTAATTATAACGACGGGCAATTTTTAATTAAATGAACCTAATCCTACATGATGTGCCCATGATATTTCTATTCCTAAAAATGCAATTTATCCTAAAAATTGAAACTAGTTCATCTAAAGACAAATTTTTGTATTTTTCATGATATTCGAAATTAAGAAAAATGCAAAAAAAATACCTTAGCTAAATTAAAATTCCATCCAATATAAACTTAAGATTAAGTCATGCTAAATCCTAATTTAAACTAAGACGTTATCTTAATCTAGCAATTTCTAACTTAAGATGCAAATTGATCTAAAAATGAAACATGCAATTCTATTCTAAAATGCATGATGATTTTTATGAAAATTCATAATTAAAAAATACTAAAAAAAAAACTACTAGCGTGAAAATTAAAGGGACATGTTATCTCTTCTAAAACATGCATAAAAAAACCTATTATGCAACCTACAAAAAACTAGCATCCTAAATTAATTAATTTTTCTTGGGATTTTTTTTTATTTGAAATCAAAAAAACCTATTCTAAAATGACACGTGCAATTCTTAAAAAAACTAATATCCTAAATGCATTTTATTATTATTATTATTATTTTTTAAAAATGAAATGACTAAATATGCTAACCCTAGCTCGATCTAACTTGCATTTTTTTTTTCATGTTTTTGTATTGATTTCGAAATTAAAAATTGTCAAGCAATTAAACATGAAACCTAAGTTAAAAAAAACTGAACTAGCAACCTAAATTAATTGATTTGATTTTTGTATTTTTTTAAAATTCGAAATAAAATTCCTACTCTTAATATGCAAACCATAAAAAGGAAATAAACCTAATTCTAACCTACATGGAATGCAAATGCAAAATTTTTTATGAAAGCGAAATTAACTTAAACGGCACGACAGCAAATCAGAGCAAGATTCATATCCAAATTGACGAACCATATCTCGCGCATGAGATCGGGTTGGCCAATTTTAAATAAATCGCAAATCGAATCTCGGGCGGGAGATCGGATTGGCGATTTTTCAAGTGATTGCGAGTCGGATTTTGGGCGCGAAAATCGGACTGTCAATCACAAATTTCACAGGCTATTTCATGTTGAACATTTCACCCTTACACTAAGGAATAATTATGCTAATAAAAACAAATAAAGTAAAAGAGGATAAATAAATAAAAGAAAAGACTACCTAAATTGATTTTTCCTTTTTGTTTTTCTTTCTTGCTTTCTTCACCCACAAAAGGCAGCTTCTATGGATCACCGGGAGACTCGGCTCACGGCCGGGAAGGCTTCTTCTTTGACGGGCGACCGTGGGTGGTGGGCACGGTTGTCGGAGCTCCGGCGAAGGGCGGTGGCTGATGATGTCGTGAGCGCGACGGGTCTCGGACCGGCACGGTGGTACGGGCCGGGGCGGAGGTGTAGGCGCGAGTTGAGACGGTGGCCCGCGAGCTGCTGGTTTTGCGAGGGATTGAGCGGCGGTGGAGAGCAGTGGCGGGCTCGAGCGGTTGCTGCCACGACGAGCAACGGAACGCGGTGGGGTTGGCTTGGAGGTGCTGCTGCGTCAACAGGAGGTGCAGGCGCTGGCTGCGGGTGCAGGCGTCAGGCTGTTGGCGTCAACGGGCGGGAAGAGGAGCAGCAGCGGTTGGTTGCAGAGACGGGCGGAGATGCACTGCGACCGGCGGGCGAAGGTGGTGCGGGTTGCTGGCGTCGGGCGTGGGTTGCTGCAAGCGGTGCGACTGACGGGTGGAGATGGTGCAGCGGACAGGTGTCACAGGGGGTTGCAGGCATCCGGGATGGTGCTGCTGATGCTCGGGCGAAGAGCAACGCCGGCGCGGACTGCTGGGCGTCGGCTAGGTGCAGCAGCAAGGGCAGGGGCGGTGGCGCCAGGCGGAGGTGCTGTTGGTGTCGCGGATGGGCAGGGGCACGGGAGCAGCGACACAAGCTCACGGGCGGAGACGGTGGTGCGCTCGGAAACGACGAACGGGGGCTCAAGCGCTACGAGTCACGGGCGGAAGCGAGAGCGGCGGTAGAGTCGCTCGGGCGTGCGGTGGATCGGCCTCCGGTCCTGGCGTCACGGGTCTGCAGTAGTGGTGGCGAAGGAGCGGTGGAGCAGCGAGACAGCAACAGCGGGCGGAGAAGGAGCAGTGTCGGGTCAAGGTGGGTTGGTGCGCACAGCAGGTGGGGCGGCGTGCGGCGGAGGTGGAGGCGCGGCGGTGCGAGCGCGGGAAGCAGGGGTCGACGGCAGAAGCCTCGCCAAGAAGAAGAACAGTATCTGTTCTCTCTTCCCTTTTTTTCTTTTCTCTCGCCTCTCACGTCCACTCTCTCTTCTTTTCAGTGTACTTTTTCTGTTTCTGTTCAACTCTTGTACCTGATTTCTTTTTTTTTTTTTTCTGACAGACTCTCTATCTTTTAATCCCCTCCTCTCTCCTTTCACTTCCCCCCTCACTTCATTTTTCCTTGGTTCTCTCGACGAGCATCTCTTCTCTTTTTTTTTTTTTTTTAATCTTTTCCTTTCTCTCCACTCATGTCTCTCTATGGGCTCTCTCTTTTTTAATAGCTCTCACAAAATCTCTTCAGTCAATTTTTTTCGTTTTCCTCCCCCTCTTTGCGTGGCCTCCCCCCTTGCGTATTTATAGGGTTCTTGGAGTCCAACCGTCTTTAGTGTGAATAGGAGGCGGCCGTCATTTTTTCCTTGCTGTTCACGTCCGGATTTTTTTCAAATAAGGAGGCCACCATTTGACACTCATTAATTTAGCCACAACTATTGACTTTTCTTTGCTTGTTACTTGTTTCTTTCTTGAGCACACTCTCCTCGCTTCACCAAAATTCACGACCCCCACTTGAGAGAGTATATTATAATATATCATGGGCTTCCCTTTTGCTTCTTCGAGGCTCCTCACGTCCGCCGAATTCTTGCGCATGCATGTGCATGCATTAATGAGCGAGAGACAATGGACGGAACTTCTTTCTTGATTTGCTCTCCAGGAAGGAGAGAATTCTCACTATAAAATATTATAAAATGGTGAGCCCATGTTCTTGCAGACTTTCTCCAGGATTCTCGCGTGTGCAGTGGAGGATTTTTCTTTGCCTTCTTCACGCGTGCGGCTAGAATTTTTACGTCCGCCGAATTTTATGCACGCATGGTGCATGCATTAATGAGGAAGAGACAATGGACGTGAAGAACTCTTCTTTCTTCTTTCTTTCATTGTGTACTTTCAAATCAGCAAGAGAGAGACCACCTTTTGTGCACGTAATCGACCGCGAGCCGCCGTGTTTGGTTGTGTTTTGGTACTGATGCAAATGCAACTATATATGAAATGCAATTTTACCTCTTTTTTTTTTTTATATGCAACTAATTACTAAACGATTAGGCAAAATTTAGGTGTCAACACCAACCCCCCACGAGCTGAGCCCTTCTCTCCTCTTTTTCTGCCTTGTTCACGCCCTTCTCGCTGCCTCCTTCCTTCACTCCTCTGACGAGTGACGACAGCTGGAATATTCCTTCTACTGGCGTCATCGCTGCTGGCGTCATTGGACTGGCGCCATTGCCGCTGGGTTCACCCCCTTCCCTCGTGTGCGGGCACGTGTGCGCAAAGGAGAGAAAAGGGATGATGGGCTGGGCCTCTCTTTTATTTAATTTTGGATGGGCCAAAAGAATGGGCTGGGAGAAAAAATAGAAGAGTGGGCTCAAAAAGAAATAAAAGAATGGGCCGTGCTACACGAGCCCACTCGACTTTTCCCATTCCTTTTTTCATCTTTTTTTTTTCACTCTTATGCATTTTTTTATTACTATTACTTATTTATATATTTATTTATTATTATTAGCATCATTATCATCATCTTTTTATGATTTCTATTTTTTTTTGCTTTTTTTAAATCTTTTTATAGATTTTTATATTTTTGCAAAATAAATGGATGTTTAAGATGTCTACAAAATTTCGGATGTCAACGTCAATAATGAAGACATAAAACCAATTTATGATCCCCATGAATTTTATTCTACAAACAACATGACTTACGTTCCTTAAGGGCATTTAATCAAACACTACTATCGCGACAAAATCAATAGAAATATGAAAAAAGAGCACCCAACATCTTCCATGCTTAAAATGAGGAGTAAATATCTCTTATATACGAGTTAGTCCATGTGCGATTGATTTTTTACTGTTTCCGTTTTTGCCATTGAAAATTGACAAGTAAGGTTGGCTGGGATCGGGAGAGATAATTCTACAACTAGTGGGGTTTTTTGATGTTGATATATGTAGTTCGGGTGGTGAGTTTGATACATCACGTAGTGAGGATCTAAGCAGCCAGAGCATTGGCAGCCGGCAACAATCCCTCTATGCCATCAGCAATTTAGTGTGATTTTCAAGGAAGAACCGGCGGGGAAGGCGGATGCAAGTTCACCTTCTTTTCTGGAAGGGGAGACGTCTTTCTTGTTTTTCCTTCTCAGCAAGTACAAATCTAATTGAATCGCAAAGGCTAGTCCACCGCATGACTGATGTAAGTTTTGCAACAATCGAATTGACAGCGAGTATTCAAAGATCTCAAGATGAGCTGAAATCACGACATCATGCTAATTACAAAACTAGAATATACTTGGGATTGGCATGACTTAACAGTTTATTGATCCCAAATACCGAGAATAAGTTCATTACCAATACATAACA
Organism: Eucalyptus paniculata subsp. matutina; assembly: GCA_017140255.1. NCBI lineage: Eukaryota > Viridiplantae > Streptophyta > Magnoliopsida > Myrtales > Myrtaceae > Eucalyptus > Eucalyptus paniculata. The sequence continues at coordinate 56,854,609 of CM029437.1, read as the reverse complement.
AATTAAAATCCTCCTATTAGTAAATTAACAAGCTTGCCTCCTTTCTTTATTCTCTTTCTTTTGCTTTGAAGACTGATTTCCATGACAAATGTAGCAATACAACTCACAAGTGTAAGAGGCAAAACAGATCTTCACCACGTCTCACTAGGTGAGAATGGCTGCACATCTGAAAATGTAATGACATCGGCGTCGATGTTTGACTTGCTGGACTTACATGCAGCAGCATAAGATTCAGTTGCCTCTTGGTCCTCTTGATTTTGCTGAATACCCAAAGGATCTGGGAGCTTTCTCATCCCCTCTAACTCCATTGCCACTTCTTTCATTGTAGGCCGGCTCCTCCCATTCAAGTTCAAGCATCTTTTTGCTAGGTTAGCAAATGATGCAATCTCTTCTTTCTTACCTTCTTTCAAAACTTGAGCATCTACAATGTCGAACAACCGATTTTCTTCCATTGAAATTATGAAATAGGTTGCAAGGCTTCTGCTTTCTTGTTCCCTCAGTGACGAGATTGGCTTTTGTCCCGTTAAGAGTTCAACAAGAACAACTCCGAAACTGTACACATCGCTTTTGTCTGTAAATTGACTTGATTGGAAATACTCGGGATCTAGGTAGCCAAAAGTCCCTTGGACCAACGTGGTTACATGAGTTTGATCGAGGGAAATAGACTTGGAAGTACCGAAATCTGCCACTTTTGCTCGATATTTCTCATCCAAGAGGATATTAGTGGACTTGATGTCTCGATGATATATGGGAATTGAGGCTGCCGAATGCAAGTAGAATAAGGCTCCTGCAATTTCAGTTGCAATTCGTCGGCGTGTGTCCCATGATACATGATACTCTTCCTTTGGGTCATGCAAATATTGGTATAGAGTCCCGTTTGGTATAAACTCGTATACTAAAAGTGGGACTTTTGTCTCCAAGCAACACCCCAATAACTTAACGATATTCCTATGGTTGATCTGTGAGAGAATGAAGACTTCATTTATAAATTGTTTGACTTTGCCCTCGTCTATTGCTTGCGATTTCTTAATAGCAACTATTTTTCCATCTGTTAACATTCCTTTGTAAACGGTACCCTGTCCACCTCGCCCAAGTATCCTATCCTTGTTGAAATTGTTAGTAGCCTTTTTTAGATCCTTGGAGTTGAACAATTTGTTTTTTCTCGACATGGCCTTCAGAAGATAGCTCACTTTCCAACAAAAGACCGCCATTACGTTTGAAGTTCTTCTCTTTAAGCTTGATTTCTTTTCTCTTCTTGATGTATTTGTACAGCCCCCATAAGACAAGACACAAAAGTAGTGCCCCAAGGCCTGCCCCAACCCCTGCATTACAAAAAATTAAGGGGCAAAAGTCCAAAAAAATGCACCCTTCTTTTATCTATAAGGTCTTATCATAAAATATTTTAGTGAATCCGATTAAGAGGAAATCATATAAGAGTGACTAACCCGAGCTCCTTTCATGTGGATTTTTCTTAAAAACCTTAAATAATTAATTTGTCTCCTGCTAAGTTCCATCAGGTGATATTTTTATACAACAATCTGGATTGTACAACTAATCTCCCTTACTAGGAAATTAGAAAACCATTGATGAAAGTGAAAAAATTCCTACCAGCATTCATCTTGATTATGATTGTAATAATTCTAATTCATATACGACAGGAGTAAGTAGGAACCTTAAAAATCTTTTGATAGATCTGAAGCGGCAACATTAGAAAAGTTCTAAGTGCTGTCTTAGCCATCAAATATAAGTAATAGCGCAAGAAGAAAGTTTTGAGGTTGTTTTGATAGGTACTATTGATGGAAACTTATCTATAATCATCACCAAGCAAATGGACAATCATTTTAGAAGGAAGGGTAATGTAAATCTTATTTATGTACCTTTTCTAAACATAATTTATGCTATGCTGTTCTTTTTCTAGCAATTATCCAGCATGAAGCGGACTAAAATTATAGGTTAAAAGATCTGCTTACCAATAAGAATGAACTTGGTCTTTCCACCACCGACGCGCGAAAGGAGTCCGTTCGAACACACAAGTCCCGGGGCACCATGAATAACATTCGTCAATATCTGATGACAAATGATATCATAAATATATTAGCAGCAAAACCCATCTTCCTGAGTAAAATTAAGGAGGCTAGTAGGTCGCATTTCCTCATAAAATTGCTAATTCTAGGGCTAAAATATCGTGCTTGTAACAAAAGGACTGTCCTGTTCGCCTTTATTTCCAGTAAATTTTTATCAATATAATAAGTTCAATTTTGTTTAAAAGTGCATCACTTTGTGCATTCTTGGGCCAAAAAAAAAAAAATTATATATGTGATTATTAAACAGCGTGTATGAATTCTTCTCAAAGGAATATCTTGGAATGAACAAGCCACTTCGCTATATGGTGCACTTAAATTCCCAATGCGATAGCATGAAATATGTTTACCTTTGCATCCTCCAATAAGATAGGCATTACCACGATACCCCCTACGACAATGGCATTGCACAAATAGTATTTCATCACTGTCGATGCTGTCGCTTCTATATCTTATACAGGAGAAAGATTTATTAACGATATAGTATCCTTGCTTGAAAAGGTCAAGTGCATAGTCGGTATTGTTTGCAATCCCCCACTCCAACACCCCTGGAACCGTATCACTCGATCTCAAATCATAAACAGCTGAATCAGACCCCAAGAAAGCGTGCTTGCACCCCTCATCTCCGCTTTCTTCTTCGAAATCCACATCAAAGCCCTGCAGGTTAAAGGGGAGCGAACTCTGGCAGCATCCTTCGCCCTCGGAACAAGCACTATAGTTGCTATTGGTGAAGTTGGCTCCGACACATTTTGATCGGCATCCAAAAGCAGCTGATTCTGTACTTTTTACTGTCACTTGAGTGTTGCAACCGACTACTGTAAAGATGTTCCTTGTCTGGGAGAAGAAAAATGGACTTCCTTTTAAGCTTACCATTGCACGACGTCCGTCACCCCTACAGCTTGCAGTTGAGTAAATCACAGGAAGACTAACGTTAATCATGCCACCCAGGTCTTCATCAGGGAGTGAAATGTTGAGAACTCGCAATCCAATCCTTTTCAGAATGGGAACCATGTTGTTTTGTTGGCAGGCGATCTGGTACCAGTCATCCAAGAAACACCCGGCTCTTATTCCGAAGGGGAAGGGAATGGTGACGTTCCCGCATGTTTCAGCACAGTAACGGCTTTGAGGTGGTGCAGCTCCTGATGGTCGAGGTGCAGCTCCTGATGGTTTAGGTGCAGCTCCTGATGGTTGTGAAACCAGAAGCAAATATATTAACAGTGAAACCGATCTCCTTGAGTAAAATTACCAAAACTAATAGGTTGCATTTCCTCATAAATTGTTAATTCCATGGCTAAAATAGTGTACTTGTAACTAAAGGACTGTCCTGTTCCCCAGTAATTCCAGTAAATTATTATCAATATAATTTGATCAATTTTGTTTGAAAGAGCATTCACTTTGTGTAATCTTGGGCAGAAAAACAAGCAAAAAGAAGGTAGAAAAGCATGCATACAATCATTATACATTGTGAATGCGTTCTTCTCAGAGAAAAATCTGGAAATGAACAAGCCACTTCACTGCATGATGCCCCCTAAATACGGAATGTGATAGCACATTCTATATTATCTATCAAAATAAAATAAAAACGGAACGTGATAGCATGGAGTGTGTTACCTCTGCATCCTTCCATAAGATATGGGTTACCATAATACCCCCCAAAGCAATAGCATTGTGTAAATAGCATTTCACTGTTGTAAACGCTTTGTGTGCTACATACGGATGGATAAGTAGTAGTCTTCGACTGCAGGATAAGCTTTTGTCCATATACAGTATTGTTCGCAATCCCCCATTCCAGCACCACTGGAACCGTCTCATTCAATTTCAAATCATATAAACCTATAAAGTAAGACCTCAAGAAAGCGTACTTGCACCCCTGATGTCCACCTTCTTCTTTGAAATCCACACTAAAGTGCTGAAGGTTAAGGGGAAGCCTAGTCTGGCAGCAGCCATCCCACCCGGAGCAAGCAGTATTCCCGCTAATGCTGGTGTTGGTTTCAGCACATCTCGAGCTGCAACCGACAAAAGCTGATTTTGTGGTATCCACTTTGGCCAGGGTGTTGCAACCGACTAATGTAAAGACATTCCTTGTCTGGGAGAAGACAAATTGACTTCCTTCCAAGTTTACCCCCGCAGCACGTCCGTCACCCCCGCAGCTTGCATTTGAGTAAATTACAGGAAGGCTAATGTCAATCATGCCGTCCATGTGTCCATCGGGGAGTGAAATGTCGAGAACTCGCAATCCAATCTTCTTCAGAATGGGAACCGTGTTGTTTTGTTGGCAGACGATCTGGTACCATTCATCCAAGAAACACCCGGCTCCTATTCCGAAGGGGAAGGGAATGGTGACTTTCCCGCATGTTTCAGGACAGTTAGGGTTCGCAAGTCCAGGTGCAGCACCTGATGCTTGCAACTTGAGGGAAGCCAGAAGCAGAAGAATTTGAAACACTGAGGTCGACATGATTTTCAACTTTCGTAAGTGCATGGACCAAAAATTAATGGAGAAAGCAGGTATGGGCGGAGTCCCTTTATATTCTTGTTGAAGTGGAAAAAGGGAAAATTCTCACGTACCGTACGCATAACTTTATTCCATCTGTTACTTCTTAATATCTCTGAGATGTTTCCCTTAGGGAAAAAATTTGCATTACAAGTATTAAATGTCCGAAATCTTATATGGATGTAATTCAATCCTAAACTTTTAAATTGTTTCGATCAAGTCCTAAACCTTTAGCAAACAATGCAATTTAAGTACTTTACCACATTAATTCCTCTACCTTTATTGAAAAATGCAATTAAATCCTAAAATTCTGTTGAAAATTGCAATTTTTACACACTTTTTGAGTGACATGAAACGATTTTAGATATTGTTCATCAAAAAGATTCAATTGCACTTTTGAAGAAGGTTTGGGACTTAATTGAATTTAGGACTTGATTGTATTTGATATACAACATTTTGGACTTCTTGTCTACCTTTCCTTAAGAACAGAAATGTCAAAGCTTCATGGGTGGAGAACACTAATTAAAGTAGCCAATTGTGACTTCTCCAATTGTTTGTTAGATAATTTAGTCATCATTTTTTTCATCGAAACACTAGGAACATTATCGAGATGGGTGACTCTTCAAGATCTTTTGCTGTAGATCCCTTTAAACACATTAAAACTGAGCAAAGAAAAAAAAAGATTCTACTCGATAATTTTTAAAGCCTGGGAGCAGAGTTATATCCACTCAATTTGGGAGTAAGTATCAGTTTAATAATTTTTGCTGATGAACACAAAAATCAAATCGTTGTCTCAAATGAAACAAATTTTGATGACTCCGCTCTCATGTTCCAACTTTTTTTCCTCTCCTTTTTGAGAAGGAAAACGGCTTTTCACAAAAAAAATCTCTTTTTGAATGGCAAATTCATCAGACTAATTTATCTGACTATCACGATTCTTTGTTTTTGACGAATGAATGGGTGTTGGCATCTTTTCAATCTAGAAAAGTGAAAGCAAAGCTCACTTTTATTAAAGCGAAAGTGATTGCTTTCTAATATCTTTAATCGTTGTGCGATTTTGGAGCGTTGTAATCTCTTTCAGTGTCGAAGCATCGTGGAACAAGCCCAGTGCTTTATTTGCGCAAGCCATCCATAACAGCACTTGGGAATATTGTTGGCCCTCCAGAAAAAAGTAGAAGATGAACGAGAATCACGTGGCATGTTTTTTTGCTTCCACAGTGGAAGACATTGTGTCCCATGCACTTGGATTGAAGAAAACTAAAATGATTTTTGCTTTAAAATACTCTAATTAATTTGCTAATGCTTTGGATCATACTGCGTAAATTATTCCGAACTCTTGGCATTGTTTTATTTTTTATTGTCAGTGATGAGGGGTCAGAGAGACAAGAGAGCTTATTTTTTGAGAAAATTACCAATTGAATCCTAAACTTTTTTTTTTGTCAATTCAATTCCAAAATTTTTGTAATTGTGTTAGTTCAGTCCATCCAGACAGTTTTAACTAGCCAGCGTTGACATTGACAATTTTTAATGATATTTTTTTTTTGAATTTCTATTAATTTTTTTCTTTTTCTTTTTCCCTTTCTTCCTTCTTTTGCTTTTCCTCCACAGTGGCCAATGAGGCTCTAGTGAGGCTCACCAACCACTAGGCAATAGCCATGAAGCCCTTGGCGACTGCTGATGAGGACCTCGGCCCTCGCTTGGATCTAGGCAAAGCCGCCTCACCTGCGGTCCTTGCCTAGTGGCAAGCAACCCTTGCTGGCCACCATGGGAAAAGAAGCAAAAGAAGAAAGAAGAGAAAAAAGAAAAAGGACAAAAAAGAAGAATAAAAATTAATGAAAAATCTAAAAAATATTATTATAAATTGTCCATGTTAGTGTAGGCTAGTCAAAATTGGTTGAATGGACTAAATTGACACAATTGCAATAACTTTAGGATTTTTTGGGTAATTCTCTCCCAATTTTTTTTTTTTAAATATAAAGATCAAGTCTTGCTTAATATTTTAACCCAAAGAAAATTTTTGGCCAATATCTAAAGAACGTTGAGTCACAAAAAATTGTACATTGTGATCATGAGGAATCTCCCTCACAACGAAGGACATGACTTTCACGTTTGGTAAGTTGATGGACTTAAACCTATGGAGAAAGGGGCTATGGGCTGGTTCCCTTAATTTTCATGTATTGTACACATAATTTTTCCAGCTGTGTTACTTCCTAGCATCTCTGGGGATGCTTCCCCGCGGATAGAAATATCAAAGCTTGATGGGTAGAGTACATTAGAAGCCGGGTGTAATTTTTCCCATTGCCGGGGACATAAATTTGTCGTCATTTTGTTTTGAGAAAGAATGGAGCATCATCAACATAGATCAGTTTTCAGGATCCTTTGTCAAGGACTCTGTTAATGACATTAGATTTGGTATTGAGATGAATACCACTCCGATTACAATTGCATAATTTGAGTCGCCCATCTCAATCTCGAAATTATTTTCTTGGTGTTAAAGAGTTATCATCCTTTTCCGCAATCTCGTGAGACAGTTGGCTCTTTGACCACGCTGGAGTCACAAGGACCCAACTTAGTACGTGATCCTGCAACTAAGTCACGTCCATAGTCAGTGTTGTTCGCAATCCCCTGTGCCAGCACCACTGGAACGGCCTCATTCAATTTCAAATCATATAAACCTGTAAAGTCAGACCTCAAGAAAGCGTGCTTGCACCCCTGATGTTCACCTTTTACTTTAAAATCCATACTAAAGCCCTGAAGGTTAAAGGGGAGTGTAGTCCGGCTGCAATCATTCCTCCAGAACAAGCACTAGACCGGCTAATGTTGGTATCCGTTCCAGCACATTTCAACCGGCAACCGGCAACGGCTGATTCTGGAGTACTTACTATCGCCAGGGTGTTGCAACCCACCGATATCAAGACGCTCCTGGTCGAGGAGAAGAAAAATTGACTTCCTTTCAAATTCATCTGCACACGTCCGTCACCCCCGCAGCTTGCATTTAAGTAAACTAAAAGAAGACGGACGCTAATCATACCGTTCATGGATCCAAGGTAATCAGGGAGTTAAATGTTAAGAACTCGCAATCCAATCTTATTTAGGATGACCGTGTTGTTTTTCTGGCAGTTGATCTCGTAACAGTTATTCAAGAAACAACCGGCTCCTATTCCGAAGGGGAATGGAATGGTGATGATCCCACATTTTTCTTTACAGCCAATCCTTGTAAGTCGAGGTGCAGCTCCTGATGCTTGTACCGTGAGGGAAACCAGAAGCAAAAGATATCGAAAGAAATCTTAAGTTGCGTGCATATCGTAGGAAACTAGACTTTTTATAGGTATCAAAAAGATAATCAAAATTACCATCGATTCATGCACCGTTCCTGTCGCAAACATTGACAAAAAGAAAAATTCTTCAATGCAATATAAAAATTTAGTTTATAAGACATTTAAATGGCCGTGGATGATAGCATGATCAAGTCAAGGTTAAGCAATGTAATGCAAGTGACGAACCTCCCTCTTTATTCATTTACTTACGGGGGTCTCCCTCGTCCTTCACGCCTATTAAGAGTAAACGTTGAGTTAGTCCTTCATAGCATCGTCATTAAACTATCGAGCTTTTAAAAGTACTGATTTGATTGATCTGTCGAATGAAGATTCATTTGGTCTTGATCCTTATCTTGATATTAGTTGAGTTACATCCTCAAGCATTTCGATTTTGTAAGTTATATGCCGACCATTGTCAATGGCCCCATAAAAAAGTGGAAGAGGTAAACAAATAATGGAGGAAGGGGCCACATATTCATTAGGTTTTGGAAAAGTTAAGAATGGGCTAGTCCACTGTGTATGATATGATAAAGATGAACTATAAATTCCACAAATGAGTACAAACATGACGTGATGCATAAATGATGGAATTCCAAGGACGGTAAATAAAAGCAGCATGGACTAACATGAGCAAGTATTTCAAGTGGCTAATACATTTGCTAAAGGTCAATTGGGTTGTTAGATTTAGTGAGCAAGATTCACATGTAACTCATATTTATTTCCATACCAAAATTCAGTCTAGTATATAGTATACTACTATCATGTATGAAAATTTCTCGTTAAGAACAGTAATTCATGAGCCAGAGGAAACTAGAAAAAAGAAGAAGCACATACATAGCTTTTACATATATTCATATTTTTGAGGGAAAAATTATTTTTAATGGTAATTGCTCGCTTAGAGACTAAAATGCATTCTTGTCAACAGTTTTTCTCATAAAAAAAAAAAAAAAAAAGAAAGAAGAAGAGAAAACTAAACCAAATCAAATCGGGTTTTCATTTGGGTCGTATTCAGTTCAGATTGTGATTTGGTTTGATTTAGCCGCTCACCCCTATAATTTGGTTCGGTTTGGATTTCTTGAAAACTTGAATCACATTGAACTATTGACACCACCAACCTTCCAGCCATGTGACTACTAGATGAATTCCAGATTTCAGAGGAGTCAGGTGCCAAACAGAGCCCAATGAACTGGCAGATTGGGAGATAGAGCAGGAGCAGAATTTGTGCCCTTCTCTTCAGCTGCATCATCCGAAGCATTGATTTTACGTGGATCAAGAAACAGGCCTTCACTTCCTCTGGCTCTTCTCATGGCAGCTGGTGTCGCAACTCGTGAAGATACGGCTGTAGATCCAATTAAACTAAGACAAATGAGAGGAACGACACCATATCATAGAACGAGCAAAGAATAGATATCAATTAAGTTTATCCCCAATGAATTAAATGCTAAGATAGCTGCAAAAGCTGTAACGAAGATGAAGCATGTAGTCAGACTATTTCCCACAAAATAGAATTTCCTAAAAAAGCATCTAATGACAGTATAGCATGTGGCTATGGAAGCAAACACAAGCAGAACACCTTCAAATAAAAAAAGAAAAGAAAAGAGAGAGAGCTTTATAATTATTTTTTAAACTAGCAAAGTCTGGAAGGAGCTTCCAAATCAACATGCATAAAAAAGGTAATTCACTTTTCTAACTTCGATGTTTGCTTTTCAAGCTTAGCACGTGCTTGTCTTCGTCTCGAAATCTCGTGATACTGCCGAGCATTTACATGAACGGCCCCTTCAGCCGCTGCCAGGTTAAGAGGCAGAAGCATCCTAGCATGAGGAATACTGACAAAAGGATAAGCCTGCCCCATATAAGATCTCTCAGATGGCATAATGCAGAATTCAGATATGTTATCTATTGCGTGATAGAGCACCTTAGACAACATAAACAAGGGGTGAACTAGAAAGATCCTCGTCACAAAAACAGCAATTTTCAGTATTCTTTGCTAATTGCAAAAGAAACACATTAAAGATAAGCATGAATAAATTGTTAGAAGTGTAACAAAATTCTCTCTCATATGTTCTCTTTTCATCTCACCCTCTAGTAGCACCAACCACCAGATATAATTTGACAAATATAGGAAACAAGCACAATAGAGATGAATATATATTTTAAATAAAATAAATGCAGACACCTCTTCTCAAGATAGTATATTCTAATAGACACATTTCTTTGTATTTTCGGTAGTAATTTAGATGGTGTTTGTTATTAAATAGTATGTCTAGTAAGTATTTTGCATTTCATCTTCTTTTTAAAATTGAATAAATCCTACAAGCACATTAAATTTTACTAAGCTCTACTTCATGTATAGAATGATATCTCATACACGAAAGTTCTTTTCTTGCTTAAGATGAAGCCTATATATGAAATCTTTGAGTTCACGACATTCTCATTTCCATTCATATTTTATATATATTAATGTTGAATGAGCATATGCTTAATTCGTTAAGGATTACAATTATTTTAATACCAATGTAAATTTTTCCAACGGATTTAACAGTGAACATGTGACATGTGTGTTTCAAGATAGCTATGTAGTAGAAACTTTCAACATGTTAATTATACATTAAAGCGTATATAATTTTTTTTTGTTAAACCGAGGAACCGCCGGAGATCACCATTTGGGGATCACACGACCCTCTAGTGCCTGGTGGTACTGTTGGGCCTCACTGCAAGCCGCTATTTAGACGTAAACCTCGGGGGAGGCTAGCCCAGGACCCCAACACCAGTACCCCCCCACTTCAAATACTTTAGCAACGAGAGGGTTTGAACCCTCGACCTCTCGATGAGACAGTAGTCCAAATAAAAATTCTGTCAACATATATATTCTTTATGTTTGAATCCTACTACTAAATCAATGAATAATCAACAAACTACCTCACATGTATTACTCTACAAATCATACAAGCCTTTATTAATTTGTCGATGCTTAAGGTTTATGCACTTATCTTTTTGTTTCATTGTGTTGATATATTTTCTTTCATCTTTTTGTTAACTATTATCTCTCTCTAATGAACTTTTCTCTTTTCATCCAGAGAAAAGCCAATGATTTCAAGAATGACTTGGTAGAGTATCTCGCCACCCCTTGGTCATTTAGGTTCCATCACTTAATTGCACCTATTTGGGTAAGAGCATCTTGTCCCACCTTGACTTCATAGTGAAATTGCTTCTCGTGCGTTAGAAACGCATCTCTATAGAGCCAAGTCTTAAGCTTAAAATTGTCATAAATATGGGAAGGATAATTTTGTTCCCTTCTTATTTCAGCGTGTTGTCCACTATAACATGTAAAAGCTGGCATTATTCACAAAAAGAAAAAAAAAATGAAGTAGCAATTGACATTTTGCTCAACATTGGAAAAAAAAATCATATACTTTATCAAAAGCCAAAAAAAAAAAAAAAGTGCCGAAATACAGGATTTTAATGGATTTGTCAACCAGAAGCATGTGCAAGCGAGAGATTGGGGATGAGCGGTCGATCCAACCTCGTGACTAGTGGTGGTGGTTATCTCATGGATTCAACAATCGCTTGGCATCACTAGAGGGTAGAAACAAGACACTATACAACTGAGAGGAGAGACGTATAAATAGTGTTCAGTTGCGTGATAACAATGGTTTTATGGTCTAGAGAACTTATAATCTCCATCAAATTATATTGTCACTATTATGAGATCGTTAGCACTCTCTTAGTCACACACTCTATTTATTACTTTATCTTTGTTGCTCTTATCTACGGATGTCTTCAACTTGGCAAAAGTATTATAGGTAGTCACCATGACAGACAAATGTAAAGACGTGAGACTTAGGATGTAAAGAGTAAGTTGGGCAGATGGGATATATAATTATCTCTATATTATGGGTGCAAATTTCTACTTTGTTATCTTTTATGCGAGTGGCAACACCGTGCACCTACTGTACACAATAGATAGAGAATGAGTGAGACCCCGAAAGAAAAGTCTCTCTCTCTCTCTCTCTCTTAAGAAAAAGATGGATCTAAGTCTATGACTATGTGGTTGGAACTGAGCGGAGGTTTTCATTATGAACCAATAATGTATGAATTTGCCAGCAATAAAGTTAAGACACCAAGACTAACTTGGTCTTTGTCGGTCAGCTCACTTTAAAGGTCAAAAGTAGCTTTATCAATCATGTGATGCATGCCATCAAAGGGATGAAACAATTGCATCAGTAGAAATCTAGTATGAAATGTAGTAAAATAAAGTGTTAGTAAATCATATACATGGAAATGATGGTTGTCAACTTTTTCCAATATGAACGCATGAACCCTCACTAGCAAAAAAAAGTGAAGACGACCAAGACGAACTTGGTCTTTGTTGGTTGGCTCATTTTAATAAAAAGTAGCTATATCAATTGTGTGATGCATGCCATCAAAATGATTAAACAATTTCATTGATGGAAAAATGATATGAAATGCAATAGGATAAAGTGTTAGTAAAGCAGAGAAATGAAAATGATAGTTAACATTTTTAAATATGAATGAATAATGTGTAAATCCTCATCAACAAAAAAGTGAAGACAACCAAGGCTAACTTGGTCTTTGTTGTCAGTTCACTATAAGATCACAAGTAGCTCTATCAAAATGTGTGATGCGCACCATCAACATCATGAAATGACTTCAACGGTGGAAATATGATATGAAATGCAGTAAGATAAAGTATGTAATAAAAGAAGAGAAACGGAAATGATAATTCTTAACAATTTTCGTTATGAACTAATAATGTGTGAACCCTCGCTAGCAAAAAGTGAAGACGACCTAGACTAACTTGGTCTTTGTCGATTGACTCACTTTAAGAATCAGAGAAGAGCAATGCAGTAAGATAAAGTACTTAATAAAAGCAGAGAAATGAAAATGATAGTTCTTAACAATTTTCGTTATGAACTAAAGTGTGAACCCTCGCTAGCAAAAAGTAAAGACGACCTAGACTAACTTGGTCTTTGTCGGTTGGCTCACTTTAAAAATCAAAGAAGAGAAATGCAATAAGATAAATTATTTAATAAAAGCAGAGAAATGAAAATGATAGTTCTTAACAATTTTCGTTATGAACTAATAATGTGTGAACCCTCACTAGCAAAAAGTGAAGACGACCTAGACTAACTTGGTCTTTGTCGGTTGGCTCACTTTAAAAATCAGAGAAGAGAAATGCAGTAAGATAAAGTATTTAATAAAAGCAGAGAAATGAAAATGATAGTTCTTAACAATTTTCGTTATGAACTAATAATGTGTGAACCCTCGCTAGCAAAAAGTGAAGACGACCTAGACTAACTTGGTCTTTGTCGGTTGGCTCACTTTAAAAATCAAAGAAGAGAAATGCAGTAAGATAAAGTATTTAATAAAAGCAGAGAAATGAAAATGCTAGTTCTTAACAATTTTCGTTATGAACTAATAATGTGTGAACCCTTGCTAGCAAAAAGTGAAGACGACCTAGACTAACTTGGTCTTTGTTGGTTGGCTCACTTTAAAAATCAGAGAAGAGAAATGCAGTAAGATAAAGTATTTAATAAAAGCAGAGAAATGAAAATGATAGTTCTTAACAATTTTCTTTATGAACTAATAATGTGTGAACCCTCGTTAGCAAAAAGTGAAGACGACCTAGACTAACTTGGTCTTTGTCGGTTGGCTCACTTTAAAATTCAAAAGTAGTTTTATCAATTGTGGGATGCATGACGTCAAAATGATGTAATAATTTCTTCAGTGGAAGCATGATATGAAACGAATAAGATAACGTACTAGTAAAATGAGAGATGAAAATTACCGTTCTTATCGTACAACTATCATTGGTACTCTTACTTTTTTATTATTGCCCTTTTAGAGATTTTCACAACATTATTCTTTAGCTCCGGTTGATGATGAACATTTATGGCCTAGATATTGAGGAGAGATTTCAACTATCAACAAAGTATAATAATTCTAGTTATAATACGCCCAACTTCGATCTAGAGCTTTTCTAGTTTAACTTCACTTGGAGGTGGTGTGGCGTGACTTTGATCTGAGGTGTGTTGCTAGCCATTTCGATTATAATAAGGAAAGGGTACCTCGCATTGTTTGAGTTAAGCGCTAGAACAATTATAGAATAGATGAATCTTGAATGAAGGGGCAGTTATTGCATGACACACAATTACCTTAGGAGTAACTTTAATCATGGAAATAGAGGAAATCATGGAAATGTGGAGCAATTAGAGTGGGGATCACATATGAGTTGCAATGATTGTTAATGGAAATACTGAGAGTATATATAGAAAGAACATGGAGAAAGAGGGGACGCTCAAACTGTGCCAAAACACCAAAAAAAAAAATGCCAAAACTCTATCAAATTTTTCTTAGAGTAATTGTCCAAAAAATCTTGAATCTATTGTATGGCAGCCAATTTAGTTATAAACCTTTCAATTGTGCTAATGTTTTTAATTAAAGATTGTGCCAATTTAGTCCTATACTTTTTGACGATTTGCCAATTTAGTCATTTCAGCAGTTTTTTTTTTTTGTCAAAAATCGCTAATATGGCAGTCTAGTCAGTGTCAATTGTACTACGTGACACGGTCAATATGCAGGACGATTGGCGTTAACGTGGTGAAGTTTTGCAATCTTTTGAACTTTTTTTGAAATTTCTTCTTCTTTTCTTTCATTTTTCCTCTGACTTTGGGCGGGCGAGGTTGCCAACCAACCCTAAACAAGGGCCCAGAGTCCTTGCTTGGATCTTGGGAAGGGCTTGGGCAAAGGTCACAATGTCCTTGCTTAATATCCACAATCTCATTTAAAAAATAAAAGAAACTGAAGAATATATATGGAAAAAAGGAAAAAATTAAGATATAATATTCAAAAATTGCACAAATTGTCCACATCAGCTTTAGTTGGGTGTTAGCCATGCTGTGTAAGATGCTTGACGGCCGTGCCAATTATTTCCGGCAAAAGTTGGCTGGATGGACTATATTAGCAAATTGTCAAAATATTTAGAATTAAATTGGCCACATTGAAAGAGTTATTTGAATGTATCCTAAATTATGGATGCATGACGTGCTTCAACATACTATTGGGGCTTGGTGCTTCTTGTACTATGCAAGCCCAAGATTGGAATCCAATCCAACCCACATAAAGAGCTCTTGACAACATGAAGTGAACGGTTTTTGGAGGATTTGACTTACAATTGGATAATTATTAGAAGAACAAAATTGAAACCTATCATATGGATCCTAATTTATTTTTTTGGTCTAAAGTAGTGTGTTCATTCATTCATTAAAACGAGGATTACAAGAAGATAATAGATAGGTTTCCAAACATAAAATCTTCCAAAGGTACTATAGGGGATCGGACATCCAGGTTGGGGGAAGTGTTTTGAGTCAGTGGGCTTCTGCAACCTAATTTATGGCTTGGTTTGCTTCTCTAGGACAATGTGTTAAATTTACACAGGTTGTTTGGGCCAAGAGCTTCTTGCACTCCTAAATTAATTCCTTCACAGCCCAAGATGCCTCTATTCGGCCCATGACCAACTCCACCAACAAAAGATTGTCACTTTCCCACTCTAGATTCCAACCCCCATGTGAACTTCTTCTCTCTAGTTCAGCAGGTGCAAATCGTGCAACAAAGCGAGGGTTTCTGCTTGTAGCGGTGAGGAAGCATGGATCTCCATCAACGATCGTGCCATTTGAATTGCGCAAGATCCCTATGATTGAGCTTGGCGTCTCTCCATCCACCCACGAGTAGTCAATATTCAGCTTCAAAGATTGGCTGTCCGGTGCCTCCCATCTCGCAAGTAGATGCCGCATCTTAGCTTTTCCTTTTTGTGTGCATGGATTCCATCGGCTAAAACTTTGGCTTTGTGCTTGGGCTGCTTCGACAATGCCGTCCGATTGTGGGGGCTTACCATGGAAGACCTAATTGTTCTGATTTTTCCAGATCTGCCAAAGCACTTCCATCACAAATCCCTCTTCTAGTGAGTTCGGTCTTGCTTTAAAAAAATTCTGCCAATTGTTGATACCTAAATTTTACAGTTTTATTTAGGGTTTAATCGTGTATAAATTTATGAATTAGTCGCTAAAAAAAAGAAGACAAAAGCGAGGCCGGGCCAAGGTTAGGTTGGCCCAGCCCTATTCTTCCTTCTATTCTTCTTTTTGTGTAGATTGGCCCAACTCCTTTCATTTTGGCCCAGCCCACCCGTGGGTCTTCTTCCTCCCTCATCACCCTCACGCTGGTTTGGCTTTGGCAGAAAAAGAAACGTACAAACCAAGGGTCAAGGCAAAGGATCGCGAGGGCAAAGGATGCGATCCCAGGGTCAAAGATCAAGTGGCCGCGACAGGCTGGCAATGGCAGAAGCCATGCGCGCCTGTTGTTGGCCGAGCTTAAAAGGAAGAGAGCAAAGAGAAGAGGGGATTCTCGGTTGTTTTGTTTGGGAGCTTTTCGGTGAGAGTCCCGAAGAGTTTAAGCGAGTGAGGGGGAGAGAACTAGACAGTGAGGGAGCTCGAGAGGGTGGTCGATTGTCGCCAGAGTCTATTCGTCAAGCGTCGTCCTTGCAATGCTTTCCTCGAACCAGGTAGGTTTTGTGCGTAGCTTTTTGATTTGTGTCGAGTTGCGTTGCCTTCCCGAGGATCTCGCTTCGAGAACATTGCGGGATGGCCAGTCATCGCTCGATCCATTTTGAGTTCACACTCCCATTGCCGCTGCTGAAGCTGAGTAGGAATCTCTCATTTTAAACGCTCGTTCCTGGGAACCCCCACTGCTCCGCCCTATTTTGGTAGGATAGGGCGTTGAGTTTTGTTCATCCTATTAGTCACACGCTTACAAGGCTTCTGGGGGATAATGTGGTTAATTTCAAATGCCCATTTGAAGATTTTTTTTTTAAGTTTGGTGCTGAGTCCGAGTACAAAAAGGGTTGATATCGTTTCTCCGTTCCATGCCCACCACATGTTCGACGATATGTCTAAGCGGGCCTAGGCACGTGCATTACTGATTCCCATGTGTTCTTGGACGCGGATAAGTACGTTTTGCATGTTATGAACTTTTTGTTGTTTACGAGTTGTCGTTTGCATCACCAGGCCATGTCTGGGCACATCCGTTGTGTTTTATTTGTCTCCCGTTGGTGACCTGGGTGTGGTAGTTGTAAGTGGTGCGCGGCTTGGAAGGGCAGGCAATGATGTCGCGAAGTGATGGTGGCGGCAAATGACGAGCTCAGCCGCTGTTTTATTTATAGTGCTCTGAGAGAATGGGTTGGGCGTTCAGCAATGGAGGCATCGGAAGGAGGGCCAATTTCGGGCGTGGGAGGAAACTATCGAAGAAGAAGAAGATGGGCAGAAAAAAAAAAGTGTAAAAGTGGAAAAAGGCAAAAGGAAGAAGACGACGCCCAAAGAAGAGAACGTGTAGAGGGGTAGACTAAAGGGGAGGAGAAAAACAAAAGGAAAAGTAAGAGAAAAAGTGCAGCAAAAGAAAAATAAGTAAAAATAAATAAAAAAGCAAAAAACAAAAAGGAGGAAAAGAGGTGCAGAAGACGTGAGGAGAAGATGAAGCAGTTGAAAAAGACAAAAGTGGGAAAAAGGCAAAAAGAGAGAAAAAGAAGGAAAAATATTAAATTTAAAAAAAAATCTATTTTTTATCCTACTGGGTCGAATCCGGGTTTGGGCCGGGTTAGCGGGTTGGGTCGGGCTCATCCAGTCCAAACCTACTCCCTCGAATATTATAATATTAAAAAATTTCAAAAAAACTAAAAATTTAAAATTTAAAAATTTTAAAAAAATCGAAAAAATAATAAAAATTCAAAAACTCCTCCGAAAATTCAAAAATTCAGAAAACATAAAAAATTCGATTTTTTTTTTGAAAAAAATTTCAAAAAGTTGTAAAATCTAGTTTTTTTTTAGGGAAATTTGAAAATTCATTTTTCTTATAAAAAACCAAAAAAAATCCGAAAAAAAATTCTTTAAAAAAATTTTAAAAAATCTTCAAAAAGGTTAAAATCAATCTCTTGGGTTATTTTCTCTAAAAATGGAAGCATTCCAATTTAGAATTATGCTTAAATTTGACTAAGCCTTTAGGGATTTATCTTAGGGTTTCAATTATCCTTAGGGACAAATGCCTTTGAATGCAAAATATTGATACATTGAGTTTGGCTTCTCTTTAGTCTAGTTAGGAATATCATTTGTCTTCTCTATAGTATTAATTCTTTGCTCTTCCATGCAATTTATTTAACGCTTTCTTTGGTTGCTATTAATGATTGTACACCCGTATGATCACCTCACATATTAGTAGATTGGTTTAGAGTTAATCTAAACTGCCCAACAACAATCTTTTTTTTTAAATGAACAAGATTAGATACTGAAAAGACATTAATTGGTTAATTAGTGTAATCAAGTTCCTGATCTTAGATTCTCTGTTTGTGTAGGAAGTGAGGTATACTCCCATGTTTCACTTGGTTTTTAGCCGACTCCAATAGGCTAGTGGCAACTCCTTATTACAAAATTCTTATGAATATCCCAACGTCGCGTGAGGTATGGGTTTGGGAGAACTTGTGCCTAATCATGGGCCGTGAACTTATCTTTAGGCAATACCCCTAAACTTATACCCTCTTGTGACACCAACCACTTGTCCATTCTAATTGCTATCCTTATGCTGTTGTTGAGGTTGAGGTGTGGGTTTGACCAAACATTTCAAGTCCATTTGTAGAAGAAAAGCAGGTGTTCGACGGTCTTTGGATGTTTTGAGCATAGAGGGCATAAAGGGTTGAGTAATATTCTTCTCTTGAACAGATTTTCCTTTGTCGATATTGTATCTTGACATAAGCTCAATAGGAAGATTTTCATTTTTTTTTTGGGGGGGGGGGGGGGGTAGGTAGATCCTAAATTCTATTCCATAGCTTCTGGGGTGGCTGGTAGGAAGTTGTTGCAACATTGTCATCTTGTTTTGTGGTCTTGGAGCACATGCTGTTATATTCACTTTTCACTGTGTAGTTAATCTAAACAAATGTTTTTATATCCATATCACTATCTTGTTGAGGAGGGACATATGGATTTTAGTTCAATTATAATTTTTTTCAATTTGGCAAAATTTAGTCATAATAATTTTAACAATTTATCAATATAGTCATTCCAACTAATTTTTGATAGATTTGCACATTACCGGATGGCTTGGTTAAAAACTTAGAAGTTAAAAAAAAGAAGAAGTGTTTTTGGACTCTGAAAATTCCTAAAAACTGCTTTTAAAATCATAGTTATCTGGTGAAGCTTTTTCTAAAGAATTCATTGTGTAAAGTTTCTCAATTTCGACATGATATTGGTTTGCAAGTATTTGGGAAACTGATTCTTGTGGAATGCTCTTATTGATGATTCCAATATGGAGTATGCTGATCTTCATCTAATCTCTTTGTAGTACAAAGATAAGAAGGAAGAACTTCGTATGGCAACAACTACAAAGACTAATGGAACAACGTATGGCTATGATGGTTGTTCTGTGATGGATCTACTATGATGATTTGAGTTGGTCGTAAATTTCCTCTTTTTTCTGTTGTTTGAACTATATACCATCTTGGTAGCTCATGTCCAATTGGTGTTATTCTATTGTCATCGTTTAAGTTGGTTGTAATTTCCTCTTATTCCTGTTTGCATAACCAAATACCAACTTGTCCACTTGGTTTTTCCCTATTGTAATCATCCAAGTGAAGAGAGGTTTTTAGATATCATTGGAAGCATATTTGGCGATAGTTGTTTTGTTTTTGGATGCATGGTGGCTCCCTTTCTTATTTTCTTCATCTCCAAGCAAATCATTCCCCTTCCAATTAGGACAACCATAGTTATTAAATGCTTAAGGACCTAAATCCTTTACCTTTTTAGTTTGTGCGACATGATAATATGACAGTATTACTACATGAATCTAAAGTAAATATGCAGTATAGGGAACATGACATCTTTCTTTACAGACAATTGAACACAGTTGAACTTGGATTTGCTAATACAGCTTAACACACTTCAATTTTTTTTATTTTTTTTTGCATCATAACCTTGGTCTTGCCTTACATCTAGCCTCCACTTACACTACCAAGAAGAAAAAAGATAGACAAACAACACAACTATCCCTAATATAACATTGTTGTTAATTTAAATAAATGTTGTTTTTTATTTTTTATTTTTTGGGTCCAACTTCAACATCAGGGTTGGCACATCAATCCTTTTGATACAACTATGCCTCTCAAATAGATCATTTTCCCTTTGCTTCCAAAATAGATTTTTACTGTTGTTTCCAATGGAGATACTTCTGCTTTTATCTTGTTGTCTTGTTGCTTACTCTTTTTTAGTTGCATTTTGAGAATGTGGACTTTTTTCCTCATATACTTTCAACTAACTTCCACACTTCTAAATGTATTTACTAGTGCTTTCTTTTCATTGATCAATCCAAAGTCACTTCTCTGCCATATAATGAGGACTTAGGATCAATCCATTCGAAAAAAAAAAAAAACCGCAATCATCAACTTGCCTGATATAAGCAATCAATTCAAATTCCAATAGTGCACGCTTTTGGACGGGAACTTCAAATTAAACAATGTACAGCATAACATATAGCAAATAGGTTGATTTAATGGAAACACTAGAAATTATGTGAAACAGAGGCCTTCAAACACAGCACATCAAATTAAATTCAACAATGCACAGCACATAGCAAAGCAACCATTTTCTAACACTAAACTGACCGCGATACATAGCACATAATGCTAAGCTAGCCACCCACAATGAACAACCTATGTCAGTGAACTGGTCCTATACTCAACTACCCATTACAAGCAACCAATTCAAATGACAATGTACCGTGGAAAATTGACAAACCATCATCACCTCTAGCAATAGAACCTCCTTCCACTAGACAACATATGATCATTAGAATCTCGAAACTTAACCATTGCATAGTGGAATGAAAACTTATGCAAATAACAAAGTGACTCATAGCTAGCTCGTATTATTACAAAGAAAGCCAAGATAGACATCTGCTCCTCTATAGGTCAGGGGTCATAATGTAATGTTATCTTCTGGCCCTAGCATTCAAAAGCATATGCAGTGCAACAAGAACAATGCACTTAGCTAAATGATTCCGACGACCAAATCCAATAAGCCCATTAAATCCAAGTAGGGTGGGCTTTCAGAGCTCTAAACAACGATGAGAGCACCAAGTTCACACCAGTAGTATCTCAATCCAAGTTCCCAATGGTACATTCAACTACTACCTTTGCACTGAATTATCAAATCTTAGAGGTATATAATCCTGATCAACTTACAGAATATTGGCAAGATGTGGATGCACCAAACATATGAGAGAATTAAAGAGCTGACAAAATTGAGTAATGCAAATATATAATCCATCTCTTCCAATGAGCATGTAAGATAAAGAACCTCATGTTGCCGGATTAAGAAACACAATTTTGAGGGGTTATAAAGTGCTGGACATGAAGCAAAAAACTCTTCACAGGAATCTTGAAGAGGCAAAGAAAATGCACAAACTCTGGTAATGACAACCAAAGAGCAAGAAAAGGTGGCGAAACCCAGAATCAGAAAAACACCACGGATCTGGAGCAATGTGAACTTGCAATCAGTCACCCAAGTTGAATCGAAGCTCGATTTGGATATATCTTGGCTAAAAAGCCACGGATTTGGCAAGGAACCGAGAGGGAGGGCAAACACGAACCACGAACCCTAGAAATTTGACCCAAATTGACTTCGGCAACCGAGATTAAGAGAGCGCAAAACGGCGCCCTTGTAGTCCACGTTAGCCACCATTCTGATGTCGTTGTTTTCACACCGCCACATCAACTTCTCTTGCATTCTGTTGTCCACGTAAGTAGTAGGATTTTTCAGGATGACCTTTGACCAGAATCGGAGAGGACATGGGTCAAGCAAGTATAAATTTGGGGTTTTTGAATATCTTAAAAGGAAATTTGAAGGTGTTGGAGTCACAATGAACATATTTTAAAAATTTGTATGGTATTTTTTCTAGTAAATATAAAGATTGAGAAATAGAAATTAAGTTTAATAAAAGTAGATCGATGAAATTGAATGTAGAAAAGCTAAATAAAGAAATAATTCGGACAATAATTTAATATAAAAAAATTTCTACGTCATCGGGCTCACTTATCCCAGAAAAAGAAATCAAGGGAATAGTTTGCAATGGAATTAGAAAAAAAAAAAACGGAAGAACAATATGTCCTACTCATAGGATTGATCCTACATTGCTAGAAAAAAGCATCTACGACTATTCATCCTAGCAAATGTACTTGGCTCATGCTTTCAGATTTTGAAATAAACTTATTAGCACTTCCATTAAAATAGACTGCAAAACCTTAAAAGAAGATTTCCTTTCAGAAGAAAATGAAAACCAAAGAAAATAATCTGCAGAAATATACACTGCAAGAGAAAGAGAGGTTTGCCAAGAAGAATGATACGTAGAAATAACAAAAAGAAAGTAAATCTGAAATTCCACATATTAAAACAAGGAAGTATAAATGACGTAGAAAATTATTTAAATAACTTATATTATGGTATATGGAAAACCCCAAAGATCCAGTCATCCTCTTGTGGTTGGATTAAAACTAGGAGTGAACACTACATCATTTTTATCATCTATAACAACTATGTAGAATATTTCTAATTTGGCTCTCATTTTGCATTAATACATTTTCAAAATTTGATTAAAATGAGCTGATTTTGGCCAATTTAAATTTCTAGGTCATTGAAGAGAGGGGAGGGGGACAACCGACGGTTGGATTGGTATTCAAAGAGTGAATAAGATGCCTAAGATTTATGCTATACATTCGTTGAAGAAGTCGGTTTCGATGAAATTTTGTTCATACAATGCTTGTCATTTTTCTAAGTTTTCTATACTTGATTCAAATGAGCTGATTTTGGCCATTTTCTAATTAGCGAATGACAACCATTGCTTGTCATCAACAACGTAAAACTCTGATACGATTTTATTACTCAAAAATGGTGGAAGCGTCAAACAAGCACAATCAAGCAAGAAACCATCGTAGAAAAAAAATTTGACACAGAGGATTTACATTATTTGACCTAGTGTGCCTATTCCATAGGAAGAGATCGACAACATATTTTATTATAATCAAGAAGAGGAAATTACATTCACTCGAAATATACAATTCTCAAACGTTTTCCAGTTTCCAATTATACTAAAAAAAGTCTCGCATAATCAAATCAAAGAGATACAGTGTTTACTCACACACTTACGTTCGTTGACGATTCCCTGAGCTCTCACTAAGTTAGGCTTGATATCAGTGCAAAATTAGGTCAAAACCCGCATTTAGTATAAATCCTGCTTTCGGCCATAAAAAATCTTCTCGGGAAAATTCGGTCTAGTTTAGATATCTAGCCATAGCTTGATCGGAAGCTTGATCGGACATTCGAAGTTGCTCCCTCTTGCTCACTATGTCCATGGTCGAACTGTGGTGTCCCAATCCGCCACTTACTAATCCCTGTTCTTTATTTACTTTAGGTTATCATGCAAACAAAAGTCTTTTCTAAAGGTTAGCATTTATAACATGAACTATACACGTGCCTCTAAGAATACCACTAGTAAAGGGAATCATGCTTCAATTATTTAGTATGTACATCGGGTGGCAGATTATACATCAAAAGGAAAAACCTAAGCTGGGAGCAATAAAAAAAAAGTTCCAATTTCCCTAGACCTTGCTATAGCAAGCTCCTTGTCTGTATATACATCACTCCATCCGACCGTCCCGACTACATAATCGCGCACCCCAAAAAGTTACAATCGTGCCAAAATACAAGCACGATCTCTCTGCACTCCGTCCTACTCCAGCTCCTAATCCTCCACGTCCCTCCATCACCAGCTACACCAGGAGCATCAGGGGATGGAATCGGTCCTAACAGGCGACCGTCCACTAGCAAAAATATAGCAACAAAATGGTAGGAAATTAGATCAAGCTATCCTGTGTCCACTAGCAAGACAGTCGTGTATCGAACAAACATTGTGCCCGGAAAGTCCAGGTTTGTGAATTTGTGATGCTTGCCCTCTAGCGCAATGGGTGCTCCATAACAAGAGATGGAGGATGTTGGGAGCAAAGACATAGCTATCAATCTGAAAAAAAAAAAAAAAAAAAAAAAAAAAGGGAAGAAGAAGAAGAAGTGAGTTGACACTCAGCAAGAGAAACATCAAGATCATAAAACCACTTTATCTAATTGACACTCTGTGAAAGCTAGTATAAGCATCTAGAGGGGGTGAATAGGTGTAACAATAAATTTCCGAGATAAGTGTGCAGCACTAATCAATAATAGATTATGAAAAGGAAATTTGTCTATTATCAATTAAACGAATTATGATCAAAGTAAAATAGCGTAGGGAAGAGAATATGAACACAGAGTTTATAGTAGTTCGGCTTAATCCAAGCCTACGTCCACTCTTCCGCATTGACAGCCCACCGGCTGGATTTCACTATGAACAAAAGAGTTGTTACAGTAAAGCTCTTCCTTGATTCCACAATGTAGAGACTCTACCACACTTCCTCAAAGTCTCTCAAAGATATAGACTCTCTTTTGCGTACAAGATTTCGCTCAACAGTTTAATTGACTAAGAACAAGAAGCTTCAGACTTTGGAATTTTTCTATCGCGCACACACTCGAACAACTGGAACGTCTTCTTTATATACTCCTTTATGCCATCACATCCGTTGGCACTTACTAAATGAATTCTTCCAATCTACCCATTGGACAGAATCAATTAGGAAGATTTTTAAGCTATTTAAGAAACATGACGATAGCCCATCAATCATGCTCGCCCATACAATCAAGATCTAGGTTTCCATAAGTAGAACCTTCCAAGTATACTTCGCCAATCAACGGATCCAAAATCCTTGAATCAATCTTGATTTGAATAATGGATTCTGACATGCTATATCTAGCCAAGAGATCTTCTTTAGACGACAGAATCAAATCCTTAACGAAATACTTCGTTTCGAATAAGCCTTCTTCGACGGTTTAGAAACTGTCAATGAGGATAGACTTTAAGTCTTGAGTCTGGCAGTCCGTAGGTCTTCAGACTTTGATGGAAGAGTCTGCAAGTCTTCAGACTAGACTGATGGAAACGTTTTGTCAACTTCAAAAGACTCAAAGAAGTTTTCTTCAACAATCTCCTCCTTTTTGATGGTGACAAAACTTTCCTGCAGATTTGGATAACTTTGACTTGCAAAACATTACTCAAGCAAACATGAATATCTCACAAAGATAAATGGCTTGGTAAAAATAACACTAGAATCTGCATCCACAGAAAGTAGGTTAGTTCTATAAATAAGCAAAGCCATGAGATATCAATAGTACTTAAGATAAACAAACGTTCAAACAGTCAATCCAAATCCAGTTCAAATCCAAACAACAAAATACAAAAGTCAAGTCAATCAAACAATCAAACATAATTGACACAAAAGTTCAAAAAGTGAGTTCAAAGTTCAAAATTAAATATGCACCACATCTCTCCCCCTTTTTGTCATCATTAAAAATGTAGAGATGAAAAGAGAATGGAATTAAGACTGCTTGGGAACACGAACAAGCTGGAAATCTCCCATTGACTGGACAATCCCTTCCAGCTTTTTCAAATCCTCCTTCAGTTGCGCCACATCTTCACCCTTAGCATTTGCTTGAACTTGAAGAGCAATGGCATGAATTTGATCATGCAAAGAAACTGAAGAGGTTTGACCTGCATTTTGCAAGTTCTGTACTTCGCATCCCAAAGCATATATTTGACGTCGCATCTCCAAAAGAACATCAAGTATTCTGCGAAAGTCTGTTGAATTATCAGTCTGAGTATTGGCTTCTGCACGATCAAACGGTGTATAGGCAGATGATGGCAAATTAGCATGGCCACGCAAATTGAGCGATGAAACATCATATCCCTCCTCAGGAAATTGAGAGGCACAGATGTCCTTTGGATCTGCTGGAGAACGACTTACTCCTTCATTGATAGCAGGGAATGAGGACGTTCCTCTTTTCTCAGGATCTCCCCCTGTTTCCATGCCTTCAGGTGGAGAAAAGTGTTCCTCATGCTTTGCTTTCGCTTGATCTCCTCTCTCCTCTTCTTCTTCTTCTTCCTCAATTATTTCCTCCTCTGCATTTCTCTCCTCTGCTTCTTTCTCCAAATCTTCTCTCTCTCTAGTCCTCTGTTTTGTCTCATCCTTGTCTTTTTCCTGTCTCTCTGTTGTTTCTGGAACAGAACGACTCAAGTTCTTCAATGCCATCACAGAAATGGTAATATCATCCTCATCCTCTTCATCCTCAGTGATGAGAGCTCTTCTTTCCTTGGATGGAGCAACCATGGGCTCCTTCCCTTTTTTCTTTGCCACCGAACAGACTAAATGAGTCTTGACAGGGGTTTTCACCTTGTACTGCTCCAAAGCTTTGTTGAGTTCCTTCAGACGCATTTTAGACACCATTTTCAGTCCCACCACCATTTGGTCGCATGTTCGAACACAAAGAATACAAGGAGGCTAAACGTTCAGATGTCTGAATAACTTGGTCACAAGAGCTGCATACGGAAGTTGACATTTGTCCTTTACCATTGTTTTGTACATATGGAACATAATAGTGTGTGAAAGAGAGAACTTTTTCCCAGCATTGATGGCATACATCAGCTTTGCCTCTGAATTTGAAACGTCGGTCTTTAAAGTAGATTTTGGTCTGAGGCAGTTAATCACAATCTTGTGAAGCAAAATGTTGGACGCATTCATCCTCAAATAGAAAATCTTTTCTTCCGTTGTTCTATCCTGAACAAGCTCGATCGTTGCACGAGCAACAGACACACTAATAGGTTGATATCTCCCTTTTTCAACCCCAATCACATCAGCCAATGTATTCATGTCAACCACATAGTCCTGATCTCGAACACTAAAAGGGAATCTATTCGCATCCAAGAAACTGAGATTCGAATAGAAATAAGCAATAAGTTCAGCATGAGCTTCTGTAGTTTCAGAACAAAACTATTCAAGTTGAAGAAGACTGAATTTTTTCGCAGATTGACATTCACAGAGTCAAGAAAATCAAAGTCCACACTTCTAGGGTTTATCACCCCACGGTTCAGCAACTTATAGTACAGTTGCTTGTGTTCCTCTTATCAAAACAAATCCGTCCTTTTGCTTCTGATTTTTGTTGCAACACCCATTCTAGGTTTAAACTGATTATACATCCTATCATTGCCGTTCCCATTTGGTTGACTCAGTCCTCCAACACATGGATCGTTTGGGATGTTTGCCAATGCCTCTTCCGCCGACCTAGCAGGAGCAATTCCTAATCGTTCCATTGTGCGTAAAAAGAAAGTTTCATTTCTATACCCTTTGTCTTTAAGAAATTCATCAATGTAGTTCAACGGAGTACCACTCCTCTTTAAAGCACAATAAAACTTATAGGTAAAAGTGGGCTTATGAGTTCTTATGGGTTCTGCGTCTTCAATGATTTCTTCCTCTTTTTGATGTGTAATATCCTGAGGTCTAGATAGAGGAGATGGACGCTGCTGAGAATGTTGTGGGCTCTGCTGCTATCTAGGAGATTCTTCTTTCTCGGTGAGATCATAGTGCGTAGGCCCCTCACGCATTTGCTGTGGTCCCCTATTCGCGATCCTCGAAGAATTTCTTTGGGATGACATCTTTCTTAATCTTTGAGAGATTCCAAGCTTGTTTCCCAAGAAAGATGAAAACTTTTCGAGGATTAAACAAGAGAAGAAGACAGAAGTGGAAGATCGGTGCTCTCTTAGGGTTTTTGTGAGTAAAACGAAGAAGAACCGACAGTATATAAAGCAGTCGAAGCGAGGCATATGAAACACCGTAAAAAGGAAATAAATAAAAATGCCTTTTAAAAATAACTGCTTTTTCAAAAATTAGATAACTGTCATTTCAAAAAAAAAACTCCTTTTTCGAAAAGGAATGATTGCACTAATCACGAAAATTGGGAAAATAACACAAATTAATTTTGGATAAATGATCGTACCTTTTCAAGATTTGATCCGAGAGATAAGTTTCTAAAATAAAAATAACTTGCAGTCGTAGATCCTGATTGTTTGAGTCTGAGTGCCTTTAGACTTTCAAATCCCGAGTCTAAACTTCTTCAAACTTTAAGATATTGAGTTTGAAACGAATAACTTCAAATTGATTTTTCTCCAAATGCTTTGTAAATGTATCCGCCAGTTGATTCTTTGAATCAATAAATTGAATTGACACTTCTCCATTTTGAACATGATCTCTAATAAAATGATGTCGAATCTCTATATGTTTTGCTTTTAAGTGAAGAATTGGATTCTTGGTGAGATTGATTGCGCTGGTGTTGTCACATTTGATTTCAATGCATGAATCTTCAATTCCAAAGTCTCTTAACAGTTGTTTTATCCACAAAATTTGTGAACAAGAACTTCCAAGAGCTACATACTCTGCTTCTGCTGTAGAAAGAGCTACTGTACTTTGCTTCCTTGAAAACCAAGACACTGTCCTGCTTCCAAGTAGTTGACAGGTGCCCGAGGTGCTCTTTCTATCAACTCTGCATCCGATTAGGTCTGTTTCTGAGTATCCAAGAAGAGTAAAGTCTCCTTCTTTAGGATACCAGAGACCCAAATTTGAAGTTGAAGCAATGTATTTGATGACACGCTTTGCAACACTTAAATGAGATTCTTTAGGGTCTGATTGAAATCTCCTTCATCTTTGTCTATCTTCAATGAACTCGACATTGGTATATCAGTCTTTTTGCAATTTTCAAGACCAAACTTTTTGACAAGATCTTTGGCATACTTTTCTTGATGAATAAAGATTCCCTCTTTCAGTTGTTTCACTTGAAGCCCAAGAAAGAAGGTTTGTTCACCCATCATACTCATTTCAAACTCATCCTGCATAGACTTAGAGAATTTCTTGCACAGACTTTCATTAGAAGATCCTAAAATAATATCAACATAAATTTGAACAAGTAGAAAACTTGTGCTTTCTCTTTTGATAAACAATGTAGTATCTACTTTACCTTTGACAAAATCGTTTTGAATTAAAAACTTACTCAGTCTGTCGTACCAAGCTCAAAGTGCTTACTTTAAACCATGTGAGGCCTTTTTCAGTCTGAATACAAAGTTTGGTTTCCTTAGGTCTTCAAAATCGGGTGATTATTTCACATAGACTTCCTCTTGGATAAATCCATTTAGGAAAGCACTTTTGACGTCCATTTGGAATAACCTGAAATTCTTATGACAAGTAAAAGCAAGTAATAATCTAATTGCTTCGAACCTTGCTACTGGTACGTAAGTCTCATCATAGTCTATCCCTTCTTCTTGCATATATTCCTTGGCCACAAGTCTTGCTTTGTTTCATACGACCTTTCCTTTCTCGTTCATCTTGTTCCTGAAAACCCATTTAGCTCTAGTGATAGATTTACCTTTCGGTTTAGGAGTCAATTCCCAGACATCATTAATGCTGAATTGCCTGAGTTCTTCTTGCATAGCTTTAATCTAGCTTTCATCAGTTAAGGCTTCTTCTATGCTCTTAGGTTTTATTTCAGAAATAAGAGCCACAGCACTAGACTCTTCGCGCCTTTTGGATCTTGTGCGAATTCCTTCATTAATATCAGCAATATTGAGATCTTTGAGATGATTGGACTTATGCTTCCAATTGCTAATTGATTTGTTAGACTGTTGATCTTTTTCCTCATTTGAATCTTCGTTGATCATTTGTTGCTCGTCTTCTGAAGGATGAGTTGCTTCTGGAGATTTAGACTTTGTAGAGTCTGGAGCAGGTTCGGATTCTTCAAGATGAGTATGAATCGATTGATTTTGCATAAAGTCTTGAAATTTGACATTCATTGATTCCTCCACAGATTGAGTCTTCTTGTTGTAAACTCTGTAAGCTTTGCTTGTAATAGAATATTCAAGGAAAATGCCTTCATCTAATTTTTCTTCAAACTTACCAACTCGATCATTTGCATTTTTCAATATGAAACATTCACATCCAAAAACATGAAAATATGAAACAATTGGCTTCTTTCATTTGAATAACTCGTAGGGAGTTTTCTCCAGAATATGCCTTAGAAAGACTCTATTAATAATATAATATGCTGTAGAAACTGCTTCAACCCAAAAACGTGAAGAGATGTTACTTTCAATTAAAAGAGTTCTAGCCATTTCTTGAAGCAACATATTCTTTATTTCAATGACCCCATTTTGCTCTGGAGTATATGGTGAAGAGAACACATGTTGAAAACTAGATTCATCACAAAATTTTGTAAAGTGTTGATTTTCAAATTCACCTCCATGATCTGTCCGTATACTTGAAATAACATACCCTTTCTCATTTTGGACCTTTTTAGCAAATTTTGTAAAATAAGAAAATGTTTTAGACTTACTTGCTAGGAAATATACCCAAGTAAATTGTGAATAATCATCCACAATCATTAAACGGTATTTCTTATATCCAATGCTCTGAGTTTTGGTTGGTCCAAAGAGATCCATATGCAAAAGCTGCAATACACGATTAGTGGAAACTTGATTTATTGGTTTGAATGAGTTTCTTACCTGTTTTCCCAACACGCATGGTGTGCATAGATCAGACTTTTGGTATGACAGATTGGGTAGTCCATGAACAAGCTTTTTTGCTGAAATTTTGGCTATTTGCTTCATGTTGATGTGCTCAAGTTTTCTATGCCATAAGTTTGCTTCTTCTTGAATTGAGATTAGACATTGGGTTTCATCTGGTTTGACATCCAAGAGGTAAATATTTCCATGTTTTTAACCCGTGAAAGACTAAGAGGAGTCTTTACTGGTTCCTGAACATATTCCTTATTGAAAGTTGATTTTGAAACCGGTGTCGTCGCATGTTGACTCGATACTTAGCAAATTGTAGTTGAGTCCTTCCATTAAGGAAACATTACTGATCGTGAGGCTTCCAATCTTTACAATTCCGTATCCCACAATTCTTCATTTGTTGTTTCCTCCAAAAGAAACTTTTCCACCATTAACTTGAACAAGCTTTATGAAGCAATTTGAATATCCTGTTATATGCCTTGAGCATCCACTATCTAGGTACCATTTAACCTTTTTCTTGATAGTGACCTGCATTTAGAAAAGAGACTCAAGCTTTCTTTGGTACCCATATTTTCTTGGGTCCATTGGTGTTAGTGTAATATACGGTCTTTACCCATACCTTCTTAACCGGTTTTCAAATCATAGGACATTCTTTCTCAAAATGATCTGAGCTATTGTACTTAGAACATTTAAGAGCACTGCGACCTATTGGTTTTAGAAAAGTCTTTTGACAAAGATTTTTGTAAATATCTCTTATAGGTCTTTACTTAATTCTTTCCTTTACTTTAGGAAAATCAATTAGAGGAATGGTTTCAGCAGTCATTCCTAAACCTGATTTGTTGAAGTAAGGTCTTTGTGCTAAAAGAATTTTTTCAAGTTTCTCAGATCCTATAAGAAATCTTTTAGAAATACTTGAGATGTCATTTTTCAATAATGCATTTTCTTTTGAAAGATTGTTTGCATTTTCTTTTAAAGTAGCAACACTTTTGTCTAGACTTTTGACATTTTCTTTCCAAACATTTTCTTGTTGTTTTAGTGCAGAATTTTCTCTTTTACGTTCGGAAATCCTTTTGAGAGAAGTTTTGAGACTAAGACACAATTCATCAATGTATCTAGAGACTCTAGTAGAGATATTCAAATTTCTTACCTCGAATTCATTGTTTGAATTTGAGTCTGTCTCGGAGTTTGAATCTGAGTTTGATTGTGCTATGAGACAAATATTTGCATAATCATCATCACTTTCCTCACATTCTGTATCACTCCAAGTTTCTGCTTTAAGTGCCTTTCGATATTTCTCAGCTTTTCCTTTATTTTTCCTCAGAATGGGACAATTGAGTCTAATGTGTCCATTTTTCTTACATTCAAAGCAGACTACATCTTTATTGGATTCATCATTCTCAACTGACTTAGACTGTTGCTTTTGAAAACTTTGTTTCTTTGGATTGAAACTTCTCCCATTTCTGTTTTTAGCTTTCTGAATCTTCTTATCATGAGAGCAAGCTCTTCATCATCCATATCGTATTCGGAATCTGTGACATCAGAATCATCATTAGATTTTAATGCAATGGATTTCTTACCTTTAGGATCTTCATTTTCGTTGATTCGCTCCACTTCATAAGACTGAAGAGTCCCAATCAATTCATCAACAGAAAGTGGCATAATTCTTTGTGTCTCCCTTATTGAGGCCTTTATGTGATTCTAATCCTTGGAGAGTCCATGCAGTAGCTTGTTTACTTTCATGGGATCAGAAATTGATTGACCTTGATTTTCAAGACCATTCACGATTTTTGTAAAACGACTAAACATGTCAGTGATAGATTCTCCTGATTTCATTTTGAATGTTTCGTATTGACCGAGCAGAATGTTGATTCTGGCTTCTTTCATTCGATCAATTCCTTCATAGGTGATGTGTAATCTATCCCAGACTTCTTTAGCTGTAACACAAGAAGATATTCTGTTATATTCAGTAGGTGATAATGTACAATATAAAGAATAAATTACTTTTGTATTAAGGGCTTGTCTCTTGGTTATCTCTTCTTAAGTCATTTCGCTAGACTCAACGGCTTCTTTTCCTCTTTCTGAGACAAGTGCAGCTTTAGGAATGATTCATTTGTCTACCACATCCCATTCTAGAGGATCCTTTGATCTTAGAAATGCCTTCATCTTGTTTTTCCATATGTTGTATTCCTTTCCATCAAAATAAGGCGGTCTAGTATTACTTTGCCCTTCAACCAGTCCTGGAGCCAACATACTAGCCATGGATTTTTAACTCTGAAGTAAAACACTTCAACTTAAGTGAGTACACAAGCTCTGATACCAATTGTGAAAGCTAGTATGAGCACCTAGAGGGGGGTGATAGGTGTAAAAATAAATTTCCGAGATAAGTGTGCAGCACTAATCAATAATAAATTATGAAAAGGAAATTTGTCTCTTGTTAACTAAATGAATTATGATCAAAGTAAAAAAGCATAGAGAAGAGAATATGAACACAGAGTTTATAGTGGTTCGGCTTAATCCAAGCCTATGTTCACTCTTCCGCACTGACAGCCTACCGGCTGGATTTCACTATGAACAAAAGAGTTGTTACAAGAAAGCTCTTCCTATGAGATAGCTAGTATGAGCACCTAGAGGGGGTAAATAGGTGTAAAAATAGTTTCTCGTGATAAGTGAGCAATACTAAACAGACAATAGAAATGAAGTTCTCCTTTTGTTAACAAAACAAATTATGATCAAAGTAAAGCAGAGAGTAGGGAAGAGAAAATGAACACAGAAATTATAGTGGTTCGGCTTATTCCAAGCCTACGTCCACTCTTCCGCACTGACAGCCCACCGGCTGGATTTCACTATGAACAAAAGAGTTGTTACAGCAAAGCTCTCCCTTGATTCCACAGTGTAGATACTCTACCACACTTCCTCAAGGTTTCTCAAGAATATAGACTCTCTTTTGCGTACAAGATTTCGCTCAATAAATGAATTGACTAAGAACAAAGAGTTTCAAACTTTGGAATTCTTCAATCGCACCCACTCGAACAACTGGAACGTCTTCCTTATATACTCCTTTATGCCATCATACCCGTTGGCACTTACTAAAGGAATTCTTCAATCTTCCCGTTGGACATAATCAATTAGGAAGATCATTCGAGCTATTTAAGGAACATGACGATAGCCCATCAATCCTGCTCGCCCATACAATCAAGATCTCGGTTTCCATAAGTAGAACCTTCTAAGTATACTTCGCCAATCATCGGATCCTCAATCTCTGAATCAATCTTGATCCGAATAAAGGATTCCGTTATGTCATATCCAGCCAAGAGATCTTCTCCAGTCGATAAGGTCGAATCCTTAACAAACATCCAGTCCTGGATAGGCCTTCTTCGACGGACTAGAAACTGTCAATGAGAATAGACTTTGAGTCTTGAGTTTGGCAGTCCGGAGGTCTTCAAACTTTAAATAGAAGAGTCTGCAAATCTTCAGACTAGACTGATGGAAACGTTTTGTCAGCTTCAAAACACTCCAAGAAGATTTCTCCAACAATCTCCCCTTTTTTGATGGTGACAAAACTTTCCTACAGATTTGGATAACTTTGACTTGCAAAACATTACTCAAGCAAATATGGATATCTCATAAAGATAAATGGCTTAATGATAACACTAGAATCTGCAACCACAGAAAATAGGTTAGTCTTGTAGATGAGTAAAGCCATAAGATATCAATAGTACTTAAGATAAACAATCAATCCCAAATTCTAAATCCAGTCCACAGCCAGACACAAAGTCAAGTCAAAACAAACATCAAAACAAATCAAGAGTTCAAGTTCAAAAAGTTCAAAGTTCAAATCTGCATCACATCTCTCCCCCTTTTTGTCATCATTAAAAAGGTAGAGATGGAAAGAGAATGGAATCAAGAATGCTTGGGAACACGAACAAGCTGAAAATCTTCCATTGACTGGACAATGCCTTCCAGCTTTTTCAATTCTTCCTTCAGTTGAGCCACATCTTCACCCTTAGCATTTGCTTGAATCTGAAGAGCAAGGGCTTGGATTTGATCATTCAAAGAAACTGAAGAAGCTTGACCTGCAGTCTGCAAATTCTGTACTTCGCATCCCAAAGCATATATTTGACCCCGCATCTTTAAGAGAACATCAATAATTCTGCGAAAATCTGCTGAAATATCAATCTGCGTACTAGCTTCTGCATGATCAAATGGAGTAAAGGCAGACGATGGCAAATCAGCATAGTCACGCAGATTGGGCGA
The DNA here is from genome assembly GCA_017140255.1 of Eucalyptus paniculata subsp. matutina. Classification (NCBI taxonomy): domain Eukaryota; kingdom Viridiplantae; phylum Streptophyta; class Magnoliopsida; order Myrtales; family Myrtaceae; genus Eucalyptus; species Eucalyptus paniculata. The sequence continues at coordinate 56,819,891 of CM029437.1, read as the reverse complement.
TGAAACATCATGTCCCTCCTCAGGAAATTGAGAGGCATAGATGTCCTCTGGATCTGCTGGAGAGCGGCTTACTCCTTCACTGGTGGCAGGATATGAGGACATTCCTCTTTTCTCACGATCTCCCCATATTTCCATGCCGTCAGGTGGAGAAGAGTGTTCCTCATGCTCTGCTTCCTCTTGATCTCCTCTCTCCTCTTCTTCTTCTTCTTCTTCAATTCTTTCCTCCTCTGCATCTCTTTCTTCTGCTCTCTCTCCTCTGTTTCCTTCTCCTCTGCTTCCAAATTTTCTCTTTCTCCAGTCCTCTGTTCTGTCTCATCTGTGTCTTTCTCTTGTCGTTCCGTTGATTCTGGAACAGAACGACTCAGGTTCTTCAATGCCACTGCAGAAATGGTGATGTCATCCTCATCTTCTTCATCCTCAACGATGAGAGCTCTTCTTTTCTTGGATGGAGCAACCATGGGCTCCTTCCCTTTTCTTTTTGCAGCCGAAGAGATTTGATGAGTCTTAACAGGGGTTTTCTCCTTGAATTTCTCCAACGCCTTGTTGAGTTCCTTCAAACGCATTTTAGACACCATTTTCAGTCCCACTACCATTTGATCACAAGTTCTAACACAGAGAATCCGGGAGGCTGAACATTCAAATGTCTGAATAACTTGGTCACAAGAGCTGGATAAGGAAGTTGACCCTTGTCCTTCACCACTGCTTTGTACATGTGGAACATAATAGTGTGAGGAAGAGAGAACTTTTTCGCAGCATTGATGGCATACATCTACTTTGCCTCTGAGTTTGAAACATCAGTCTTTGAAGTAGATTTTGGTCTAAGGCAATTAATCACAATCTTGTGAAGCAGAATGTTGAATGCACTCATCCTCAAGTAGGAAATCTTTCCCTCTGTCCTTCTATCCTTAACAAGTTCCAACGTAGCACGAGCAATAGACACATTGATAGGTTGATATCTCCCTCTTTCAACCCCAATCACATCAGCCAACATATCTACATCCACCACATAGTCCTGATCTCGGACACTAAAAGAGAATCTATTCGCATCCAAGAAACTGAGATTCGAATAGAAATATGCAGTGAGTTCAGCATAGGCTTCTGTAGATTCAGAACAAAACTGTTCAAGTTGAAGAAGACTGAATTTTTCCCTCAAATTAACATTCACAGAGTCAAGGAAATCAAAATCCACACTTCTAGAGTTTATCACCCCACGCTTCAACAACTTAGAGTATAAATGCTTGTGTTCCTTCGATCGAAACAAGTCTGTCCTTTTGCTCCGAATTTTTGCTGCAACACCCATTCTCGGTTGAAATTGACTATACGACTTGTCATCATCATTCCCATCTGGCTGATTCAGCCCTCCAACACGTGGATCGCTTGGGATATTTGCCATTGCCTCTTCCGCCGACCCAGCAGGGGCAATTTCCAACTATTCCATTGTGCATAAAAAGAAGGTTTCATTTTTATACCCTTTGTCTTTCAGAAATTCATCAATGTAGTTCAAAGGAGTTCCACCCCTTTTCAAAGCACGATAAAGCTTGTAGGTAAAAGAGGGCTTAAAAGTTCTTACGGGTTCTACATCTTCGATTATTTCTTCCTCTTCTCGATGAGCAACATCTTGTGGTCTAGATGGAGGAGATGGACGCTGCTAAGAATGTTGTGGGCTCTGCTGCTGACTAGGAGACTCTTCTTCCTCGGTGAGATCAAAGTGCGTAGGCCCCTCACGCATTTGCTGCGGTCCCCTGTTCGCGATCCTCGAAGACTTCCTTTGAGACGACATCTTTCACAGTCTTTGAAAGATTCCAAACTTGTTTTTCCCAAGAAAGATGACAACTTTTCGAAGATTAAACAAGAGAAGAAGACAGAAGTGGAAGATCGATGCTTTTTAGGGTTTTTGGAGTAAAACGAAGAGGAACCGACAATATATAGGACAGTCGAAGAGAGGCATACAAAACGTCGTAAAGGAAAGTAAAAAGATGCCTTTTAAAAAATAACTGCCTTTTCCAAAAATTAGATAAATGTCATTTAAAATTAACTCCATTTTCGAAAAAGAAAGATTGCAATAATCACGGAAATTGAAAATAGCAAAAATCAATTATGGATAGATGATCGTACCTTTTCGAGATTTAATCTGAGAGAGAATAAAATAACTTACAGTCAAAAATCTTGATTGTCCGAGTCTAAGAGTCTCTAGACTTTTACTTCTTCAAACCTCAAGATGTTGAGTCTGGAACGAATAATTTCAAATTGATTTTTCTCCAAAGGCTTTGTAAATATATCCGTCAGTTGATTCTTTGAGTCAACAAACTAAATCGAAACTTCTCCATTTTGAACATGATCTCTAATGAAGTGATGTCGAATCTCTATATGCTTTGCTCTTGAGTGAAGAATTGGATTCTTGGTGAGATTGATTGCGCTGGTGTTGTCACACTTAATCTCCGTGCATGAATCTTCAATTCCAAAGTCTCTTAGCTGTTGTTTTATCCACAGAATTTGTGAACAACAACTTCCAAGAGCTACATACTCTGCTTCTGCTGTAGAAAGAGCTATTGTATTTTGCTTCCTTGAAAACCAAGACACTGTCCTGCTTCCAAGTAGTTGACAGGTACCCGAGGTGCTCTTTCTATCAACTCTGCATTCGGCTAGGTCTGTGTTTGAGTATCCAAGAAGAGTAAAGTCTCCCTTTTTAGGATACCAAAGGCCAAAATTTGAAGTTGATGCAATGTATTTGATAATACCCTTTGCAGCACTTAGATGAGATTCTTTAGGGTCTGCTTAAAATTTGGCACAAATGCAAACACTAAACAACATATCAAGTCTAGAAGCAGTAAGATAAAGAAGTGAACCAATGATACTCCTGTATAGCTTCTAGTCAACTTTCTTTCCTCCTTCATCTTTGTCTATCTTCAAGGAACTTGACATTGGTATATCAGTCTTTTTGCAATTTTCCAATCCAAACTTTTTGACAAGATCATTAGCATATTTTTCTTGATGAATAAAAGTTCATTCCTTCAATTGTTTCACTTGAAGCCCAAGAAAGAAGGTTAGTTCACCCATCATGCTCATTTCAAATTCATCCCGCATAGACTTAGAGAATTTCTTGCACAGACTTTCATTAGAGGATCCAAAAATAATATCATCAACATATATTTGAACAAGCAGAAAACTTTTGCTTTCTCTTTTGATAAACAGTGTAGTGTCTACTTTACCTTTGACAAAGCCGTTTTGAATTAAAAACTTACTCAGCCTATCGTACCAAGCTCGAGGTGCTTGCTTTAAACCATATAAAGCCTTTTTCAGTCTGAATACTGAGCCTGGTTTCCTTGGGTCTTCAAACCTAGGTGGTTGTTCCACATAGACTTCCTCATGGATAAAGCCATTCAGGAAAGCATTTTTTACGTCCATTTGGAATAACCTGAAATTCTTATAACAAGCAAAAGCAAGTAATAATCTAATTGCTTCTAACCTCGCTACTGGTGCATAAGTCTTATCATAGTCTATCCCTTCTTCTTGCATATATCCCTTGGCCACGAGTCTTGCTTTGTTTCTTACGACCTTTCCTTTCTCGTCCATATTATTCCTGAAAATCCATTTAACTCCAATAATAGATTTACCTTTCGGTTTAGGAGTCAATTCCCAGACATCATTAATACTGAATTGCCCAAGTTCTTCTTGCATAGCTTCAATCCAGCTTTCATCAGATAAAGCTTCTTCTATGCTTTTGGGTTCTATTTTAGAAATAAGAGCCACAACACTAGACTCTTCGCGCCTTTTGGATCTTGTGCGAATTCCTTCATTAATGTCGCCAATAATGAGATCTTTGGGATGATTGGACTTATGCTTCCAATTGCTGGTTGATTTGTTAGGTTGTTGATCTTTTTCTTCATTTGAATCTTCAACAATCATTTGTTGCTGGTCTTTTGAAGTCTGAGCTGCTTCTTGAGATTTAGACTTTGTAGAGTCTGGAGCAGGTTCAGATTCTTCAAGATGAGTCTGAATAGATTCATTTTGCATAGAATCTTGGAATTTGACATTCATTGATTCCTCCACAGATTGAGTCTTCTTGTTGTAGACTCTGTAGGCTTTGCTTGTGGTTGAATATCCAAGGAAGATGCCTTCGTCTGATTTTTCTTCAAACTTGCCAACTCGATCATTTGCATTTTTCAATATAAAGCATTTACATCCAAACACATGAAAATATGAAACAATAGGCTTCTTTTCTTTGAATAACTCATAGGGGGTTTTCTCCAAAATAGACCTTAGAAAAACTCTATTAATGATATAACATGCTGTAGAAACTGCTTCAACGCAAAAACGTGAAGAGATATTACTTTCAATTAAAAGAGTTCTAACCATTTCTTGAAGCGACCTATTCTTTCTTTCCACAACTCCGTTTTGCTCTGGAGTATATGGAGAGGAGAACACATGCTGAAAACCAGATTCATCACAGAATTTTGTAAAATCTTGATTTTCAAATTCACCTCCATGGTCTGTTCGTATATTTGAAATAACATACCCTTTTTCATTTTGAACCTTTTTAGCAAACTTTTCAAAGTAAGAAAATGTTTTAGACTTACTTGCCAGGAAATATACCCAAGTAAATCGTGAGTAGTCATCCACAATTACTAGGCAATATTTCTTACCTCCAATGTTCTGAGTTCTGGTTGGTCCAAAGAGATCCATATGCAGAAGCTGCAGTACACGATTAGTGGAAACTTGATTTATTGGTTTAAAGGAGTTTCTTACCTGCTTTCCCAATACATATGGTGTACATAGATCAGTCTTTTGGTATGACAGATTGGGTAGACCACGAACAAGCTTCTTTGCTGAAATTTTGGCTATTTGCTTCATATTGATGTGCCCAAGTTTTCTATGCCATAAGTTTGCTTTATCTTGAATTGAGATTAGACATTGCGATTCATCTGGTTTGACATCCAAGAGGTAGATATTTCCATGTCTTCGACCCATGAATGACTGAGTAGAATCTTTACTGGTTCTTGAACATATTCCCTCTTGAAAGTTAATTTTGAAACCGGTATCGCACAGCTGACTGATACTAAGCAAATTGTAGTTGAGTCCTTCCACTAAGGAAACATTATTGATTGTGAGGTTTCCAATCTTTACAGTTCCGAATCCCACAATTCTTCCTTTGCTGTTTCCTCCAAATGAAACTTTTCCACCATTTACTTGAACGAGCTTTATGAAGCAATTTGAATCTCCTGTCATATGTCTTGAGCATCCACTATCCAGATACCATTTTACCTTCTTCTTGATAGTGACCTGCATTTAAAAAAGAGACTCAAACTTTCTTTGGTACCCATATTTTCTTGGGTCCATTGGTGTTAGTATGATATGCGGTCTTTGCCCATACTTTCTTAACAGGTTTCCAAACCATAGGACATTCTTTCTCAAAATGATCTGAACTATTGCACTTAGAACATCTGAGAGTATTGCGACCTACTGGTTTTACAAAAACTTTTTTGAAATGATTTTTGTAAGCATCTCTTGTGGGTCTTTGCTTAATTCTTTCCTTCACTTTAGGAAAATCAATTAAAGGAATGGTTTCCACAGTCATTCCCAAACCAGATTTATTGAAATAAGGTCTTTGTGCTGAAAGAATTTTCTCAAGTTTCTCAAATCCTATAGAAAATCTTTTGGAAATATTTGATATGTCATTTTTTAAAATGCATTTTCTTTCGAAAGGTTGTCTTCACTTTCTTTAAGAGTAAAAACATTCATGTCTAAACATTTAACATTTTCTTTCAAAACATTTTCCTGTTGTTTTAGTGCAGAATTTTCTTTTTTAAGTTCGGAAATCCTTTTAAGAGAAGTCTTGAGACTAAAACACAACTCATCAATGTATTTAGAAACTTTAATAGGGATTTTAAAGTTACTCACCTCAAATTCATTGTCTGAATCTAAGTCTGTCTCGGAGTTTGAATCTGAATCCGATTGTGCCATTAGACATATATTGGCATAATCATCATCACTTTCTTCACATTCTGTATCACTCTAGGTTTCAACATTGAGAGCCTTTCGATACTTTTTAGCTTTTCCTTTCTTCTTCCTCAGAAGGGGACAGTTGGGTTTGATGTGTCCATTTTTCTTACATTCAAAGCAGACTACATCTTTATTGGATTCATCATCCTCAACAAACTTAGTCTATTGCTTTTGAAAACTCTGTTTCTTTGGATTGAATCTTCTTCATTTTCTGTTAAGCTTTCTGAATCTTCTTATCATGAGAGCAAGCTCCTCATCATCCATATCGTCTTCAGAATCTAACATCAGAATCATCATTGGATTTTAATGCAATGGATTTCTTACCTTTAGGATCTTCGTCTTCATTGATTCACTCCACTTCATAAGACTGAAGAGTCCCAACCAACTCATCGACAGATAGTGGCATAATTCTTTGTGTCTCCCTTATTGAGGTCTTTATGTGATTCCAATCCTTGGAGAGTCCACGCAGTAGCTTGTTTACTTTCATGGGATCAGAAATTGGTTGACCTTGATTTTCAAGACCATTCACGATTTATGTAAAACGACTAAACATGTCAGTTATAGATTCTCCTGATTTCATTTTGAAGGCTTCGTATTGACCGAGGAGAATGTTGATTATGGTTTCTTTCACTCGATCAGTTCCTTCATAGGTGATATGTAATCTATCCCAAACTTCTTTGGCTGTAACACAAGAAGATATTCTGTTATATTCAGTAGGTGACAAAGCACAATATAAAGAATAAATTGCTTTTGCATCAAGAGCTTGTCTCTTGGTTATCTCTTCCTGAGTCATTTCACTAGACTCAATAGTTTTTTTTCCTCTCTCTGAGACAGGTGCAGCTTTAGGAATGATTCCTTTGTCTACCACGTCCCATTCCAGAGGATCCTTTGATCTTAGGAACGCCTTCATCTTGTTTTTCCATATGTTGTATTCCTTTCTATCAAAGTAAGGCGGTCTAGTATTGTTTTGCCCTTCTACCAGCCTTGGAGCCAACATACTAGCCATGGATCTTTAACTCTGAAGTAAAACACTTCAAACAAAGTGAGTACACAAGCTCTGATATCAATTGAGATAGCTAGTATAAGCACCTAGAGGGGGATGAATAGGTGTAAAAATAGTTTCTCGTGATAAGTGAGCAATACTAAATAGACAATAGAAAGGAAATTCTCCTTTTGTTAACAAAACGAATTATGATCAAAGTAAAGCATAGAGTAGGGAAGAGAAAATGAACACAGAAATTATAGTGGTTCGGCTTATTCTAAGCCTACGTTCACTCTTCCGCACTGACAACCCACCGGTTGGATTTCACTATGAACAAAAGAGTTGTTACAGCAAAGCTCTCTCTTGATTCCACAGTGTAGATACTCTATCACACTTCCTCAAGGTTTCTCAAGAATATAAACACTCTTTTGCATACAAGATTTCGCTCAATAAATGAATTGACTAAGAACAAAGAGCTTCAGATTTTGGAATTCTTCTATCGCGCACCCTCTCGAACAACTGAAACGTCTTCCTTATATACTCCTTTATGCCATCATACCCGTTGGCACTTACCAAATGATCTTTTCCAATCTTCCCGTTGGACAGAATCAATTAGGAAGATCATTCGAGCTATTTAAGGAACATGACGATAGCCCATCAATCCTGCTCGCCCATACAATCAGGATCTCGGTTTCCATAAGTAGAACCTTCCAAGTATATACTTAGCTAATCATCGGATCCTCAATCTCTGAATTAATCTTGATTCGAATAAAGGATTCCGTTATGTCATATCCAGCCAAGAGATCTTCTCCAGTCGATAAGGTCGAATCCTTAACAAAACATCCAGTCCTGGATAGGCCTTCTTCAACGAACTAGAAACTGTCAATGATAATAGACTTTGAGTCTTGAGTCTGGCAGTTCGGAGGTCTTCAGACTTTAAATAGAAGAGTCTGCAAATTTTCAGACTAGACTAATGGAAATGTTTTGTCAGCTTCAAAACACTCCAGGAAGATTTCTCCAACACAAAACGTGCATTTAATGCAACATGCGTCACATACAATCACATGGGTCACACTACTATGCAATGGGTGCATCACACTTCACATTTATCATGCATAATATCATTGGGGTCCATCCCTATTTCACTGCTCAACCAGTCCCTACAGGTGGCTCATGCAGTGACCTCTGGTTCACTAACCAGGCATTCATGGTTCCATATTGCAAGCATCCCTACTCCAGGGTGTCTTGGTTGTTAGGTAAGGCATTCACTTCCAACATCCACTTTGGGCCATTGTTGAGTTTTTGAGTTGATTGTCAAGACTTCCGGGGTTTGTCACCAGCCCGAACATCCCTACTACAACCAGGGCATCTTGCTTGTTAGCTAAGGCATTCACCTTCGACATTCACTCCAGGCCATCGTTGGGCATCCAAGGTTTGCCAACCTTGGGCATCATATATCATAATCCATCTCATGTATCGCAGGCATAGTGCACTCATGTAGTGACATAGCATTTGCGCATTATAAAATGCATCCTATTCAGCACACATGACACTTAGGGCAGTGTGCCACCACGCATGATTCACTACCTTCATGGTACACTCAACCACATATAATCCAAATTTCCGGATTCTGTCCTATTAATTTTTAAACCCAATTTCTACAAGTAAATGGTACCACATGGCAATCAAAATACACCATTTGGCTATCAAATGCCGTTACTGTCATCAGTAGGTCAACAAGCAAGATTCCATCACCTTCCTAAAGAATTTAATGCAATTCGGATCAAAGGCAGAAACGAACAGATTTGCACAGTCAAAGGAATCAAAGCTAAATCCATAGTAAATGAACTCGAAATTTTCTAAAATTCTAATATGTTATAGAGAAGACCAACAAACAATTTTCATGAGGAAACTAAGTCCAAAACAATTTGTATAAAGAGCAGTAAACTGCACAATATAAAGAAGAATCTGGTTCACTGGAATAGAGCAACTGATCTTAAAGATATAATCATCTAATAGCCCTAAACGTGTCGAAAAATTTTGAAATTTGGATATGTTATAAATCAAAATGTCCTCTACAACTTTTATGAGGAAACAAGTTCAAAATCAAAAGGGAACATTTTATAAAAATTCAGAAAGACAATTGGGTTACTGTTCTTACTGCACTAGGCAGATCATACCCAATAAATGACTAGGCTTTCGTACCAACCATATCACCTCAAAAAAATCTAAAATTAAAGTATGTTTTACATCAAGATGCCTTGCACAACTTTCATGTAGAAAGTCTCGTCAAACTCAAATCACAGCAAGCTCCACAGAATTAACAAAGAGATAAGGTCCAGCAATTTCAGTTCTAGAAATCGAAACCACAGTACACGAACTCATGTAAAACTTGCACCACACGAATCCATTTGCTCAAAACACATCAAAACCAGAAGTCCTAAGCCACATGCAATATCAAAATCTCCAATTATAATCAACCACTTCGTACGTGAGGGCCAAACGAACACACGAAACTCACATGCAAGACTATATAGGCCACGAAAATGACATGCGATGCTTCGCTTCCACAAAATCTCGGAATCACAGCATAATTAAGTTATCATTTCACATTCTCTACATCTACTCAAGCTAACAAGGACATGCAAGCAAGAAGCAACACAAAACATCTACTATTCTAGCAAAAACCGAGCCTAAAAATGATCAAGAAGAGTAGAAGAAAGTCACTCCTCCTTGCCTTTGCTTATCTTGAGCTCCAGACTTTCTTTCCTTGAAGAAGACCTTGAATCCTTAGAGGAAAATGGAAGGAAATGAGAGAGATGTTCGGTGAGGGAGAGGGGAAGAGAGCTCGCACGAAAGAGAGGGAGAGAGTGAGATGAGAGAAATGAAATGAGAGAGGGAGAGAGAGAGAAGAGAGTCGGCCGATCAAGGGAGAGAAAAGGAGGGTGTCTTCCTCAATACACTTCTTGCATGAACTCTAATTGGATCAAGAGGGAGGCAGCTCATGATCAAGCTATCCTTAGCCTCTTTAGCAAATCTGAATCAATTTCTAGCATTTCCATTGGGCTATAGGGGCGGCAACATAATTTAGGGCAATTATAAAAATTAATCCCATGCAAAAATAATAATAGGGCCATATATATATATATAGGTCTATTAAAAGTCTAGTTATGTCCTAAGGTACAACTTTAGGCACATACATACACCGGTGGACAAGGCATATGCTACTGCCTTCGTCCCTAATTCACTCACTTAATTCGATTATCGAAATATTAAATTCCTACGTGGCCCACTAATATAGCTAGACATAAATTCAAGATGTCATAAGAACATCCAGCGAGTCTGGACAATTGTCCAATCTTGCCTCTAGACATCCAAAATCCAAAATTTATACCCATAGTAGCCTCGTCTTGACTCGCTACTTAATTCCGATGTCCACCACTTGATTTAGGACATTTGAAATGTATCATCACGCATTGTGAACCATTTGGCTTGCTTTAGATGTCCCAGACTTTAATCTCGATTCACATCCAAATCCAAATCAAAATAGAGTCAAATTTCGAGCCACGTTTCAACAGCTAACATAATTCATTATTTTGAAAAGAGAAGTTTTTTTGTTATTCACAATCAATGTATCTGTATATCATTAATTTATATATTTGAGGAAAATTTGATGTCAAACGAATGCATACCTCTTCGATTTAAAACTTCGTTCTTCTCTTATTAATAAAATTTGCTAAGGTCCAATAAATATCAATGGCATTGTCTCGTATTTAAAAAAGAAGGGCAAGTTTACTTCGAAATGCTACTGGGAATTGATGTATTATTTTTGTTTTCTGGAATTATTTGTTGTCTTTGTTAGTTCTAACAGGTCCACACGTTTCAGCTACATACCAACAGTTGAAAGGTATGCCTAGCGGAACAAAAGAATAAATAGCACCCGAAAAATCCTAACATTGTCTGTAATATCTACCTTTAATGAATGTTTATGTCTCAGTGTATTCAAATAGTATTTTTGCTTAAGAAATACTTAGAAAATAAAAACAAAGTCGGTCGGCTTTCCAAATGAATCAGCCGACACCTAAATTTGTTTGAATGTATCCTTAGTGTAAAATGTGCTTCTGAATACTCATCTCCCATTTTGGCCCCCACACCCCCCCCCCCAAAAAAAAAAAAAAAAAAAAAGAAAGGAAAAAAAGAACACTCAATTTCCACATTAGTAAAGAGTTTTTTGGAGGATCAATTGTACACATAAGTTGGAGACTCGACTTAACAACTATTGTCAACATCACACGTTCCAACTTGATTTAGGCCTACCTGTGGGAACTAGCATGCGAGCAGGTTTATATAGTCTTCCCATAACTTACACATCTGAATTTATTACATAGCAACTCAAGATAGCAAAGCAATTTTTAGGCCAATGGTCTTCCAAATTGCTCTAGTCATTTGTGGGATGTGCTGGCTGAGGTGGGAAGAAATGACCACAGAAGTCAAAATGGACTTGTGAAGTCAAGTATTGTTGATAATTAAATTTTCATTAAATATTTAAAGTTTAAAAAATTAGGGATCAATTTGACCTTAACAAAAAAATTTCATATCACTTAGGTATTTATATTATCTGCATTGACTAAATTTTATTTCATTTTCCTTTATTTTGATTTATTTCTGATAAATAGAAAAAAATTAATATTAAAAAAAGAAAGGAAAAAAAGAAAGAAAGAAAGAAAGAAAGAAAGAAAGAAGAAGAAGAAGAAGAAGAGCCTCACACAACCGAGGACAGAGGAGCGGAGAAGGCGAACGCCAGAGTAGGCGGACGCGACGGAGGTGACAGGCGGATGGGACGCTAGTTAGGCTAGGGGAGGCCAATCGGCGCGCCGAAGACTGGCGGTCGAAGAACCACCGCCGACCTATAAATAGGCTCGGGGAGAGATTGATAAGAAGGGGAGGAGGGAGGAGAGATCCGAGCGAGAGGCAGACCGTAAGCGGAGAGAGCCGAGTGAGGGACTGAGAGTGAGCGAGGGCTCTCTGTCGACAAACACACTCGAAACCGGGCCGACAACCCACCGACGTTACCCCTCTCCCCGAGCCGAGCTCATGGTAGGTTTTGGTTCGGTTTCATTCGCCTTTCTTTTGGGCGTCGATTTCCCGAGGATCCCGGCTCGGAGACGCGCCAGGCGGACGAACGTAGCCCGATCTACTGAGCTCACCCACCGTCCGACGCCGCCGAGACAGATAGGGCTCCTTCATCCGAACGCTCGTACCCCTTTTTGTGCTCTATTTCAGGCTCGCCGGACCGGGATGACGTTGTCCGGTTCGCACGAGTTTTGGCCTCATTTGTGTGCGCGCTGCGATTTTGGGGGATTGGTATGTAGTTCATTCGGAATCCCGACTCGAGCTCAGGCTCAGGCTCGGGCTCGGTCGTCCTCGTTCCTTGCCCCTCAGTTTGCGTATATTAAGCGTTCGATAAAATGTCCTCGAGACAGTTCCGTAAGAATAGCCGCTGTTTTTGCCTTACCCGAAGCTCACCTAGCATTAATTTGATCTTCAGTTACTGACTTTGTCCTGGGCGAGACCTTATCTCGTTGATCGGGGCTGTCATGGCCGTTTCTTTGGCATACTCCTATGCGTGTTGCTTCAATAGCGCTTATCCGTTGATGGCCCACGACGAGTTCTCTGGGGATCAACAACTTTCGTGGCTAATCGCAGAAGGAGGGTGGCTAGTTGGTCTCGCGGGTCGGCGTGAGCGAATGACGGAGCGGTGGCGGCGGCAGTATAGCGGCCGGGGCGCAGTCGGGGACGAACCAGCTCAAGGCTGCTCGTCTCTGGTCATCCCTGAGCACGCAAAACCAAGAGCGGCGTGCTGGGCTTGTGTAGGTTTAGAGTGTTCTTGAGCTGGCTGAAATGGGGAATGAGTGGGCTTGGGGAGGTTTGTGTGGATTTAATGAATCGGCTTTTGTTCGACTCATTGGGACTAGGCGCAGTAGTGGGCCTAGTATAAGAGATGACGCTTGGGCCGAATTAGTTTAATTCTGGTTTGGAATGTTCTCGGGTTGGGCTACTTCTGCTTGCCTTTTAATATTTTTCTTCAGGCCGAATTGGGTCCAACTTGCTGAGCCCAGCCCGGTCGAGGGCCCGAGTCTTGAGACCTGGCTGGCGAGTCCGGGTTGGTCTCGGACCGGAATAGATGAGGAGACCCGACCTGGATCCCCTTGTTTATATACATATCTCTTAAAAAAATTAGAAGAATATTAAAAAATCCCAGAATTTCTTTTCCAAAGAAATCAGAAAAAGCTTGAAAATAGCCTTTGAGTGGTTTTTCCTTAAGATATGTGAAAATCTTTAAAAGAAAACAAAAAAAGAAATTGTGTTTAAATCATTGTAATCAAACGTTGAATTGCTATTTACACATTTTCTTTATTCCAATTACGCCCTTATGATGCATTAATAGCTATTTCCTTAGCTTGGTCAGAAATTGAATCCTAGGACTCATGATTGGTATAAAATGCTGCATAAATGCATTACTTGATGTTTAAATAAAATAATGTATCGGAAGTACATTATTTGATTAATTAGTATAATCAAGTCAACAATCCTAATATCTATGGTTGCGTATGAGTAAAATATTTCTTTCAATATTTTACTTGAGTTTTTAGTTGACTCATTACAAATCGATTAGTAACGACTTCTAGAAAATGACTTATTAGTTAAAAACTCAGATCATAAGTCGCGAATTAGTAAGTTTGGGAGAGCCCGAATTAAGCCTAAACTTGGCAATCTATTAACCTTCGCGGTTACGGAAGGGCTCGAAGAGGTCGCGACAAGTCTTAGATGGAGAGGGATGAGATTTAGGCTGTGACTTACGAAGGAAAATGATAGGCTTGTTTCATTGTATTAGCGATGTGCTTATGATAAATCATACAAACAACGTCAATGCATGAGTTCTGCAGGCAATTTAATCCAAGCCTCAGTTGACTTCCTCAGATAATATATTCTTCTTCCACTCTGAATGTACCATTGAAATTATTTCACATTCTAGTGTTACGCTTCTATGAAGTGGTTCGTGCAGAATTTAAAAGAAGATTACTTAACTCATGCAGCTTCAAGAGTCATGGAGTAACCAACGACAACACATTACTCATTAATCAATAATGACTTTTAGTGTTGTTCACACCGAAATTTTTGCCCAAAAATATTTCATGTCAAATTCCTACATATAGATTATCTAGGTGTTTAATATAGTGTTTTAAATGAAAGATGTTTTTCCTATAAAAAAATATTAAAAAAAGAAGAAATCGAAAAAAAATGAGCAAGTTGGGGCCAATGATCTAAATGTGACTAGCCAAGCCCAAGAGGTCAGATTGGAATTCAAATGGCAAGTTGGGGCCAAAATGCAATTTCCAAAAGTTGAGGGACCAATTCGCAAATTTTGCAAAATTTGCGCCCGAGCCCTTAAATCATCATCTTGGTCACCAATTAAGTTGAAATTGAATTTGGGCCAAGTCGAATCAATCAAATCGAGCTAAAAAGACCACATTTGTATTGAATTGGGTATTTTCGGATAAGAAAATGGCCAACTTTGAAAGACTTTTTTGCAAAATTGGGTGGGTACAATTGCGAAATCTGGTCGAGATCTTAAACTACTATACATGAACTTGCTAATTGATCAAAAAACGCAACCAAAGTGATGGATTAAAGCACCCAAACCAGCTGCCAAATCTCAATCCACGATTAAGTCTTAATTCGGAGCTACTAAGTAGCCATATTGGTGGCCCCACCATATCCCACTTAGCCGCCCATTTAGGTTGATCTTTGCACGTGATGGAAGACCGTATATAGTAGTACAAGTGGACGAAAATTCGTCAGGGATAAGCTGCTAAAAGCATGGGAAAGTCGCAGCAAAGTCCGCACACTCAACAGCTGCAGAAGCTAAAAAATTGGCCAAGTCAAAAGAGTAGGTAAACCAGCTCAGTTGGAAGGCTTGGTAGGTGGACAAAAGACCGACCCAAAATCCTCAATTCAGGGGATAGGATCTACAAAATGAGGTCTTTTCGGGCATGAGAGAGAGCAGACGAGAGGGAGAGGAGAGAGCTCGGAATCGTTCCCCAAAGAGGCCCTCAGAAGCAACTCCAGAAAAGAGAGACCCATAAATTCCAGACCGACCTGGAGAGAGAAAAGTGAGATTTTCACACATCTGCGGCCAAAATTAGCCAAAATCTTCAACTATAGAGTGAAACTTCATTCAAAGATCTTTCCATCCATAGGTCGCACGTTCCAAATGGAGATCGGGAAGGCCTCTTAAAGCCCCCCGAAAGTACATCCTCCTGGCGGGCCAAGAAACACTGGAAATTTTTCCAAGTGTTGAGCCCGATTGGTCACGAGTGAGGGAAAGCCAGTGTTTTTGAGAAAGTTGAGAGACAAATGAGGAAAACCATGAGTTCAAACCCAAACTAAAATACATATATTTTGGATTGGTGTCAATTTTTTCAACAAAAGACGTCTTGAAGTCTAATTTTGGAGGTGAGCTAAAACCTTCGTTGTCAGTTCTTTTTTTTTTTTTTTTTTTCTGCAGATCTCATTTCCAGTTTGAATAAGCCAACTTTCACGTGCCCCCCGAGGATAATTTCTTGGTTTCCTCGGCCAAGAACCACTTGCAAAAGAAACTAGGAAGCAAAGTAAGTATCCTAGATGTATTTTTGTTCGATTTTGAACATGCTTTAATAGTATGTTCAAAATCAAGAGGAAAACTAGTCCAAGAAACTGATTTTGAGGCTGGAATTTTTCTAAATGTTGAAATCTCTTCAAGAGTTTTTCATGTATGCTTCTTGTAGAGGTCGTTTTGATGTATTCAATTGATCATTCTCTTAGATGTTTGTTGCATTTGAAAGCCCATGCTACATACTTTTACTCGGATCAAGTAATGTGTCCCGTAGATCTTGCATGTGGTGAGTGTCGGGGCTTGAATATGGGCATGCAACCTGTTTGCTTCACTTGGGTTGAAACCCAGATTTGCAAAATCAGCTCAAACCCGCATGTTTGATGACGATTCCAGCTTGGTTTTCGTGTGTTTTAAGCTGTGATTTCTATCTAATCTTACTCCTTGCATGTGGTAGTTTAACCTTGATGTTTTATTTCCACATAATATTGCTCATGTGTTGAGATTGAAGGCCGCAAACATGGCCCGAGGAAGCTGGTTTGGGATGATTTGATGCACGCCAAGTGTTAGACGAAATGCGCAAACCAAGTTTCGATCTTGAAACGGTCGATTTGAGCTTGGTTCTTGTTATATTCATGTGCTGGGCAATCCTAAATTAATGTAAATCGGCATATATTGGTTTAGGGAATTAATTTTAAATAAAAATAAAAAAATAAAAAAAATGAAAATTTCAAAAAAATTATAAAAATGATGGATGACATCAAATTAAGGCAAAAATGACATCTAGGAAGTTTTTCTAATTTTAAAAGGTCATTTTCTTAATTTAATGATATTTTAGTATTTTATAACCATTTTTGTAAATAATCTATTTTGTGTAGATTAAAGTTATTTAGAGTAATTTCATGCATCTAGAGAAATTTCATGCATATTTGAATTCTCATTTTGCTCATGGGGGTCCTGTCCCGAGGCGTGATAACAAGGCCATGTAATATTATTTGCCCAACTTGTATCGGGTTTACTTTTTCCGCGTTTATTTTCAAGTCATTTCAATTTCTTGGATGTTTACTTACGCGTCACTTTTCATTAATTTGAGTGTAAATTTCTCTTCTAAATTATGTTAGGATTAATCTAGACATTAAAAAAAAATTACAAAAACATTTGCATGGAAACTTAGCGGTTTGATAAAGATTATAATTGGTAATCGAGATTGTGTGGCCATTTAGATAAACAACCTTCCAAGTTAGTGGTACCGCAAGGGCGCTAATAGAAACATTGGCGTAAACAAGTCCCCGTTCTTATAAATCTCTGGTTGCGTAGGAATCGAGACAACACTCCCGTATCTTGATTGGTTTCTAGCCGACCCCCAATAGGCTAGTGGCGACTCCTAGAATTACATAGATTGTTAAGAACTAAAATTCAAAATCCAATGTCGCACGAGGTATGGGCTTGGGAGAGCTCGCGCCTAATTTAGAGCCATTGGTCCGCCTCTTTAGGCAAATACCCCTAAACCTTCTTCTTTTTCCCCGGACGGAAAAAAAGGAGGTCGTGACAAGTGTTCAACAAACTTGATGAATTCTGAGGTCCAAGGGAGCTGATATTTAATTTCGGAATCAAGAGTTGACTTTGACTGCCATCTATAGCAAGATATATTAGTCTTGTAAAGAAGCTCAGGTCTGTATCTAGATCGAAATTGAAGAGGAGACTATATGAATAGGAGGTTAAAGGAAATATAGTTTCCTTACTGCCCTTGCTAAGAGATGATCCACTGATTCTCGCTCGAATCATGGTGGAGGTCTTTATCCTCTTAATATGGCGGCTATGGAAAGGCCGATCTAATATTTCACGAAGCTGGTTTGAGCAAGACCGAGCGCAACGCGTGATAGGGCTAAAAACGATGACGCCATTCATCATTGTGGGGGAAGCATAAGAACGTGGAGGCTTTGAAGCTCTTGGTGGAGCCTTCGGTAGATCATGACATGAGTTTGCAAATTCAAAGAATAGTTAGGGTCATACCATATTGCACTAGGCTTTTTCAATAAATGAGGGACAAATAAAAGCACCAAACTTTTGTAGTTGGGATAAATTTGGCCAATCGTTAGCCATTATCAAAACACAATCTTTTTATCACTTTTTCACTCTACACAGCTCTGATATTTACAGAATTGCCATCAAAATTACATTTTCTTGGAAAGGACTAATATCCATTCCTTACTTTTTGTCCACCATTATATAATTTTAGGGAATTTCGAGTGTTAAATATAACGAGTCATAAACAAACAACAACTAGCTTTAGTCTTTTCACATTTGATTATCACCAAGTTCCGTAACCCATGAAAGTAACTATTAGGAGGTTAAAAGTTATGTTAGGACAATAAAAGGTTATAAATCCTTGAATAGATAATATACGACAAGACTGATATTAGTAATTTGTTTGAAGGCAGTTATATTAGTCCATACATAGGTTCTAGTCCCAGGAAATATATGCAAAATAAGTTTAAGAATTATGAGAAATTAACGATAACATATGTTGAGAAAAGTTTAGATAATTGGAATATACCACAAATAGATGTACTAGATAATTGGAATATACCACAAATAGATGTACATTGGGCATATAAGAAAAGAGGAACCATTTAATATATAGATTAAGCAATTAAGGTAGTTGGGAAAACGATGTGAGTAATTGGAAATGATGCAACTTTTCAATTATTTCCAAAAGGATGTTGAAATAAAATAAAATAAAGCAAATCCGAAATTCTTCCATTGCTTTCTACGTAGAGTAAAAGAAGGAAGTATAAATAACATAGAAAATCACTATACAACTTACATTATGGCATATGGAGAACTCCAAAGATCAATCATTCTCCCATAGTTGGATCAAAATTAGGAGAGAACATTAAAGCAATACCACAAATGGTGAGTGGCCAAAAAGAAGAATGGAGTAAACCTGCTGTTTTAGAAGTGTCACACCCCAAAACTACAAGGAATGGGGATGACATGGCCAACCTTCCATGAATTATGTATATCTCAAGCTATATATATATATACATATAAGATAACTAACAAGTTTGTTGCAAACATTAGAGTTTCTATAATCCACCAAAAGAATATACATTTAGAATTCAACTAGTCCAACCATTAGCAAAGATTATATACACCACTTTCTTAAACCATACCCAAAATAGAACTCCCAAAAGTTTTCCAAAAGCGCTCTCGTCTTACTAGTTGCTAACCCTGGAACCTGAAAACATGGAAGATGAATGGAATAAGCAACCATGGCTCAGTGAGTAGTATATATCATAACAACATATCAAACTTTCGCATTACACATTTAAAACTCAAGGCATGACTCATTATTGCCAAACAAAATATGATAACTTGCAAGAACAAAATGTGTTAAATGTTACCTCAACCTAGCTATATCAAATAGCCAAATTTTCCATTCATACATAATAACAAAACCAGCATGAACTCATCCTATCTCATATCAATGGTTCATTCCACACTCAATATCCAAACTCAAGGCCCTAGAGGTGACTCCCACGAAATTGCGTTATCATGTAGCACTTAGCCCTCGACCACATATAGCAATAGTACAAGGCCCTAGAGGTGGCTCCCACGAAATTACGTTATCATGTAGCACTTAGTCCTTTACTATGCAAGTCAGTAGTACAAGGCCCTAGAGGTGACTCCCATGTGACTTAAGTCGCCATGTAGCACTTAGCCCTTGACTACAAGGCTCTAGAGGTGACTCACACGAAATTTCGTTGTCGTGTAGCACTTAGTCCTTTACTACCACACATTTGATTTCCTTAACACAACTCGTATCATGTTTCAATAGTCATCACATAACCACATAAATCGGTTATACCAAAACAGCATACATAACCCATCGAGAGAGGTTTGTCGAATCATCTCACAATAACTCAAAATTACCGAGCATTATATCCATCAATATATCGCAAATAGATCCTCATTTCCTCACAAGTATATGTCGGTTAATCTTACCTTAGTACATGAGTTACACAAAGCCAAAGATGACATTAATACTACTCACCTGGGGATGCCCCAAAATCAAATAACGTGTGTGTTATTTGATCCTTCGATCTCGCGATCCTACCAAATGAGCGAGAATCAACATTAAGTTTAGGTACCACGCCACATCAACCGCGAAACGGCTATATTATGTCTAAATGTTAACAAAACGATTCCTATGTGCTAATAAATCGCATACCCAAAATAATTATTCAAGCCGTTTGTAACACGACACTTGAGTGTAAAACTTAGTTACACTATAACTTTCTCTATCGAACCCCGTTATTAACATAATTATAGTCAATAGAGAGCCCTTCTATCATACTACAATAATCCCAACTTGACCGTCCCAAAATCAAGCCAAAAATTAACAAAATAAGGGCTCGAAACTGCTGGACGCACACTGTTCACTGTGCGCGGGAAACTTCAAAATTTTGTTTTGAGCAAACCGTAAGTTCAAATCACGATCCGTAAAATCCCACGGCTCCACAACACCCTAAACTATCATTTCTACAAAAATACGCGGCTCAACGACTCCAAAATTGGACTTCGCCGCTCCATTTTCTAAATATTTCAAATTGGAGCCCTAAACCTGTAAATTACTTCGATTGGACGAATAATGGGCCTAATCTCTTACCGGGTGCTGCGTTATAAAGTTGAGCCAGCTTGGCGAGGCATCCGTGGTATGCACGTGCCAAAAATCCTTTCTTCTTTTCCCCCTTCTTCTTCTTCTTCTTCTTTCTCTTTCTCTCCTTTTTTTGGTCGAGGGAGCTCTTTGCTGTCCTTTTTAACCGAGCCCTCCCCTCCCTTCCTTTTTACTTTTTTTGACTTTTCAACTTATCTTTCTTTTTCTTCTTTTGGGCCCCACCAGCCAAATATTACAAGAAGAACTAAATGTAGTAAGAAAAAAAGATAATTAAAGTAATTTGTTCTTGCAGTCATTTGATAAACAACTTAACAGAATGAGAATAAAACTATGGAAGAGGCCAAAAAAGAAGAACCGGAAACACCTGTAACAAAATTAAGACAACATATTAGCTCATGGAAGGAGCAGATGATCCACATCCATGACCAATTGTTGGTTTTAGGTAGGAAAAGTCGAAGAAACTTTTTACCTAGAAATATTGGCCTGGAGTCTCCTTTTAAGGTAGAGTTTGAAGAGTCATAGAGAGCAGAGAATAATAAAAGAGTGTTCATGGTGGTTTGACCCCAATCAGGATTGCAAAATATGTATTTATAAGATCAGTTATTTACAGTCCGAGAACAAAAAATAACATAATTACGTAATGATCTCATTGTACATATCAATTACAAATTAATAGTAACCGTGCATTGCCTGCACAGAGAGTGAAGAACATGCATATCTACTAAATATGTCGTAGTAGCTTAAATCTTCCACTTGCTTCGATGCTTGTTCGTGTTTGAGGCTTAGCCTTGGCCGAACTTGAACAACCTTTGTCCGTCAAAAAATTGTGCCCTTTTTAGTTATGCCCTTTCTTGAACTTGGACCTCTAAGATAGAGCCTCTGCCCCTTCCCAAACTCATAGCCATTCCCCTTTCTGAACTCCAAGCCGTGCCCTTTCCTGAAGTTGAACTTTTGCCCCTTTCCGTATTCAAAATCCCGCTGCTTTGTGAACTTGAAGTTATTCTCCTTCCCATATTCGATGCCTTGCCCTTTCCTGAACTAGAAGCTGCGTGCCTACGTGACCTCATATCTTCGCTGTTTCTTGAACTTGAAGCTACACCCTTTGCTCTGCCTCTTTTCGTAGGATCCCCTCTGAGGTTTGAAGCACAGCAGGTCTCACTCCCTCTGCTTCCTTTTGCCAGTACTCGGTCAGTCTCCATAGTTCTATCCCTCTTCACCGGGATCACGTCCAAATTCCACATTAGTCTTAGGACCGCAACAAAAGATGCAAATATTCAAGACTTACAAAAGAAAGGTCTCTTTGACCCTTAGCTTCAGGTGTAAGAGTGCCTAATAATCATTAAGCAAAAATAATAAATTAAAAATTAAATAATAATAAAATAATCATTAATCTATTATGAATAGTCACACTGTTTCAATAGGACACATTGGTTGTTTTATAATTATAAATTCGAATTTTAATAAATATAAATATAAATAAATAATTGAGAATTAATGCCAAATTTAGTCCACGTATTTTTTTTAATGTGATGCAAGACACCTATTTAGTTTGTTTTGCAAATAAACTACCAACGTTGAGTGCCCTTCCCTCGATCACCGTTCTCTTCACTGACTCCATGCACGAGATTAGCGATGCATCATGTGTGGAACAATAGCCAGGTGGGTGCACTGGTGGCGGTGGTGCTGCAGGGGGATGTGGAGGGGCTGAGAAGGGTGCTGTCATCAAACAAGGTCGTAGAGCTGAGGAGGGCGCCACTCGAGGACGAGATACACTAAAACCCAAATGCAGACACCTCTTCTTTAAAGGAGAAGTATATTCCAATTTGAGATTTCGATTCCTAATTATGCCCGTTGGTTGGCCATGCTTTGCCAATTCCTTTTCATTGTCGTTTCTACCCCAGGTGAGTGGATCTGGGAGTAAGGGAGGCCTGGCTGCAAGAGGGGCCCAATTAATTGGATATTGAACTTTTTTGGGGAGAAGATTTGGGTTTTAGGGAAGTATACTATGAGCTGTGAGACCATTTATGAAACTTTCCATTATAAACCAATCTTTTGAATAAATAAAGTATTCACAGAGAAAAAAAAACATATGCCAGAGTTAAAAAGAAAAACTATCGGAAAAGAGAAGCCAATATTGGTCATGATCCCCTTGTCCAAAAAAAAAAAAAATATTGGTCATGATCCCTCTTTCTCACTTGTAGTTTTGGAGGTGATTATCAAATAAACATAGAATCTATAATCAATTTAATAGAAAAGTAGATAAAATTTTGAAAAACCACAGTTTTTGATGTTTTTCATGGAACAGATCTAATGCACATGTGAAAAATAAAATTAGCTTAACAGAAAAGTTCTTTCTCAAAGAATTTGGTAACTGTGAAGTTTGAGATGAAAATACAAGAATTAGACAACCCAAGGAGCGTATCTAAGGCTATTATATGTTGTCGAAAAGTAGTGTTTGGGACAATTCGAACTACAAAAAAATTCATAATTTAAATTCCACGATTTATACTCAATTTATAATTGAAGCTATATCGACTTGACCCTTTCCGACCCAGGGAGGGTAAAATTAGGTTTAAGATACTTGCTTATGAGATTAATCGAATGGTCCATACAAATGATGATCACGAATGGACCATCGATTGTTAACACCGCAAATGATCCTTCGATCATAGTCTATATCTCGCACGATATCAGACATTTATTTTTTGATCAATCAATCCTATATAAATTTTGACTCAAAAGCCACCACTAGTCTTTTTTGGTTGACTAGAAATTGAGTAAAATACATGAGAATATTTTACTGTTTGTGCAATCAAAGATTCTAAATCCGAGAACTTGATTACACTAATTCTAAGATTAACGCCATTCTAGTATCTAACTCGATTAAATGCTAACTTACACCATGGCAATCTATCATAGAATTCTAGGTTTCATCCTAACAATTCTAAAACAAAGAAAATAACATCCAAGGTATTAAAGAGGCGCTGTATAATCGCAAAGAAAACACATAAGTGTCCTAAATTGTCTCTAAAAAAAGAGAAGACAATTCAAAACAAATAACCCTATTATAAAGTCCTAAAGACTCGTCCAATTTTGGATTTTCAATTTTTAACATTTTTCCAATTTTCTAATTTTTTTTGTGAAATTTTCCTGAATTTTCCTGAATTTTATGAACTTTAAAATGTTTTAAAATATCTTTTTGAATTTTCTGAAATTTTTTATGACCTTCTGAATTTTCTAAAATTTTATGAAGATTCTAGGTTAGAATTTTTTTTTTTTTTGAATTTTTTAATGATTTTTATGATTTATCTGAATTTTCTAATTTTTTTTTCAATTAATTAAATTTATTTAATGATTTTAATGATTTTTCTGATTTTTTAATGATTTTTCTGATTTATACATTTTTTACGAATTTAAAAACCTTTTATTAATTTTTTAGGGATTTATGAGTTTTTAATTTTTTAAAAATTTCAGGAAATTTATAATATTTTCAATTTCTTTGAAATTTACAATGATTTCTACGATTTTTTAGAATTTTTAATAATTTTTATTATTAGTATATTTGGGAATGGGTTCGGACCGCATTTACTTGATCCGACCTGTATGCCCGGATGCGACCCACATCGGATTATAAAACGATTTTTTAAATTTATTTTTAGATTTTACGAATTTTTCATTGATTTTCCTTTTTTTTTTAAACTCTTTTTATTCCTTGGTCTTCTTCCCTATTTTGTCTTCTTCTCCTGCGCCTTCATTCTTCTTCGCAGACCATGTTCAGCGAGAACATCTCTTTCGCCGCCTGCAAATACATTCTTCACCGAACCAGGGGACCTCGACCAAACCTCAGGCCGCCGCCGATCCCTTACCCTCCATGGTCATCTACTCAGGCCACCACTCGTCGGCCTATTGTCCACCCCTCACCGCCGCCGGCCCATCACCGGCCATCTGCTCCGGCGACCCAAAACAAATTCACCGAAACAAAAACTAAGCGAACCATGGGTTCTAAAATCAGCAAACCGGAAAAAGAAGCGAACGTAAATACACGAATATGGAGAGAATGGCCTAACTAGAATAGCCCTGGACAGCGGGATTCGCTGATGTGGAGTGAGAGCTTCGGCCAAAGGGGGGACTCTCGGCTCGCTCGCCGGCAATCGATTGTTCCCATAGAATCACATAGCCAGACAAAGAGAAAAAAGAATATCAGAGCAGATTCAACCAACCCAGAAGCGAACATGAACGGATCTATCTCGGGATTCAATGATGAATCAATACTCGGCATTCTGTCAGCCATTTTATCAAACGGTTGATATGCGATTTTAAGCATGCATTCCAAAGCGAAATTTATTGCAACCTATGGACAAAACATGGTGCATAAAGGCCGGAATCAACACATTTTCATGTTAAACCCATCTCGATCTATCACGAGTCACTTGAAATTCTCCATTCAAGTTCGGGGTTCTCAAACATTTTGTGTTTCATTTAAGAAATACATCGAGTATTTGGTGTTCATTAATGAACTCGCATTCCGGGTTCAAAGCTTTATAGCTCGACATGAAATTACTTCGGTTTAACAAGATTTCGCCGAGAGCATGAATCAACCCAGGCAGTTCTTTTTGGGGTTCGGGAAAGGGGAATCTTACTTGGTATTGGTATATTAGACGAGTCAAGATCTCGATTGGCAATGGCGAGAGAGTTTAAGCTAAAGCCACTCCACGGTTGTAGAAGAAAAAGGGAAAATTTCAAAAAAAATTTAAAGTGTCATCATTTTTTTCAAATAAGGACTGAAATGGATCTTGTTTCAAATATAAGACTGAAGCAACTTTGATTGTTTCAAATAAGACCCTCAAGTAGCCATGATTATTTCAAGTAAGAGCTTGACCTCATCAATCATCAGCCTCGCTAGTCACTGGGAAGGGCCAACGAGGGCTCAGCCACCTTTGCCGACTATTAGGAAGGATTGGCAAGGGCCTACAAGCACTCCCTGATAGCGAGTGAGGGTTTGCAAGCCCACACCAACCACCCTCACCCTCACCAGATCTAGTGAGTATCAGCCTCGCTTGGGGTTAACGAGGGCTCGACAACCCTTGTCGACTGCTAGCAAGGGTTATGGAGCCCCCACTTGTGATCGGTGGGGGTTGAACTCATGGATGGTTTTGAGGGGCAACCTCCCCCAGGGTGAGGGTCGCCTCATCGAAGCGAGGCCGTCCCTTACCAATGGCTGGCATGGGTGGCCCTTATCAAATTGGGCAAGGATTACCCTTGCCTAGGCCTCCATGGCCATTGCCAATGGTTGGTCGATTAGATGTCGATGTAGAGGAAGAAGAACAACAAAAAAGGAAAGAAAAAAGAAAAAAAAAAAAAGGAAGAAAAAAAGGCAAAAGGGTAAATGATGAAAATACTGTCGATCTTCGAAAAATCAGGTCCTTAATTGAAATAAACATAGTCACTTCAAGCCCTTATTTTAAAAAAATATTCACTTCAGTCTTTATTTAAAAAAAGTAATAGCATTTCAGGCTCTTATTTAAAATAAGGTCCGCTTTGGTCCTTATTCAAGAAAATGAGAACATTTTCAGTCAGTTTTTGAAATTTTCTAGACAAAAAATTGAAATGATGAAGGACAACACTGCATGGACCTTTGATTGGCTTTGAAATGAGCTCCAGTAACCTCGCTTTTGTCACTCTAGGGAAAAACCAAAAACGTCATCTCCTCAGCCTTTCCTTTCTCTCATTTTCTTCTTTTTCCCCGAAAGAATGGCTCTCTTGCGTTTATTTTTTCTCCGGGTAAGGATGCTTTAAAGTGTCAAAAGTTGTGTACGACGCCATTTTTAATCTAAAGATTTTTTCGGTTTACTTAAGTACTACTTTTTTGAAAAAAAAAAATGATCAACTAAGTGTCAACTTTGGTCCAAATTGCCAAAAATCTGACGTGTCTATATATTATTATTTTTTCAGTCCTACGTGGCTCGCAGTGTACTTAGTCAACATATAATTCCTAAACGACGTTATCCAAAAATTGTAAATAGTAATCATTCAAGTACCTAATTTAATTAAAAGTGATCATTTGAGTGATAAATTTTATTTAAAGTGATCACTTCAGTATTAGTCGTTGTTAAAAAAAGGATCACTTTAGTGCCAAGCATGCCATGTGGAAATATCACATGGACCAAATTTTTTAAATATTTTGCCTAGTCATATTTTAATTTTAATTATAAATAACACTTAATCAATTTGGCCGAAATTTCTCGTCGTTAGCATTAAAGTAATTGTTTTCTTTTGATTTAGCATTTAATTGAGTCGCCGCAAATTTTTGATACTAAAGTAAGCACCATATATAACTTTTGACAATTCTAGTATATTTATCACATTTTTTTCTTTGGCCAAGCCCCCACGACCTGAGCCCTTCTCTCCTCTTTTTCTGCCTTGCTTACGCCCTTCTCGCTGCCTCCTTCCTCCACTCCTCTGACGAGCAACAACAGCTGGAATATGCCTTCTGCTGGCGTCATCGCTGCTGGCGTCACTGGACTGGCACCATTGCTGCTGGGTTCACCCCCTCCCCCGTGGGAGGGCGCGCGTGCGCAAAGGAGAGAAAAGGGATGATGGGCTGGGCCTCTCTTTTATTCAATTTCGGATGGGCCAAAAGAATGGGCTGGAAGAAAAATAGAAGAATGGGCCGTGCTACACCAGCCCAGTCGACTTTTCCATTATTTTCTCATCATTTTTTTTTCACTCTCATGCATTTTTTATTACTATTAATTTATCATCATCATCATCATCATCATCATCATCATCTTTGTATGATTTCTGTTTTTTATTTTCTTTTTATTTTTTCCATAAATTTTTATATTTTTACAAAATAAATGGATATTTAAAACATTTACAAAAATTTGGGTGTTAACATCAATAATAAAGACATAAAACTAATTTATGATCCCTATAATTTTATTCTACAAACAAGATGACTTACGTTCCTTAAGGGCATTTAATCAAACACTACTATCGTGAAAAATCAATGGAAATATGAAAAAAAGAGCATCCAACATCTTCTATGCTTTAAATGAGGAGTAAATATCTCTTATATATGAGTTCGTCCATGCGCGATTGATTTTTTATGTGTTTTTTTTTTTTTTTTTTTGCTATTGAAAATTGGCAACAATCCCTATATGCCACCAGCAATTCAGTGTGATCTTCGGGGAAGAGCCGGGCGGGGAAAGCGAATGCAAATTCACCTTCTTTTCGAAAGGGAAACATCTTTCTTGTTTTTTTCCTTCCCAGAAAGGACAAATCTAATTGAATTGCAACAATTGAATTGACGGCAAATATTCAAAGATCTCAAGATGAACTGAAATCACAGCATCATGCTAATTACAGGACTAGAATAAACTTGGGATTGGCATGAATTAACAGTTCATTGATCCCAAACATCGAGAATAAGTTCATTAACAATAATTAACTAACCAAAATCCTCCTATTAGTAAACTAACAAGCTTTCCTCCCTTCCCTCTTTTATGTATCTTTTGCTCTGAAAATCGATTTCCATGACAAACACAGCAATATAACTCATAAGTGTGGAGGCAAAACAGATCTTCACCACGACTCACTAGGTAAGAATGGTTGCGCATCTGAAAATGTAATGACATCTGCGTCGATGTTTGACTTGTTGGATTCACATGCAGCAGCATAAGATTTAGTTGCCTCCCCATCCTCTTGATTTTGCTGAATACCCAAAGGATTTGGGAGCTTCCTCATCCCCTCTAACTCCATTACCACTTCTTTCATTGTAGGCCGGTTCCTCCCATTCAAGTTCAAGCATCTTTTTGCAAGGTTAGCAACTAATGCAATCTCTTCCTTCTTACCTTCTTTCAAAACTTGAGCATCTACAATGTCGAACAACCGATTTTCTTCCATCGAAATTATGAAATAGGTCGCAAGGCTTCTGCCTTCTTGTTCCCTTAGCGACGAGATTGGCTTTTGTCCCGTTAAGAGTTCAACAAGAACAACTCCAAAGCTATACACATCGCTTTTGTCTGTAAATTGACTTGATTGGAAATACTCGGGATCTAGGTAGCCAAAAGTCCCTTGCACCAATGTAGTTACATGAGTTTGATCGAGGGAAACAGATTTGGAAGTACCAAAATCTGCCACTTTGGCCCGATATTTCTCATCCAAGAGGATATTAGTGGACTTGATGTCTCGATGATAAATGGGAATTGAGGCTGCTGAATGCAAGTAGAATAAGGCTCCTGCAATTTCAGTTGCAATTCGTAGGCATGTGTCCCATGATACATGATACTCTTCCTTTGGATCATGCAAATATTGGTATAGAGTCCCGTTTGGTATAAACTCATATACTAAAAGTGGAACTTCTGTCTCCAAGCAACACCCCAATAACTTAACGATATTTCTATGGTTGATCTGTGAGAGAATGAGGACTTCATTTATAAATTGTTCGACTTTGCCCTCGCCTATTGCTTTCGATTTCTTAATAGCAACTATTTTGCCATCTGTTAACATTCCTTTGTAAACAGTACCCTGTCCACCTTGCCCAAGTATTCTATCCTTGTTGAAATTGTCAGCAGCCTTCTCTAGATCCTTGGAGTTGAACAATTTGTTTTTCTCAACATGGCTTTTGGCTGAAGATAGCTCACTTTCCAGCAAAAGACCGCCATTACGTTTGAAGTACTTCTCTTTGAGCTTGATTTCTTTTCTCTTCTTGATGTATTTGTACAGCCCCCATAAGACAAGACACAAAAGTAGTACCCCAAGGCCTGCCCCAATCCCTGCATTACAAAAAATTAAGGGGCAAAAGTCCAAAAAATGCACTCTTCTTGTATCTATAAAGTCTTATCATAAAATATTTTTGTGAATCTGATTAAGAGGAAATCATATAAGAGTGATTAACCTTAGCTCCTTTCATGTAGATTTTTCTTAACAACCTTGAATAATAATTTGTCTCCTGCTAAGTTCCATTAGGTGATATTTTTACACATACATGTGGACTGTACAACTGACCTCCCTTAGGAGGAAATTAGAAAACCATCGATGAAAGTGAAAATATTCCTACCAGCATTCATCTTGATTATGATTGTAATAATTCCAATTCAAAACAAGAGTAAGTAGCAACCTTGGTTATCTTTTGATAGATTTGAAGCGGCAACATTAGAAAAGTTCTAAGTATTGTCTTAGCTATCAAATATAAGTATTAGTACACGAAGAAAGTTTTGAGGTTATTATGATAGATACCATTGATGGAAACTTATCTATAATTATCACCAAGCAAATGGACAATCATGTTAGAATGAAGGGTAAGGTAAATCTTATTTATGTACCTTTTCTGAACATAATTTATGCTATGTTGTTCTTTTTCTAGCGATACTCCAGCATGGAGCGGTCCAAAATTCTAGGTTAAAAGATTTGCTTACCAATAAGAATGAACTTGGTTCTACCACCGATGCAGCGAAAGGAGCCCGGTTCGTTCACACAAGTCCCGGAGCACCTATTTGAATCTTCACATTCATCAATATCTGATGACAAATGATATCGTAAATATATTAGCAGCAAAACCCTTCTCCTTGAGTAAAATTAAGGGGGCTAGTAGGTCAGATTTCCTCATAAATCGCTAATTTCAGGGCTAAAATATTGTGCTTGTAACAAAAGGACTGTCCTGTTCCACTTTATTTCCAGAAATTTTTTTTATCAACATAATAAGTTCAATTTTGTTTAAAAGTGCATTCGCTTTGTGCATTCTTGGGCAAAAAAATAAAAATAAAATCAGATATGTGATCATTAAACAACGTGAATGAATTCTTTCAAGAGAAAAATCTGGGAATGAACAAGCCACTTCGCTGTATGATGCACTTGAATTCCCAATGTGATAGCATGAAATATGTTACCTTTGCATCCTCCATCAACATGGGCGTTACCACAATACCCCTCAGTGCAATGGCACTCCATAAATAGCATTTCACCACTGTCGACGCTATAGCTTCTATATCTATCATATATACTTCCTCTTTCCGTACGGGCCGAATTTTCTAAACTTCTACAGTGGAAAGATTCATCATCGTATGCTTGCCGGATAAGGTCAAGTGCATAGTTGGTATTGTTTGCAATCCCCCAATCCAACACCACTGGAACCGTATCACTCGATCTCAAATCATAAACACCTGTAAAATCAGACCTCAAGAAAGCGTACTTGCACCCCCCATGTCCACCTTCTTCTTTGAAATCCACACCAATGTAAAGACATTCCTTTTCTGGGAGAAGACAAATTGACTTCCTTCCAAGCTTACACGCGCAGCACGTCCGTCACCCCCGCAGCTTGCATTTGAGTAAATTACAGGAAGACTAACGTTAATCATGCCATCCACGTCTCCATCGGGGAGTGAAATGTTGAGAACTCGCAATCCAATCTTCTTCAGAATGGTGTTGTTTTGTTGGCAGACGATCTGGTACCATTCCTCGAAGAAACACTCGGCTCCTATTCCGAAGGGGAAGGGAATGGTGACGTTCCCGCATGTTTCAGGACAGTTAGGCTTCGCAAGTCCAGGTGCAGCACCTGATGCTTGCAACTTGAGGGAAACCAGAAGCAGAAGAATTTGAAACACTGAGATCGACATGATTTTCAGCTTTCGTAAGTGCATGGACCAAAAATTAATGGAGAAAGCAGGTACGGGCGGAGTCCCTTTATATTCTTGTTGAAGTGAAAAAAGGGAAAATTCTCATGTACCGTACGCATAACTTTATTCCATCTGTTACTTCTTACTATCTCTAAGATGTTTCCTTGGGGAAAAAAATTGCATTATAAGTCTTAAATATCTGAAATCTTATATGGATGTAATTCAATCCTAAACTTTTAAATTGTTTCGATCAAGTCCTAAACCTTTAGCAAACAATGCAATTTAAGTACTTTACTTTACAACTGATTAAATTAATTCCTCTACCTTTATTGAAAAATGCAATTACATCCTAAAATTATGTTGAAAAGTGCAATTTATAAACGCTTTTTGAGTGACATGAAACAATTTTAGATATTATTCATCAAAAAGATTCAATTACACTTTTTGAAGAAGGTTTGAGACTTAATTGAATTTAGGACGTGATTGTATTCCATATACAAGATTTGGACTTCTTGTCCGCCTTTCCTTAAGAACAGAAATGTCAAAGCTTCATAGGTTGAGAGCACTAATTAAAGTAGCCAATTGTGACTTCTCCAATTGTTTGTTAGATAATTTAGTCATTATTTTTTTCATGAGAAACACTGGGAACATTATCGAGATGGGTGACTCTTCAAGATCTTTTGCTGTAGATCCCTTTAAACACATTAAAACTGAGCAAAGAAAAAAAAAAGATTCTATTCGATAATTTTTAATGCCTGGAAGTAGAGTTATATCCATTCAATAGTTTTTTGGGGTAAGTATCAGTTTAATAATTTTTGCTTGATATCTATCAAGATGAACACAAAAATCAAATCGTTGTCTCAAATGAAACAACTTTTGATGACCAAGCTCTCATGTTCCAACTTTTTTTTCCCTCTTCTTTTTGAGGAGGAAAATCGCTTTTCACAACAAAAATCTCTTTTGGGTGTTGGCATCTTTTCAATCTAGAAAAGTGAAAGCAAAGCTCACTTTTATTAAAGCGAAAGTGATTGCTTTCTAATTTCTTTAATCGTGGTATGTCGTTGGAGTGTCGTATCTCTCTCATTATTGAAGCAAAAATCACTTTCAGTGCGGTACAACGTGGAACAAGCCCAATGCTTTGTTTGCGCAAGCCATCCATAACAGCACTTGGGAATATTGTTGGCCCTCCAGAAAAAAGTAGAAGATGAACGAGAATCACGTGGCATGTTTTTTTGCTTCCACAGTGGAAGACCTTGTGTCCCATGCACTTGGATTGAAGAAAACTAAAATGATTTTTGCTTTAAAATACTCTAATTAATTTGCTAATGCTTTGGATCATACTGTGTAAATTATTCCGAACTCTTGGCATTGTTTTATATTTTATTTTCAGCGATGAGGGGACAAAGAGACAAGAGAGCCTATTTTTTGAGAAAATTACAAAAAAAAAAAAATCTAAACCTATTACAATTATACCAATTGAATCCTAAACCTTTTTTTTTTTTTTGCCAATTCAGTTCCAAACCTTTTGTAATTGTGCTAATTCAGTCTATCCAGACAATTTTAACCGGCCAGCATTAGCTTTGACAATTTTTAATGATATTTTATTTTTTGAATTTCTATTAATTTTTTTCTTTTTCTTTTTCCTTTTCTTCCTTCTTTTGCTTTTTTCCTCCATAGTGGCCAGTGAGGCTCTAGTGAGGCTCGCTGACCACCAAGCAATGGCCATGAAGCCCTCGGCGACTACTGATGAGGACCTTGGCCCTCACTTGGATCTAGGCAAAGCTGCCTCACTTGCAGTCCTTGCCTAGTGGCTAGCAAGCCTCGCCAACCACCATGGGAAAAGAAGCAAAAGAAGAAAGAAGAGAAAAATAAAATAAAAATAAAATAAAAAAATCGAAAAAAATATTATTATAAATTGTTCACGTTAGTGTAGGCTGACCAAAATTGGCTGAATGGATTAAATTGGCATAATCGTAATAAATTTAGGAATTTTTGGGTAATTCTCTCCCTATTGTTTATTTAAAAAAATATAAAGATTAAGTCTTGCTTAATATTTTAACCCAAAGAAAATTTTTGGCCAATATCTAAAGAACGTTGAGTCACAAAAAGTTGCACACTGTGACCATGAGGAGTCTCCCCCACAACGAAGGACATGGATTTCACGTTTGGTAAGTTGATGGACTTAAACCTATGGAGAAAGGGGCTATGGGCTGGTTCCCTTAATTTGCATGTATTGTACACATAATTTTTCCAGCTCTGTTACTTCCTAGCATCTCTGGGGATGCTTCCCCGAGGATAGGAATATCAAAGCTTGATGGGTAGAGTACATTAATCTAAGAAGCCGGGTGTAATTTTTCCCATTGCTGGGGACATAAGTTTGTCGTCATTTTGTTTTGAGAAAGAATGGAGCATCATCAACATAGATCAGTTTTCAGGATTCTTTGTTGAGGACCCTGTTAATGACATTAGATTTGGTATTAAGATGAATACCACTCCAATTACAATTGCATAATTTGAGTTGCCTCTCTCAATCTCGAAATTGTTTTCTTGGTGTTAAGAGTTATCACCCTTTTCCGCAATCCTGCGAGACGGGTAGGCTTTTTGACCATGCCGGAGTCACAAGGACCCAACTTAGTACGCGATCCTGCAATTAAGTCACGTCCATAGTCAGTGTTGTTCGCAATCCCCCGTGCCGGCACCACCAGAACGGCCTCATTCAATTTCAAATCATATAAACCTGTAAAGTAAGACCTCAAGAAAGCGTGCTTGCACCCCTGATGTTCACCTTTTACTTTAAAATCCATACTAAAGCCCTGAAGGTTAAAGGGGAGTGTAGTCCGGCTGCAATCATTCCTCCAGAACAAGCACTAGACCGGCTAATGTTGGTATCAGTTCCAGCACATTTCAACCTATGACCGACGACAGCTGATTCTGTAGTACTTACTGTCACCAGGGTGTAGCAACCCACCGATATCAAGACGTTCCTTGTCGGAGAGAAGACAGATTGACTTCCTTTCAAGTTCATCTGCACACGTCCGTCACCCTCGTGGCTTGCATTTGAGTAAGCTGAAGGAAGAAGGACGCTAATCATGCTGTTCAAGGATCCAAGGTAATCAGGGAGTTAAATGTTAAGAACTCGCAATCCAATCTTATTTAGGATGACCATATTGTTTTTCTGGCAGTTGATCTCGTACCAGTCATTCAAGAAACAACTGGCTCCTATTCCGAGGGGGAATGAAATGGTGATGATCCCACATTTTTCTTTACAGCCAATCCTTGTAAGTCGAGGTGCAGCTCCTGATGCTGTACCGTGAGGGAAACCAGAAGCAAAGGAATTTGAAACACCGACTTGGACATGATTTTCACGTTCCGTATATGCTGGGACCAAAATCTACGGAGAAGGCGGATACGGGCTGAGTCCCTTAATATTGCTATTTAAGCGGAAAAAGGGAAGAATATTCATGTACTATACGCGTAACTTTAGTCCAGTTCCGTCACTTTCTAGTATCTTTGACAATGCTTCCTTGAGGGGTAAAGTCGCACCACAAATACTAAATCTTATGTAAGTAATGCCATTGAATTATAACCCATTCAAGCGGTTTAATCAAGTCCATAGCCTTTAGCAACAAGTGCAATTGTGTCATAATCATTGGTTCAATTAAGTGCACAACGTTTATAACAAGAGAATTACAATTAAATCCTAAAATTAGGTTGAAAAGTGCAATTTAAGGATGATGCTAATTTTTTGAGTGATGCGTGGGCAATTTTAGGTACGATTTGTTGAAATATTTTATTGCACTTTTCGAAGAAGGTTTTAGACTTATAGAGCCAATTGAAAGATTAAGGACTAGCTGCATTTCATACATAAGACAATAAAAAATCAAATAATAAATAATTATAAATTAGTATGGAACTTACACCTTCAAGAGTATGTGATTTACAAAAATTTATTATTTTTACAATAAGTAACTCAAAGACTGATGCTAGCAAAGCACCTTCTCACCTAACATTGTGCATTAGCAAGTGGACACCCGTTAAGCTGTCCAAGACTTTTTAACAAGTTTTGGACATTTTTAAAGACTCCCTGGGAAATAAAGACATTAACTGCCAAGCGCGTGCGCTGTTTCCTTCCAATCAACACACCATGTTGTTTGGTTCCTCTAAAATGAAAGGATCGTGCGTTTCCTTTTTAATGTAATTTTTTTATGGATGTAAAAGGTCATGCGTATCGACGGCAAATAAAGAAGAGCAGGTCACGTGGTATTGTAATCCTCAATTTTGGGATGGTTCTTAATTTGGCCATTGACTTTGCGAGGCGTAGAATGAATTACGAGGGAACCAACGCCTCTTTTCATCCAACGAACAAAACTCCGGTTTCCAGTAGATGCTCTCATTAGTCTTTTCCTTTTCTGCAATGTACCACACATTAGGCGCTATAGAGAGTCACTTGGCATTCCAAAGCTTTTTTCAACCCAAACACAAGAAATAAATGAAAAAGGGACAATCACCACACAGTTCATAGAAATTATAAAATGTCTTCAGGTGGAGAGCAAACACTGAACCAACCACCCCCTATAATCCCAACAAAATCACCGCTCATTCGAAAACAGGTAGAAAATTTAAATATAAAAATGTTAGTCTCAGGATGTAAAGAGTAACCTGGGAAATACAGGGGATGAAATCTGTAATTATGTCCATATTAGGAGGTGCAAATTTCTAGTTTTTTCTAATCTTTTATGCGTGTAGCAACACTGTGCACCCACTGTGCAATTACTATACATAATAGATTGAGATTGAGTGAGACCCAAAAAAAGTTTCTCTAAAGAAAAAGGAGGGTGTGTGGGGTTAGAACTGAGTGGAAGTTTTCAATACAAACTAATAATGTGCGAACTCTCCCTACAAGTGAAGACAGCCAAGACTAACTTGGTCTTTGTTGATCGGCTCACTTTAAAGATCAAAAGTAGCTTTATCAATCACATGATGTATGGCATCAAAATTATGAAACAATTTCGTTGGTGGAAAATGATAGTTCTCAACATACTACCACTACTCTCATTGGTGCTTTTAATTTTTCAGCACTACCACTTTTAGGAATTTTTATGACATTATTCTTTAGCTTCTGTTGGTGGCGAAACTTTATGGCTGAGATACTGAAGAGTGATTTCATTATCTATAAGAGTTAGGAGAGCAGAGCTAAGTATGAGGAATCAAGTCATGCTAAGCCCAACTTCTATATGGAGCTTCTCAGATTTAACTTCATCTAGAGATTGTGTGACCTCACTTCGATCTGAGGTGTATTGGTTACCATTTGGATCAGAGTAAGGAAAGGGTACCTTGACTTGTTTGAGTTAAGAGCCGGAATGGTTACAGATTTAGATTAAATCATGAATGAAAGGGGCAGTTTATTGTTGGACACACGATTGCCTTAGGAGTTACTTAAATCGTGGAAATAGAGCAAATCATGGAAATTTGGAACAGGAAAAGAGGGTAATCACACATGAATTCTAATAACCATCAGAAGGTAATCCCAGCATTATAAATAAAAGAAACACAAAGAAAGAGAGATCGCTCAAACCATGCCAAAACTGACCAGTCAAAAGATCCCAAAATATTTGCACAGATAAGTAAAGTGGATGACTTGCCTTGCCTTGTTGTGGTCATACTCCATGGCTTGTTGGTTTTCTACAATATGTGCGACTCTTATGGCTTCAAGCCACCAAGCATCCATAGGGGAGCAATTTGTCGTGTTTTCATTAATGTCAACCACGTTACTAGTTATATCAGGAGGATTTGCCAGAATCAAAGAATGTTGATAAATCAGGCACAGTATCCTCCAGGATCAGACGCAGCAGAGAGCGGCAACCTGGCTTATTACTAAGGCCCTGTTTAGTAACCATCCAAACAGTGCCAAATTCTGATTCTTTGTTCCTGGAATCAGTTTCGGCCTAGAATCGCGTTTGGTAAAATTTTTGTTCCTGGGAACAGATTGGGAACAGAATCAAGAATAAAAAAAAAGTTGATTCTTGTTCCGGAAACGAATTTGAGAATCAAAATCAATAAATTTTCTTCTTCCCTTCGGCCATCTCACGACCGCCGTCCACCGCCGCCCGCCACCGTCCGCCATCCGCCACCGCCGTCCACCGCCACCGCCGGCCGCCGTCCGCCGCCGGCCACCGGCCGCCGCCGGTACGGCGAGCTCACCGGAGGCTCGCCAAACCAGGGCGAGGTCCGGCGAGCTCGCTGGAGGCAAGCCCAGCCATCGGCGAGCTCGCCTGAGGCTTGCCCAGCCACCGGCGAGGCTCGGCCTCCCCAGATCTGGCGAGGCCAAGCCTCGCCGGTGGCCAGGAGGGCCTCGTCGGGGCTGGGCGAGGACTCGCCGGGCCGGCGGGCCTCGCCGGGGCCGGCGGGCCCGCCTCGCCGGGGGCGGCGGGGGCGGGCGAGCCTCGCGACGCCCGGCCCCCGGTGACGCCAGCGAGGCTCGCCCGGCCCGCGGTGGCACCGCGAGCCTCGCCCAACCCCGACGAGGTCGGCTCCGCCACCGGTGGGGCTAGGCGAGCCTCGCTGTCGGCCGCGAGGGCTGCCGGTGAGGCTCGGCCGACCGAGGGCCGGCCTCGCGGAGGCCGGCGACGCTACGGTGAGGTCGCCGGCCCTCGTCTGCGAGTCGCCGGTCGCGGCCGGCCGGAAGAAGAAGAAGAAGGTGAGAAAAAGAAAAGAAAAAATGAAAAAAAAAAAGAAAAAGAAAAGAAAAAAAGGAAAATGAAAAGAAAAAAATGAAAAAATGAAAAAAAGAAAAGAAAAAAATGAAAAAATGAAAAAAAGAAAATAAAAAAAGGAAAATGAAAAGAAAAAATGAAAAAAAGAAAAGAAAACAAAGGAAAAAAGTAAAAAAAAATTATTTAAAATTAAAAGAAATATATTTGGAACAGAATTAATGAATACGGTACCAAACGCAATTCTATTCCAGAATCAGAAATTTTGGACAGTTACCAAACGGCTTAAAATGCTTAGAATCAGTTCCCGGGAACAGAATAAAAAAGAATCAGTTCTGATCAGAATCAGCTCCCGGGAACAGAATCGTTACCAAACGCGCCCTAAGCTCACTTTACCTTCATTTTCACACATAAAAGAAAAAAAGAAGGATAAATGTTGGGCAGATATTTTTATACTTTTGCAATCAAGATTGTGACATTTCTGGTAATATACAGCCCAGATCAGATCCGCAACTAGATAACTAGGCCAGTCAAATTGAGGAAAAAAAAAAAAAGCTGGTCTCTACTAAAGGTAGACTTAAAGAGCACGGTTCTACACAAGAAGTTTCCCATTGAAAAGAAATAGCATAGTCCGCAAATGCTCTATGCTCTCTGCTTATCTGCTCACAGAACCTGTTCCTTGACATGCTAGAAACCGTGAGTTCATGCTCTGAGAACAGCTTCGAATTTTACCTATACTGTGACAGACTCATCAACATTACATGAGAAAAGGAGAAGAAATGATAGGCCTTTAGAACCATATAATTTTCTTGATGCTACTCCGCATGAAAGGGGAAAGTGCCAATCAATAGTTTCTTTTCAAATAGGACATATCAGTCCCATTAAAATTCTTTCAGGTAAGGTTAGCAACTTTAATATCCTACAGTCTCAGGTAGAATTCTATGAACTATGAAGCAATTGAAATGTTTCATCACTCTGTTTATCAGAAAATAAAACTATTGCGATCACCTGATACAATTCCAATGGAGGCCATAGATTCTATGAATTTATTCAACATTGGGAAAGGCGACTTTCTAGTTAAGTAATTCACCGAACTATCACTAACGAAAGAGTTGAAATTAAGTTCTTGCGAAGCAAGACGGTATCTTCCCAAATCAATATTAACCTACGTGGGGAGAAGAAGTCCATCACATGAGACACCGCATAAAGTTCTAGCACACTAGTCTACCCATGCAAAGATGTTTCCAGAAATTAGCTCCACCAACTCAAGACAATTAATATTTTTGCTGATAATAACAAGTACAGCAAATCATATGAATATAGTTCATAAAGGGACCCAATACAAGAACTAATTCAAATTTATAACTACCTCTGTATCGAACTGAAGTTTCTTTCCACAATCTAACTCCATTTGCAGACTAGGATCTTCTGACAATCAAAATCCACAATGCAGATCAAAGAAGCCATGATCATGTCTTCCTCACACTGTCAGGAGAGAGTAGGCGCATTTTGAGTGTCAATGAGCACATGAACCTTTAAAGAGCAAATGGGATATAGTCATCATTATTTCAAGCACTATCGCAATAAATTCTCTTCTCTGTGTGCACATGCACATTTTCTCATGTGTTAATCTAACTTTCTCAAATGATACAAAGGCATTAAACAACCCTCTACTAGTAGTTTTGAGGAACATTTTGAGTGAAGTAGGAACAGTTCATCACACCCATGTTCCAAAGATGCCTCATGAGGCTCTAGACCTCAATTACAAGGAGTAACGTATCATGTCCTTGCATTTGAAATGCCCAATCGGCAGAAGGACATAACTCTTGCCTGCCTTGGATGATAGAGCCAAAGAAAAGCATTGATTCCTTGAATAGACAGCAGATTCCACAAATATTTGACCTGTCGATGGGCTGGAATCTTTCTCGACAAACAACTTTTCATATCTTCTGTCTGTCTCCCTTTCACTAGAAATCAATGAACATACCTGTCAATTCAAATGAAAGCTGCACATCACCTATTTAGCAACTACCATAGTGGATCAGTGTAATCAGGCTTAATAGTCTTGTCACTCTCTATGGGACCATGCAATTCCTGGCAATAAAGAAAATCAAGCATCTTGCCTTTCCATGATCCGTAGTTGGCAGTGTTTAGGCTGACCATCCTGCCGGTATTCACTTCCATAGTTCACTAGGAATATTCACAAACACCTACTGATCACCGAATGCCGTCGCACATTCACAAGTGTAAGTCCATCGTATGATTGTCGGGCGGTACTCAAGATTTGACGCAGAGACGTCGTTGGCTTCTTCATTCATCCTTCCGCTTTACCACTCTGACTTCGAGGTTCAATCTCCTAATGCTCAGGAACACGTGGCACTCACCTTCTAATGCTCGTGCAGCATCGCTCCTCATTCCCGCCTCTGAGTTTGCCATAGCTAGGACACTTATTACTTCTAGATCTGTCTCTCCTAAAAAATACCAATAATTAGAATGCATTGCTGGGTCATCTTTTAATAAAAGTCATTTGGTCATGTTAGTGCCGTAGAGTTTAGTGTTTTATTTCTAAGAAAAATGAAAATACAAAAATATCTCACGTAGTTTAATTAATAGGGTTAATTTATAGTTAAATTAAATCATGTTCTTAGAATTGCACATAGGTTATATCTATATCATTAGAATTATTAATAATAGGGTTATTTTTACATTTTAGAATTCTATATAGTTCATTAATGCATGGTAGATTAAAACTCATATAGTCATAGCATTTGATCTGAGTCATGCTTAGTTGTTAACAAGAAAATTCCCCAAAAAATAATTAATTAGCATTGCATACTTTCATCATTGTCTACTTTGTAGTCAACATCTTGCAGAATGCTTTTTGCATTGGACGATAATGGAGCTTTGCTTTTGATCTGCTTACGCATCAAGGTTTTTCAAATTATTTCGTTATTTATTTGTAGCATTTGATTGTTGAGCGTTAGTGATTTATGATTAAAGCTTACCAAGATTGCTTGCAAATCTTTTTTGAGATAAGGAGAAAAAAGGTAGCAAAAGGACGCTAGATTTATCTAGTGTGATCAAGTCTCCCTATCCATAAATCTCTAATTCATAAAAGTAAAATATTTCTTCACATTATACTTGAGTTTCTAATTAATTTTGTAATACATTAGTGGCTACTCCAAAATGAATTGATTTGCATGTTTAATTGATTAAATTGAAACTATAAAATTGGAATTTGTATGGGCTTAAGAAAGTCTACTCTACGCATTTGCTTAGTTATTCATTAGCTTTCCTTTGATGGTTCTTTGATGGTTCACCTCTGAGAAGGTTTCGACAAATTAAGTCAATTTTAGGTTGGGACATTTTCAATCCATCCATATTTGACATAAACCACCCATTTGACAGGTTTACTCCATACCATACGTGCACCAGCCAAACCGTATAGGCTTGGTCTGGGTGTGTTAATTATTTATGGCCGCTTTCTTCTTTATCATTAACTTTTTTTCTCTTTTTAAGGGCTTGGAAGGAAAACAAATAGAGATTTTTTTTTTCTCCAAGACACAAAGATCCTTGTTTTAGCAACTCAATTTGTCTGAGGATATCGAAATATGAACTAGAATGTTCACTGAACCACAACACTTATAGAAGACCACGTGCCCCGATGCTTCAATCAGCAAAAATTAAAAAAGGAATTGAAAAGAACGACAGAAGATAAATCCATAAGCTCCCAGGGAGAAGGATGGCAGCTTTTTATTAGACAACTACGTGTTGGCCAAATCATGCAGACTAGAATCACAACCTCGGAGCATCCCTCTATGGAGACCAAGCCACGACCGACATTGCCACTGAAGACCTTTCATCCTATAGCATGAGAAATACAATGCTTCTTCAATGGCCTGCAGATACTTTTTCTATTAAACCGAACTCTCAAAGCTTCAAACCAGAACCATGCAACTTCTCTTCCATGACACCGTCAATTCTCTCTCCCATCTCAGAACTCATGTAATTCACCCAATCTCCAACCTCGCCTCTCCTGAAGAACCACTTGGTCTCTGCTCCTGTCCACAACTTCCCACACTTATTCACCTCCAATGCGCTCATATTGTCGAAGCTACACATCTTCAATATTCCCTCCACTGTCCCGTCTCTCAGTTCTTCTTTACTGAATGGACACCCCAAGAAATCGGCCAACCTCCTCACATGAACATGCGGGTCCACTTTCATCTGTTCGTACATCATGAACAGCACCTTCTCGGGCATATCCAAGCTCGCCTTGTGGTAACCCAACACATGGTCCCAATAAGGCCCACAAACGCTCACCCCTCGACAAAACTTGTCGAGGCCCTCCTGGATCGGAATCTGGCCCTTCTCATCCGGCCTCATCCGATTGGCAAAGTGCCACGTTGAGACGAAGGTGTCCTTGGGGTTCCTACACAGGTAAACCAGTTTGCAGTTGGAGTCCCTCACTGACTGTGGAAGCAAGGAATACGGCATGTGGGTGGCAAAGAGCCTAGGGGATGCTACAGCAGTGAGATCGGGATTTTCTTGGCCGAGATAGAGATTGAGCTCCAAGAAGGGCACGAGGTCATGGGAGTTTTGGGTCAGGAGAGGGTGGCGTTGTTGTAAGTCGGAGTCAGAGTACTTGGCACGGTTTAAAAGAGCGAAGAGGATGGCCTTTAGCCAGGTGGTGCCAGATTTTGGACTAGTGACGAGGAGGATATCAGAGGGGTGAGCTTGGAAGTGGTTTTGGCAAGTGAGGATGCCTTTGAAGAGCCGAGGGGAGAGCCAGAAGCCCTGATACAAGCGGAAAGAGGCGGTGATCCAGTCTTCTTCTGAAGGGAGAGAGGAGAACAAGTCCTTGAATGCTTGCGGCATGTCCTCGTCTCGCAAGTACCTTAAATGGGGTGGAGGAAGAGGTTGAGAGGCTTGCATGGTGGTGGTGGTGGTGGAGAATTGGAGTGAAGAGTTGGTTGATGCTTAGTGGGACGATGAGCTTAAATAGAGGCTTCTTGCATCAGAAAGATTGTTGCTGGGATAAGGTCTCGAACTTTAAACGAAATACTTATATGAAGATGGTGTTGGGTGTCTCATACAATTTACACATTAGATGTTGTCAAATTACATCTTTCAATAAATTTGAAATAAAAATTTTAATACTCCTAGCATTATTGATGCTTTCATTTAACTCGCTAACGACTAAACCAGCTCACTTCTAAGATTTCAGATATGAGTTAAGTACCACAAAAGTCCTAAATGTCTACCTTTTGTCAATTGAGATATAAACATTCTTATGTCATTGTTTCATTTCTATTTGAACAATGTCTCGCAGACATACGACATACATTTAAAATAAGTTATCTCATCTTGTGAGGTGCAGTCTATAATTTCTTAG
Source organism: Eucalyptus paniculata subsp. matutina (assembly GCA_017140255.1). NCBI lineage: Eukaryota > Viridiplantae > Streptophyta > Magnoliopsida > Myrtales > Myrtaceae > Eucalyptus > Eucalyptus paniculata. The sequence continues at coordinate 56,776,854 of CM029437.1, read as the reverse complement.
CAAGTAGGTATCATGTCAACTTTGAATAGTATTTTGCAACGTCCATGAATAATAATGGAAAGGTAGCTCACCGAACCCTTTCATGGCCATAAGCGAATCAACCTATTTAAATATTCATCTGAAGATTCATATCCAGGGTAGTATGGATATCGCTGATCTCCCTAGGGATCATATATCTGGCAGCCAATTTTATAATCTCGATCCATTATTGCATCGAACACTGAATCAGAGCTAAGGAGTCGCCAAGCACAGGCCAAGTATTCTAACAATATACTTGAACATCTATCTGCCAATTTTCCCCCTAAGAGGGATTTCTTAAGGAAAAGACCCAAATAAATAAATAAAAGAGAGATTAGAAAATCCAAAAAAAAAAAAAAAAAAGCTTGAGCTGGTGGATCCACATGCAAAATAAACTGGGTTAGAAAGTGGCTCCAATGCCATGTCATGAAGTCCAATTGAAAAATTTAAACTAATAGACAGAAAGAGAATACATGTATATAAAGAGTACATAAATGTCCTAATTAAGTAACGTGAGATATTTCAACAAGAGAGAATAACGCTTAAAAAAAGCTTTCACCAACTAAACTTCGCTTCTGTCTCTCTTTTTCTTCCGCCCCCTAAGACAATATCATTTTTAGACTGGTGAAAATGGGGAATGGACAGAAAGAGATCATTGTCGGTCTCTTTCAAAATCACTTGCAAGTTTTCCCTTGCTATTTAAATGTTTGGGGCTTGAAAATGCTAACCAAAAGCCAACCGATATGCCCTGCATGGGCTCAATGACCTCACTCAAACTGCTATAATATTATTGATAGTTATAAATATTTTATGTGATTCCGACCCGATTATTTTACCAACAGTGACATGTCAATATTGAATTTTTTATTGATTAGAATCATCTGCAATTAAGAGGGTAAGTTACATATTAAATTTTCAGCTAACTTTGATAAGACAACTTTACTTATTCATCTTTTTCCTTTGTTTTTCTCTTTTTTCCCTTTTCTCCATTCTTCTTCCTCGAGCAAGGTGTTCTATTGCCACCTCATTTATGACACTATCATTGCCTTTGCCAACTTACAGGTCGCCAGAACGCCCCGGCCGTTCTTCATCGCCTTCGATGCTTGCTAATCAATCTCTCTCTCTCTCTCTCTCTCTCTCTCTCAGAGATGGAGGTGAAGGACGGACAAGCTGCAGTCTCTTTCAGTGATTTATAGATGATGTAGATGATTATGTCTTAATCATTTATTACGTGGTCCCATCATAAAGATCACGTGATTAACGATGGAGATGAACTTTAGCTATATATCAGGTTAGGTAAGTCAACTGAATTTGATATTTCTTGCTATCGACGCCAGTGATCACTCATTCATTCTTTGTCTTGTTCAATATCTATTCGATTAGACATCACCATACACTCATAGGAGGTACATGCCCATCTACCAAATAAATAAATGACTACTTTCAAGAACCGGGACACAAAATTCTACAACATGAAGAGTCTTGGCAAACCAGATACATAGAATATACTAACGAAATTAAGAGAAAGATGTATGGACGGAGTTAACGGATAGAGTTGATTGTCCCAATTTGACAAGTTTTATAGTTTGATTGAATTTTTTGAAAAATTTAGGACTCAATTACACTTTCTTGATAAATTTTAGGACTTTTAATACACTTATCTTAATTGCCATATAACTTTTCAATCGATTATTTAAGTGCCTCATATCTTTAAAAACGTTTGCCACAAATGTCGTGTCATGTTGAATTTCCAACACTTAAGTAAATGCTATTAAAATTTATGTTGCTCAAGTGATTAATTAAAAATTATGACACTTAAGTGAATGTTTTTAGAAGCTATAACACCCAAGTGGTCGAAAAAAAAGTTATGGCACTCAAGTTAGCTCTGTACAAAAGTGACGACATTTGTGGTGTTTTTATCCCCATTCAACTCCTATACCATTTTTGTAAAATTTGTGAGGACATTGCCAGCTATTCTAAAATTTAAGTTATTAGATAAATATTTTGTCTAATATTTAAATATTTTAATACTTCTCATCAATTGTAGGCTAGACTTTAGGCTATGACCAAGCGTGGAAACATATAATAAGGGACATAATTAACAGGTTGGAAATATTATAACTCGGGATCTTCTATTTTGATATCATATATAATTTTGTAAGATCCCTACTAACTATTGTAAAAGCTTCACTATCAGATGAAAGTGCGTCTTAACATTTAAGGAAAAAATTACCAAATCAGTCCTAAACTTATCATATGGATGCCAATTCAGTTTACACTTTTTAATTTTGTTAATTTAGTCCTAAAACTCGGTGCAAAATTACAATGTAATCCTTTCGGTTAAATTTTGCCAACCATCTAGTTATCACTGACCATTCTACGTGACACACCGATGGGTTAACACTTTCTTGAGTAAATTGGCTTGAAGAACTACATTAAAATTTCACTCAAAGTTCCAGGATAAAATTGGCAAAATTGTAAAGTTTAAAACTAAATCAGTATATGTGCAATAAGTTTAGGATTGATCGGACAATCACCCCAGTATTTAAGTATTACTAACAATCTTTCACTATAGTTTATGTTTCTATCAAGTTACTCTCGCCAGTTGGATCACACCGAAGAAAATTATAGTCTTGTATCCGACGGACTTCTCAATACTCAAAAGGACGCGTTCTGTGACTGCTTTCTCGGGCCAATGACCTAAGGACGTTGGTGTTTCATTTTCGAAGGAATTGACTTTTACAGCCACCCTAAAGCCGACCAAAGTAAGAATAAATGTTTGTGTTCATAATTGGGCATGACAGGACGTAAGAATCTTATAAATCCGGCCCAGTTTGACGTCACCGTATGGTTGTGTGACCTGACTTCGATCTAAGGTGTATTGGTTACCATTTCGATCAGATTAAGGAAAGGGTATCTCGAGCTGTTTGAGTTAGCAGCTAGAATGGTTACAAAATTAAATTAAGTCATAAATAAAATGACAGTCTATTTGCAGGAGACACAATTGTCTTTGGAGTTACTAAAATTGTGGAAATAGAGCGAATCATGGAAATATGGAGTGGCTAGAGTGGGGAATCACACAAGAATTTCAATAATTGTCGAAGAAAATCCCAGGAGTACAAACAAAAAGAAAACAAAGAAAGAGGGGACACTCAAGCTATGCCAAAACACTGCCAAATTTTCCTCCGAAACTTTTTTCATTTTGAACCAACGTCTCTAAATTTCAGCTTTAGTTTTGCAGTTTGCTATCCTTCAGGTGCATTGTAAATAATAGTGTAACTTTCATTTCAATGTCTCCAGTTAAGCATCAATGTGTCTATAACTCTGAAGATATTTCAATTTTAGTGAAGTTTCTTGGTGATTTATTTTTTCTTTGTTTGCACTTTAATTTTAATTTCAGTGGTCATCGCTCTGATTTTCCCTTGATTTCCTTTGATTCCAACACTTCCCTTACAATTTCTATCGATTTCTGCAACTTTCCTATTGCAAACATTGACAAAAAAAAAAATTCTTAAATGAAACATAAAAATGCAGTTCATAAGACATTATAATGGCCGTGGCTGACAGCATGAACAACAAGGCCAAGCAATGCAACGCAAATGACATGCATGACTTGGGAAAAACCCCCTTTGTTCATGTACTTCCGGGGGTCAACCTTGTCCTTCACGCGTTTTGGGTTCAGCTCTCTCTTCGACCAGTGATGTGCAGCTCTATCAACACTAACATGCGATTCGTACATGTATATGCATAAGTGAATGTTGATTCGGTCCATCATAGCATCGTCATTAAACAATCGAGTTTTTAAAGTGTTGATTTGATTGGTCAAATCATTTAGTATTGTTGATATTAATTGAGTTACATTCTCAAGCGTTCCGATCTCGTGAGTTATCTGCCGACTATTGTGGATGGCCCCATAAGAAGTGAAGGAGGTACACAAATAATGGAGGAATGGGCCACATATATTCATTAGGTTTTGGAAAAATTGGAGTGGATTGACGAGTCCACTGTGTGTACCAAATGATAAAGATGAAATACAAATTCCACGAATAAATACAAACATCATGTGATGGATAAATAATCGAATACCAAGGGCGATAAACAAAAGTTGCATCAACCAGCAAGGAGCAAGTATTTTGAGTAGCTAATACATTCATTAAGGGCCTATTTGTTTGGGTTTTGTTTCAGTTCCCCGGAACATAATTTTTGTTCTTTTGCTCCGGGAAACAAAAAAAGAACAGAGACGCGTTTGTTTATACTTTTGTTCCCAGGAACAAAAAATAGAACAAATTTGAAACAGAAACAAGAAATAAGAAAAATTCTTATTTCTTATTCCCGGGAACACTTCCGAGAAACACTTTTTTTTTCCTTCTTTTTCTTTTTCTTTTTTCTTCTTCTTTTTTCTTTGGTCAATAACCAGCCTCGACCATGGCTGGTGATCGGTTGTCGAGGGCCAGCGACCTCGCCGGAGCGTCGCCAGCCCTGCAAGGCTTGGCCTCGTTGGATCTGAGCGAGGCTTGGCCTTGTCGGGGGCCGGCGAGCCTCGCCGTGGCTGGGCGAGGCCGCTGGCCATGGTCGAGGCCGGCGACCGGCCAAAAGGAAGAAAGAAAAAAAAAAGAAATAAGAAATAAGGAAAAATAAAATAAAATTTAAAATTTTTTAAAAAAATTATATAAGTTTACCAAACGCGTTCTTCTGTTAAAAAATTATTCCCTGGAACATCCGAGAAATAATTTTTGAACAGAAACATTACCAAATGCGGCCTAAACGTCAGTTGGGGTGGAGCAAGATTCACATGGAACTCATCATTATTTCCGTACCAAAATTCTATTTAGTATATAAATTACTATCATGTATAATAATTTCTCATCAAGAATAATAATGTGCAATCGAGTTTATTTTTGATAAAACATAAGACTTTAGATTAACGGGTGATCTTGAAATGAATCATTTGGTAGTATCAATACAAACGCAAAACAAAATCTAAAAAAGTTAACTATTTTGACAAGCAATTTTTTAACATGTAACATAAAAAATTTAGTTTATAAGACGTTTTTGAACATGGAACTTAGTAGCGGTAGCGATGCCGGTGATAACAATAACATAAAAAGTAGACCCATCCGTTGTGTAACTTGTGTTGCTCTCTGCGTCTCGTAGAAGTTCATTTCTCGCAAGACCAATTCTATATCTTTGGTTCTCTGAATTCGTTTTGCCTTTTTGCAGGGGAAGTCGATTCTTGCAAGAAGCTTGCCCCTTCTTCGCATTCTGAGTTAATGATATTCGGCAAATTGCTTGAGCTTCTTTTACACTTTCATGAGCGTGGGTGATAGCGGGAGCAAGTCAAGGTCACTTAATGCAAAGCCAAATGACATGCATGGCTTGTGGATGTGATGCTACAAGCCTACACCGACGTAGGCATGTGATTTGGATATGTCTATGCAATAACAAGGAATAGATGTCAGAATCAATCCTCAATAGTGTCATCATTTTTTTTTTGTCAAAATAGAACTGACTATTACTTGATTAAGAAGGAGTCTTACAGAACACAGATGGGGAAAGATCTGCGCATAAAATATTACATAGAGGAAAAGGGGGAGAAATCAGCCAATTAAGTGGGAGAGTTTTAAGCCGATGATTCCGTGCAATCCAATCCGCTGCTGCATTAGCTTAGCGTGGACATTGGGTCACCGTAATATTGCTGTTCTGATTTAGCCCATTCCTACAACGCTGCACTATTTCTTTTAGATTCCATGAGGGTTCGGCCCGGCCCATGACCATTTCTACCACCGTGGAACAGTCACTTTCGATCAACCACTTCCCGGTTCGACTTCCAAAGTCCCGCACGTGAGTCGATTGAAGTTCGTGGATATATAAGATGCCATGTAATATCGCCTCGGCTTCCGCTTCACTCGCTGAAGAAACCCTAGCCGTGGCCGCGAAACCTTCGAGAGCTCTTCCATCCGGATAGCGCACGACTCCAGCGACAGAGCCAAGAAATTCGCCTGAACACCATGCCGCATCCACATTTAGCTTCAGATCCTGCCCTTCCGGTGGCCTACACTGATCAGGTTTGTCTCGATTGAGTGAGTATTTACTTCTGTTTGATTTTCCTCTACTGAACAAGATATGTTGCTCATGTGCTGTAATCAGTAGATCTGCTGGTCTGGGTTCTTTTGCTCGAAAAATCCAGTTATTTCTCGCCTTCTAGATGTTCCACAGAACCATACCAGTAAACTCTCTAACATGTGAGTTCTGATCTCTTATGAAAGTATTGGAAATCCACTGATCTGTGCGTTTAATACTGCTGTTTGGTCTGATCGTTTCAAAAAGCGTGTCTTCCCATACTTTCTTTGTCCATTTACATAAGAACAGAAAGTGCTTTGTGGTTTCGATGTTAGACCAACAGAACGGGCATAGTGGATCTCTAACTATTTTCCTTTTATATAGGTTCTCCCTCGTAGGAAGAGCGTTTTGACAAAGGCTTCAGAGGAAAGAGCAAACCTTTGGTGGCACATCAAGACTCCATATTTGAGTCCATAAGGTATGTGGTGGTTGAAAAGAGCAGGAGGGTCGATTCTGATCTGATTTGCTTGTGGTTATCATTGCTCTGTTGTATCCACTCTTAACAGAGTATTGCCCTATTCTGTTACCTGTCCATATAAGCGTATCTAGCTTTGGTTGCTGGCTTAGGGGGATTGCTAATATCTCGTTTGCAATATTTTCTTCATAGAGTTGATGGATAAGTTGTTTCCATTCTCTGGGGTCTACATTTATCAGTTCGGACACTAAAATAGGCTTTGGTTGGTTTGCTTGCCTACCAATTACTCCTTGTGAAAGCCATCTGTCTTCTCTAATACAAATAGAATTTCCATCCCCTACTGACCATTTAATGTTGTTCTTTATGGTGTCTCTGCCAAGCATTAAGCTGTGCCAGCCCCATGATGGTCGATGTCCCTTTGAAGCTGTCCATACATCACCATTGGGAAAGTAAATCCCTTTCATCACTTTGCTCCATAGGGCTGAAGGGGAGGTAGCTAATCTCCAGGATTGCTTGCCTAGCATGGCTCTATTAAAGGTAAGCAAATCCTTAAACCCAAGTCCCCCTGTATCCTTTCGAGTTTTCAAGACTTCCCAGCTTTTCCAATGCAACCCTCTTTTAGCATCACCATTCTGCCACCAAAATGACGCAATACGTTGTTCTATGGCTCTGCAGATAGACACGGGCAGTTTGAATATGGACATTGCATAGGTAGGTAGGGATTGCACAACACTTTTTATTAACACTTCCTTTCCTGCCTTTGTAATTAATTTTTCTTTCCATCCTGCTAATTTTGAATTTACTCTGGCTAGGATCCATGCAAACAGCTCTTTCTTGGATTGACCCCACTCGGTAGGTATGCCCAAGTACTTTCCTGTTTTCTGTAGAATAGGAACTCTCAATTCTGTGGCCAAATTATGTTTTAATCTTTTTTGCTTGACAATTACCACTTTGAAATAAACCCCTGATTTATTTAAATTGATTGCTTGACCATAGCATAGCAATATTGGTTTAGTATTTGGGCAAGATTCGACACTCTAAATAGTTCCATCCAGAAAAAATATCACATCATCGGCAAACATCAAATGTGATAGCTTAGGGCAATATCATTTATCCGAATGCCTTTGATTGTAGCATCTTCTAATGCTTTTTTCATCATCCAGGTTAACACATTGGACATCAGAATGAAGATATAGGGTGAGAGTGGATCACCTTGTCTGAGGCCTCGCGAAGGATGGAAGAAAGGGGTAGGTTCTCCATTGATTTTCACGCTGAAGGTAACTGTTGATATACATTGCATAATTAAGGAGACCCATTTAGCATTAAACCCCATGTGCAGCATGATATCCCCCACAAAATCCCATTCTATTCTATCATATGCTTTCTACATATCAAGCTTCAGAATGGCCTGATGTTTTTTCTTCTTTTGTGTTATGCGTAGTTGATGCAGAACCTCCTATACTATGAAGATATTGTCCTGAATTTGCCTCCCCGGAACGAAAGCACCCTGCTCTAGTTCAATGATAAGTGGCAGCCACTTCTTTAGTCTGTTTGCTAAGATTTTTTAGATAACTTTATAACTGAAGTTGCACAGACTAATAGGTCTATACTAACTGATGTTTTCAGGGCTTTTAATTTTTGGAATCAACACAATATGGGTTTGATTGAGCCGGGGATCCAGAACACTCGTCTGAAAGAACTTCTGTACTAGCTGCAGCAGGTCAGTTTTTATAATTTCCCATGATTGTTGATAGAAAATTCCATTGAACCCATCAGGGCCAGGGGCCTTGAAAGCTCCTAATTGAAAAACAGCTGCATGGATCTCCTCTAATAAAGGTACTGCACCAGAACTTCATTTATATTCTCTGTTATTGGGGATGAGCATTGGTTTAGGATAGATTGGTAGTGTCGAGGACCCTCAGTCCTGTATAGATTCTCATAGAAAGATTGAATATGTTTCTGTAGCATCATGGGTTCTCTGCACCAGCTATTATCCTCTAATTGCAGCATTGTAATGCGATTTTGTTGCCTCCTGTTGACTGTCGTAGCGTGAAAAAATCTGGTGTTCTGGTCTCCCCAATGTAACCATTTGATGCGTGACCTCATTCCCCAGAATTGTTCTTCCTGTTTTCTCAGTGTGTCTATTTGACTGATGATATGCTGCACTTGCTGCTTACTCGTGTGCTGAGCTGTTTGATTCGTAATAGCTGTTAAGGCTTGATTAAGCTCTTTGATCTGTGTATAAGCATTTGCAAAGTTCTCTTTGCTCCATTTAGTTAATACTTGTGATGTCCTCCCTAATTTCTCTGCAAAAGGGAAACGTTGAGTTGATTTTTCTGCCCATACTTGCTGGATAACTGCCTGATAATTTGCATGTTCTATCCAGAAAGCTTCCAATTTGAACTATTTCTTCCTTCTCTTTACTCCAGGATACATTCGAAGGACTAAGGGACTGTGGTCTGAGCCGATAGCTGGAAGGGCCTGGACATCTACTTCATGAAAGGTGTCGTGACCTCTTTTTTTTCGGCGCCCGCAATCGGGTACGGGCGCCTAAAGAGGCTAATGGCTCGGCTGAAATTAATTATGCCCGGACTCTCCCAAGTCCACCAATTCACAACTTAATGATTCAAGTTTTTAACCCGTAAGTTGATTTTTTAAAATGGAGTCGCCACTAATCAATTTGGGGTGGGTTGATTAGAAACCCAAGTGAAGTATCGGAGAAATACTCACTCCTACGCAACCCGAGAAATTAGGATCGGGGATTTGATTACATTAGTTAATCACTAATGCCCTTTCTTGCACCTAATCTTGTTTAAACCCTGAGGTTTTTGGATGTTCGAGGACTTTCCATGCATTTTTGGGACGAAAAACATTTTTTGAGTCATTTTCTAATTTTTGGACACAAAGGGATTTTTGGTATTTTTTGGAAAAATACAAGTCTTTTTGGCTTTTTCTGGATTTTTTTTTACTTTTTCATGAATTTTTGGCTTTTTTTGGATTTTTGGCATTTTTTGGAAAATATGAAATTTTTTTTTTGATTTTTTTGATTTTTCGGAAAATAAAATATTTTTTAAATATTTTAAATATTTTTGGAAAATAATTTTTTTAGATTTTTTTAGATTTTTTTTAGAAAATAAAACATTTTTCAACATTTTTTAAATATTTTTTCGATTTTCTGGAAATTAAAACATTTCTTAATATTTTTTGAAAATAAATTATTTATTAAAATATTATTTAATATTGAAATAATATAAAAAACTAACCCGGGTCGGATCCATGGGTTGGTCCGACCCAGGCCAGGCCCGACTCGGATTTTTTTTTGCTCTTTTTTTTTTTTTTTAAAAAAAAAAAAAAACCTAAAAGCCCAAACCCACTTTGACAATTTTTCATTAAAAGAGACTTAGCCCAAAGACTACCGGCCCACGCTCATAACCCGGCCCAGGCGGAACCCCGCCCGGTTCAAACCCATGCCCGACCCGTCCTTTGACCGCCCAGACCCGTTACAAGCCGCGACCCGATTCTAGAAACCCTACCGGATTCGACCCGCCGACCGGTTCACACCGTGACCGGATCATGGAACCCTACCGGTCGCGACCCGCCGACCCGACGCGATGCCTCCTTCTGTTTCGCTTGGACGCGACGCCGACGGAGGAGCTGGGACGGCAGATCGGCGTCGACGGCGGCAGGCGATATGGAGTACAAAGAACTCTAGGTTGATGCGGCGTGACGGCGCGGTGGCGGCGACGGTGGAGATGCGAGGGCACGGCGGAAGACGGCAACGAACTCGTACTTGTCTCGGCGAGCTACGGCGAGATGATTCCGCGATGAAGGGCTTTGATTCGGCCGAGTCTTGAACGGTTGCGGAGTCCGAGTGGGGAGGTAGCGGCCGGCGTTGGGAAAATAGCGCGGTGGCGGCCTGGCTCGGGGTGGCTCGGCACGGCGGATTTCCAGATCTGCGCCCAGATCTCGACCCTCTCTCCTTCGGATCTGATCTCGTTCAACCCCCTCACGCTCAGATCTGCCCCCCTTTTCTTCGGTTTCCCTCTCGCTCAGGCCAGATCCGAGCCTCCACCGGCCGGATCTGACCTCCTCAGACTCGCTCGCCGGCGGCCTCCCCCGAAGTCTCTTAGTGGGAGGTCAGCCGAGCTCGCGACCCGAGTTCTCTCTTGCTCGCTCTTCGACTCTTCCCCCGAAGTCTCTCAGTGAGAAGCTCTCAGAGCTCGCTGCTCCGTTCTTCGACGAAGGTGGTGCCCTTTTATAGGCGAGGAGGTCCGGTCGATGGAGCTTCGACAGCCGGTTCTCTTCGCGCGCCGAGCGACCATCAACGGCCAAACCGGTGTCCCATCTCAGCATTAAAGGCGCGCATTGAAGGCGCATGCGTGTCGTCCCCTCCTTCGGTGGCCTACCTCCGTGCCTCTTTGCCGTAGGCTGCCCTTGAGCGCGTTGCCAGCCACGCGAGATGCGAGCGAATGAAGAAGAAGAAGAAGACGGGAGGAAGAAGAAGAAGAGGGGGCAAGTCGTGCAAAAGGGAAAAAGAAAGAAAAGGGTTGGCTGCTTTTTTGCTTTTTCTTTTTCTTGTTTTTATTTGATTTTTTGTTGTTTTTGTTATTTGTTTTGTTTGTTTTTGGTTTTTTTGTTTATTATTCCGAAAAAGACAAAATAAATAAAATAAAAACCTAATTAAAATTGAGGTGTCAACAGCTGCCCCTCTTTGAAGGTGAGCTCGTAGAGGTTGCATTCAAAGACAGACTGATGTCTCAATTTTATCCATGCATGCGTACCATATTATATTTTATTTGGGGCTTATTATTCTATGCGAAAAAAAAAGCAATATAACTTTACATATCTTTGAGACGGATAAGAAGATACCCGTAGTTACTTACCAGGAGTGAGTGAGATAGGGTGTGAACCACGAGTTTTGGCAAGTATCAAGGCATCATCTTACCTGTTTGCATGAGGAGATTGCTTCTCCAGGACCCGAATCATTCTTCGGTCGCCTATTGGAGCAATAAGTGATTTGTCTAGGACCCGAACCTTTCTTCGGTCGCCTTGACGGGGAATTGCCTTCCCAGAACCCGAACCTTTCTTCGGTTGCCTGTTAGAGCAATAAGTTGTTTGTCTAGGACCCGAACCTTTCTTCGGTCTCCTTGACGGGGAATTGCTTTTCCAAGACCCAAACCTTTCTTCGGTCGCCTGTTAAAGCAATAAGTTGGTTTGTCTAGGACCCGAACCTTTCTTCGGTCGCCTTGACAGGAATTGCTTTTCCGGGACCCGAACCTTTCTTGGTTTGACTAGAATCGCTTTTCCAGGGACCCGAACCTTTCTTCGGTCGCTGTTAGAGCAATAAGTTGGTTTGTCTAGGACCCGAACCTTTCTTCGGTCAATTGCTTTTCCGGGACCCGAACCTTTCTTCGGTTTGTTAGAGCAATAAGTTGTTTGTCTAGGACCCGAACCTTTCTTCGGTCGCCTTGACGGGGAATTGCTTTTCCAGGACCCGAACTTTTCTTTGGTCGCCTGTTAGAGCAATAAGTTGTTTGTCTAGGACCCGAACCTTTCTTCGGTCGCCTTGACGGGAGATGCACCGACCTTTCTCAGGGCATCTGCTTGTTGGGAGATAGTACTTGGATGATAACAGGTACAAACTCTTGGGGGATACCTGGATGATCATAAGTATCGAAGGGGTACCTGGACGATCACAGGTACAAACTCTTTGGGGATACTTGGATGATCACAAGTATCGAAGGGGTACCTGGACGATCACAGGTACAAACTCTTGGGGAATACCTAGCATTCGCAGGTATCGAAGGAGTACCTGATTGCTTGCAGGTGTTGAAAGAGTACTTGAATGATCTCAAGTACAAACTCTTGAAGGATACCTAGCATTCGCAGGTATCGAAGGGGTACTTGATAATTGAAAATACTAAGAACATACCTTGTATATTTGTGAAGGTGTCCCACCTCCTGGCAATTGGGAAATATCGAGATCAGGATATTCGTGAAACCTCTTGGTAGAATATCGAGATATATTCATGAAGGTCTCTCACCTCCGATAATTGTGAATATCAAGGACATACCAGGATATTCGTGAAGGTCTCTCACCTCCTGGTAATTGGGAATATCGATTGTGCCTAAGCATATTCTTGAAGATCTCTCACCTCATTAAGAGAATATTGAGGCTTGTGGGTATTCAAAGAAAGTCTCTCACCTCCCGGTAATTCGAATATCGAACGTACAAGATATTCGTGAAGGTCTCTCACCTCCTGGTAATTCTGAATATCAAGGACGTACCTGAGATATTCGTGAAGGTCTCTCACCTCCTGGTAGTTGGGAATATCGAGGACGTACCTGGGATATTCGTGAAGGTCTCTCACCTCCTGGTAGTAGGAATATTGAGGATGGATCTCGCATATTAGTGAAGGTCTCTCACCTCCTGGTAGTGGGAATATCGAGGACGTGCCTCGCATATTCATGAAGATATCTCACCTCCTGGTAATTGAGAATATTGAGGACGTGCCTCGCATATTCATGAAGGTCTCTCACCTCCTGGTAATTCGGAATATCGAGGACGTACCTGAGATATTCGTGAAGGTCTCTCACCTCCTGGTAATTGAGAATATTGAGGACGTGCCTCGCATATTCATGAAGGACTCTCACCTCCTGGTAATTCGGAATATCGAGGACGTACCTGAGATATTCGTGAAGATCTCTCACCTCCTGGTAGTTGGGAATATCGAGGACGTACCTGGGATATTCGTGAAGGTCTCTCACCTCCTGGTAATAGGAATATTGAGGATGGATCTCGCATATTCGTGAAGGTCTCTCACCTCCTGGTAGTGGGAATATCGAGGACGTGCCTCATATATTCGTGAAGGTCTCTCACCTCCTGGTAGTTGGAATATTGAGGACGTGCCTCGCATATTCATGAAGGTCTCTCACCTTCTGGTAATTGGGAATATCGAGGATGTGCTTCGCATATTCATGAAGGTCTCTCACCTCCTGGTAATGGGAATATCGAGGGCGTACCTTGGATATTCATGAAGGTCTCCCACCTTCTGGCAATGAGAATATCGAGGACGTACCTTGGATATTCATGAAGGTCTCTCACCTCCTGGTAAAGGGGAATATCAAGGACGTACCTGGGATATTCGTGAAGGTCTCTCACCTCCTGGTAATTGGGAATATCGAGGACGTACCTGGGATATTCATGAAGGTCTCTCACCTCCTGGTAATTGGGAATATCGAGGACGTACCTGGGATATTCATGAAGGTCTCTCACCTCCTGATAATTGGGAATATCGAGGGCGTACCTGAGATATTCGTGAAGGTCTCCCACCTCCTAATAGTATAAACTTGAATGTAGCACAAGGCTTACCTGGATGGCCGCAGGCACTTAAAAGGGCTGGAACACCTGGGTAGCCGCAGGTGTACAAAGTACTGGAATACTTGGATGAACATAAGTATTTGATGATACGATCTGGGACCACTCTGGCTGGTCCAAGTGTAAGAAAACATACCTGGATAACCACAGGCGCACAACGCGATGGAATACTTGAATGGCTACTAGTATTCAATGATACAATTTTGAGGACAACTCGGACATGTCGAGTGTCATGGAAATGGAGTACCTAGACAATGAAAGGCACTCAAAGGTAATGGGATACTTGGTCAATTGTAGGCATCCTAGCTATGAAGACAACTCAAACAAGTCGAGTGTTAAGAAAAAGGAGTATCCGAACGGTGGCCGGTACTCAAAGACAATAGGGATACCTAGACAGCAGTAGGTATTCAACAATAAAGGGATACTTGGTCAGTCACAAGTATCAATACTCTGGGGACAACTCGAATAGGTCAAGTATTAGGAAAAGGGAGTATCCGAACGGTGGCCGGTACTCAAAGACAATAGGGATACCTAGACAGCAGTAGGTATTCAACGATAAAGGGATACTTGGTCAATCACAAGTATCAATACTCTGGGGACAACTCGAACAAGTTGAGTGTCGTTAAGAGGGAGTACCGGCAAGTGGTGAGTACTCAAAGACAATGGGATACTGAGACAATTGCAAGCACCTAAACTCAAAGGATGACTCAAATAGGTTGAGTGTCAATAAGAGAGTACCTAGACAGCAGTAGGTACCTTAAGACAAATGGGGATAAGGATATGCTTACCTAGCAATATCTCTGATCTCTGAGAATATGTTTGCTATTTGCACAATATGCACACATGATTGTCTATGCTGTAAATTCATGAGTTCAAATGAGATTCATGCATGATAATTTTATTAATTTTGCATCATCTGATTTCCATTGGGGAAGATTTGAAAGACAACATTCATTTAGAATGTAGATGGCTTGAGCATGCCAGATGAGGGACTTTTAGTCTGAAAGGACTTTCCGCTCACTCTCATGGAAAAGGCTATCCTGACCATTGATGCAGGATTTATAAGGACCACACTATCTCACCGTCATCATGTCGCGGGGGGTCCGAGTATTCTCGCAAATAGTACGACTTTACCAATGTGAGAGGTCTTTGTTGAAACCGTGATGAAGTCTTGGTCAGCGGCTCATCAGAGGGGACCATCAAGGTCGAAGCCGATGGACGAAAATGTTGCACGATCATCTCCGGGTTTATAAGTCAAGAACCTTGCGAAAAGAGATAGAGTAATCTTGCTCGTACTTCTTCGAGCGATGCTTATGAACATATGAAATCCTGCGTTAATTGAAGTGCCCCTAGTCTGAAGAGACTTTTATAATGGGATGTAACGTAGACTTCGCTCACATGTAAGAGGGTGAGAGTTGGTGACTGTCTTAGCATTTGTCACTAGTCTTTCTTGTCAGATGGAGGTTCTATGGATCACAACAACAACTTTTTCTTGACTGTATTTTTGACTGGAGGGCATTGGCCTTGCTTTTACCAGGCACACTGTTTTTCATGCCCTTATTTTTTTATTCCAGTTCTTCATTCATGGGCATTGACCTTGCTTTTACCAGGTACACTGCTTTTTTATGCCCCTAGTTTTTTTTTTCTTGTCGTTGGAGGCTGATCTAGGCAAGTTCAATCGAAGCACCATTATTTAGACTCTTGAATCTTCATCTTCAAGGCACTGCGCTTTAGGCTAAATGGCAATAACTTCTGCTTTGTCTCCATGTGAGGGTAAAATTACAGACTCAATTGGGTTGTACAATGGATACGAGTGCGTAAAGAAAGAATTGCTCTTCATGACTCTAGGGCACTTAAATTAACGCGAGTGTTCATATGCAATAAAGACACTCAAAGATTGATGCAAGTGCAAGCAAGAAAATTTCTATCTCTCTTCTCACTTTGTGATGCTTACTTGCTTTCGACTTGCCCCAGTGTGGGGTGGTTCTTTGACGGGAGCATAGCAGAAATTTGTCAGTGTATGGGGCTCAATGGGGTGAGCAATGGAATGCCTCTCACTATTTTGGTTATCGTACCATTCGCGAGAGAACTCTTTACCACTGCAGCCATGGAATCTTCGCACTCATCTCACAAGTGTATAGATGGGGGACTTTGTGTGTAGGATATGGCTTGCCTTTCATCATTCTGACGCACCTCATCCAGCATGCTCAATTTAATCTTGTATTCTTCACTTAGCTGTTTATTTTAATAATCCTCAGTGGAATCAGTGACTTAGACAGGCAAAATCATCATGCAGAATTCATCTGGAAACGACATGCAACATTTCGAATATGATGGAGTTTGAATTCTTCAAAACAAGTGAATGGTTTTGACTCAAAAAAGTCCCTATTGACAACTTTAGGGGCTAACATAATGGTGTTTCCAAATATGTTAAATTTTGAACATCAAAAGGGTTATTTGCAAATGGGTGTCGATGGTTGTCCTTATTAAGTAGGGACATGACATAAGAAGGATCAGCCAAGGTTGGGGATCTGATCATAGATTTGATGGGCC
This sequence comes from Eucalyptus paniculata subsp. matutina, assembly GCA_017140255.1. Lineage (NCBI taxonomy): Eukaryota > Viridiplantae > Streptophyta > Magnoliopsida > Myrtales > Myrtaceae > Eucalyptus > Eucalyptus paniculata. Next base: position 56,760,370 of record CM029437.1, on the reverse strand, counting down.
TTTCTGCTTTTGCCCCTGTAGAAGATGTACAAGTAGATCAATTAGTCTGGCCAAAATCAAATGTGAGTTGAGGCCTGAAGGATATCTGTCATTTGCTTTGGCAATTACTCAGGACGCCATTTCGCTTAGGAGAGTTTGTCATGCCTCTCATTGATTTATTATCTTTGTTTTTGACAGTCTAATCCCGCACAAACAAGACATGCTTCTCATTGATTTGTTATCCTTGCTTTTGACAGTCAGGTGATCCTGCAACAAACAAGAGGAAATGTGCTAGTCATGAACTCTTTTAAAAGTCGAATAATTGGAAGCGATACAACTTTACCCTTCACTAGTTTGCAGACGATTGGGTGATCCTGCGTGAGGGGGGACACGAAGTCCTATGTCCCTTGCTTCATTAGGTCAATTATTCTCTGAATTGGTTCTTATGGATGACATGTCTTTTACATGAAGCCGGTGAATTTGATGCGGGTCATTTCCACGAACCTCACTTGGCCAATATTGACCATCAAGTTTGGTTTTAGATTCCCAATGTTTTCCTTCACGGTTTGCGAGATGATTGGATGGACTTGAAGTGCAAGTGGGTCACGAAGTCCTATGTCTTTTGCTTCGTTAGGTCACCTCTTCTCTCGTAATTTGCAAGTGCAAGGAAGCAAAAAAAAAAAAAATTATTTTTTTACCAAGCGGCTTGCTTGCCAATTCGAACCCCGACTTGACCTTTGCTTCTTCCTGGATACCACTCGGCTAGAGGTGCCGATGGTGTCCGTACCATTTAACCGAACCGGCTCCTGGACGACACGTCCCTTCATACCAAGTAAGGTAAATCGATATGGATCATTTGATTTGCCCAAATTAACCATTGAGCTTGTTTCTTGAATCCTATGCTTCCTGTCAATAGGAGAAAATATGTCAAAAGTGATTTCGATAGTGGGAGTATTGGAAACGATACCAAATTACTCTTCTCCAAAGTTTGTATTTGCTAACTCCTAAAGATATTTGAATGTCATGACGGCCTTTTATCTTTGGTATAGTTCAATGTCTCTTTTGATTGGCCTTCCTCATTTGTGACCATGTATGCATGATTGATGGTTGTCGATTTATCTTCAACGCCTTCCTTCTCAATTTTCTTATGTCTTTGACTATATGACCATTAGGAGCATTGAGCAAAGTCATGTACTTTAAGCTTCTATGGAATCGATGGACAATCAAAACCTCCAATTCTTTGATGGCAATTACTTCTTGGAAGATATGTGTCCTGGAGTGAAGCTTCTAAATTCCAAAGTCATTGTCCAAGGTGTGAGGCTATAGATCGCCTTGACTTGTCTAGATTTTCTCCCGTTGACATGAGTAATCACTTAAAAGGAAGAGGAGGAACTCCTTCCTTATGTTGAAGTTGATACTTTGTAACATCTAGCCGTTTGGGCGCGTCGTGCGACAAGATAGTCCTTTGGCTTAAGATGGAGCTGGGCAGTAGTGAGGCATGTCATGGATGTTTCGATTTCAGCTGTATGCCTGTACCTATTACATCTCATCTTTTGTATCCTGGAAATAGAAAAGAGAGGTTGTCATTCTCAATATTATGTTAAGGGAATAAGACTTACCCATTTTTTTTTTTTGAAACGAGATGCTCCTTTCTATTTGCCCATGTTTTCTTGGCAGGGTGTCTTTGAATTTGGCGAGTTCACCTGATGCGCTTGCTTCAAATGCCCTCTGTCACACTAAGTCAAAGGGGATGGAATGATCTTCGAGACATGAAGTGAATGAGTCGAAAGATAAACATGATTAAATTTATCATCTTGTTTTAACAAAAACTTTTGGGTGATGAAATATTTTTTATTTTCAAAATATGTCTTTGGGGGAGAAAAAGCATGAGGAAGCCCAGCCCTCAATATTCTCCTTGGACGATATTTTCTTTTCATGGTTGGATAACATCACTGGGCCGGTTTGGGATACCGCCTCATGCTTTCAAAAAAAATATTAGAACTGTACATTAGATTACTGAAATGGAAGATACAACAGTAGCACACTAGACAGGATAAGAAACATGAAATTATAAAAACAAGCAACACCCATGAAAACTCCTATGAAAAGGAGCACTTTGATAGTGCTGGTTAAGCGCCTTTGAGTTCCTCGCCTCCAGTAGACTCGAAGTATTCGCATGAGAGGACCACTTCATTGAAGCTACGGAAATGCAACCCATGCAACCAACAAAGATGCTTGCGGGGCAAAGCTTCTATGAACTGCTTCATTAACTCCTCTTCAGCCAGTTGAGGGCAGGTTTGCATCATGAAAGCTCTCCACCTCCCTGCGTATGCTTGGAAATCCTACATTGGTCTTCTTGTGAAGTGAGCCAAACTCTCACATGGCAATTCAGTTCCGATTTGGCTTTGGTACTGATGCAAGAATGTGGAAGTCAGCTCATTCCAATCCTTTAGGAGATAAATATTTGCTGTGATGAACCATTGCAATGCAGACCCCGTAAGAGCTTCTTGGAATGCCTGAGTTGTGAATGACATTGGGCCATAGTACCGACTCATTTCCGCATGGAGATATTGCAAATGAGCCACGGGACAAGTTGTGCCATTATACTTACGGAAATCAGGTATCCACATCTCTCCAGGGGTTGTGATCTTATGAGCGTAAGACGGGCTTGATATATCTTGGTTAGGCCACTGATTTTCCCACCGCATATTCGTTGTAATGTGGTGAATTTTTCTATTTCGGGAAGTTGGATTCTACCGAGATTACCCCATTTCTTTCTTCTTGGTCAAAATTTCCAATGAGGATAAAGTATTGAAGCTATCCTCATGGTCAGAGGACAAGCTTAGTACTTCGTTAGGATCATAGTGGATAAAGACGTATGCTTCATCTTCTTACGGGCCTTCATCCTCGGATGAGAATAAGAAACAGTTATACGATGAATCGTCAGTTTCATTGTCAAAATAACACTGGAAGTCCTTGGGATTGTATTCTAGGGCCGGGAAGTCTTCAGGATTGTACTCTAGAGGGTGGTGGCCTTCAAAGTTGTATTCTTGGGAATGTTCAAAACTTTGGTGTGGTGGCTCGTCGGTAGATGCTGAACCTATCTGCTTAGGCTTTCTTTTCTTGGCTTCTGGTCCAGACCTTTTGAGTAAGGCCCTTCGTTTTGCTAACTTGATTTTGTCAAGGGAAGTGAGAGACTTTAGAGTTTCACTGTCTGATTCACTTTCCAGGTTGATAGGGGTTGGTATTCTTTGGACCCTAGCTCTTGGAGTAAGCTTGGGGAGTTGTCCAATTGTGCCCCATTCTTGAACAAACTCTGTGTCTTTGACCTTGTACAAAGGCTCCTTGCCTTTCCTAGTGGGAAATTTTCCAGTAACAGGATGTTGCTCAACTGCCCATTTATCATGCAAGGCTTCATTGACATGCTCCTCTCCTATCTCAACGGCTAACAGCTCCTTGTGCTCCGCGATCATTGGCTCTTCGTAGGGCAAGGTGATGTCAGGGGTGATGTCAATACCATATTCTTGATGGAAAACATGAATTAATTCCCTCCAAGTTTTAAGGGGACTAATCTTCCTAACAATGTACCATCGCAAGGCAGGGCCAGTTAAGTTCGATTGGTACGATTGAATCATCCTTCGAACCAGGTAAGCCTGCAAGTAGGTCTCTGGGCTGGAGGTATTAGCATACCTGTCGCATTCAGGTGCTTTGAATTTTTCAGGGATCTCAATGCTGGCGTAATTGGACAGGTCCATGGGATTTTGCTCTTGCAGCTGGTTTAACTTTTTCATGATCCTTTCAAACTGTCTATGGTACTGGCTATTTTCTGGCAAATTTACGGGCATCATGACGGTGTTTGAGACAACTATAGAGTTGGGCTCAGCTTGAGTGAATTTCATTTGTCTCGAGAGTTGTTGAAGGACAATGGACATCTGTCCTACGCCGTCTTCAATGTTAATGAGACGATTTTGTACATCATTCTGATCGGGTCCTATTGCATGAGGCCAATCACGGGTGATTGGTGGCCGGCGATTCATAATTACCTGTTCGTTGTGAAAACAATGAATGAGCACGAAAGTAAACAAAGATTGACCCATGGCAATGATCTAATTGCTTTTTTTTATTTATCAAAAGAGGATTTATAGACTGCCAACTCCTAACATCTAGAACTTGAAATTGAAAAGACAGGATGAAATACTAGATATTAAACAAGAGTCCCTAAACAATGGGACAAAACTTTCACACTATTTACACTAAGGGGCACATGATTGCCAATTTATATGCGACGGGGAGCCTTATTCTTGCGAGGACGCCTACTTCCTTGAACTGGCTCTGAGGTGTGCATCCAGTCCATTCCCAAATCCCTCTCCATGAGCTCTGCTTGCTCGTGAGGGCTGCTTTCGCTGATTGAGTAAGGGACTAATGGCTTCCATCTTGTCGGGATACGATGATTGTGGATGTAGGACATTGAGGTGTGATGGGCTTTTTCTTCTCCCTCAAGCCCTTCAGGTATCACGATCCTTTTGCGATGGCACTTGTCCCAGGTTTCCTCAGCGGTAGAAATTTCGAATTCATAGTCACGGCTTGTGTTGAAAAGAACTGGAGGGACCATCATCTTGAAAGGCGGTGGGATCTCCTGAAGGGCTCCATATTGTCGTGCTACCCGATACGGGTAGTAGGGAATGGCGCCGGTGAGATCGAGCAACGGAATTGGGCGGGTGCGCATGTAAGCAAAGCGGACCCTCTTTTCATGAAACCAACCAGCACACCATTGGAATGCCTCAGGAGCAGGGTTTATTAGGAAGCTTACCCAATTTAAACAGCTTTGATTGGGAATGTATGGTCCTAAAACCATAAATTTTTGTAATGGATTTTCAAAAGCATTTGTTTCGACGATCGCATGAAGTCTCGAAATTCGCTTAGGTGAGAAAAGAACCAAACTTGTAAAATTTCAGGAGAGGCTCGTATGATTTTCTCCGAGTTGTCTTTAAAACGATTAAAAGACAAGAATGTTTAAGTTAAAATCATGTTGACATAATTCCCCCTTTAAGATCGATCAACTATCCATGCCATCTTGGGAGTTATGGCATTTCTTTGATGGGGGAAAATGATGAGCCCGAAAAAAGCTAGGAGGAAAATCTCACTTTTCTTGGTCATTGGCTGATTTTGGAAACAAACATTCATAAATTCTAGTGGGCAGGTATTATGGTTGCCTTCAAGAATTTGTCTCATGACATGGATTTCAGTTCCTAAAAGTCGTGCTAACTGCGCCATGGGAGGGCGCCTATCGATGGCTTGACAAGCTTTTTCTCAAGAGGCATTCCAGTGATGATGCTGTATTCTTCCAGGGTTGGGGTTAGCTCAAACCTACCGAATATAAAAGTAATTGTCTTCGGGCACCAAAAATGTGCCATGGCTTGTATGACTTCAGGACGAACAGTGATTTGGATCAACGATAGGAGATGACCAATTTTGGCCTTCACGCGCTCCTGGGCAAACTGATCTAATTGACCCCACCATCTGAAGAGCTCCGTCTTGGGAGCAGGAATGAACTGGATATCGTCTTTCCCCATCACATATAAACTGGGACTTGAAAAGCTTATCCTACATTGCCATGGGCCAAATAAAAAGACTGAGTAAAAGTAAAGAAATTACTTTGCTTTTAAAGAAAAATGGCAAGCACAAAGACATGCGCATGGGACGTGTGGCTCGATTTCTAACTCGAAGGCTTGATGAAATTAAAAGGTATCCGCCCATCGCAGTCTCACGTTAGCAGATACCCCCTTAACCTCGGCTAAGAAATTCGGGGAAAAGAAAGGCAACCTCTACATCGCAGTCTCGCGTTCGAGGTCGTATCTTTCCTAACACCATCCTAGAAATCCTATGGCGGCCCGGTCCGGCGGCGGGTTGTGTGTGCCATGTGTAGTGTTTTAAAATAGTAAAGCATGCACATCGGTTTATAATCACAAAACATTTTATTTTGACAGAATAAAAAAATTTTAAGCTATTACCCTGCACAAAAGAAAAAAAAACCCAAGTCGCCCAAGCGTTTAAACAAAGATAAAATGGCCTAAGTCCTCAAAGTCCCCCCGGAGTCGCCAAGCTGTCGTGACCTCTTTTTTTTTTTTTCGCCCGCAATTGATCGGTACGGGCGCCTAAAGAGGCTAATGGCTCGGCTGAAATTAATTATGCCCGGACTCTCCCAAGTCCACCAATTCACGACTTAATGATTCAAGTTTTTAACTTTTTGTAAGTTGATTTTTAAAATGGAGTCGGCACTAATCGATTTGGGGTGGGTTGATTAGAAACCCAAGTGAAGTATCGGGAGAAATACTCACTCCTGCGCAACCAGAGAAATTAGGATCGGAGATTTGATTACATTAGTTAATCACTAATGCCCTTTCGGTACCTAATCTTGTTTAAACCCTGAGGTTTTTTTTATGTTCGAGGATTTTCCATGCATTTTTGGGAGGAAAAACATTTTTTGAGTCATTTTCTAATTTTTTGACACAAAAGGGATTTTTGGTATTTTTTGGAAAAATACAAGTCTTTTTGGCTTTTTCTGAATTTTTTTTTTTTGACTTTTTCATGAATTTTTGGCTTTTTTTGGATTTTTGGCATTTTTTGGAAAATATGAAATATTTTTTTTATTTTTTTGATTTTTCGGAAAATAAAATATTTTTTAAAATATTTTTAATATTTTTGGAAAATAAATTATTTTTTATTATTTTTTATTATTTTTAGAAAATAAAACATTTTTCAACATTTTTTAAATATTTTTTCGATTTTCTGGAAATTAAAACATTTCTTAATATTTTTTGAAAATAAATTATTTATTAATTATTTATTAAAAATTTATTTAATATTGAAATAATATAAAAAAAAAATAACCGGGTCGGATCCGTGGGTTGGGTCCGACCCGGGCCAGCGATCCGAATGAGGACCCGACTCGGATTTTTTTGCCTTTTTTCTTTTTTTTTTTTAAAAAAAACCTAAAAGCCCAAACCCACTTTGACAATTTTTCATTAAAAGAGACTTAGCCCAAAGACTACCCAGCCCACGCGCATAACCCGGCCCAGGCGAAACCCTGCCCAGTTCAAACCCATGCCCGACCCGTCCTTCAGCCGCCGACCTGGATTACAAGCCGCGACCCGATTCTAGAAACCCTACCCGGATTTGACCCGCTTCGACCCGGTTCACAGCCGCGACCCGGATCATGGAACCCTACCCAGTCGCGACCCGCTTCTAACCCGACGCGATGCCTCCTTCCTCTTTCGCTTGGACGCGACGCTGACGGAGGAGCTGGGATGGCAGATCGGCGTCGACGGCGGCAGCGATATGGAGTACAGCAGCTGTAGGTTGATGCGGCGTGACGGCGCGGTGGCGACGACGGGTGGAGATGCAGAGGGGCACGGCGGAAGACGGCAACTGAACTCGTACCTGTCTCAGCGAGCTACAGCAAATGATTCCGCGATGAAGGGCTTTGATTCGGCCGAGTCTTCGAACAGTTGCAGGTCTGAGTGGGGGAGGTAGCGGCCGGCGTTGGGAAAAACAGCAGCGGTGGCGGCCTGGCTCGGGGTGGCTTGGCACGGCGGATTTCCAGATCTGCGCCCAGATCTCGACCCTCTCTCCTTCAGATCTGATCTCGTTCAACCCCCTCACGCTAAGATCTGCCCCCCTTTTCTCCGGTTTCCCTCTCGCTCAGGCCAGATCCGAGCCTCCACCGGCCGGATCTGACCTCCTCGGACTCGCTCGCCGGCGGCCTCCCCCGAAGTCTCTCAGTGGGAGGTCAGCCGAGCTCGCGACCCGAGTTCTCTCTTGCTCGCTCTTCGACTCTTCCCCCGAAGTCTCTCAGTGGGAAGCTCTCAGAGCTCGCTGCTCCGTTCTTCGACGAAGGTGGTGCCCTTTTATAGGCGAGGAGGTCCGGTCGACGGAGCTTCAACAGTCGGTTCTCTTCGCGCGCCGAGTGACCATCAACGGCCAAACCGGTGTCCCATCTCAGCATTAAAGGCGCGCATTGAAGGCGCATGCGCGTTGTCCCCTCCTTCGGCGGCCTACCTCCGTGCCTCTTTGCCGTAGGCTGCCCTTGAGCGCGTCACCGGCCACCGCGCGTGAGATGCAGAAGCGAATGAAGAAGAAGAAGAAGAAGACAAGAGGAAGAAGAAGAAGAGGGGGGGCAAGTCGTGCAAAAGGGAAAAAGAAAGAAAGGGGTTGGCTGCTTTTTTGTTTTTTTGTTTTTCTTGTTTTTATTTGATTTATTTGTTGTTTTTGTTATTTGTTTTGTTTGTTTTTGGTTTTTTTGTTTATTATTCCGAAAAAGACAAAATAAATAAAATAAAAACCTAATTAAAATTGAGGTGTCAACAAAAGGTAACTCGCCACTCTAAAGTACAAAGCACTCTATCGAGTCGCTTTTTAACCAACTCTGCCCCCTCCCTGTTATTAGCCCATGTGAATGCGCATCCATGACTGTCTACATCCATTAGGGATAGATCATTAATCATGTTTCTGAATGCTGCAATTCTTCTATTGTCTGCTTCTTTTTTCCCAACTTTCTCCCATACATACAGAATCTCATTGAAATCTGCCATAGAAATCCAGGGAAGAGAAACTGGAGGCTTAAGAGTTCCCAACAATTGCCATAATGCCATACGCTCTCCAAAGTCAGTAGATGCATGGACAAAGGTAATCTGCATAACTTGTTTACTTTCAGGGTCAGTATACTGCACATCTATGAACTGTTTTGAACTTGCTTGCACCTTTAAAGCGATTTCCTCTTGCCACATGATTGCCAATCCCCCCGCTATTCTTGTTGGATTAACTAAGTATAAGTTCTGGAACTGAAGTTTTTTACAAATCTTTTCCACCATAGTTGCTTTATTTTTCGTCTCCATGAGAAAAAGTAAGTTGGGCCTTTCGAGAGCTATTAAAGCTCTTAATTCCTGGATTGTCAGGGGATTGCCCAGCCCCTGACAATTCCAACTAACGATTTTCATGGCTTTAGTGGTGGCTTATTAGGGCTAGCCACCAAAGCCTATTCTTGTCCATCCTGGATCAGTTTCACCGGGGTCTCCAGAAGTTCTACATCATCTGTGAGGAGAGGGGATATTGCTGGTATGCATTTCTGTTTTTTTGCCTTTTGTACTTTCATAGTCTTCTTACTGCTTTTCCCAACTTTTAATAACAGTGGGTTTTGGGTTTCAGGGCATAATACCTGTTTTCCACGATCTCGGTCTTCAACTACAATAAGTACATTTACTGGGCTTATCACCTGTTCTGGGCTGCTTTCTGATCACTTTTTGCTACATGCTACAATTTGCATATCAGATGCTGGCTCTTGAGCAATGGAGTTCATTCCACTCGGTTGGGTTGATGGAACAGAACCGTTTCTTCCACTACAAACTCCTCCTCCATTTTCCCATAGAAAGCATCCCAATAAGGGCTGTGATCACTGGTTTCTGCCTTCAACCAGGGTCCATATAACCCTTTTTTGTTCATTGCCCAGGGTGAAGTTGCATATGGAATTTCAAGGCAGTCAGTTGCATAGTGCCCAATTCTGCCACAAGAGAAACAGTAATGTGGGAGACGCTCGTACTTGAACTCCACCCATAGCCAATTATTGCCAATATCCAGAATAGCTCCCGATTTCAAAGGTAAAGTCAAATCAATCTCAACTCTAACTCTACCTCCTCTGTTCTGAGCATTAGTTGTTGAGTCGAGTTGAACTTCTATTACATTTCCCATCCTTTTCCCCAGATCATTGAACACTTTGTCTATTCTCCAACCAGGGGGAACTCCTCCAATGCGCACCCAGAAAGCTGCCTTAGTGAAATCATAGCAATGCTCAGGGACTTCAGGGAGACACTGCTTTAGAACGAGCAAATTAGTTGAATATGACCAAGGTGAGTTCCTCATTATTCGTTGTTTTTCCTCCTCCGTTGGAAATACGAAAGTGAAGAGCCCTGGTTCCTTCTGAGAGCATATAACCCCTTCTGTTTTCCATGCTTTTTTCATTGTAGTTATGAAAGCAGGATAGTTCACATTTGGTTTGGAGTACAATTTACCGAAGAGAGTACGGCTACATTCCTCCCTTTTCTGTTGAGGTATTTCATCAGACACTTCGACTACGTCTTCCTCAGACCACAGGTCCCCAAGGCTTTTGCATAATGCAGCCACTCTCATCTCATTTTTTTCTTTACTTTCCATTTTCACTAACTTTCAATCGCTTGTCAGAGGAGGATCAGATCTAGGCTATCGACATCCTCGAGACTACCCAGTTTCAGCTTTATCAAGATCCTGACTTCTACCACTCCGATCTCGTCAGCCAAACAGACAACTGAAGAGATACTATACGGAAACACAGATATATTTAATACTCTTACTCAAATCAGTGCTCAGAGCAGCGAGCAACACTCCACCTGAAAGATGCTTTCGATCAGAATCATCCCAGCTGGTGGAATCCAGAGGCACCCAGATCATTGAAGGATGCTTTCGATCAGGATTATCCCAGCTGATGGGATCCAGAGGCACCCGGATATCTAATCGTATTACTTAGAAGTGACATTTCTTTTGTTTTTTCCTTTTTGGATGCTGAGAATGGAACAGTATTACGGATGAACACCAGTAAATTAGGGTTTAGGGCTTGAAGGAAGGTGGGTAGATGCTACCATGAGGTAGAGAGAAAACTCGCAGAGGCGAGAGACTAGAGTCTGTAATAGTGTCATCATTCAATTATTGAATGATGACATTGAGATTGTCATTTAATAATCGAGCTTTTAAAAGTATGGATCGGCCAAATCTATTGCATCATTAGGGATGACCCCACGTAAAAATGGAGGAGGTAGACAAATGGTGGAGGAATGGACCACGTATCCATTAGGTTTAGAGAAGTTGGACGAACCCACTATATACGAAATGATAAAAGATGAACCACAAATTCGATGAACCATGTCACGTGATGGATAACCCGTTACTAGGGCGATAACTGAAAGCAATACCGACCAGCAAGGAGCAAGTATTTACCTTGGCTAAAGCCTAGTCGAGCTTTAGATCTGATGGGGGTGAGATCCGCACGGAACCCATTATTTTCCGTGCAAAAATTTAACTTAACATACATAATTAATATTACAAAAATATTAAATTGATACGTATATGATAGATTTACTTCAAATTAATTTTTTAATCATAAAAAATTTGAAACATATATACTTGTAATAAATTTATCTTAAACTAATTTTTTGACCACAAAAATCATAAACTGGTAAACTTATAATAAATTTATGACAAACTAATTTTAAACATCAAATTGGTACATCTATGACAAATTTATCCTTTGTTAGTTTTCATTCAATTTTATTATCAAATTACCGAGTTGGATGATACGTGGTAGTTGACGAATATACCAATTTGGGAAATTACCCTTCGTTTGTCACATATATATTAGTTTTGTGATTTTTCGTTATATTAATCTAATTTAACGAATGATGCATCTATTACAAATGTACCAATTTTAGATTTTTGGCTTTATCACAAGGAGTTTTTGGTTGTCAAAAATTTAAGTTAGAGTAAACTTATTATAGATATATCAGTTTACGGTTTTTTTGTGTTTAAAAATTAATTTGGAATAAAATTATTATAAATGTACCGATTTTAGTTTTTTTATTAAAAAATTAACTTAAAATAAATTTATTATATATATATATCAAGTTTGATTTTTTCTTGATATTAATTCTAATATATATATATATATATATATATATATATATATATTTATGTCCAAAATAAAAGAATTGGAACAAGAACAGCTGGAACTCACTGTGCAAAGGAGACGCACTTGTCCAAAGATATTTAGAATTTGGAACCGACACTAACGAAGACAAGCGAAAGAAGCCTCCGTGAGCTCGAATAATTGTAGTTTTTGCCTAAGAAGCACGGATACGCGACACGACACGACACGACATGTCAACACGTCATTTTTCAAAAATAGAAAATTCCGACACATTAACACGTTATTATTGAATAAATATTTTTAGTTTAAATTAATTTGATTCAAATTCACAAATAAATAAATAAATAACAAGAACTTATAATGAATTTGCACTAATATTATTAATAGATATATTCACAGAAAATTTGAAAGATATATTCATAATTAATGCTTAACCATATATGAGAACATATTTTTAACTTTAACAAAAATTATGGATAAAACTAATGACTAACAAAAAAATATAATCAACTTTATTTAAATAAATCTATGATCTTTTATAATCATTAAAATTTATCATTATTTAACATTCAATATTTTTATATTTTGAAATCATTTTTTAACTAATTTATTTATTTTTATAACAAAAATAACTTTACGGCTCAAAAGTTATTCCCCTCAAAAACCTCTCAAAATCATTTTCCCCTCTCTTTTTTACCCTCTATACGCTCATCCCCAAAAATTATTTGCCCTCCCCCATTTCTCTCCCTCCAATCCCCCACGCCACCCCAAAAATCCGGACACCCAATCTTTTCTCCAATATTTTCTCCCCACTTTCGGTTTCTTCCCTACTCTCTCTCTCTCCCCTCCCACCCACGACACCACCTGCTCCCTGCCCCGCCCCCATCGATCATACCCCAACCCACGCCACCACCTGCTCTCCCGCCGCCCATCAATCAACCCCCCCAAGCTGTCTTCTTCTCCCTTCGCACGCTCTCACGTTGGGGGAGAAGGGGGTCGCAGAATCAAGGGCGACGATACCTCCGGCCCCATTCCGTCTCCGGCGTGCAAGAGCCTGACCTCGATCAGTCGCGGATGAAGTGGACGAGGAGTACCAGAAGATATCCGAGCAGATCAATGAAAACTCGAACATCTTTGAAGCCTCGCCGTCGGCCCTCCATGCAGCGTCGCAATCGCGGCCCTGCCCTCTGGATCGCCTGCTCTTCCTCTGGCCGTCCCTCGCCGTCGCGGCGTTGCCTCTACTCCCCGGTCTCACCTCCACCCTCCGTCTTCTTCAACGATCCCTCTCCCTCGGACACGCTCCGACGCGCGTGTCGAGAAAAGTTGACTGCATATTGAAAAATTCGACACGCGATCAACGCGTATCCGAGCGTGTCAAGGTATGTCGGACACTATACGGAAGCTCCGGCGACGTGTCCGGGCTTCATAGGTTTTTGCTATATCAAAACCGTGTTTTTTGTGCTTGGACTTCGAGTGAAGTGCACTTGGGACGAAGAGAAAGCCATGGCTGGATTTGACCTGTTAATCAATTAATCTGCCTCCAACGTGGCAAAATGCCAACAAGTTTCTGCAGAATTCTGTACTCTCAAGTGGTTTGAAAATTGGTAACCTTCATTGAGCTTTTTTGACTCGTTTCGCGGGCCGAAGGAAGAGGCAAACGTGAGCTCTGTGCAGAAAATTGAAAAAGGAAAAAAAAAAAAAAAAGGTTAAAGGACGTGGAAAGAAAAAATTAGAGAGCAAGAAAATGTCACGTGAGGAGAGAATAATGAGGAGAGAATAAAGAAGAGAAGCCTTTATTAAGTATCTAATAGAACTTTTGTTATGAAATTTGAAATAGTAGTAGATGCATTTATTGCAAAATCCTTAACAAAATAAATCTTTTTACACCTAGCATATATTCATATGAAATTCTTCTCCACTCGAAATCGAAGCCCTAACGGTGAAGGAAGCATTGCTCTGGCTACGGGACCCGTATGAGCAGAAGGACGAATCTGTGGTGCACGTGAATGTTCTGTCAGACAATTAATCTACCATTAGATTCACTGTTGAACCGAGTTTGAGCCCATGGGCTTTGAGATGTCTCTTTGAGGAATGCAGTGCACTACTAGCCCAATTAGAAGGTGTTTCTCTAGCCTATTGCCCACGGGAAGCTAACCAAATCGCCGACTGGATTGCCAAAACCAACTGAAGAGGAACCTCCCCTCCAATTAGATGTCTAGGCAACCCCTACCTCTTTGGGACTTATTATGTATTGATTCTTATCAACTTCGCTCATGTATAGCTTTTGAATGAATGAAATGACATTTCTATTTGACAAAAAGAAAAAGAAGATAGAGTGTTACTTTATTTTTAAAATAGAATATATTGCATGAAGGTATGCTTCTCTAGGAGAAATTACCCAGAAAGTCATAAACCTAATGTACCGATACTAATTCAGTTATAAATTTTTCAATTTGACTTGTGTAGTCTTGAATCTTTTAACGATTTTCTAATGTTATTTATTTAGCCCATTTAGATTGGAAAAACTTGACATGGAGTTTTAGTCAATGCAGGCCATCTTATGTCAAGACCATCAATATGACGTGTAGGATTCTACTCAAAATGATGTCAATGTGAGAAATTTTATAAATTATCTTGATTTTTTTTTCTTTCTTTCTTTTTTTCTTTTCTCTCGGTTAATGTTCCCCACACTCAACATGCACTGGATGTTGGGGAAAAAATGATTGGGAAAGAAGAATGGAATCAAACTTTGAGGTGTGATAACACTTTTTTTATGGAATTATTTGCCCGACAACTAAGGGTGAGCATGGTCTAGGTGGGCGGTTCCTACCTTAGAACTAGGAGCCGCCTATTAAGGACCGGATTTGAAAATTTGAAATCAAGAATTGCTCGTTGGTTCCATGGATCCACCTAAAAATTGGACCGCCGGTCCAGTCTAGTCTGATTCCCGAGTAGGTCCATGGAACTAGTTCATGATCCCTACAAAATTGCATTCATCAATTAATATCATGACGAACCTAGTGTTTACATAGAGCACTAAAGCTTGTCTGGCCTTAAATTTGGGTTGAATTGCGAGCTATGGATTTTGATTAAGGATTGAAAACTATAGGGCGGAATAAATCTACAATACTCATTAGTTAGGAACTTAATTTCTTTGAAAGTCATGGTGTAGTCCTCTTAGGGTTTCCCAACACTAGGAACATATTGAGAATTAGACTCTAAGTTAGAAGTACTAACTCCATAGAATTCACAATGTTAATCGCTTGATCCATCTTTTTTTCACGTCAACATAATTTAATCATGGGGATAGCTAAGGAGAGACCTAATTATATTTTTAAAACGAGCCATTGACTCTTAATTTTATATCATGAGGACAAAGCACCACAACATTTATGGATATTTCCAATTAGTCTCATCCATACTCTTTGTTTCTTTATTTTATTTTGACTAAGAAAGTAAGTAAATGGATCATTAGAACAAACAAAAAGTTGATAGAGAAACTATAGACACCGGTCCGGTCCGAATAGGCAACCTAGAACCGAAAACCGAATTGGTACTCATCGATTCTAGTAAATTGGAACCGAAAACCATATTAGTCCCCATGGGAAATGTCGGTTTTGGGCTAGCCTGGTCTGGTTCTAGGCAGTTCCTAGTTCTCTTACACACCTCTACCTACAATTTTGCTAATGGTTATTGGCAAAAATCTTCCAAAATACAACAAAGCCTCTAATAAGAATACTATAAAGCAATTCTGGTATTTTTCAAGGAATTCCCAAAGGGAAACAATTGAAAATAGTGACTATATATCCTAAAAAGGAGAATCGATAGTTATGAAAAGTATTCAATAATAATGCTCAATAAATATATTTGAACGGATCCAATCTTTCAAAGATGAAGAAGTTATGTTTGAATAGACATAACCTTCCAAAGGGTAAGAAGCTATGTTCGAATACACTCAACCTTTCAAAGATTGTAAGAGCACCGAATAACCGTTAGGCAAAATAATAAATTTGAAATTAAATAATAAAAAAATAATCACAACTCTAAGCTGTTTCAATAAGACATAATGATTATTTTATAATTATAAATTCTACATTAATAAACAAAAATAATAGTAGTCAAGAATTAATGCCAAATTTAATCCATGCGTACACTGACATATTTTCAATATGGTACAAGTCATCTGTTAGTTTATTTTACCGACGCTGAGTGCCCTTCCCTCAGTTACCGTCCTTTTTAGTGCCTCCATGCACAGGACTAGAGATGTATCACACGCGGAACAATAGCCAGGTGCGGACACTGATGGCGGGGTTGCAGCAGGGGGATGTGGAGGGGCTGAGAAGGGTGCTGTCGTCGGACAAGGTCGTAGAGCTAAGGAGGGCGCCACTTGAGGGCGAGATACACTCAAACCCAAATGTAGACACCTCTTCTTTAAATAGTATGATTGAATCGACACATTTATCTAATTTTTCAATAACAATTTAGATTATGTTTGCTTTTGGATAGTATGTTTACCTCGTGATTTGCATTCTTTTCTTCTTTTTAAAACTAAACACATTGCGCAACCACATTAAATTTATTGGACTCTACTTCATGGAAAGGATAAAAATTTCGTCAACATTGTTTTTCTTTATATCTGAATCCTACTATTATCATTGAACAACCAACAAACTACCTAAAATGTATTGTTCTACAAATCATCCAACCCTTAATTGATTAGTCAATATAAAGAATTTTGCGCTTATCTCTTTGTTTCATTTCTGTTGATATTCTCTTTAATTTATTTGTTATTATTATCACTCTCTAACGAGTTTTTCTTTTTTCGGGTTGAGGAAAGCCAATGATTTGACGGAGAACTTGGTAGACAACTAATTGTCATAATTTATCCAAGGTCATTCAAGTTTCATCTCTTAATTGCACCTATGTGGGCAAGATCAACACTCCTTGACTTCATAGAGAAATCATGGCATTGTGTTTTAAGAATGACATTGAATAAAATTTAAAGTTCAGGGATCATATTTCATATTAAGACTAAGTTTATGGACCATTTATGTAATTATCCCTAATTTTTATAATAGCATGATAGCATTTAGTATTTTTTTTAGAGAATTAATATAAAATGTTGATGCACCAAATTAGCTAAGCTTAGGTAGACTCCGAGCTGCAGTCCAGTTTCACACCAATAACAGGCTGAAAATCCCCTCAGGGCACCCTGCCATGGCCACTTTAGTGCGAGAATCTTTCTCGAAAGAGCAATATTTTGAGTCTGATTTCATTGAAGAAACAAAGTTTCAAAGCCTCATTGAACTTTGAGAATACGATTGGAGTTTATCTCTATGCGCTTTGAGTACGTTGTACTTTTGTGCATGTTTGTGAGTTTTACTCGTACTATGAATTGCGCTTCTCGTTATACTCATTTTTCTACTGTGCCACTCATCTTACCACTTCTATTTCTGTTCCTCGTTGGATTAGGGTACGATGTCTTGACTGAGTTATTACTGCTCCTCATATTTGTGAACGCCTATTCTTAGGCCATAATCTATGTTGTCCAGTGTCTCATTTCACTATTGGGCCCTATATACTGGGAACACCTAAATCGCAATTAATGGTATATGTACAAAGGAATTAGGTCACGGTTCAATACATGTTGCTTCCATTAGAATACATTTTACCTATCCTTAAAATGTTTTTGGCATTGGACTGGATGCTATCCTTGTAACAGATGCAGCACCCTGCATGAGTGCTTACAAAAAAGTTATTGTAGCCATCAACCTCAAAGAAAGAACAAATTCGCGAGGTGCCGGGGTGATATTGTACCACTAATCGGAGAACTTTGCTTTGTACCTAAAATAAGTGCCATGATAAAAGCGTCAAGGCACCTACTTAAATATGGCACAAAATGGAAAAACTTGAATAATAAGAGCCTCTGCTCAGACCAATGATCGTCGCGTGAAGTGACCCCGAGGTAGTGAGCGAGAACAGAGAGGTTTCTGAAATGAAAAATCTTCAAGTTCCAACTTTTGTGGCCTGATAAACCAAGAATTTTCCATAAAATGACACTCTTGCCTTGTGGTCATACTCCATGGCCTGTTGGTTTTCTACAGTATATGCGACTCTTATGGCTTCAAGCCACCAAGCATCCATAGGGGAGCAATTTGTCATGTTTTCATCAATGTCAACCACGTTATTCGTTATATCAGAAGGATTTGCCAGAATCAAAGAATGCTGATAAATCAGGCACGGTATCCTCCAGGATCAGACGCAGCAGAGAGTGGTAACCTGGCCTATTACTAAGCTCGCTTTACCTTCATTTTCACACATAAAAGAAAAAAAAATGGATAAATGTTGGGCAGAAATTTTCTGTACCTTTGCAATCAAGATTGTGACATTTCTGGTAATGTATAGGCCGGATCAGGTCCGCAACTAGATAACTAGGCCAGTCAAATAGAGGGGAAAAAAAAAACTGGTCTCTACTAAAGGTAGACTTAAAGAGCACGGTTCAACACAAGAAATTTCTCTTTGCAAAGAAATAGCATATTCCGCAAATGCTCTATGCTCTCTGCTTATCCGCTCATAGAACCTGTTCCATGACATGCTAGAAACCATGAGTTCATGCTTTGAGAACTAGTACCAGCTTTGAATTTTACCTATACTGTGATAGACTCATCAGCATTACATGAGAAAAGGAGAAGAAAAGATAGGCCTTTAAAACCAGATCATTTTCTTGACGCTACTCCACATGAAAGGGGAAAGTGCCAATCAATAGTTTCTTTTCAAATAGGACATATCAGTCCCGTTAAAATTCTTTCAGGTAAGGTTAGCAACTTTAATATCCTACACAGTCTCAGGTAGAATTCTATGAACTATGAAGCAATTGAAATGTTTCATCACTCTGTTTATCTGAAAATAAAACTATAGCGATCACCTGATACAATTCCAATGGAGGCCACAGATTCTATGAATTTATCCAACATTGGGAAAGGCGACTTTCCAGTTAAGTAATTCACTGAACTATCACTAACGAAAGAGTTGAAATTAAGTTCTTGCTAAGCAAGACAGTATCTTCCCAAATCAATATTAACCTGCGCAGGAGAGAAAAAGTCCATCACATGAGACGCCGCACAGAGTTCTAGCACACTATTCTACCCATGCAAAGACGTCTCCAGAAATTAGCTCCACCAACTCAAGACAATTAATATTTCGGCTGATAATAATAAGTACAGCAAATCATATGACTATAGTTCATAAAGGGACCCGATACAAGAACTAATTCAAATTTGTAACTACCTCCGTATCGAATTGAAGTTTCTTTCCACAATCTGACTCCATTTGCAGACTAGGATCTTCTGACAATCAAAATCCACGATGCAGATCAAAGAAGCCATGATCATGTCTTCCTCACACTGTCAGGAGAGAGTAGGTGCATTTTGAATGTCAATGAGCACATGATCCTTTAAAGAGCAAATGGGATAGAGTGATCACTATTTCAATCACTATCGCAATAAATTCTCTTCTCTATGTGCACATGCACATTTTCTCATGTGTTAATCTAACTTTCTAAAATGACACAAAGGCATAAAAGAACCCTCTGCTGGTAGTTTTGAGGAACATTTTGAGTGAACTAGGAACAGTTCATCACACCCATGTTCCAAAGATGCCTCATGAGTCTCTAGACCTCTATTACAAGGAGTAACGTACCATGTCCTTGCATTTGAAATGCCCAATCGACAGAAGGACAGACCTCTTGCCTGTCTTGGATGATAGAGCCCAAGAAAAGCATCAATTCCTTGAATAGACAGCAGATTCCACAAATATCTGACCTGTCGATGGGCTGGAATCTTTCTCAACAAACCACTTTTCATATCTTCTGTCTGTCTCCCTTGCACTAGAAATCCGCGAACATACCTGTCAATTCATCATAAGAACATCATGGTTGCATGCAATGTTATATTTCTCCAAAAAGGTGTGCATGCATGAACATATCAACCAGAACCCCACCCAGAACCCCACCCCCAAAATAATAATAATAATAATAATAATAATAATAAACAAAAGAAAACGCCCACACACACAGTTCCAATAGTTCAGTAAAGTTGTGAGAATTACTGTAAAGTGAAGTATGCAGGCATCAAAGATATATGTTAATCTTGAGAGATGTGTAAACTATCTCAAAACAGGTGGCTAACTTGGAAGGCACAATAATAATATTTACACAGAATAATTGAATTTGCAATTGTCTCTACCACACAATAACTAAAGCTTCTCGTTAGAGCATACCTCTGAAATTAATGCACCCACATTGGAGTTGTCCTTAAAAGCAGTCTTTGGTATCAAATGACAAGAAAATTTTTCTGCATACAAGCAGTGTTGTTATTGACACCACGGTAAACTTGTCATATTCCCTGGAAAGATTTAACATATATAAGGGGAAAAAAGGTATAACACGAGATATTCCCAGTGTTTTATTGATAGGCAGATGTAGTAATCATAACGCACATGCTGACTCATCAAGTCGCAGATTCTTCCGTGCCTGAATCTCAAATTCACTTCAAATCTGACACATAGTTCTAGTGTACTATGCATAAATCATCTTAGCTGGGCCATTAACATCACTCAACCAGTACTTTCCAGTGACCAAGCACCGTGAAATTATAACCAGTCTTCAGCTGCCCTTCTCTCTGACATTATGCCTACAAATTGTGACTCGAGGTAGGATAATTGGCTTCAAAGAGGGGAAAAAAAGAAAATCATCACGGCAAGGAAAGCATCTGGGTAGTGTTCAATGCAGCTCCAATACTTGATGCTCATCAAAGGAAGTATCATACTAAACTAGTCCTCGAAATGGAAAAGATCAATTGAATAACGTTGCCTAAATAGCTCAATCTAAGATAAGTACAACATGCAATATGTTCCCCGTCAATCCCATCCATTAAATCAAAATTGTCTCAACTTCCAAAAGGGGTACATCATTCAAAGTTATAACATTTTTTGATTTCCACCTCCATAACTGCTTTTAGGTGCAATATTCCTCAAAAATGAAATGTTAAGGTAAGTCACTACTCAAATAAAGATGGACCACACAAGTGTCAAGACCTCATTTAAGGCTGCTTTTCTTCAATAAACCTAACATAGTTCTCTCGCATCAAATATGAAAAGTCTCAAGAAGAACAATGGAAATTTGTAGCTGGAAGGCACCATGAAAAAGAACAAGACGACCTTTTACTTGATGGGGGTGTCTACACAAATTTATGTAAAGATATCCAACGGCATAAAGATGAAGCTCATAGTATGTGACTATGTATTGCATACACCACCCGTGACTACTGATGCAATGAAAGTTAATAGGAGTAGCAGATACAAAGTCAGCCTAACTTCAGATGAAGAATCGAGCTTCACTACCCATTCTTGGTTTCCTTGGATTGAGTACTTGTCAAGCAACACCTCCAAGACAACCAATATCAAAAGATCATCCATCTCGTCTCCATTTTATCAGCATTTTCCCTCTTATGGAACTCCAAATCAAAGTATAAGTGACAAGGCAGACCCTGGCAAAGAATTCATTGATGGTTGAGCCAAACTTAGATTTCAAAAACCCAAATGACAAGCAAATACTGTTACATTAAGTGTTAGACAGAAGTTCCAAGTAATGTCACCAAATGCTTCTTTCAAGTATTAGTGCTATTATACACTACATGACATTACAAACAACCCTCATTTCGCCACCCTGTCCTTATTACTCCCTACTTCTACTTATGGCTTTTGATTCAGTCTATTGCTCGACACTCAAACAATCAAGAGTTGGAACTTGGAATTGGCTATAACAGATAAATAGATATCAAGAAGAAAATTGTAAACCATCCCCATTGTTGACGCCTAAATTTCGTTTTTTTAATTAATTAGTTTTTTAATATTTATTTTTGCCTTTTTTGGATAATAAATAATAATAAAAAAGCAAGAAAAATAAAAAAGAAGCAGCCCATTGGGGCTGGGCCTTCGAGCCCAGCCCCTCCCCTCTTTTCTCTCTCGCACAAGCCCCATGGCCCGGCCCGCGCAAACCAGCCCAACTCCTTCTCTTCTTCTCCTTCTTCTTCCTTCTTCCATCTTCCCCTACGCCTCTGCAGCTCATGCGCACAGAGGACATCGACGTGCGAAGGACAGCCTACGGCCGAGGAGAGTAGGTCGACATTGGCCGGAGAGGATAAGATCTCAGGCGCCATCAATGCCGAGCACGCTTCGCTGGATAAGCTCAGATGGGACGCCAGTTCAACCGAGGAGGACCGTTCGGTGTGCGAAGACCGGCGGTTGAAGCTTCGTCGACCAATCGCCCCCTCGCCTATAAATAGCAGGCCACAAGCTCCGTCGAAGGACACGGCAAACTCGGAGATCTTCCCTTGAGAGACTTCAGGGAGAATCAACAAGCGAGCACGCGAGAGATCGGATCGCGAAACTTGAACGACCTCCCTCCGAGAGACTTCGGGGGAGGCCGGCGGCAAGCGAGCCCGAGGGGGAGAGATCCGAGCGGGTGGAGGCCGAGCGAGAGAGGAATCGGAGGGCGCCATGCCAAATCTGGGAAGCTGGAAGCTCTGCGCCACCGTTGCGACCGCTGCTCTGTTGCTACTGTTCCTCACCCCGACACCGTGCCGCGACTGACCCGCCAACGCCACACCGGATCTAAGAGTCGAGGGACTACCGTTGCTGCCCTGTCATTGTCACCACCACCATTCGCCGCCACCAGGTATCCGCCGCCTCCGGTTGCGTAGCCATTGCGCACCCCCCCTCTCTCGAAACCCATCCATCTCCGGATCTCGACCTCAGTAAATTAGGGGCCTTCATTGCGTCTCCTACCACCGCGCCACGAGCCCCGTCATCGATCCAGTTGAGTGGTCGACTGCCTCTGCTATCCGTCTGACCCCCTTCGTCCCTCATCAGCACTGCGAATCGCCAGATCTCGTGAACTCCATAAATCCGGGTCGGCGAAGGGGAAGGCGGGTTGAAGTCAGGCGGATCTGGGTTGGTGTTCGGGTAGGGTTCCGCGAACCGGGTCGCGGCTGTTAGGGGTGAGCGGTTCCCGGTTCCTTACAAGTTCCGCTTGGAACCTGGAACCTACCCTCGGGTACAGGTTCCTCATTTTTTGGAACCTGGAACCTACCCGTCAAAACCAAGAACCTGGAACCTACCCTGTCACAGGTTCCAGGGTCGGTTCCAGGTTCCAACAGGTTCCAACAGGAAAATTTGGAGAAATGTTATATGTTTTGAAGGAAAATTTAGCTCCTGCAGTAGCAGCCACAAACTGCTTGAGCTTCAAAGAAACAAATCCAAGTTCAATCATCTTCATGAAAACCTTGTTTGCATATTGCATGAGATTCACCAACAGGACCTAATTTGGAGAATTAAGCAATTTGTTGCAAATTCATTTGCTTAATATGCACTATACTGCTTTGGAATGATGAGAGTAATAGGAGAGGCATCCATGAAGCTTTAAATCTGCTGCAATATCATTATTTTCGGAAAGTAACACTATCTCTCTCATATGGCACTTCCACTGTATGTTACTTTGTATCTTGAAAACTTGACGAGTGTGTTATCTTAATTTCTCTATCACAGACACAATCCAGCAGAAGTTTGGTAATATAACCCTTTCAAATAGGGGACAAGGAAGCAGGTTAAATCCTCACTAAAATCAACACCACTATATCCAGAAGATACAGTTGAATTGAGTCTAGAATTTCCAGTACAAAATGACATCACACAAAACCAATCGAAAAGGATTAGGGTCAAATGACAAGTCATACTCTTACCACTCTAAAGACATCCACAGACCCCGATCCCATTCCTGAAAGCATCATTGCAACCTGTCATCATTCAAAAGAACCCTTTAGCAAGAAAAACAAAAGGCAAGGGTTGGACCAATCTAATCAATGAAAAGCAAAAGAAAGTGTCATAGACATCATCCTACGTTAAGGAAGACACTGTAATGGTCAACTGGACACAATCCTGTAGATTATAAAACTTACATTGACTCTCTCTACCCTGCGCATTTCATCTTCAAGAAGAGACAATTGTGCAGCAGAAGTCCAATGGATGCAATCAACCGGACTGAATTACAGAAGAATCTGATAAGTACAAATCCTCTGGCCATACTTTGACATTCAATGTAACTTTTGAAAATGCCAATTTAATATACCAACAAGTGAAAGAGCACAGAAAAGCCATGCCCTAATACCGACATCATAATGAAAAGAAACAATAGGAGTCGCACTCAAATGCATTTGATGTTGGGAGCAATTCATGGGAACCAGAGATGGCATTTAATAATAACTGGAAAGGCAACAGTGAAATTCCCGGATGACACAAATTATTCGAAGAAATCAATAAGTTCCACAGGAATCTAATTGGATATATCTACATGCAGCTGTATAGTAAGATCATTTTCAGCAATGCCAACATAATCATCATTGTCAGCTATAAAGATACAATTATAAAGGGAAAAGTCCATCCACAGAAAGCTACAACATTCCAACTAAAAGAAAAGGCAGAATCAGCAAACACATACCAACTATCAATTGCCTGCTGAACTAATTCAGGATTACCGCACTGGCTGTATACTCTAGCTCTTCCATAGTCTTCTTCAATTGCAAAGACATCAGGTGCTACATTGGCACAGTTTTTACAACCTAGGAGTACATAAAAGGTACTAGAAGTTTAAAGCATATACACTTTGTTTTGGCGTTGTACCTGAACGATTTTTTACAAAAATTAGGCCACAAAAAAAAAAATAAAATAAAAAGACGGCTTTTTTTGGACAAAACGTGAAGGAATTGGATATGAACCTGATGGTGTTGTCGGTCCGCATGCGAATCCAGTGAGGGATGGGCCTGTTCTGCCTCATCTTCTTCACCAGCTTCTTCTTGATCTGGCGACGGCGAGCACGCGGCGACGGTGGCGCGACGGCGACGAAGGCACGAGTCTCACGGCACCAACGGCGGCATGAACGGCGCACTGAAGACAGCGGCAGCCGCGGCTCAACCCACGGCCAAGGGGGGAAGAGCTCAGTTCGAGCGGAGGTGGTGACGGTTCGGAGCAACGATGGCCCGGACGGCCGAGCAAGCGGCAGCAAGAGGTGGTGATGGTGGCTTGGGGACGGACTGGCGCGGACCCAGCTCGTCGGGCTCAACGGCTTTTCTATTATTTTAAATAATATTTTAATAAATAAATAAATAAATAAATAAAAATAATTTATTTTCAAAAAATTCAAAAAATCAAAAAAGGGGATTTATTTTTGAAAATTATTAAAAAATACTAAAAAATGTTTTATTTTCCCTATTTTGGTTTTGGGCCCGGATTTATTTTTTTTAAAAAGAGAAAAAAAAAATATTTCATATTTTCCAAAAAATGCCAAAAATAACTTTAATTTAAATAAATAAAAATAATTTATTTTCAAAAAATAAAAACCAAAAAAAAATTGAAAAATATTAAAAAATACCAAAAAATCCTTTTTTTTCCCGATGTCATAAAAAAATGAAAAAACTTGATTTTCCCAAAAAATGTTTTTTTATGTCCAAAAAATCCCAAAAAATACAAATGCATGGAAAATTCCTCAAAAATCCAAAAAGCCTTAGGGTTTAAACAAGATTAGGTACCGAAAGGGCATTAGTGATTAACTAGTGTAATCAAGTCCCTGATCCTAATTTCTCTAGTTGCGCAGGAGCAAGTATTTCTCCCGATATTTCGCATGGGTTTCTAATCAACCCACTCTAAATTGATTAGTGGCGATTCCGTTTTAAAAATTAACTTATAGGTTAAAAACTTGAATCATTAAGTTGTGAATTTGTGGACTTAGGAGGGTCCGAGCCTAATAATAATAATAAAAAAAGCCCAACCATTAGCCTAGTTTAGGCGCTCGCCCCCGATTGCGAGCGCCGAAAAAAAAGAGGTCGCGACAGCTTGGCGACTCCGCTTGGGAAAATTTTTGAGGACTTAGGCCATTTTGTCTTTGTTTAAATGCTTTGCTAACTTTGGTTTTTTTCTTTTGTGTAGGGTAATAGCTTAGAGTTTTTTTATATATATATAAAATGTTTTGTGATTATAAATTGTTGTGCGTGCTTTACCGTTTTAATATTACACATGGCACACACAACCCGACCGCCGGACCTGAGTTGCCATAGGATTTCTAGGATGGTGTTAAGAAAGATACGACCTCGAACGCAAGACTGCAATGTAGAGGTTACCTTTCTTTTCCCCGAATTTCTTAGCCGAGGTTAGGAGAGTATGCTGCTAACGCGAGACTGCTACGGGTGGATATCCTTTTAATCTCAACAAACCTTCTCAGTTAGAAATCGAGCCACACATCCCATGCGCATGTCTTTGTGCTTGCAATTTTTCTTTAAAAGCAAAGTAATTTCTTTACTTTTACTCAGTCTTTTTTATTGGCCCATGGCAATTTAGGGTGAGCTTTTCGAGTCCCAGTTTATATGCGATGGGAAAAGACGATATCCAGTTTATTCCCGTTCCTAAAGCAGAGTTCTTTAGATGGTGGGGTCAATTGGACCAATATGCCCAAGAGCGCGTGAAAGCCAAAGTCGGTCATCTCCTATCATTGATTCAAATCACTGTTCATCCTGAAGTCATACAAGCCATGGCGCATTTCTGGTGCCCGAAGATAGTTACTTTTATGTTTGGTAGATTTGAGCTAACCCCAACTCTAGAAGAGTACAACATCATCACTGGAATGCCTCTCGAGAATAAGTTTGTCAGGCCATCGACATGCATCATCCCGTTGCGTGGGTTAGCGCGACTTTTAAGAACTGAAGTTCATATCATGAGGCAAATTCTTGAAAACAACCATAATCCCTACCCACTAGAATTTATGAATGCCTGTTTTCAAAATCAGCCTATAACCCAAAAAAGTGAGATTTTCCTCCTGGCTTTTTTCGGGCTCATCATTTTCCCTCATCAAAGAAATGTCATAAGTCCTAAGATGGCATCGATAGTTGATTAGATCTTGAGGGGGCAAAATTATGTCAACATGATTTTAACTGAAACATTCTTGTCATTTAATCGTTTAAAAAAAAAATAGAAAAAATCATGCGAGTCTCTCCGGAAATTTTACAAGTCTGGTTCTTTTCTCACCTCAGCGAATTCCGAGACTTCATGCAATCGTCTGAAACGAATGATTTCGAAAATCCATTACAAAAATTTATGGTTTTAGGACCATACATTCCCAATCAAAGCTGTTTAAATTGGATAAACTTCCTAAGAGACCCAGCTCCTGAGGCATTCCAATGGTGTGCTGGTTGGTTCCATGAAAAGAGAGCTCGCTTCGCTTACAAACGCTGCCGCCCAATTCCGTTGCTCGGCCTCACTGGCGCCATTCCCTATTACCCATATCGGGTGGCACGACAATATGGAGCCCTTCAAGAGATCCCACCGCCTTTCAGGAGGATGATCCCTCCAGTTTTTTTCAACACAAGCTGTGACTATGCATTCGAAATTTCTATCGCTGAGGAAACCTGGGACAAGTGCCATCGCAAAAGGATCGTGGTACCTGAAGGGCTTGAGGGAGAAGAAAAAGCCCAGCACGCCTCTACGTCTTACATCCACAACCATCATATCCCGACAAAATGGAAGGCATTGGTCCCTCACTTAATCAACGAGAGCAACCAGCATGAGCAAGTAGAGCTTATGCAAAGGGATTTGGGAATAGACTGGATACATATTTCAGAGTCAGTCCAAGGAAGCAGGAATCCTCGCAAGAACAAGGCTCCCCGTCGCATATAAATTGGCAATCGTGTGCCCCTTAGTGTTAATATTGTGAAAGTTTTGTCCCATTGTTTAGAGACTTTTATTTAATATCTAGTATTTCATTCTGTCATTTCAATTTCAAGTTTTAGATATTAGAAGTCTACGGTCTATAAAATCCTCTTTCGATAAATAAAAAAGTAGTTAGACCATTGCCATGGGTCAATTTTTGTTTACTTTCGTGCTCATTCATTGTTTTCGCAACAACAGGTAATTATGAATCGCCGGCCACTAATCACTCATGAATGGCCTCATGCAATAGGGCCTGATCAGAATTGTGTACAAAATCGCCTCATTAACATTGAAGACGGCGTAGGAAAGATGTCCATTGTCCTTCAACAATTCTCAAAGCAAATGGAATCCACTCAAGTTGAGCCCAACTCCGTAGCCGTTTTAAGCACCGTCATGACACCCACGAATTTGCCAGAGAATAACCAACACCGTAGACAGTTTGGAAAGATCATGAAAATGTTAAACTAGCTGCAGGGGCAGCATCCCATGGACCTGTCCAATTACGCCAGCATTGAGATCCCTGAAAAATTCAAAGCACCTGAATGCGAAAGGTATGCTGATACCTCCCGCCTAGAGACCTACTTGTAGGCCTACCTGGTCCGAAGGATGATTCAATTATACCGATCGAGCTTGACTGGCCCTGCCTTGTGATGGTACATTGTTAGGAAGATTAGTCCCCTTAAAACCTGGAGGGAACTAATTCATGTTTTTCACCAAAAATATAATATTGACATCACCCCTGACATCACCTTGCCCTATGAAGAACCGATGATCACGGAGCACAAGGAGCCGTTAGTCACTGAGATAGGAGAGGAACATGTCAATGAAGCCTTGCGGGCGACTGAGCAGTATCATGTTACTGAAAAATTTCCCACTAGGAAAGGCAAGGAGCCTTTGTACGAGATCATAGACTCAGAGCCTATTCAAGAGTGGGGCACGACTAGACAACTCCCCAAGCTTACACCAAGAGCTAGGGTCCAAAGAAAACCAACCCCTATCAACCTGGAAAGTAAATCAGATAGTGAAACTCTAATGTCTCTCACTTCCCTTGACAGAATCGAGTTGGCAAAAGGAAGGGCCTTACTCAAAAGGTCTAGACCATAAGCCAAGAAAAGAAAGCCTAAGCAGATCAATTCAGCATCTACCGACGAGCCACCGTACCAAAGCTTCGAGCATTCCCAAGAATACAGTTTTGAAGGCTACCATCCCCTAGAGTACAACCCTAAAGACTTCTCGTCCCTAGAATACAATCCCAAGGACTTCCAGCATTATTTCGATGAAACTAACGATTCATCGTATAACTGTTTCCTACTCTCACCCGGGGATGAAGGCCCGTTAGAAGAGGAAATGTACGTCTTTATCCGCTACGATCCTAACGAACTACTAAGCTCGTCCTCTGACCATGAGGATAGCTTCAATACTTCATCCTCATTCGGAAATTTTGACCCAGAAGAAAGCAATGGGGTAATCTCGGTAGAGTACAACTTCCCTAAAATAGAAAAATTCACCACTACAACGAATATGCAGTGGGAAAACCAGTGGCCTAACCAAGACATACCAAGCTCGTCTTGCCCTCGTAGGATCATGACCCCCATAGAAATGTGGATACCCAATCTCTGCAAGTATAACGGCACGACTTGCCCCGTGGCCCACTTACAGTACCTCCATGCTGAAATGAATCGGTACTATGGCCCGATGTCATTCACAACTCAGGCCTTCCAAGAAAGTCTTACGGGGTCTGCATTATAATGGTTCATCACAGCAAATATCTACCTCATGAGAGATTGGAATGAGCTGTCTTCTACATTCCTGCTTCAGTATCAAAGCCAAATTGGGACTAAAATGCCTTGTCAGAACTTGGTTCACTTCAGAAGAAGACTAATGGAGGATTTCCGAGCATATGCAAGGAGGTGGGAGGCTTTTATGATGCAAACTTACCCTCAACTGGCCGAAGAAGAAATGATAAAGCTGTTCATAAGGGTTTTACCTGGCAAGCATCATTGTTGGTTGCATGGGTTGCACTTCCATAGCTTCAATGAAGTGGTCCTTTCATGCGAATACTTCGAGTCTATTGGAAGCGAGGAACTCAAAGGCGCTTGATTTCGGAACCAACACTATCAAAGTGCTCCTTTTTCATAGGAGTTTTCGTGGGTTTTACTTGTTTTTATAATTTCATGTTTCTCATCCTGTGTAGTGTGCTATTGTTGTATTTTCCATTCCAGTAATCTAATATATAGTTATAATATTTTGTTTTGAGAGTATGAGGCGGTATTCCAAACCAGCCCGGTGATGCTATCCAACCATGGAAAAAAATATCATCCAAGGAGAATACTGAGGGCTGGGCTTCCTCATGCTTTCTTTCCCCCAAAGATATATACTTTTGAAAACAAAAAATGTTTCATTAGCAAAAGCTTTCGTCAAAAGAAGATGTTAAATTTAATCATGTTTGTTTTTCTGACTCACTCACTTCATGTCTCAGAAGATCATTCTCATCCCCTTTGACTTAGTGTGACAGGGGGCATTTGAAACAAGTGCATCATGTGAGCTCGCCAAATTCACCCTGCCAAGAAAACAGGGGCAAACAGGAACAATCATTCCATCCAAATAAGGTAAGTTCTCTGAATATAATTTTGGAAATGATGTCTTCTATTTTCTATTTACAGGAAACAAAAGATAGGAAGTAATAGGTACAGGCATACGATTGAAATCAAGCCGTCCCCAGGAGCTCTGTGCACTCCACCTTGCTCCTGCCCAACTCCTTCTCAAGCTGGAGCAATATCTTTTCCCCACAATATGCCCGAGCAACTAGATGCTAGGTTTCATTAATGGGATTTCCAGCTTTGACAAGCCAAGAAGCGCAGAAAAGGAATTTCTTCTTTTCCTTTGAATTGACTACTGTCAACAGGGAGAAAATCCAGACAGTTGAAGCGATCTCTAGCCCCTATTTAGACAATGACTTAGGGCCTAGAAACCTCACTTCGTGCTCCAGATGCATGCTCTCCCAAGAAGTGATTGCCATCAGAGAATTAGAGACAAAAGAAGAAATTCCACAGAAGGAAGGCGTTGAAGATGAATCAACGACTAGTAATCATGCATACATGCTCACAAATGAGGAAGGCCAATTGAAGGATACATTGAACTATGCCAAGATAAAGGGCCATCATCGACATTCAAATATCCTTAGGAGCTAGCACAAACAAACTCTGGGGAAAGGTAATTCGGTATCGTTTCCAATACTCCCACTATCTGAACCTGCTTTGACGTATTTTCCCTATTTGACAAGGAGCATCACAACTCAAGAACCAAACTCAATGGTTAGGTTTGACAAATCAATACTGGCCAAGCTAGTATACAGAAATGACCTGCATCGAATTCACTTGACTTCGTGTAAAGCGACGTGCCATCCATAAGCCAATTAAGGAGAATAATTGACCTGACAAAGTGGAAGACACGAGACTTCATGTCCTCCTTGTACTCCAGGTCCACTTAATCGTTTGCAAACCAGTGAAGGGTAATGTTGTATCGCTTCCAGTTGTTTAACTTCTGAAAAAAAAATCGTGACTAACATGCTCTCTCTTATCTTTTATAGGATCACCTAACTGTCAAAAATGCGGATAACAAATCAAGGAAAGACATGCCAAACTCTGATAGGCTCTCCTAAGCAAAATGGCGTCCTGAGTAATCACCAAAGCAAATGACAAATATCCTTCAGGCCTCAACTCACATTTGATTTTGGTTAGACTAATTGATCTACTTGTACATCTTCTCTTCTATAAGGGCAAAAGCAGAGAT
Organism: Eucalyptus paniculata subsp. matutina; assembly: GCA_017140255.1. Classification (NCBI taxonomy): domain Eukaryota; kingdom Viridiplantae; phylum Streptophyta; class Magnoliopsida; order Myrtales; family Myrtaceae; genus Eucalyptus; species Eucalyptus paniculata. The sequence goes on along the minus strand of CM029437.1, from coordinate 56,729,061 downwards.
GCCCGATCAAATTCCCAATTCTTGGCTAATCATTCATGTGTCATATCCCTAATCAATAGGGACAACCATCAACACCCCTTTGTGAATAACCTTTTTGATGTTCAAAATTTAACAATATTATTCTGTTGACCCTAAAGCTATCAATAGGGTCTTTGTTTGAACCATTCATTTGTTTTAAGAGTACAAACTCTCTCATGTTTAAAATACTACATGCCTTTTCCAAATGGATTTTTGCATGATGATTTTGTCTAGCTAGATCACTGATTCCATCAAGGATTATTAGAATAGACAACTAAGTGAAGAATACAAGATTAATTGAGCATGCTGGATGAGGCGCGTCAGAATGATGAAAGGCAAGCCATATCCTACACACAGTCCCCATCTATACACTTGTGAGATGAGCGTAGAAGATTCCATAACTGCAGGGTAAAGAGTTCTCTCGCGAATGGTACGATAACCAAAACAGTGAGAGGTATTTCATTACTCACCCCATTGAGCCTCATACACTAACAAATTTCTGTCATACCCCCGTCAAGAACCACCCCACACTGGGGCAAGTCAAAGGCAAGTCAACATCACAAGGTGAGAAGAGAGATAGAAATTTTCTTGCTCGCACTTATATCAATCTTCGGGTGTCTTTATTGCATATGAACACTCACGTTAATTTAAGTGCCCTAGAATGACGAAGAGCAATTCTTTCTCTACGCACTTGTATTCATTGTACAACCCAAGTGAGTCTGTAATTTTACCTTCACATTGAGACAAAACAGAAGTCATTATCATAGGCTAGAGTGCTGGCTGAAGATGAAGACTCAAGAGTCTAATAACGGCACTTTGATTGAACTTGCCTAGGCTAGTTCCTCCAACGACAAGAAAAAGCAGGGCATAAAAAAGTAGTGTACCTGGTAAAAAGCAAGGTCAATGCCCATAGGTAAAGAACTGGAATAAAAAATAGGGGCATAAAAAAGCAGTGTCCCTGGTAAAAGCAAGGCCAATGCCCCTAGTCAAAAATACAGCCAAGAAAATGTCGCTGTTGTAGAACCTCCATTTGACAGTGAGAAGAAAGACCAGTGACAAATGCCAAGACAGTCACTAACTCTCACCCTCTCACATGTGAGCCAAGTCTATGTTACATTCCCATTGTAAAAGTCTCTTCAGACCAGGGCACTTCAATTAACGTAGGATTTCATGTGTACATAAGTATTGCTCGAAGAAGTACGAGCAAGATTACTCTATCCATTTTCATAGGATTCTTGACTTGCAAACCCGGAGATGATCGTGCGGCACTTCATTCATGAGCCTTGACCTCGACGGTCCCATTTGATGAGCTGTTGACCAAGTCATCATCACAATTTCTATAAAGACCTCTTACATTGGTAAAGTTGTACCGTTTGCGAGAATACTCGGACCCCTATTGACATGACGATAGTGAGATAGTGTGGTCCTTATAAATCCTGCATCAATGGTCATGATAGCCTTTTCCATGAGAGTGAGCGGAAAGTCCTTTCAGACTAAAAATCCCTCATCTGGCATACTCAAAACATCTACATTCTAAATGAAGGTTGTCTTTCAAAATCTTCCCGAGTGGAAATCATATGATGCAAAACTGACAAAATTATCATGCATGAATCCCATTTTGAACTCATGAATTTACAGCATATACAATCATGTGTGCATATTGTGCAAATAGCAAACATACTCTTAGAGATCAAAGATATTGCCAGGTAAGCATATCTCTATCCCCATTTATCTTAAAGTATCTACCACTGTCCAGGTACTCTCTTATTGACACTCAACCTATTTAAGTCGTCATTTGAGTTTGGGTGCTTACTGCTGTCTAGGTATCCCCATTGTCTTTGAGTACCGGCCACCGTTCGGATACTCCCTTTTCCTGACACTCGACTTATTCGAGTTGTCCCCAGAGTATTGATACTTGTGACTGACCAAGTATACCTTTATCGTTGAATACCTACTGCTGTCTAGGTATCCCCATTGTCTTTGAATACCAACCGCCGTTCGGATACTCCCTTTTCCTAACACTCGACCTATTCGAGTTGTCCTCAGAGTATTGATACTTGTGACTAACCAAGTATCCCTTTATCGTTGAATACCTACTGCTGTCTAGGTATCCCTATTGTCTTTGAGTACTAGCCACCGTTCGGATACTCCATTTTCCTGACACTCGACCTGTTCGAGTTGTCCCCAAAGTATTGATACTTGTGACTAACCAAGTATCTTTTGGAATACCTACTGCTATCTAGGTATCCCCATATCGTCAAGTACCCACCATTGTCCAGTGCCTACTCAGGTATGCTTTCTTACAATTGGACCAACTGAGTGGTCCCAGGACGTATCATTAAATACTTATGTTCATCCAAGTATTCTAGTACTTTGTACACTTGCTTCTACCCAGGTGTTCCACCCCTTTTAAGTGCCTACAACAATCCAGGTAAGCCTCATACCACATTCAAGTTTATAATACCAGGAGGTGAGAGACCTTCACGAATATCTCAGGTACACCCTTGATATTCCCAATTACCAGGAGGTGAGAGACCTTCACGAATATCTCAGGTACGCCCTCGAAATTCCCAATTATCAGGAGGTGAGAGACCTTCATGATTATCCAAAGTACGTCATTGATATTCCCATTACTAGGAGGTGAGAGACCTTCACAAATATCTTAGGTACGCCCTTGATATTCCCAATTACCAGAAGGTGAAAGATCTTCACGAATATCTTAGGTACGCCCTCGATATTCCCAATTACGAGGAGGTGAGAGACCTTCATGAATATCCAAGGTACGTCTTCAATATTCCCATTACCGGGAGGTGAGAGACCTTCACATATATCTCAAGGTACGTCCTCGATATTCCCATTACCAAGAGGTGAGAGACCTTCACAAATATCTCAGGTACGCCCTTGATATTCCTAATTGCCAGGAGGTGGGAGACCTTCACGAATATGCAAGGTACGTCCTCGATATTCTCAATTATCAAGAGGTGAGGGACCTTCATGAATATCCTAGGTATCTTCCAACAAATTGATGCCCAGAGAAAGGTCAGCGCATCTCCCGAGAAAGGTCGGGTACCAACCGGTGTCCTCGACTGAGGTCAGACACCCTAACAAATCGATGCCCTGAGAAAGGTCGGTGCATCTCCCGAGAAAGGTCGGGTAACAACCGGTGTCCTCGATTGAGGTCAGACACCCCAACAAATCGATGCCTTGAGAAAGGTTGGCACATATCCCGAGAAAGGTCAGGTAGCAACCGGTGTCCTCGACTAAGGTCAGACACCCCAACAAATCGATGCCCTGAGAAAGGTTGGCGCATCTCTCGAGAAAGGTCGGGTACCATCCGGTGTCCTTGATGATGATTAGACACCCCACAAACAGATGTCACGAGAAAGGTCGGCACATCCCCCGAGAAAGGTCGAGTAAACAACTTATTGCTCTAACAGGCAACTGAAGAAAGGTTTGGGTCCTAGGAAGGCAATTCCCCGTCAAGGCGATCGAAAAAAGGTTCGGATCCTAGACAAACGACTTATTGCTCTAACAGGCGACCGAAGAAATGTTCAGGTCCTGAGAAGGCAATTTCCCATCAAGGCAACCGAAGAAAGGTTTGGGTCCTAGACAAACCACTTATTGCTCTAACAGGCGACCGAAGAAAGGTCCGGGTCCTGGGAAGGCAATTCCCCGTCAAGGCGACCGAAGAAAGGTTCGGGTCCTAGACAAACCACTTACTGCTCTGACAGGCGACCCAAGAAAGGTTCGGGTCTTGGAAAAGCATTTTCCTGTCAAGGTGACCGAAGAAAGGTTCGGGTCCAAGACAAACTACTGATTGCTCTAACAAGTGACCGAAGAATGGTTCGAGTTATAAAGAAACAGCTTCCTCATGTCACTAGGTAAGATGATACATTGATACTTGCCAAACTTGGGGTTCACACCCTCTATCACTCACTCCCGATAAGTAATTACAGGCATCTTCTTATCTGTTTTAGTATATGTAAAGTTATATTGCTCTTTTCCTGCATAGAATAATAAGTCCCAAATAAAATATAATCTACTACGAGTGCATGGATAAAATTTAGGCATCAGTTTGTCTTTGAAAGCAACCTCTGCGAACTCACCTTCAAAGAGGGGCAGCTGTTGATGCCTAAATTTCATTTTTTTAATTAATTAGTGTTTTTATATTTATTTTTGCCTTTTTCGGATAATAAATAATAAATAAAAAAGCAAGAAAAACAAAAAAGAAGCAGCCCATTGGGGCTGGGCTCGAAGCCCCTCCCCTCTTTTCTCTCTCGCACAAGCCCCATGGCCTGACCTGCGCAAACTAGCCCAGCCCCTTCTCTTCTTCCATCTTCCCCTATGCCTCTGCAGCTCACGCGCATAGAGGACATCCGACGCGCGAAGGACGGCCTACGGCTGAGGAGAGTAGGCCGACGTCGGCCGGAGAGGATAAGATCTCAAGCGCCATCAATGCCGAGCACGCTTCGCTGGATAAGCTCGGATGGGACGCCGGCTCAACCGAGGAGGACCGTTCGGTGCGCGAAGACCGGCGGTCGAAGCTTCATCGACCAGCCGCCCCCTCGCCTATAAATAGCAAGCCACAAGCTCCGTCGAAGGACACGGCGAACTCGGAGATCTTCCCTTGAGAGACTTCAGAGAGAATCAACGAGCGAGCACGCGAGAGATCGGGTCGCGAAGCTCGAACGACCTCCCTCCGAGAGACTTCGAGGGAGGCCGACGGCAAGCGAGCCTGAGGGGGAGAGATCCGAGCGGGTGGAGGCCAAGCGAGAGAGGAATCGGAGGGCGCCATGCCAAATCTGGGAAGCTAGAAGCTCTGCGCCACCGTTGTGACCGCTGCTCTGCTGCTGCTGTTCCCGCCCCAACGCCATGCCGCGACTGACCCGCCAACGTCGCACCGAATCTGAGAGTTGAGGGACTGCCGTCGCTGCCCTGTCATTGTCACCACCACCATTTGCCGCCACCAAGTATCTGCCGCCTCCGGTTGTGTAGCCATCGTCGCACCCCCCTCTCTCGAAACGCATTCATCTCCGGATCTCGACCTCAGTAAATCGGGGGCCTTCGTCACGTCTCCTACCGCTACGCCACGAGCCCCGCCGTTGATCCAATTGAGTGGCCGGCTACTAGTTGCGGCGTCGCCGCCGTCGGACGCCAGGCTGCTGTCCGTCTGACCCCCTCCATCCCTCATTAGAGCCGCGAATCGCCAGATCTCGTGAACTCCAGAAATCCGAGTCGGCGAAGGGGAAGGCAGGTCGAAGTCGGGCGGATCTGGGCTGGCGTCCGGGTAGGGTTCCGCGAACCGGGTCGCGGCTGTGAACCGGGTCAGAGAGCGGGTCGGGCGTGGGTTTGAATCAGGTAGGGTTTCCGCCTGAGACAGGCCTGTGCGCGTGGGCCGGGTAGCCTTTGGGCCGAGGTTTTTATAAAAGTGGGCCTATTTTGGTTTTGGGCCTGGAGTTTTTTTTTTTAAAGAGAAAAAAACAAGTCGGGCCCGTCTGCGTTTCGGGTCAACAACCCTGGCCGGACCCAACCCGCAGACCCGACCCGAGTCGGCTTTTCTATTATTTTAAATAATATTTTAATAAATAAATAAATAAAAATAATTTATTTTCAAAAAATCAAAAAATGATTTATTTTCGAAAAATATTTAAAAATAGTAAAAAAAATGTTTTATTTTCCCGAAAAAAAAATCAAAATATTTCATATTTTCCAAAAAAAATGCCAAAAAGACTTGTATTTTCCAAAAAATACCAAAAAAAAAAATCCAAAAAGTCCTTTTTATGTCCAAAAAATGAGAAAAGACCCAAAAAATGTTTTTCCTCCCTACAAATGCATGGAAATTCCTCAAAAATCCAAAAAGCCTAGGGTTTAAACAATATTAGGTACAGAAAGGGCATTGGTGATTAACTAGTGTAATCAAGTCTAGGATCCTAATTTCTCTGGTTGCGCAGGAGCGAGTATTTCTCCCGATATTTCACATGGGTTTCTAATCAACGCACTCCAAATTGATTAGTGGTGACTTCGTTTTAAAAATTAACTTACAGGTTAAAAACTTGAACCATTAAGTTGCGAATTGGTAGACTTAGGAGGGTCCAAGCCTAATAATAAAAAAAAAAAAAAAAAAGCCCAACCATTAGCCTCCTTTAGGCGCTCGCCCTCGATTGCGGGCGCCGAAAAAAAAGAGGTCACGACACGAGATTATTAATTGACAAATCACGTGGAGAGATGCTTCCTTTCTAAAGTCCATTCTACGCATGAAAATCAACTCATTGCATACAAAATCAACCTATATCACATTCAGCAATCGCAGCAAACTAGATGGTCTTTTTGGAGGCACCCCATTCGGAGACCCATAGAACACCACCGGAGAAATATGCACCCCTCGCCATTGGCTGAACTCGCATGCTCTAATTGTTATTGAACCGAGCTGAGAAGTTACCAACGGAAACCCAATCATCATTCGCCCGGACAAGCACTAAATATGCAGCTTGAGTCTCATAGCAATAGAAAGCTGGTTAAAACTCGACGAATTGTGCTTCCTCAACATCAGCCTTAGTGGGATTCTTTGATGGCAATAAACCGTGTCATCTACGAAGACATGGAAATAAATTTTTTCTGTCGACCCGGAAAAATCTAACTATAGCGAAAAACAACAGCCAACATCGCCCATACTTTCTCGGTGCAAAGCTGAATGTCTGTTGCCTCATCACGCCTCTGTCCTGGTGATCCCGGCCTGAGAGCATTCATTGTTGAACCTCCATGCATGGAGCTTCCCTCCCGCCATTTCCTTCTAAACCCTTTCCTCTCTCTCATGGCCGCTTCTGATCAAATCGATGAACAAATGCCACGGAGAGAGCACGGAACGGGCAAAACAGAATCAACCGCGGCATATATATGCATTCCACGAGGATGTCCTTCAATCAATGGATCGCCAGCGTTCCCCTTTAAAGCATACCCCACACACCGAACGCAGTGACAGGCATTTCAGACCCAATCCGCCATGTGCAGTTCGAAAGTTCGCCCGAATCCTCCACCGGGGAAGGAAATTAGCAAATCTATTCGGGAAAAGCAAGAATAGACGAAGCAAATGCTTTGAGCATGCGAATGCGCTGGGAATGAAATCGAGAGAAGGAGAAAGTACTGGGAGGAGACATGCCGTACTTTTTTCTTTTTTTTTTGCTAACAAGAAAACATATATCCAGATATTTTCATGAAAATCAAACTGCGCGTTAAGACTCAAAAAAAAAAAAAATCCAGATACTTTCATGAAAATCAAACTGAGCAGTAAAATCCCCCAGGGAGAGTTCATATTCCTAGGCAATAAATGGTACTACCATCTCTTTCACCGAAAATGGGAATTTACCCAATGAGAAAATATTTTTCACCGATAAGTTTGATCTTGTTTTTTTTTTGTAAAATGGGTTTCGCGTCTATCTTGAACAAGATTTTACTAGGTTTGAAATTTTAAAGTAAATGAAAGATGAGTGAATTTAAGGTATGGAAAAAGTAAATGCATGAAGGTCAAAATGAAATTGCCGGAATAACCTTAATTGACTTGATGTCAGAGTATTCAGAGAGAGATATTACAATACATACACGGGTATTTATAATCTATAAAGTAATGGTTACATATAAGCGGTTACTACCCGCACTAATAACCACGACTGCGTTCTCCGACATTTTAGGCTCTATTTCCACACGTCAATGACCCATATCCATCAAAATTATAATTTTTCATCTCACTGAGGTCACTGCCACTTGATGCTGGTATTGTCATTCGCCATTTACTTAAGCGTGCACTCTTGTGTAATCTCTTTGGCCAACACAGGGTAAAATTCATGGCGAGTTACCACTCCTTTGCTTTGTCGCTAAGCCATGGTACTTGTTGATAATTCCCTGCTCGTTTTTTATTACCCTCTGGTGTAGGTGTCGATTAACTCATGTCCTTCAAATCTCTGCTAGTATCACTCTTGATCAACCAATCACGTCCCATCATTTATCGACGACAAAGAGTTGGTTATTTTTTTTGTATACACACTTTCACACCACCTTTTTCTTTGCAAGTTGGTTTTATCCTTTTAATTCTAGCAGAAGTGTTCGATATTTAGCTACTGGCCATTGATAGTCATCTCCTAAAGTCCCTTTCTGATTCCAAGTTCGAACGATGATGTTTGGTGATCCAATTAAGTTCACTCTTCTTAATTAAAATTTTACGAGAAGAAATTGTCCATATAAAATTGAATTTGAATACGTGTTTGACCTCTCAACCCATGCATGGCAATTTACTACTTGTCCAGAATAACGACCAAGTCATTTTTTTTTTTTTTGGTATAATGTAAGAATATATTGATTTTTAAAACAAGAAGCTATACAGCTGTATAGCAAGGAGACTCGGCACCAAAAACTTACACTCATGATGACATATAAGTCAAAATGAGTGGAAGGGTGTCAAGAAAGAGAAGCTACAAACAGCAAAGGAACGGCAACAAAGCTGCCAACCAGCAGCAAAAGAAAACAGCCAAATAGGAAAAAAATTCAACCTTGATGGGTTCACTTTGACCAACAGGCTCTATATTATCAAAATATTTAAATATTAAAAAAGGCATTCATTTAACAAATTAAACTTTTAAACAGCTAATAGTGGTCGCATAAAATTCTAATGGTTATCAGAGCATGAGGTGTTTGTCAGCGTAATTAAAATATTAAAGCATACATTCATTTCTACTAAATTCTCACATAGTATCAGAGTTAAAGATCCCGAGTTTAAATCTTTCCGGGCCCCATTTGCATCCCCAATTAAATATGTACAAAAGACTAAAATAAGCTTGAGAAGGAGTATTGGTGTAATTAAAATATTAAACCACACCTTTAGTTTAAATCTTTTCAAGCTCCATTTATCTCATCAATTAAATATATCCAAAAGACTAGATTAAGCGTACGAGGGAATACTAGTGTAATTAAAATATTAAACCATGCCTTCAGTTCAAATCTTTCCAGATCCAATTTTCCTCATTAATTAAATATGTCTAAAAAACTAGACTAAGTGTGAAGGGGAGTATTAGCGTAATTAAAATATTAAACCACGCATTTATTTGACAGTTTTAGTTTTTAGAATAGTTGGTAGCAATCCCATACAATTTAACAAAGGACAAATTATTATTCCCATAGTAGATTAAAGACTGTCAACTAATTATTTCTTATATATGTATAGTCACTATGGTGTAATTGCTAATTAGGTGATATGGTCCACTGTTCATATTTAGAGCCTAAATTAATTACATTGCACCAATGCCAAAACAAGAACTAATAAAAAGAGGAAATGTTTCATGAGCAAATTAGTGGCAACACCTAGCTACCTCAATCAATAGTTCACCAATTGAGGAACAGATGATCGGGAAACATTTTTGGAAATCAAATTAGTCTAAGATCTGTCAATAATGATTAATGATGTCAACATCCCTTAGCTAGTAACATTCACATTTTCATATATATACACGCATGTACATACACAAAGTTCACTTCTCAAGAGTCAATACAGACAAATTGCCGGGGATAGACTTCTATAAATTGCTTTTGGGTCTCTTCAGTTTAAGATAAAATAGCAAGCAGCTCTGATACATACCCCAAGCAAGCTATATATGAATCCTTAGCCCATTGGCTTCACCTATCAAGGTCAAATAAATATTTAAATAAATAAACAAGACGATTGATTTCATTGATTAAAATAAATGTGAATCAAAAAATCAACAATGAAATATTTAATGTCATTGAAGTTGCTGCAAGTTTGCTTCTTCAAAGCAACTTCTATATACATTCTAGTACCATTGCGAATTGGCAAGTGTAAGTCCGTTGTCTGATTGTCTAGCAGTGCTCAAGGATTTGCCACAGACGTTATTGGCTTCTTCAAAATGCTCATGCAGGATAATTACTCTCTCTATAAAGAAAAAGGTTGCTGTGTATAGCTTTAGATAAGTACAGAGCTAAGGTTTCAATATGAACTAGCCAAGTGAATGCGTCCCCCCCTCACCAGCAAAAAAAGTGGAGATGACCAAGACTAACTTGGTCTTTTGTTGATTGGCTCACTTCAAGATCAAAGCAACTTTATTGATCATGTGATGCACGGGGTGAAGATGATGAGACAATTTCGTTGGCAAAAATATTACATGAAATGCAGTAAAATAGAGTATTAGTAAATTGAAAGATGAAAATGATAGTTTGTATCATATCATTCGTTGCCACTCTTAATTATTCTTTAGCTCCTGTTGGTGATGAACATTTATGGCCAATATATTGAGGAGATGGTATAAGGAGTCAAGTTGGACTGAAAGTGTGTTTGTTTCATGGAAAACTTCATAATATAAGAAATTACTTTTCAAGAAATCATTTCCCTGGAAAATGTTGTCTCCTTTTCAAGATAAGGAATTCATTTTCTTAATTATAATTTACTGTAAATGGTTTTTCCGTCAACTAATGATTTTGTAGCAAACTAAATGCATGAAAATCTAGAGAATCAAGTTGCAAAAAATTCTTTCACTCAAACAAAAGCACCTTAAGCCCATCTTCAATCTAGAGCTTATCCGGTTTAACTTCCCCCGATGGCTGTGTGACTTGACTTCGATATGAGGTGAATCGGTGATCTTTTTTATTAGATTTAGAGTAAGGATGGGAAGTTATTGCAGGACGCGCAATTGCTTTAGGAGTTTCTAACGTTGTGGGATTGAGGAAATGTGGAGCGACTAGAGTGGGGATCCTGCATGAATTCCATGGGCCATGGAAAGAAATCTCAGGAGGTTAAATAGAAAGAACGCAAAGAAAGAGGAGACATCAAGTCGTGCCAAACCTCTGCTAAATTTTATTTCGAAGCATTTTCTTTTTGAGCCAATGTCTTTCATTGTAGTTTTAATTTTAAAGTTTGTTATTCTTGATGTGCATTGCAAATACCAATGTAGCTTTTATTCTAGAGCATCAGTGTGCCTGTAATTTTAAGGATATTTCAATTTTGGATAAATATAATTTTATTTTTTTGGCGATTTTGATTCCTGTGCTTACACTCTCATTTTTAATTTCAGTGTTTTGTTTGGTCAATAAACATAATTTTTTTATCATAGACAAAGTCTTTTAGACAAAGATAAAGTATTTGGGATACGCATTTTTTATTCCGACTTTTTGTGTTGCTGCTTTCTACGACAACATTATTGCGCTCCATAGGTGATCTACTCCAGGACGCACTCCGCGAATTATACAGACATAACAGAAAAAAGGATTTCAGAAGATACATCTAAAAGAGTATACATTGTACACCGCTAAAATGTGATCAACCTGCTTGTAGTTATAACAAAAATCAGGATGCGCGGACCCCTGGAATGCCTTAACTTTGGCCAAAGAGACACTTAAGTGCCATAATTTACGAAAGGTACACTTAAGTGCCAAAATTGGAGTAAAAGGGATCACTTGAGTGCCAATCCGGCCAAAATCCGGTCAAAATGTTGACGTGGCACTTTTCCGGCGAACCGAGCTCAAAATAATGCCGTTTTGCACGCCGACGTGGTCAAAACGGCGTTGTTTTGGCTGACGTGGCAAAAAAAAAAATAATTAAATTTATTTAAAATATTTAAAAATAATAATTTTAAAATTAAATTTAGTTAAAATATTTTAAATTAATAATTTTAAAATTAAATTTAGTTGAAATATTAAAAAATTAATAATTAAAATTTAAAATTAAAATTTAAAAAAAAAAAGGAAAGGGGGAGGCGGCTGAGGGATTAGCCCTCAGCCGCCGCCGCCGCCGCCGGAAGGGCCGGCGACGGCGGGGGAGGGTCGGCCGGGGTCGCCGGGCCCTGGCCAGGGGTTGGCGACCCCGGCCGACCGGCGGGGGGAGGGTCGCAGCCCTCGCCCAAATCCGGCGAGGGTCGACGGCCCTCGCCTGGCCGGGCCAAGGGCCGCCGCCCGCTGGGGCAACCCCCGGCAGCCCTCGCCCAGATCCGGCGAGGGCTCGCGAGCCCTCGCCGCCGGTCGGCCGTGGTCGCCGACCCACAGCGGGCCGCGACCCCCGGCCGACCCTCCCCGCCGTCGCCGGCCCTTCCCGGCGCGGCGGCGGGGCAATGGCGGCGGCAGGCCGAGGGCTAATCCTCGGCCCGCCTCCCCACCTTTCCTTTTTTTTTTTAATTTTTTTTATTTTTTTATTTTTTTAAATTTTTAAATATTAATTTTTTTAAAATATTTCAACTAAATTTAATTTTAAAATTATTATTTTTAAATATTTTAACTAAATTTAATTTTAAAATTATTATTTTTAAATATTTTAACTAAATTTAATTTTAAAATTAATTTAATTAATTTCTTAATTTTTTTTACCACGTCGGCCAAAACGCCGTTTTGGCCACGCCGTTTTTGGGAGTGGCACTCAAGTGATCCGTTTTTCTTCGAATGTGACACTTAAGTGTACATTTCGTAAGTTATGGCACTTAAGTGTCCCTTTAGCCAAAATTATGGCACTTAAAGCGTTCTTTTGCCCAAAAATCAGGTTAAATTGCTGAAAGAACAAATTCAAAAAATATGGATACAGGAAGAAAATTACTGGGCAATGCGATCTCGCATCAACTGGTTGAGGGGGGGGGATAGAAATACAAAAATTTTTCATGCAACTACGATTCAAAGACGGAAGAGGAACAGAATCAGCATGCTTAAAGATGTAAACGAGGAATGGATTCGGGACCTAGATCAGGTGAGGCACATGACTAACACGTTCTTTCAGACTCTGTATTCTTCTGCTGGTCACCAAGATTATGGCCCCACTTTAATGCAATGCCCAAAGATAGTGACAGATGCAATGAACAATCATTTAATTGCTGAAGTTACAAGAGAGGAAGTATAGCAAGCTACGTTTCAACTGGGAGATACCAAAGCACCAGGACCTGACGGTTTTAATGGTCTCTTTTATCATAGTCATTGGGACATTATACAGGATGATGTTTTTACTACAGTGCATAATTTTTTCATTACTGGTGTGATGCCTGCTGATATTAACAGAACTTCTATATGTCTGATTCCCAAAGTATCGAATCCAGAGAGGTTAGATCAATTTCGCCCCATTAGTTTATGTAATTTTCTATACAATATTATTTCCAAAGTCCTAGCAAATCGATTAAAATGCTGTCTACCAGATTTGATTGCCACATAACAGAGTGCATTTGTGTCAGGCAGACAGATACAGGACAACATTCTGATAGTTCAAGAAGTTTTACATCAATTTAGAATTCAACAGAGAAAGAAGAAATTTCAGGCGCTCCTAAAACTGGATATGCAAAAAGCCTATGATAGGGTTGAGTGGGATTTCTTGGAGGACTATTTGCGCCAGATTGGTTTTCATGATCGATGGGTGATATGGCTAATGCAATGTGTCCAAACTACCTCTCTAAGTGTCAAGATCAATGGCGAAGATCTACCTTACTTGAAACCATCCAGGGGAATCAGGCAGGGCGATCCTCTTTCACCCTATTTATTCATTCTCGTGGCTAACATGTTATCCACTCTCATCCAGCAAGCTATCAATATGGGTCATCTACGGGGACTGAAACTTAACAGGTGGTGTCCTGTTTTATCCCATCTATTCTTTGCTGATGATGCGATCTTTTTTCTAGATGGTAAAACTCAAGAATGTCAAAACTTGGCTAGCATTTTAAACCAGTACTGTATTGCAACAGGACAGGAGATTAATAGGAATAAATCAGGTCTTTTTGTTAGTAAAAACTGTCCTATGTCTCTTAAGTTAAATATGGCAAGAGAATTAAGAGTGCCAATCCTTGATAAAACCAGAAAGTATCTAGGCATTCCTTCAGATTGGAGATCCTCAAAGAGAGACATGTTTGCTTGGATTCAAACACGAGTGAATGCTAAATTGGCAGGGTGGAAAGAACAGTTGATTTCAAAAGGAGGGAAGGAGGTTCTGTTAAAATCTGTGGTTCAGGCTCTACCTCAGTATGCGATGTCAATATTTAAGATTCATGTCTCTATCTGCAAGTCTGTTGAATAGAAAATCGCCAAGTTTTGGTGGCAACACACTAGCACTAGATCTGGAATTCACTGGAAGTGCTGGGATATTCTAAAAGAGAAAAAAAGTACGGGGGGTTGGCTTTCGAGACTTATTATCCTTCAATAAAGCCCTTCTGGGAAAGCAAGCCTGGCGGCTTTTTCAAAATCCTTTATCTTTGTGGTGCAAACTTTTCAAAGCCTTATATTTTCAATCTATAGATTTTTGGCATGCTGAACAGGGATCCCGACCTTCCTAGGGCTGGCGAAGTCTTCTAATGGGCCGAGATTCTATTCTTCCTAAGTTGTGTTGGTCAGTCGGAAATGGCCAAAAGATTAATGTCAGACAAGATAAATGGCTACCTATGGGAACCCTATGTGGACCTCTTAACAGAGAGGAATCGAGAAAAGTAGCAGGCTACATCAATTCACAACAAAATAAATGGAACATCCAGCTTCTCACTCATACATTTGACTAGCATATTGTTAAAGAAATACTGGCAATTAAACTGTGGCCAGCATCTATTGAAGACAAACTTGTATGGACAGAAACTGTAGATGGACAGTACACAGTGAAGAGTGCTTATCATTTCATACAGAAGGAAGATGCAACACAGATCTGTTATCGCCCGTCCTCATCTTATATTACCCCCAGTCATCTATGGAAGCAAATATGGAAGACCAAGACAGCTCCTAAAATCCGTATCTTTCTCTGGTCTATTAGTCACAATGCGGTTCCTACAAAGTATAATCTGTTTCGTCGCCGTATCACCACTGATCCGTTTTGTATTCTCTGTTCTGCCCGTTCCCCCGAAACAACAGAACATTTATTTCTGCAGTGCCCTTGGACACAACATATTTGGAACCATCCCAATGTGCAAATTAATGTAACAGCTTATGCAACTCATCGAATCGATGCTTGGCTTGCAGATATATTACAACAGAAGGGTAACGTACCGGATTTTGAGACCATAGCAGCCCTTTTATGGCAAATCTGGAAGGCCAGAAACCATCTTATTTTCCGCCATCACTTCACGCACCCGGACCAGCTTGTTGAATCAGCTCTGGCTCTCACCCACTTGCATATTACAGTTCAGAAGCAACAATCGAAGCAGCAACCGAGGACAGAAAAAAGATCGCCGAACCCTAACAGTACCTGGCTCCCACCGTCACAGGGCATGATTAAAGTGAATATAGATGGTGCCTTCCATATTGCAGAAAATCTGGGTGCGATTTCCAGTATCACTCGGGATCATACAAGCTGTATGCTCGGAGGCTTTACCAAAAGTGTTCCAGCAACCTCTGCAATTGCAACGGAGATTCAAGCTTTCTTATATACTCTAAAGGACCTTCTACAACAAGGAAAGCATCACTCTGACCTGATCGTTGAAACCGACTACCTGATTCTTGTCGAAGCAATCAACCACGAGCGTCTTCCGCCGTGGGAATGCCGTGCCCTTCTTGCCGAATGTGAAGATCTTTTGCCCTCTTTTTCGAATATGAAGGTGAATCACTATAGAAGAATGGCCAATGCCCTAGCCGACTGGGCTGCTAAAGCCCACGGTCGAGGCTCCCTTTTACCAACTCGGGCCTCTTCACCTCCTCCACCTTTGTTAGATCTAATATGTAACGAAGCCCTTCTAGCGGGTTGTACTCTTTTCCCTACTTAATGAGTAATATAGTCTATTTTCAGACCAAAAAAAAAACAAAAAAAACAAGAAGTGGATCTGATAGAAAAATCCGGGTCTAAACAAAAGTATATCAGAAACGGGATTGGAAGTTGGAACCTAGTCGGGACATTGTACGAAAACACCTAGAATGCAACAAGAAAAAAGCCGAGTGACGTCGTGTGCCGGGAGCATGGATGATTCGTCTTCCACATGGCAAACGTTTTCGGTTCCAGTCCGGCCCACGGTGGAGTGCTCACATGATTCAAATGTGAATTGTCTTTGGTTTGGGGAAATCAAAGAGGAGCAAGAATGGTGAAAAGTAGCCTGTAACATGGATGGTTCAATTAACTCATGGGCAAAAAGAGCAGAAATTGTTTTTAACTTCAATTTAACTTAATTGAAAAGATTCTGTAGCTTTTACAATTTAATTATATTTCATTTTTCTCAACTATTTTAGAAACTAAAATTACCATTTTCTTTTATCTTCTCCAAGAATAGTGCATTCTTGAGTAGAAACTAGATGAGCTCAATGACATGTCTTTGTATCTATACATGCCTAAGCTATTGCTTGAGGCACTAGTTTTTACCGTTGATGTCATGTGCTTGCATCCAGCCTATTTTAGTGAGCTGAAATTTGAATGCAAGCTACTCTTTCATCTCTGGCACTCGCGATATATTGAATGGAAATTCATACATAAATATGCGATGAGATCCGTGATGAGCATAAATAGTGATGGTCTCAAGACAATAAGAATTCTCAAATGAGCTAGAAATACGAGAGACATGTCGCTTTGCTCAAAAGCAGTTGAAGCCCGAAAGATGGACATGACTGATATGTGAGCTCCCATGAAATTGTGATTATCAATTCAAGGAAAGTATGTGGAGGAGTGTGAAGAAGCAACTTGGACTACGATGTAATAGATTGAGTAGGAAAAGTTCTATTCAAATGTTGAACCAGATCGAGATGGCCTGATCAAGTTGAAACCCTATGTGGTTTAGAAATCAAATTCCATTTGATTGCACTTTGGTCAAATCTAGCATTGCTCCCATTAGGTTTCCAGAAAACAATGTGAGTGCTCATTTTGTAAAATCTCATATTAGAACACTACTTATTACCGTGAAATTGTGGCAAAAGAAGTGCATATACCGATCGATGCTCTACAAACATGTTCCTGTGAAATGTCTCCTTGGAAACCTGTGTCAGGAGGGAATGAAGTAGATACAAAGTTGGACTAATTTCACGCAATTCATAGTATAAGGGTAAAAGGGATTGATTATACCAAACTACCTTAGGACACAAAGTTGGATACTCGTGTTATTTATAAAGAAAAAAGAACTCTCGCTCGTCAAATAAGGGACAAAATGATCTTGTTAATTTGCGAGAGGAGCACATATGATAGCAATTTTTGGGTAGACATTAAGAAAAGATACGTGCTTGGAGGACTGCACAACTCAATATTTTGTGGTACACTGTAGATTAGGGTTGTATTGATATTGATGTCGATATACTAATTATTCGGGGCAGCCCTCAAGAATGTTGAACTGCATCGACTTCCTTTCAAGATAGGGAAATGGTAGGTAAAACTGAAAAGTGAAACAACAAAAAAATGGCACCCACTAAAATGAAAAACCAAGAGAGAGACAGCAGCCGCAAGAGCGAAGGCTACTCATGAACAGCTTGTAACTGGTGTTAATAGATTGTTCAAGTATATCTATACTGCAAAAATTTTAGTCAAACTATTTGCAAGCGCTGGGAATATGAAAAGAAAAGCTGTTATGAGAAACATTCTTTGAAAAAAAGGCACATCCACCATCAAACTATTCATGAAGCTGCTTGTACCGAGTCGTGGATGTCGCAAATTAGTAGACCTGAGGCAAAAGTGCGAAATCATCATAAAGGCCGACTACTTTTGTAAAGTCTACCAGATGTGAGACATGCCTGACATAGAAACATCAAGAAGTGTCCAAAAGGATGGGGTGAACACAATTCCAATACCAGTATCTAACCCGGGTGTAATACGCACGTGTTGAGGCCCTTAGCAAACTAACAACTTCGTGAAAACTCTAGTAGCGCATCTGATGTACAATAATCCTTTGATGGACGACCAATATCACTAGAGAACATGTACTTACTGCCTACTGGCTGCAGAGTCTTCTCGGTAGAAATCTCCATTTTCTCCTGGACCTGTGCACTCTTGAGTAGAAATTCAATGAGCTCAATCACAACAGGCTACAGTACATAACCATGTATCTAAACATGCTTAAGCTAGTGCTCGAGGCAGGGAAATGTGCCGTCCAAATGCAAGCTTCCACCCTGTTTCGGTAAGCTAGAAATTCAAAGCAACTTTTTAATCTCCGTCACTTCCAAATTTGAAAATTCCAATAAAATTTTACTGTTCAAGCATTTGTACCTTGGCTTTATTGTCATCTCTTCCAGGATAAAAAAAGATAGTGAGTGTCTCAAGAAAATGAGAGCTCCTCAGCAAGCTACAGATGCCAGGGACGGAGTACTCTCTCAGATGCATTTGTAGTGTCACATGTTTCCAGGCGAAAGATGAGCATAGCTGATTTGTCAACTCCCACATAGTTAATACCTAATTTAAAAAGAATTAATTGGACCAACATTAAATGAAAATTAGTACTGGACATACATTGTGGATGCTCAAGAGCACGTGTATGTATGGACTAACTGAAATGAATTGGTATGATACCATTGAATTCAGAGGATTGTCAGGAAATTCATCAGATTATGGAGAATTTTAGAAAGACAAATCACAAGAGCATGGACATGCACATGTAAAATAGTGACAGATGTCACATTAAAATTGAAGGGACACGAGGAAGACAGGCACCTAATAAACTGTAGTTTCCAGTTACATGAGTGGGTTGTGGATAATAATAGTTTACAATTACTCAAAGTTCATAGGCCAGCAGATGCAAGGAAGGCCACCTTATAAAAGTTTAGGCGGGCATAAATAAAAGAACCCAGCCTGAGTAAATGATATTTTCTTTTACTCTTCATCTAGGACATTACCCGATGAGCTGAAGCATAAAAAAAGCAACAGAACAAAGAAGCCAAAGCAGAGGAACGGCACAGCCCCTGTCCATTTCAAGTAAGACCCGTCCAAAATCAGTTTACCCAACTTCTGTTCTACAAATTTAGGACAGTTGAAATGTGAGAATATCCTATCAAACAAATAGTAATACTTCTTACCTGAAGGATCATCACCCAAATCATTCAAAAGTACCTCAAAGCAAGACAAAATAGGTCAGAGCAACAGCAGAGAAACCATACCAGTATGCATTAATCGCATGGCATAAAATAAGTACTACAATAGAGCTTTTCCAGCAGCAGTCTAAACTCACAATATTCTCCAGGCGAAAATATTTTATAATCACCAAAGCAAAGGGATGTATCAACCAGTGATAACATATCAGTCACCTTGACATAATCTAGACACCCAGCAATATCCAGAATCTTCAGATTAGGACAAATTAGCTCCAGATCCTCGTAGTGATCAATAATTAAATGTTTGATATATGATCGGTACGATCAAGCTTTTCAAGACCTCCACACCTCTCCAAATTTAACTCTTCAATAGATGGGCCACAACAAAATTTGGGCTCGTGGAGGCCATAACAATCTTCAAGAGACAATTCTTTCAGCAACGGGCTACCAGATAGTATGTCAGCCATTTTGTAGTCAGTGAAGTCAATTTTCTTCATAAACAATTTTCTAAGCGACCTTAGTTGGATCTAACCCGCCACTGGTCTGACCACACAGGAAGCCAGCTTCAGCTCTACTAAGCTGCTACGCCTAAGAACAATGCTGGGCACCGCGTAAAGATTAAGTGGGAAATAAAGACTGTGTGGGAACTCCTCCCCAGCACACCGCAAGAAGTCCAAATCGAGGAACTTAACCTTTCTCCTCGCTGCAAAACAAATTCACGTATTCCAGATCATAGTGGTCCACCACAGCCGCATAGTTTATATTAAGGCAGAACGAATCGATCACGGGGCTCTCGTACAGAGTTAGCACATGGTCGGTAAAATTC
Source organism: Eucalyptus paniculata subsp. matutina (assembly GCA_017140255.1). NCBI lineage: Eukaryota > Viridiplantae > Streptophyta > Magnoliopsida > Myrtales > Myrtaceae > Eucalyptus > Eucalyptus paniculata. The sequence goes on along the minus strand of CM029437.1, from coordinate 56,709,290 downwards.
ACGAATCAGTCGTTGAATTTAAAAGCAATCTCCAACTTTTTGCATTCGTGGTAAGGACAGTGATCGAAAGATAAGTGGTGGGTACAAGTCCAGAGATAACGGAACCTCGGGACCATTACTGTCCTCACGGCGTCTCGCGTGGGCGGGAAGGACAGAATATGGAGGAGCACCGTGTCCGGCAGATTGCTAATCGCATCGCGTCTGTCATCTCTGTCCATCTTCCTGGACGTTTCAGCTCGATACGGCGTTGACCAACGAACCCTAGCCGCCTTCCGAGCTCTTCTGTACTTGAAGAAGGAGAAAGCGGATCAGCTTTTTGTAGAGATAGAGACCAACAGTAGATTTGTAGCGGAGCTCCTTAGCCGGAAAAGTAGGAAGCCCGTGGGCCCTATATCCTGTTGTGGATGATCGCAAAGATGCCGCTGGCCAATCTGAAGTCTGCTGATTCAAACTGGGTTGCCAAAGCTTATCGGCGGAAAATTCTTTTAAGTCCTCCCCACTCGATCGCTAACCCACAGGGGCCTCTTTGGAATATCCTTTGTCCACGAACTTTTCTTTGTTTTGTTCTGGTTTTACTTGTGAATGAATGAATGGCCTTATTTTCGACTAAAAAACAAAACTCGTTGATCTTCTGCAAGACCATCTCAACATATTGGACGTAAAAGCCCCTCCCGCCCTCGAAACAAAGGTCTGTTGGGGAAACTGGGACCCCAAAAGAGCAACGCAAAATGGGGTTTCCGAGAATGAAGCTAATCAGGAATTTCGACAAACAGTTGGTGGGGAACATGACAACAAATCAAGTTGACCTCCATGTTCGTCACTATAGTTCAGTCGCTGCACGGAGGAGAGTGGTGTGAATCATGCGGGCATGGTTCGATCGAAGGAATTGGAGGAGGAAATGGAGATGTTAATGCCTTTGGGATCCCGAAGAAGAAAGCAAAAACGCTACGCTTCCTTCTTTACCAGCGAAGATATCAAAAGGTACCGAGGAAAGGCACATGAAAGAACACGTGTACTTGTACACCCATTAGACAATTTTCATATATGCGCCCTAGGGGGCAATTTAACCTTTGTTATCCATAAGCACAACCTAGCAGAAGCAATAACAAGGGAACGGATAATCTAAATGACGATTTTGTTTGGTTCTGAAAGTTATCGGACGGTCCGATCTGTGAAACAATGTTGTTTTGTTCGTATCAGAAACTCCATTTATTAGTAGGTAGGCACCGATGCCACTTTTCTGCAACGAACTTGCAATTTAACAATATTCATATAGACGACTAAGGTCACAGAGTACAAAATTAGCACTCAAACCTAATGTTGAAGTGATGTAACCAAATTTACCATCACCTAAGAAACATCTAAATAAATAAGTAAACAAGTCGATTGATTTTTCATTGATTATCAACAAAAATTATACGAATCCAAATGGCATGTTACTTACGAACAATGAAATATTTACATCCGTTGAAGTTGCTGCAGTTTTGTTTCTTCAAAGCAATTCTATATGCATTGTGATTCGTTAGTGACTATTATCATTATTTCCACATAATTTTCCTATGGTTTTGCAAGTTTCTTTCTCCTATTTATCATTGATCCTAATTTTCTGTTGTACATTGCAACGTTCTTCCAATGATGATAATTTTATAGCTATTGTGATTTGTCTGCTCCACTCATCACACCTTTCTTTTTCTAATTGTAATTTTCCTCAAATAATAGTATGTTTTCTTATTTTCTTGCAAAGTTGGAAATCCTATTGCTCGTGACTTTCGACTAAACATAGTAATTTCCTTCTTTGTAGGATTTAGGAGGCTTTTCTTGCTCATACGGTCGAGTTTCATATTCCATAGATCAGGTGTCGCTACTTCTCCCACGACATGAATTTGGTCCTTGCAAACCTTAGCTTGTATGCAGAAAAGAGCACAACAATTCCCCCTCTTTGCTAGAATGAGCGATGTATGAGATTTGTTAAATATTCCCTTGAATCTATCACAGTTGTAGGAGTCTCGAGATGTACTCCTTGCTCTATGCTCCCAGACAACAGGTTGTGATTCATAGAAGTCAAGGCACTTTTCCTCCATCATCTCATACTCAAGCAAGCTAGCATCGAACTTCACTTTTTCCATTAGATGCTTATGGGATGAGAGGTGTCACCGATATCCCATATGGAAGCAAATTAAGAAAGAACGATGCTTGTAGCTCATCATTTATCGAGCTTTGCAACTCTTTCAATTGATCCGCCATTGGAGTTCCCTCTTGATATTTCAAAGTGCCAAGCTTCTTGTTACAATAAGGCATGTTGTTGCCCGATTTCCTCTCACACAACACTTGAAGTTTCTTCCACAGTGTTTTTCTTTTGGTCAAAGTTTCATTCTGATGTTTCTGCTGTCATGCCTAGACCAGACTAATTGAAGTAAGGTTTTTGAACTGAAAGAACTTTTTCAAGCTTTTCGGATCCTATCGAAAATTTCTTTGAAATATTTGATAAGTCAGTTTTTAAGAAAACATTTTCTTTCAAAAGATTATCTTCTTTTTCTTTAAGAGTAAAAACATTCAGGTCTAGACTTTTAACTCTTTCTTCTAAAATGGCTTCCTTTTGTTTTAGAGCTGAGTTTTCATTTTTAAGTTCGGAAATCCTTTTGAGAGAAGTCTTAAGACTGAAACACAGTTCATCAATGTATTTAGAGACTTTGACAGGAATTTTAAAATCACTTACCTCAAATTCACTGTCTGAGTCTGATCCAGAATCTGAGTCTGAGTCTGAATGTGCCATTAGACATATGTTGGCATATTCATTATCACTTTCTTCACATTCTCGTATCACCTGTGTTTCGGCTTTGAGAGCTTTTCGAAACTTCTCAGCTTTTCCTCTTTTCTTCTTCTTCGAAGAGGACAAATAGATGCGATGTGTCCCTTTTCTTGCATTCGGCGTACTACATCTTTGTTTGGTTCCTCATCATCAACGTAGACTTGGTCTTGTCTCTGAAACTTTGTTTCTTTGAGTTGAACCTTCTTCATTTTCTATTCAGTTTTCTGAATCTTCTTATCATGAGAGCAAGCTCCTCGTCGTCCATATCATCTCCGAATCAGTATCATCGTAATCATCATTTGACTTTAATGCAATGGATTTCTTACCTCTTGGATCTTCGTCTTCATTAATTCGTTCCACTTCATAAGACCGAAGAGTTCCAATTAGCTCGTCGACGATAGAGGCATAATTCTTTGCGTCTCTCTTATTGAAGTCTTTATATGATTCCAATTCTTGGAGAGTCCACGCAGTAGCTTGTTCACCTTCATGGGATCAGAAATTTTTTGTCCTTGGTTCTCAAGACCATTGACAATATCTGTAAAACGACTAAACATGTCAGTTATAGATTCTCCTGGCTTCATTTTGAAGGCTTCATATTGACCGAGGAGAATATTGATTCTGGTCTCCTTCACTCGATCTGTTCCTTCATAGATGATATGTAATCTGTCCCATACTTCTTTTGCTGTAACACAAGAAGATATTCTGTTATATTCAGTTAGAGATAAGGCACAATATAAAGAGTAAATTGCTTTTGCATCGAGTGCTTGTCTCTTGTTTATCTCTTCCTGAGTCATTCCGCTGGCATCAACAGTTTCTTTCCCTCTTTCAGAGACTGATGCAGCAGTAGGAGTAATTCCTCTTTCCACAATGTCCCATTCCAGAGGATCCTTTGATCGTAGGAAAGCTTTCATCTTGTTCTTCCAGATGTTGTAATCCTTTCCATCAAAGTAGGGTGGTCTGGTATTGCTTTGCCCTTCCACCAGCCCTAGTGCTAGCATACTAGCCATGGATCTTTTACTCTGAAGTAAAACACTTCAAATAAAGTAAGAACACGAGCTCTGATACCAATTGATATTGCTAGTACGAGTACCTAGAGGGGGGTGAATAGGTATAAAAAAGATTTTTCTTGATAATTTCTTTATAATTGCGCAATACTTAGACAGTTGAAGGATTTGCGATAAGTAATAATCAACGTAAGACTAAGTAAAGGAAAGAGAGAATTAAACACGTGGTTTATAGTGGTTCGGCTTAATTCAAGCCTACGTCCACTCTTCTGCACTGACAGCCAATTTGGCTGGATTCCACTATGAATAAAGAGATGTTACAGTGTTGATCTTCCTTGATTTCTAAGTGTAGATGATCTACCACACTCGCTCAAGGTATCACCAAGTATAGACACTCTCTATGTATACAATTACGCTCAGACTGTATCGACTAATAATCAAGGTGCTTCGTACTGAATTTCTCTATCGATCACGTTACTCAAACAACTAGAACGTCTTCCTTTTTATACTCCTTTATGCCATCATACCCGTTGGCACTTTCCAAAGAAATTCCTCCAATCTACCCGTTGGACGGAATCAATCAAGAAAATCATTCGAGCTATTAAAGGAACCTGACGATAGCCCATCAATCTTGTTCGCCCATACAATCAGGATCTTGGTTTCCAAGAATAGAACATTCCAAGAATACTTCGTCGACCATCGGATCTTCAATTGATCTAGATACGAACAAAAGAATCCGTTATATTTATCCAACCAAAAAGATCTTCTCCAAAGGATAGGATTAAATCCTCAACCATATACTTCGGCTCTGGATTTCCTTCGTCACTAGATCAGAAAGAATGTCAATGAGAATAGCTTTGAGTCTTGAGTCTTGAGTCTTGAGTCTTGAATCTTGAGTCTGGTGATCAGAAAGTCTTCAGACTTTAAACTAGACGATCTGCAGATATCCAGACTAGACTGAAAGAAACGTTTTGTCAGCTTCAAAATATTCTGGAAAGATTTCTCCAACACATTCTCCGCACGGAGAAAAACATTGTGATCCAACCAACCTAATGAAACCTATCCATTGCCTATTTAGCAACTACCACTGTTGAAGCATCTTGCCTTCCCATACATTATCAGGCTTAGCCTCATCACTCTCCACGGGACCATACATTTCCTTGCGATCGAGCAAATGAAGCATCTTGCCTTCCCATGTTCTGTAGTTGGCATCAATTAGGGTGACCATTCTACTGATATTCACCTCCACACTTCACCAAGAAATCTTCACAAACACCTAGTGTTTGCCAAACATCATCACTCCCTCCATAATGCACAATATGGAGCACTGTGATTTATCTTATTCTGCACCACTAGTGACATTTCGTTTTGTGCCATAACTTAAAAAGTACTTGTTGAATGCAGAAAGAATCAGAATCTCAGACGAAGTATTCAGTAGCAGTGCAACCAAAGGAAGAGGAGGAGGAAGGTATGGAGGAGGATAATGAGGAGGAGCCCGGGGAGGCTCTTGAGGGAATCTACAAAATTGCTATATATTGCTGGAACTTGACATGGAGCTGTGGGAGTCATGTTCGAGCATAGTGCATGCGACAACTTGAGTTTGCAAGCTACAGAGAGTTCGGTTAAGCCTTCGTGCTCAGCTCTGCTAATGGTTTTAGCTGTTTGTCTTCTGTACTAATTGCATTGTGAATTCCCTGACAGTAAGTCCGTTGTAGGATTGACTGGCAATCACTAACGCAGTTGATGTCAGCCTTGCAATGGCAGCCATCCGTGAGTTCGTAAATAATTAAAATCGCCGAGCACTTGGATCTCTGTTTACACTTCTGAGTAAATATACCTTTAGCAAAATGGCCAATTCAGTAAAGGATCATGGCACTAGCAATAGCGGTGCGTAGGGATTCGATGCAGAGACGTTGCTGGCTTTTTGATTGATCCATCCGCGCTCTCTTCACCTCTTTTGACTTGGAGGCTCAATTTCGAAGGCACTTTTTGCGGACTGAAAGAAACATGGGTCAATTCGAAGAGGAAGTGACGGCAAACAATGGACAAAAGAGTAGTAGGTACTGAAAGGGATTGAGAGATTTTTCATCGTTGATGGACAAACCTGATTTGAAAAATGGTTCTTACCAGAGAGAAAAGCCATTCATGCTGATGATGAAGATGATGATGATGACCGTGCTCTTCCTCCAACAGGGGATCAATTTCATGTAGGAGTACACAGAGCGAGACAGATAGTAGACTCCAGAAACTAGAGTGAAAGAGAGAAAAGTCACGGAAATCCTTGATAAAAAGGTCCAAGATTGAGAGAATTTTATTTTCCTAGCTCAAGAAAAGGAGTAAGTGAGGTTATTAGTATTGTTTATTACATATTAATCAAATCAACGAATTATTTATTGAGATGTCATCAGGCTCAAGTCGAACAATAAGAAAAGCGAGATCATTCTAATATTTAATTTTATTTACGCCATATATCATCATTTACAAAATGAATTTTAGGTAATAATCTTTTTTCCTAATTATTGGTTGAAGAAGGGGACGCTCAATCTGAAAATTTGAGCAGCCATATTTGCTGGTTTAATAAGGTATAGCTGCAAGTCCTGTGCAGGTGCAATGTTGAGGCACCACCGATTTCCTCAGCAACCGTGGGCGAGGGATCATTTCAAGTGAATGGATTTTGGTTACAATCGAATGTGGAATCAATTCAGTTTGTGTCTCTACATGTTACTACTTTTCTAATCCCATCACTTTCCTTATAGGGAGGGTGCTACAAGCGGTGTCGTGATTGCCTTTTAAAGCACCGGACCAAATAAACGAGCTATGACTAATGAAAGGCAACGAGTATCATACTTAATTGAGTGTTTCTCATATGGTATAATGTGCCGTTTGATTAAATTCAAATCAATAGTTTTTCCTATAATGAAAAACCCATTTTAAAAATCTAGTATTATGCAAAAGGGTGGAAGCATGAAACAAGTACAAACAATGTTTGAAACCAAAAGGGGCATAGTTAAAGGAAGAAAATTCCAGATTGAAGAGAATATTGGTCATGTTGAGTGTTCCCAGTTATTTTAGCTCTCATGTGTGGAAGGGTTAAAAGGAAAGATGTGTTGAGTCCGCCATAAACTATGTTAGTAGACATTGTTTTGTGTTTAGGCATGATTGAGCTTTTGTAATACATGTTTTCTAATAGTGGACATGTTTTGCATACATGAAATTCAATGAGCATTTTGCACATATTACTGGACTTGCATCCATGCGACTTGCAGGTTCCTCTATGTCAGACCAGATTGAGCCCAAGTTTTGGAAACTGGTATAGTGAAAGCTTGGACTGTGCCAAAAAAATGAGTATTTTGCACAAATTACAGGGCTTGCAACGGCAAATGTTCTATAGACAATCTAGTATGACATCATCTAATTTGGTATAACTAGGAGGATAAAGCCAAGCAAGCAATATTATGTTAAGCAATGGAGCAGAGAAAGCAGAAAACATAGTTCATTGCAATAAGAGAGATCACAAAAGACAGTCATGTTGGTTGCTAAAAGCAACACAGTTGCAAGCAATACATCATAACTCTATTATCAATCCAACCATACTAGTTCACTGACCCCAGAATCCACACCAAAAAAAAGAAAAAAGAAGAAGAAGAAGACAAGAAGAAGAAAGCCACACTACTTTATTGATCGCGCAATCTAGTGAAACACCCCAAGTGACTATCAATCTAGATTCATGATGTCACTTGTCCCTACAGTTGGGCCTTTCATAAGCCTGGCACTTCTTCTTATAGGATTGACTTGCTTGCTGTCGTTCTTTTTCTTTTTTCTTGATGGGCCTGTTGCTTCAACTGGTGGTTGTTTTTTTGCTGCTTGTCTTGTTGTCCTTGTAACTTGCTGGGGACTGCCACTCTGTAGGCCACAAGTTGATTTCTTAGTTGTGGTGTTGGTGTGGCTTGCATGATCATCATCTCTTTGCCTCTTGCCCTGTTTAGCACTTGTACTCTTAAGTTGATATGACTAGATATCACATTGAACCAAAAAAGCCAATAAAAACTAAAATTCAAACAAAACCACTACTTACAGTCTCATCAACACGAGTCAACATAGTCTCACTAGCAGCACCAGCAATAATATCCCAACACAAAATAGATTATAAAAAAAACGGGGGCAACACTCGTAGAGGGATCACAATAATATTTCTACTTTTAGACTATTGTTAGGCTATTTCTTCTGGTTTTTGTGAAAAAATTGAATACAATTGACTTCAATGTACACCTAACATAAGCGCTCTTTATCGTTCCTGTTGCAAATCTCAAGGTAGCTAATCTCCTCTAGAGTTTGATGACGTCGAGTGGAAATTGAGGATTGTGATAGTAAACTAGGGTTCGAATCGAGGAAATTGGGGCTTCCAATGGAAAACGAGGTTTTCTTTTCAACGAATTGGGAGAGTTGATTTGGGGATTATTGTAGCTTAACTGATTTTTTTTTTTGGTGATACGTAACACACGTTTTTCCAAACAAAATGGCGTTGTTTTAATTGACATTTTCCATGTCAGATCGTTGACCATGTGTTAGGATGGTAATGACTGAACCACTCCAAGTCAACAATCTTAGGCAAAAATTAGTTGGAAAAACTATATTAAAATTTCATGCAATGATTTAGAACTACATTGGAACTATTGGAAGGTTTAGGACTACATCAGAATCCACACAATAGATTTAGGACCAAAACTGTAATTTGCCAAAATCTATATCCAGTTTCATTCCTCTTTCTATTATTTATGTTATTACTTTAGTAAACTTCAATTCTTCTTCTTATTTTCACTTTAATTACACGTGATACTTCATGTACTACTATCCTCTAATTTTGATTATTTATTTCAGTTAAAAAACTAAAATATATTCAATTGCTTTGCATTTTGTAACTAAAAAGGAGTTTTATTTTCTACTTTTTGGATGAGAAATCCATAACCATATGACACGTTGTTTCAAATTAGTTTATGAAAGTCTTGATATTTTTGTATTCTTCCTTATTCTAAAGTAATATGCTTCGAAATTAAATAGTATCTTTTCATCATAAGTCACAGTCATAAGTGAAATAATATGTTCACTCGTTCAAAATTACATCCTAACTCAATATATGACTATTATTTTCAAGCAGTAGGTGCTTTAATTTACTTTGACATAATTATGTTGTATGAAAAGACGGGAATCCTGCATGGTGGTAATATGCTATAGAACTAAAAACGCATAGTCGACTAGTCAAGCTCACTATTGAACAAAAGTAGAAAGGTGGTCAAGCCCACTGTATACACATGCATTGGCAAAACCGCAAGCAAATGTGTTAACACAGTTATTGCTTAATCTGCAAGTGGATGGATTAGCCCTATATTAAGTTGCATAAATAGTTTAACAAAAAAGATAAAGAAAAAGGCAAAACAAATTATCCAATTACGTTTACTCAAGAGGAAAATAACAAATTCATAGGAGATAAATGATCATAATATTAAATATATATGCCACAAATTATCTATCTTCATCATTCGTTTTCCCATGTGACTGGTAGGATCTAATGAGTTCTTGTGCTTTTTTTAGCTTTAGTACAAACTACGAATTGGACATTAATTTCTCCATAGCGCATTAATGAAATAATATAATCAAATAGTCCATAAGCACTTTTATTATATGTACGACATTTAATTTGGGCATTAATCATGCTCATTGCAAATTTAAAAATAAATAGTGGACAAAGAAATCACATGATGTTTTCGAAATCAATAATTTGTGATCTATTATCTAGCATGTCATCTGTGAAAGCAATTTTGACGAAGTAAGACATAGATAGACAATATTAGTTCGCTGGCAGTATTATAGAACTAATACTATCCCACACCAAAAACGTAAGTAGAGAGATAAATGACTAATGCAATGAAACAAATCAACCACCTAAGAAATTAACAGCGCAACAAACAAAAAATGGCAACTTTTTAAAGGGCGGATATTTGCGTGGCTACAGAAAGGAAGAGATTTGGCCTAAAAGGGAATTAAACTAAAATCCCATGATGAAGAAGATATCGTACCTTCTTATCTCTAGATACTTCGTGAAGCTCCACCTGGTTTTTAACAGTGTCAAAAAATTTTTTTGCAATTGATGTCGTAGCCTCAAAACATTCAGTATTGCCCCGCTCTAACTCGAAATCATCAACAGAGGATGAGCCATGAGTTTCGCTTTCACCACCCACAGATGCAGAGTTTGAGTCTTCATTAGGACATGAAGCGCTCCCCTTAGCCCCATCCTCATCGGAACACACGTCAGTCTTCATTCTCCGTTGCTCCCTTAACATCTTCATCATCTCGTCATCGTATTCTCCCTCCCACTCACTGTCTACCTCTCCCTCAACGACCAAATGAATTGGTGATGTTCTTCTAGATGCGTATCCCAACATCGTATTCACTTTTTCATCACTCGTGATCCCCGTTTGCATTCCACAAGGAATCTCGTACCACATTCTCTTCATACGAAAGCCAAAATTTTTCACGTCAGCAATCAATCCTTCATATGTCACTGAACTGGGGTTGACACCTTCCTTTTCTCTCTCTACTCCACCAATACACCCCCAACAGGACTTCTTTCCTCCAAGGTGGAATCGGATTGTGAAGGACATCGGTGACGGAACAAGATCAGCAAAGGATGTGGAATCAAAGTCTAAGTCTGAGTCTGAGTCTGAACGTGAAACGCCCCACCACTTGACCTCATCCTCATCGGAATACACATCAGTCTTCATCCTCCGTTGCTCCCTTAACATCTCCATCATCTCATCATCGTATTCTCCCTCCCACTCACTGTGGACCCATCCCTCAACGTACAAATGAATTAAGAATCCATTTATAGAGGAGTGTTTAAATATTCTATTCACTTCCTCGTCACTTTTGATCTCAAGGAAATCTCTGGGCCAAATTGTCTTGTTGATATGAATATCAAGGAAACTGCTGTGCCACATTCTCTTCAAACCAAAGCCGAAATTTTTCAGGTCAGCAACCAATCCTTCATATGTCAATAAATAGGGGTCGACACCTTCCTTTTCTCTCTCTATTCCACCAACAAACTCGAACCTCTCACTGGACTTCTTTACTCCAAGGTGGAATCGGATTGTGATGGATATCTGTGATGTAACAAGTTTAGCGGGAGAGCCAAACAACATATTTATTGGATATCGCTAAACCTTTTTCATATTTAACCAAAATCCATTCAGCACAAATATAAGTTAATGGATTTGGGAACAGTAATTATTCACTTTCTCACTAGCCATTATATCAAGGGTAGATGACGTCGCTTGTGAAACATTTTCTTTATACTGCTATAATAATTCAAAAATGGCATCAATAGAAATATTTTTCTTTTTCTTTTTGAATATTATAGTGCATTTTAGCTTGACTAATTCCTATCGATACACATAAACTACCGAATCCACGTACTTAAAAAACTTAAAACCACATCTTGTCAGGTGTCACTCCTAAGATTACTTTGTATATGGATGCTAACAAATTGTAGTTAAGATGGTACAATAATTGAAATTTCATTAAATGGCCGATACATGACAGTCTTTTACACTTTATTGCATAAAATTATTTGTAACTTAATAAATTGTACAATGATGTCAAAAGATGGTCTTTGGTACATAAATGCTAGATTTAGTGAAGTAATGTATTTACTTTTAGTCCCTCAATGGTAGGCTAGAGTGGGTCGATATTATTTATTTTGTTTATACTTCCTATTTGTAGATTACCTTACATGTAGGGTTGCCTTCTTAATGTCTAAATCTGCTTGCAGTCACAGGCGCAAATCATTAAAATGTTACTGACGATTTATTTCTAGCTCGTTTCTTTTCATTAAACCCAGTGACTTGAAAGGGTTACGACGCTTCTTTCTTACTTGTTCCTTCTATCAATTTCTCTTTTCAATTCCCATCCTATTGCAAAATAATTAAAAAAAAATTAGTAGACAAAAAACATTATACGATGCTTTTGAAATCTATAATTGGTGATCGATTATCTAATTTCTTGTCTAAGAGAAATTCATGTCAACTGACTCTAGCTCCGGTATCTATGGATACCCCCTTTTCAGCTCATACATAAAGGCCATCCTTGAGTTCGCTGCTAAACGGAGACGTCTGATGATCAATATTTAAAGAATGATGAAATGAGTTTACTAGCAATATTAAAAAATTAAAACGACCCAATACCAAAAATGCAAGTAGAGACAAGTGACTAAGATAGAAAAAATAATATGCTACCTAAGTAATTAAAGTACAACACAAAATGGGAACCACAAAAGAGTGAGGAAAGATTGCTTTAGGAACCGCAGATATTCAGCATTAGAAAACGACGGAAATAAATTAGCCACCTAAGAAATTACAATGCAACGAAAAAATGGCAACTTTAAAAGGGCAGATATTGTGTGGGTAAAGAAAGGAGGATATTTGACCTAAAAAGGAATTAAACAAAAGTCCCACACGTTGATGAAGAAGATGTCGCACCTTTTTTGATGTATCCAAAAGAACCTCCTCTCTGTAACGCTTCAAAGGCATTCCCTCAAAATCTTTGATAGAGTACCCACACTCGCTTATATAGAGATAGCAATTATCAGGTATTTTTGTGCGAGATGCACCAATCAACCTTCTCAATGACCGGCACTCTATGACAGACAAGGTTTCTAAAGACTCTAACTCGTCAAGGCCCTCCATATCAGTAACTTTGCAATGTTCAAGTATCAATTTCTTCAGGTTCTTCAAATATTGCAACCCACTTATTTTTGTCAGGGATTTGCAATGACGGAAGGACAAGTCTTTCAATGATTTCGAAAGACCTACAACTCGTAGCTCAACTAGCTCTGGACAACATAACACTTCCACGTCCCGTAGCTTCCTTAATTCCGAAGGAATGGATAATATCTTAAGCCGTTTACATCCGCAACTAATTGACTCCAGTTGCGGAAGTCCATCAAGGGAAATGTCTTCCGCTTCACATGAAAAGATATCTAGAGTCGACAAATTTCTCAAACTCCAACATGAGGACGGAAGCAGGGCGAGAGGTTTTAAGTCCATGCGTGTCAAACGAACCTCTTTTAGAAGAGAAAGAGAAGCCAACTCTGGAGGTACAACAACATTTAGCAGATCTAACTCTAGCCATTCCAGTTTAGATAAATTCCCAATCCATCTTATGTCACATCCTGGGAATAGCTTTGGTTTGCGGTAATTAGGATCACCATCGCTTAGTACCAATTCAACCAAATTAGTCAGTTTCGACAGATTAGGGACTGAGTGCAATGATAAGGATCGCAAAAATAAATAGTTCAAACTTATAGGAAGCTCTGGTAACTCTTGAATCTCATTACAATCGGTTAAGTCTAGGGTTTGGAGATGATGAAGCTTGTTGATTGTCCTTGGAATTCTGCCAATACCGGTTTGCCTTAAATTTAGGATTCTTAAACGTGTCTGTTCTCCAACAGGAATTTCTCCTTTCATTCCATTATGCCTAGAGAGATCCAGCTCTTCCAAATTTACCAAAGTGCTGATGCCACTAGGTAACTGCCAATCATGATGCTCACTGAATTGTACTGAGCTAAGTGGAAAGCGCAAGATGCGTAATGATTTTAATTGCCCAATGAAGTTGGGAAGTTCTCTTATTTTCGGGCCTGTCAGGAGAAAATTTCTCAAGTTTTAGACTATAAACATTTAAATTTTAACATTCCAATGGAATTTATAAGTTTGGCAATGTGCATACCTGATAAGTCTAACTCCATCAATGAGGTCAAATTCCCAAGTGAGCTTGGAAGTTCGCTCAACTCCATACAACCTGATAAGGTTAAACGCTTGAGCTTCACTAGTGCTCCCACTTCTTCCGGCAAATTCGTCAAATTGAAGCATCCATTGATCTTTAATTCAATCAATGACTGTAGATCTCCAAAGAAGCTTTCAATTCTCTTTAGCTTGTGGCAACAATTAAGAGTCAATCTCTCTAAAGATGAGCATCTAGAGATGTCTGGGATCGTTGTTATGCTAGAACACCAAGAAATAGATAGAACTTTCAATTTCTGTGCTCTCTGTGAAAATATATGACATGTCAAGTGTAAGAACCATCGCATTGTACACAAGGGGAGCTATTAGACTAGAATTTAACACATGTAATTTACCTTGATCAAGTCCCATGCTTTTGAATCATCCTTGAAGTCAATCCAATTAAGTTTACAAACAACAAGCTGATCCATATACAAATTGCCTGCCCTAAAATCCAAATTGAAGTTGTTGTTATGATACTTCTTTAAGTTATACCAAGAGAACCATCTCAAATTTGAATAACTTGTAAAGTTCCCAGCAAAAGTTCCCCATTTTAAATCAAGGATTCTTAGGTTTGGTAATCTTTCAAAGTCTTCATTTCTAATTTCTATGGGGGGACCATCTGTAAATAACTCAAGTGCTTGAACCTTGTGCTTCACCTGCAAGTGAAATTTTGTAATGACGTGAAGAAGTTTGTCAATTTTCAACCACTATGTTTTATGACTCAAATAGGTGAGAAAAAAAATTAATAAAGGTCCTTAAAAAAAAGGGAATTCTTACTTACCTCACTGGTTCTCATGATTTGAAGAGCCTCTTCTGCAATCCACAACCTACTTTGCTTTTCAAGGTCATGTGGACTGTCTTCACGGACGATTTGCCTTCCCAATGCTATAAGTTGATCATGCATTTGGAACTGATCATTGTCCAATATCTTTACCAAGCACCTATTAGTAAGGACTTCAATTCCTCTATTGGGATAAAATTTACAAGCAGTCCACATATAAATTGCATCGGTCTTATTCTCATTGCAAAAGAAGCATGCTATATCGAGAAAAATTTGTTTATGATGATTCTCTAAGTCATCATAGCTAATCCTCAACTTCTCTAGAATCTTTTTCTCAGGTACTTCCCTTAACTTATCCAACGTCTCTTTCCAAATTTCTTGGTCTTTCCCATTAAGCAATGAACCTATCACTTCTATAGCCAAAGGAAGGCCTCCTGTACTTAAGACAATGTCACTTGAAAGCTCACAATAACCATCCAAAGGAGAGTCTCTACTAAAGGCATGCCGACAAAAAAGCTGAAGTGCATAATCAACATCCATCTTTAGCATCTCATACTGTCGAGTCCCATCTTCAAATCCTTCAACTTTTAGAACCAATTTGTCTCTTGTTGTAATTATGATCCTAGATCCTCGATATAATTTTGAATTTCCTATTAGATTCTTAATGGGCACTTTCTCATCAACATCATCCAAAACTATAAGGGCCTTCTTCTTGTTGAGTGTCGCTCCAATCCTCCTCATTCCTTCTTCACTATCATTGATTTCTCCTACAGATGTAGAACCACCAATGTCCGATAGTAATTTCTTCTGCAATGGGACTATGCCCTCCTTAGTCAACCTTTCACGAACGCCTTCAAGGAAGCTACAGCACTTCCCAAAGAGGGAACATAATTGATTGAAAATGACCATGGCAATAGTTGTTTTACCGATGCCACCCATTCCATAAATTCCAATGAGCCGCACATCATCGTGATTGACATCTAATAACTTTGTCAACTCTTTTATCCGACCATCAAGTCCAACTAAATGTTTAGTCACTGATTTTTGTTTTATCTTCAGCTTCCCCAAAACCTCTTTAACAACTAATTTGACAATCTCTGCTTGGCTGCAAGGCATAAAAGTGCTTTCTTTAGTTACTAGATTAATTTCATACCCACGCACCATGTGGGATTGTCAAAATCTTATCTTGAAAAGATTTGAAGTACATCAAAATGATATTTATGTACAAATAATAATTATTATAGGCTAAATTAGTAGAACTTATTTGATATGAATTAAATAAATTTCCAAAAACAATAGTATTGACTTACACGATGGCCCCAGTTACCAAGTGTCTACCATATCGTGCATAAGCAAAATTTTAGCATTTACCTAGGCCTAGACCAAAGTCTAGCAATTGCAACAGGAGAATCATAACTCGAGATAATGTAAACAAATGCATCGTCATCTATTGAACTTTGTAGTTTGGTTGACAAAAAAGAATATAATCCCCGAAAAAAAGCCCAAAATATTTTTATTGAATTGACTTGTGAATCTTACCTAGTCATAGACCTAAGCATGAGTCGTAGATTCGTAATTAACCTAGCTAAGGTGGACTTCTTTGTCAATAAAAACAAAATGGAGGCCCTTTCTGTTTGGTATCCAATAACTCCATCTTTTGGTTAAAAATCCAGAATTATAGAGCGGCATGTTGATCACACACGTAACCCCAAAAGCTTGCCCACCCTAAAACAATTTGCAAAAACAGCTCATTTACTTTGGAGAAGCTAATGGGGCGCCCGCATGGTATAAAAGCACACAGTTGGTTTGTTAATATAAATTATGTGTTAGATCTAAATTTATTAATTGAACAGCCGAATTATGTGTTGTTATTGATGAATTATAGTAAGCATATTAATTTGTTAACATAAAGACCATGCGATGACCCCCCAAAACAAGATATATATGACTCGCGGCCACGACACTACCACGTTGGGCTGCAACTCATCAAATAGGTCATTGTTTGAGCCATGTGGCCCATTATTCATCTCCACCTTTTATTACTTTGGGTTAGATTAAATGGGTGATTACTAATTCGCCGCTTTTTATCTTGCCTGATACAACTCTTGAGAAAGGTGAAAACGGAAATAAAAATAGATCCCTAAAACCATTTTCCACGCACTTCAAGTCGCATCTCCATATTTTGACGATATGCAAATCGAATCCCCAATTCTTACGTTTTCTTTTGAAATTGCATATGTTGCCCTAACTTTCTTATAAAAAAGGATCCTCATCACTCTTCCGAACTTCCAAAATTCCCCACGCCGCGTGTCCCTTCTCTCTCTCTCTCTCTCTCTCTCTCTCTCTCTCACCCCTCTGTTCGCGACGCTACACCCCTCGAAGGCCCCTGTGTGGCCGCCGACCTCTTGTCAGAGGTTGACAACAGTCATCGCCTCCAGCCTGGTCCAGATCAAGGTTGCCCAGCCTCGATTTGGACCTCCCATGAGCTCCGCAGAGCTCGAGTCCCCGAGACGAAAGCCCCGTCATCCTTTATCTCAAAATGCTCTTGCTTTTATTGAATATTTAAATTCATCGAAAATCAATTTTCTCGGATATTTGGTGTTTCTTGAGAAGCACTTAGAAATGTGTAAAACAAAGCCGGCACCGGATGCCGTTTCTGAATTTTTTTTCCTGTCTTTTCCCCCCGTTAATGGGAAATGGAAACTGATATGAATGCAAAATCTGAACTTGATTTTGGTAATCATCTCAAATAATAAATGCAAATGGGTGCCCTTGAATATTTCCTAGTCTTACGAGACAGTGAAGTGGAAAAAATGGTTAAAAGGAATATGGAGATCCATGTCATTGAAGGTATTGACACCACGGGGGAATATTTCAGGAAGATGTTAAAAGCAGAGGATGTAGAGCTGAATGAGTGCAGGGTAGTTTTCACTATATTCCCTAAAAAGCCAACAAAGAATAAAAGAAATCATTTGACAGGCCAATGTTGTATCCTCCAAAACAGCCAAAAAAAAACAGTGAACAGAAGAAGAAATAAGCAGGGATCTCACCTTGATGTCACGTTCCATCCCTTGATTTTTCCTACCGCTCCAAGAGCCACTCTCCATGCCTCGACTTTATCAGGAAACTTCCTCTCATGTTCCAATAAAGCATTGCTATATATTGGCGTTTTAAGTTTAACATCATCAGGTTCCACGTCAAGAAAAATGGGAAGGATACACTTTTCATCTTCTGATTTAGACACATTGTCCACAATATGCGCAAGCTCCCTCAAGCACCATTTACTGGAAGCATAAGTCCGAGAGAAGATGGGTATGTAGATTATAGAGTTATTGATAGCACTTAATAGGTTCTCACCAATTACCTCGCCAACGCGAAGTTCATCATCGTCCCTGAATACATGGACTCCAACATCTAACAAGTCGTGATAGAGGAAGTCTGTGAATCCATGACGAGTGTCAGGCCCTCTGAAACTCAAGAACACTTGGTACTCACTTCCTGATGCTGGTACAGCATCATTGCTGGTTCCAGCCTCTGAGTTTGCCATAATTAGGAAGCTTATTAATTTCCAGATATCTCTCTTTCCTGAAGAGAAAATGATGTTAGTGTGGTGTGGCCTAGCTAAGAAATGAGCCGAGATATTGGATATGAACTAGGCAAATGAGTATTAATACCTTAAACTTGGCCGGCTCAGTTTCAATTAAATTTACTTGTATATTTCTAATCTAACATTCCACCTAGAACCTACCATCAGGTATAGGTTCCTCATTTTTTGGAACCTAAAACCCACCCATTTAAACCTGGAATCTACCCTATTATAGATCTTGGATCTAACAAGTTCTTTTCTTCTTTTTTTCTTTTTTTCCTTTTTTGTTAAGCAAAACAAAAATGAACACAACAATAAAAATAAAAGCTTCTTATTGATTCAGTCAACCAAATAAGGAACCTCTAGAGCGTTTTAGGTCTATTGAGTACTAAACAAGCTCATCATTCACCAAAGAGAATACAAAGACTAGTTTTCCTGGCATTATAGTTGACATAAATACAATTAAAATGAGAAGTCGTGACATTCTTGAAAGATATTGTTAACTTTCACCTATAAGACTATAAAACAAAAGTAATGGCTAATGAAGATAAAATAACAAGATAAAGTATAATAAACAAAACATTGCCAAAGAGATAGGCAAGTCCTATCTCATGGAAACTTAGTGTCTTCCTTAACCAAGTGGTTTGATATTATACATTAAACTTACGCAATAGAATTCACGAGGGACTAGCATGTCGATCAAGAAAATATCCAGGACAACAAACAAAATGGGATGCAGGAAAAAGAACTATGACAGCAAGAAGTAAGCCTGCAGGAGAACTAAACAGCTTTTGGGGTACCTTTCAATGAGCATCCATCAAGTGGACTGATATCCTAATCCAGTGACAATAGTTTGGACGCCATGAACAGCAAAGAAACTTGGGATACTAGGGAATGTTATCTTGATATGTCAACTTCACATATGCACAACATCATTAGAAATTTCAAAATAAAAATCGAACATTTACAAAACAGCAAACCAAATTTCAAGCCAATGTACCATTTTCTTGCATCTAATACACCAACTACAGCATGAAAATGATTTTATCCCAGAAACTCCAGGGCAATCGGGACAAATTGTGCCTTGGGACAGAGGTGAATCCAGCCCACAAAACCAGCCAAACAACAATCAGAAAGGAAAGGGAAAATGTAAACTTATTGAGGAAATCTTCTCAGTAATGCATGACAAGCAAATGACCAAGGTCCTTCCATCTCTTATCCTAGCTCTTGCCCAAATCAGGGAGCTTCACTCGAATAGTCAGTTGCTCAAGATCACTAGATTTTGAGCAGATAACCTCATATACCATTACCCCAAGGTTCTAGAAATTAGTTACTCAAATTCCCCAGATAGCACCCATTAAGGAAGTACTCATTCGAGCTCATCGTTGGTCATTCATCATGAATTCAATAATATCCAAATACCAGCAATCGGGTAGTCAATCATCTTAACGACGCAACATGTCCGATTGAGCCTATCAACGAAAGCCCTAGACCAATCGTAGCCAAGCAACGAGCTAAAGAAGGCAAAAATCGAAATAACTCCAAGCTTATCAGCTCAGGCCTTGATCCCGAGCACTCAGAACCAATCGAAACGCAAAATCAGTAGCAACAAACGCCGGCAACATACACAACCAGCCTCAAGCCAATTTGACAAAACAAAACACACGCGTAATTGTACGCACACAAGCAGATTCAGCAATCGAATTAAGCACGAAATCGAGCAGATCCAGCAACAAGCTTACCTGCTGGACGATGGTTGCTGTAGGTAACGCAATTTTCGTGGTTTTGGTATGAGGAGGGAGAGGAATTAATGGAGGTCGATCTTAAAAGAGACAAGAAAGCGTGAAGGATAATAGAAGAAGAAGAAGAAGAAGAAGAAGAAGATGGAGAAGGGCTTAAATTTCTAGTCCCACTTGGTCGCTCGCTCACTGCGACTCGGTGAGTGGGAGTGGGAGTGTGAGTTGAGACTCATTGTGACTTCACTGAACTCCTCGGATCTTTAGCAGCGGCTGGCAGTGGTGACAGCAAAACGAAGGGCTTAGCGCGACAGCAACGATGGAGAAGTGGAAACTAATGAGTCGGAGAAGCAGCGTGACAGAGATGAGATGCTGCGTCGCACAAGGACTCAACGTCGTGCAAGGAGAGACAAAGGTGAAAGTGGAGAGAAATGGAATTGAGTCGGGGAACGGGAGAGTTGAATTATATAATGAGGGATTCAGGGTTTCCGGTCCGGTTCCCTTCCCGGTTCAAGTGCTCGGTTTGGTTTCTATAAAACCAAACCAGATCGGGAACTGGCGGTTCTTAAAAAAGTGAAACCAAATATTGAACTCTCTCGCTCTAAAACTTAGAATCGGATTGGTTCTCACAAATTCGATTCTCTGATTTCTGTCTGACTTTGGAATCATGCTCATCCTTACACAGTGATAGATGATAGCGGTGATCATCATGGCTTTAACAGGGGATTGGCATCACTAGAGGGTAACAACAAGACATATGTGGCCGAGGAGAAGAGACATATAAATAGTATTTAGAAGGTGTGTGACAACAATGGCTGTATAGTCCACAAAACTTATTGTCTTTTTCCAAATTATATGGGATTATCTTTACTATGAGATATGTAGAAGTGTTGCTAGTTGTTTTTAAGGCAAAAGCCACAAAAAAAAAGGTCTAATTATGCCTATTGTGACACATATACTCTAAACATTTTTTTTTGTAACACCAAAAATCCGAACTCATAACCGTGTGATACATTTACCGCCTATCAAAGTTCAATCGATGAGAGTTGTTAAAAATCTACCTACAAAGACGCCAAAAAGTAAACGATGTTGATATGATGCACACAAGGCTTAAATGAGATAAAAACGACGTCGATTTGATTGAAAAATCATCTAATGGAACTTTGAGAAATGGTAAATGTGTCACATAAATATAAATTTGGATTAAATGTGTCATAATGAGCTTGATTTGATTTATATTTTTTTGTAACTTTTTTCCTTGGTATTATGACAAACAAATGTAAAGACATTAGACTTAGGATGTAAAGAGTAACTTGGGGGATGGGATTTGTAATTAATTCTATGATAGGCTGGGCAAATTTCTAATTCTTCTAATTTTTTACGTGTGTACTAACACTGTGCACTTATGATACACAATAATGAGAGATTGAGTAAGACCAAAAAAGAAAAGACTCCAAAGAGAAAGGTGGGTCTGTGGGGTTAGAACTAAGTGAGAGGTTTTCAATATGAATTAGTAATGCGTGAACATTCGCCAGTAAAAGGGTGAAGACGACCAAGACTAGCTGGGTCATTGTCGGTTGGCTTACTTTAAATATCAAAAGCAGCTTTATCAATCACATGATGCATGCCATCAAAATGATGAAACAACTTCATCGAGATTCTCATTGGTACTCTTACCTTTTTAACACTACCTCTTTTAGGAATTTTTACGGCAGTATTCTTTAGCTTCCGTTGGTGGTGAAAATCTATGTCTGAGATACCGTAGAGTTATTCAATTATCTCTATGAGTTAGGAGAGGAGAGAAATTTGAAGCGTCAAGTCATACTGAGCCGAACTTCGATTTGGAGCTTATCTAGTTTAATTTCGTCTGAAAATTGCGTGACCTCATGTTGATCTAAGGTGTTTTGGTTATCATTTTGATCAAATTAAGAAAAGAGTACCTTGACTTGTTTGAGTTAAGAGCTGGAGTGGTTGCAAAATTAGATTTTGTCATGAATAAAATGGCAATTTATTGCAGCACACAATTATTATCTTGGGAGTTAGTAAAATCGTGGAAATAATTTTAGCAAAATCGTGGAAAAAAAACATGGAAATATGGAACAATTAGAGAGGGGATCACACATGAATTCCAATTATCATCAAACCAAATCCAAGGAGTATAAATAAAAAGAACTCAGAGAAAGAAGGGTCCGTCAAGCTATGCCAAAACTTTGCCAAATTTCTTTCTGGAGTATTTCCTATGTTGAACTAACGTCTTTCAATTTCAGTTTTAGATTTAGAGTTTGTTATTCTTCATGTGCATTGAGAATGATAGTGTAGCTTTCATTTCAATGTTTGCAATTTAGCATCAATGTGCTTGTAACTTTGAGGATATTTCAATTTTGGTGAAGTTTCTTAGTGATTTCTTTTTCTGCGTTTGCACTTTCATTTTAATTTTAGTGGTCATTGCTCTAATTTTCTTTTGATTTCCTTTGATTCCAGAATTTTCCTTTCAATTTCCTTCAATTTCAATCTTCGCACTTTACCTTTCACGTACTTTAGTTTCCCGGTCATTTAAGTTGAAGTAATATTTTCTACGTCATATTTTGGTCTCAAAAGTTGGCACATCTTAAAAACACACATTCAACCCCAATCCATCTTGAAAAAATTGTTTGGTGAAAGTCTAATCACTTTGTGGTCAAGCTAAAACTAGAGAACAAGTTTTGGTTTGTTATTGCAATAGCCATTTTGTTAGATTTGCCATAAATTGATTAAAATCCTACAGCTTCAAATTAGGCTTATACCCACATTTTGAATGATTCTAGATTGCATTTGGTCGATTAAAAGTGTCACTCAGTTAATTATCACCATCTGTCCATATAATTAGATAGTTGCGTAAATTACTTTTAACTACCTTGTAACATGTCAATGACTTAATGGCTTAAGCTAAATTAAAATATAAAAAAGAATCTAGTAGAATATCGAAATGAAAATGAAGAATGAAACTTATATTTTGAGACATTTTATAGGTATCAAAAAGATAAATCAAAATTACTATCGATTTTTGCAACATTCCAATTGAAAACATTAGCAAAAAAAAAAAAAAAATTCTTTAACGAAAAATAAAAATATTGTTTATAAGACATTTTAAATGGCCATGGGTGAGAGCGTGAACAAGTCAAGGTCAAGCAATGCAATGCAAATGACTCGCCTCGTCCTTCGTGTGTTTTGGGGTAAGATCTTTCCTGGACTAGTGATGTGCAATTATACCAACACAGGCATATAACATGTACATGTCTATCACGAACCAGGAGTAAATGTTGAGTCAGTTCTTAATAGCGTTGTCACTAAATAATTGAGCTTTTAAAGTATCGATTTGATAGATTGAATCATTAGTAGTTTGATATTAGTTGAATTACATCCTCAAGCGCTCCAATTTCCTGAGTTATTAGCCAACCATTGTCGATGGTCCCACAAAAAAGTGGAGGAGGCACACGAATAATGGAGGAATGGGCCACATATATTCATTAGGTTCGGAAAAGTTGGAGTGTCTAGGAAAGTTCCAATGTGTGCGAAATGATAAAGATGGATCACATTTTCCACAAACGAGTACAAACATCACATGATGGATAAATAATTGAATTCCACAAACGAGTACAAACATAAAAGCTGCATAGCAATGAGCAGGCACTTCGAGTGGCCAATATGTTCATTAAGTTCAATCGAGCTATTAGATCCGCTGGAGCAAGATTCACGTAGAACTCATCATTATATCCATATCAAAATTCAGTTTAGTATATATACTATTCTCATGAATGAAAATTTCTCATTAAGAATAGTAATCCATGAGCCAAAGGATGCTAGAAAAAAATCAGCACATACATAACTTTTAAATTCATTCATTTTTTTGGAGGAAAAATTTACTTTTACTAGTGACCGTGTGCTTGTAGACTAAAATGCATATATTGTTATCTCTACATCATATACCCCACTCAAAACTACATTCATTGCCGCCGATATATGAATTAATCTTGTCATATTATTATTATTAGGGTTAATACCTTGAAAAACCCCAAATTGGTACACTTGTGACAAATTTACCCCACACTATTTTTTTTACCATGAAAAATCCCAAACTGGTACACCTATGACAAATTTACCCCGACTAACTATAAAAAAAAAAAAACCATAAATTGGTACATTTATGACAAATTTACCCCAAATTAATTTATTCGACCACAAAAAACCCCCAAACTGATAAATTTGTGACTAATATACCCTCCGCTAAATTAGATTAATACCACAAAAAATCACAAAAATTGTAAACTATGATAAACAGAGTGTAAAATCCCAAATTGGTATACCGATCAATTGGCATGTGTCATTTAACTTTATAATTTAACAAGAAAATTTAACTAAAACTAACATAGGGTAAATTTGTCACAAGTGTATCAGTTTATGGTAAATTTGTTGAAGGTATACCAGTTTGGGGTTTTCGGTGATCAAAAAAATAGTTTGGGATAGATTTGTCATGGGTTAATACTTTGAAAAACCCCAAATTGATACACTTATGACAAATTTACTCCAAACTATTTTTTGACCATGAAAAATCCCAAATTGGTACACACGTAACAAATTTACCCCGCTAACTATAAATATATATATATATATATATATATATATATATATATATATATATATATATAAACTGGTACATTATGACAAATTTACCCCAAACTAATTTATTCAACCACAAAAAACCCGACGTGCAGACCCCTCAAGTCCACAACTTTGGCCAAATGGACACTTAAGTGCCAAAATCGGAGTAAAAGGGATCACTTGAGTGCCACTCCGGCCAAAATCCGGCCAAAACGCCAACGTGGCGTTTTTCCGGCGAAGCACGCCCAAAACGACGCCGTTTTGGATTGACGTGGAAAAAATAATAAATTAAATTAAAAATAATAATTTTAAAATTAAATTTATTCAAAATATTTAAAAAATAATTAATAATTTAAAAAAAAATTAAAAGTTTTTAAAAAATTTTAAAAAAAATTTTAAAAAAAAAAGCAACGGGGGAGGCGGGCGAGGACCCTCGGCCGCCGGCCGGGGAAGGGGCCGGCGACGGGGGAGGGAGGTCGGCCGGGGTCGCCGAGCCCGGCCGGGGGTCGGCGACCCGGTCGGCCGACGCGGCGGGGCTCGCGAGCCCTCGCCGCTGGATCTGGGCGAGGGCCGCGAGCCCTTGCCGCTGGATCTGGGGGGGCTCGCGGCCGTCGCCCAGATCGGGGCGAGGGCTCGCAAGCCCTCACCGCCGGTTGGCCGGGGTCACCGGGCCCTGGCCAGGGCCCGGCGACCCCGGCCGACCCTCCCCCTGCCATCGCCGGCCCTTCCCGGTGGCGGCGGGGCGGCGGTGGCGGGCTGAGGGCTCTTTGCCACCTCCTCCAGCCTTTTTTTTTTTTTTTTTAATTTTTTAATTTTTTAATTTTTTAATTTTTTAATTTTTTTAAAGCTTTTAAAATTATTATTTTTAAAAATATTTTAACTAAATTTAATTTAATTAATTTTTTTAAAATTTTTTTTACCACGTCAGCCCAAAACGATGCCGTTTGAGCGCGCTGCGTAAAAACGCCACGTTGGCGATTGACTTGAGCGGCTAAAGTGATTCGTTTTTTCGAATGTGGCTAAGCCGTATGCCTTCGTAAATTATGACACTTAAGTGTCCATTTGGCCAAAGTTATGGCACTTGAAGCGTTCTTTTGCCCAAAAACCCCAAACTGATAAATTTGTGACTAATATACCATCCGCTAAATTAGATTAATACCACAAAAAAATCACAAAAATTGTAAACTATGACAAACAGAGTGTAGAATCCTAAATTGGTTGTCGCGACCTAATTTTTTTTGGGTTCACCACCTAAAACTAGGTTAATGGACTACTAAGCTTTTAGACTTAGCTCAGGTTCTCCTAAGCCCATACCAATTCGCGACTTAAGATTCAAACATTTAACATGCAAGATGTTATTAATTAGGAGTCGTCACTAATCGGTTTATGGTAGGTCGATTAGACACCTAAGTAAAATAAAGGGAGATTTATTTTACTCCTACGAACCACAGATTAAGGGTACGGGGACTTGGTTACACTAGAATTTTCTAATGCCCTTTCGGTACCATTTCTTCTTAATTTTTTCAAAATGTTTTTGCAAGCAGCTGATTTATTTTAACCTAAGTTACTATCATGCAAATGTGGTGACCACACGGGTGCTCATCCATTATTTAAAATATTCAAGTAAATAAATTGCATCACATAAAGCAAGCACTCATTTTTTTTGGATTTTCTTAAAAATTAGAATTCTTTTATAAAATGCATTTTAACACTAAATGACTTAATCTTATTAATGTGGAAATTCTAATTAAATGGGTCTATTATGCGAACTAGTTATTATGCACCTTATGACCTAACTTTACTAATAAATTCTAATTAAATGATCATATTATGCAACTAATTAACATGCACCTAAATTTTTGTATTTTTTTTCGTATTTTTTTTATTGAAATTCAAAACTAATAAAAACCCTACTCAAGCTATCTAAAGTAATTTTCTAATCCATTTTTGGGATTAATTTGACTTAAACCCTATTCTGTCTTAGAAAACTATTTTTTTTTTTAGAAAAATGAGAATATGAAAATGTGCCAATTATATCTAAGACTCTAAAAAAGGCTATTTAAGTCTAATCCTAACTTATTTCTTTTAAAATATCTAAAAAATGCAGTCCTAAAAATATTATCTAAAAATTCAATCCTAGAAATATAATCCTAAAAATTTGATTAATTAAACTATGTGTCTATTATATTAAACCATAATGTCCTATATGCTTATGCAATTTTTGAATATTTTGATTTTGATTTTGATTTTTTTTAGTTTTTTAGGTTGAATAATTATTAAATTAGGGTTAAATCTAAACAATTAATATAGACACTAAATAAAGGATCAAAATAATTGAAAAAATAACCTGTTGTCTCACAGGTTAAATTAACAATTATTTTAACCCTAATCATCACAACAATTCAAAATAATTAAATAATCTAGTCCGAAGTCTTACGGACCAAATTAAATAATTATTATTATTTAACAATTAAAATTTCACCAAGAAGCCCAAAATTAATGTAATTAAAAGAATGATCCGATGTCTCTCGGATCAAACTAATTATTACAAAAATCTTGGATAAAGCCTTAAGGATAATGTCTAAACAATACAAATAACTAACATTAATATACCATGATCTAACTTAAATAATAATAACAAGACTTAAAATATAAACAAATAAATAAATAAAAAATAAATGAACCACCTAAGGCTCAAGAGAGGACAGTGGCGTCGGGCGGTGGCGGGGTGGCGCCCGGGAGGGCGAGGCGGGGAGCGGCGGGCTTCGAAGCTCCGGCGAGGGCTGGGCAGCAACAGGTCGCAGCGGCATCGGGGTGGTGCGGCTGATTTGGGGCTTCGATAGCGTTGGTCGCTCGAGCGTGTAGCAAATCAACCTCAGGTGAGGTCACAAGTCGTCGGCAGTAGCAACCAATGGCAAAAGGGCACTTGGGCCGTCGGAGCAAGGGCGGAAATGATGTGCGGCGGGGGATGCGCGCCGTGGAGAGACTGGCGAACGGCAGACGAAAATGGCAATGACAGAGGCGCAATGGAGCAAGGTGGCTCCGGTGTTCGCGGATGAGCATCGCGGGCGTGAAAAAAAGAAGCGGAAATGGCCGTTGCAGTTGGGCCGAGCAAAATCGAAGCCGGCAGGAGGAAGGTGGATGTGTGCAGCAAAGGAAGAAGGTGATGAACAGTAAATGTCCAATCACCTTTTTCCTTTTTGCTTTCTTTTTACTTTTTCCCCCTTCCTTCCTTTTGTGTTTCTTTCCTTCTTTCGACAACTCCACGGACGGCTCCTTCTCTCCCTTCCTTTTTCTTCTTTTTCTAACTTTTCTCTCTCACCTGACACTCTCTCTCCTCCTCTGTACTCTGCCTTTTATTTTTCTGCTTTTCAGAGAAACCTAAAGCTTGAAAACTCTAGCTTCTCTTCTGAATTTTTTTTTTTTGAAAATCAAGAAAGAGCCCCCCCCTTGGTTTCGAAATCTCGCCCATTATTTATAGAGGAAGGCTCGGAGTCGTTTTTGCGAGTGAGAGATTCACTCAACAACTCCAACAGTAAAAATGGCTCCAAAATAAAATAAAAACTGAATTTTTTTTTTTTTTTTGAAAAGAAGATATATTTTCAAAAAATTTCCAAAACCGATTTTTTATTTTATTTATTATTTTCTAAAATATTAGGTGTCAATAGCTGCCCCTCTTTGAAGGGAATCTCGTAGAGGTTTCCTTCAAAGATAAATGACACCTAAATTTAAATGAATGCAAAATGAATATGAAATGCATATGCAAATGTTAATGACCTCTTTTTAATTCTTTTTGAAATGCAAGGTCATGCAATAATGCAATGTAAATGCAATGATTTGGTCAAGAATGTAGATCTTAATGTGTCTATGCTCAATGAAATGCAAATGCAAAGAAGAACACGTACCTGTCATACTTATCTGGAGATTCAAAAAAGTATTATCAGGTGTGAAATGATTCCTATGAGATCTAACAAACATATGGAAATCTCTTCAGATAATTGAAAGGCTCAAAGTCTGGAACTCTCATTAGATCCCAAGCACCCAGAATAACCCACCTTCAAGAAGGATAGAGTAGTTCTAGGCAGTCGGTGTTACATGTCCAGGACCCGTACCATTCTACGGTCACCCAGTATGACAGTGTTTGGTTGTGTCAAGGACCCGTACCATTCTACGGTTGCCTAAACGGGGATTTACCTTCCAGGACCCGTACCATTCTACGGTCGCCTAAACGAGATTCACTTTCTAGGACCCGTACCATTCTACGGTCGCCTAAATAGGGAATAGGTGTTGTCGAGGATCCGTACCATTCTACGGTCACCTTGACGGAAAATTGATTTTTCAGGACCCGTACCATTCTACGGTCACCTGAATGGGGAAACTGCTTTTCCAGGACCCGTACCATTCTACGGTCGCATGTTAGAGCAATAAACGTTGCTTAGGACCCGTACTATTCTACGGTCGCCTAAATCAAACTGAATCTGAAGAAAAATCTTTGGGGGATTTGGGACTCTTATCAAATCCCAAGCACCTGGAAATTGCATCAAGTACTTAAAAATTCTAAACATCTGGAAATCACATCAGACGCTCGAAAAGACAAATACTTGGAAGTCACATCAAGCATTTAAAGGTTCAAATTTTGGAATTCATGCTGGACATTTGAAAACATTTACTAAACATCTGGAAATCACATCAGATGTTTTAGAAGGACAAACACTTGGTATCACATCAAGCGTTTAAGGGTTCATATATCTAGGGTTCACACTAGACATTTGAAAATATTTACTAAACATCTGGAAGTCACATCAGACGTTTGGAAAGACAAACACTTGGTATCACATCAAGCATTTAAGGGTTCAAACATCTGGGGTTCACACTAGACATTTGAAAATATTTTACTAAACATCTGGAAATCACATCAGATGTTTGAAAAGACAAGCACTTGGAAATCACATCAAGTGTTTAAAGGTTCAAACATCTTCAAACTAGACATTTGAAAACATTTTATAAATGGGTACTTGGAATTCTCATCAAGCACCAAGATGACTGAACAAACTCAGGATTTCAACGACAAGTCCTTTGGTCTTTGAGAAAAAATTCATTCATTTTTTTTCATTTTTTTTAATTCAATGAAGGACCATACATGATGGCTTTTTTTATTTTTCTTTTTTTTCAAACTTCCATTGGAAAAATTATCATTAAGAAAATTCTCACTAAGCTGTGAATTTCTTGAACATGCTAAACGAGACACTTTTGGTGTGAAAAAGGCTTTTTCACTCGCTCTCATTTAGGAGGGGTTATTTGTCCCGACCATTGATGCGGGAACATATCACTCAATCTTATCATTATCTTGTCGACAAGAGTTCGAATTTTCTTGCAATCAGTACGACCTTACCAATCTGAGAGGTCTTTAACAAGGATTGTAATGTGGGTTTGGTCAATGGCTTAGCAAAGGGATTCTTTGAGTCAAAGCAATTGAAAGAACAATTTTGTAATCATCTCCGGGTTTACAAGTCAAGACCCCTGCAAAATGAGAAAGAAATAATCTTGCTCGCACTTCTTCGAGCAATGCTCAAAACATATGAATTCCTATGTTAATTCAAGTGCCCTAATCTAAAGAGACTTTGTAAGGAACGTAACATAGGCTGGGTTTATGGGTTGAGAAACGAAAGGATCGTTAGGTTCAAAATGTGTGTAAAGGGTGAGAGTTGGTGATCATCTGGACATTACCACCAGTTTTCTTCGCCACGGATTGTCTTCTTGACAGATTTCTTTATTGGCTCAAGAGTTTATCACTAATGTCAATGATTATTCAACTGGAGATCTTTTCTCAAAATCATTTTCTTTGATGATGGGCATCGATCAGGCACACCGCTTTTTATATGCCCCCTAATTCATCAGTCATTTCTCTTTTCTTTTCATGGGCATTGGCCTTGCTTTTACCAGGCACACTGCTTTTTCATGCCCCTTAGTTCTATTTTGATTTCAGTTCTTGCGCACAATGCGTGTGTCAAGTATATTTTAAATGACACTCGAACCTTCAAAGGTCTTCATCTATCTCTTGCCTTGCCCCAGTGTGGGGGATGATCATCAACTGGGTTTAAAAGAAACGGAATCACAGGCTCAAATGGGCTATGCAAAGGATATAAGTGTGTAGGATAGTGAAAGAAACGCTCTTCGTCATCCTAAGGCACTTAAATTACCACATGAATTCAATGTAAAAGTATAACTTGAAAATTGATGCAAGTGAGAGCAAGAAAATTTCCATCCATTTCACTCTCCTTCAATGTCAACTTACTTCCATTTGCCCCGATGTGGGCTGGTCCTTGACAGGGGTAGTATGAAAGAAATTCTTCAAGTATTTGGGCTCAAAAGGTTTAAGCAATGGACTATCTGTAGTGTTTGGGGTAGACAAATGAACTGCCTCTCGTCATTTCAGTTGTCGTACTTTTCGCAAGAAAACTCTTCACCTTGAAACACAAAACATTTCCATACTCACCTCACAATGTGTAAACAAGGGACTGTGTATGGGATAAGGCTTGCCTTTCACGCCTCTTTTAGCATCATTTAGCATGTTCAAGTAACTCAACATCCTTCACTGAATTATCCATTTTGATAAATTTCAAGTGGAATTGGTGAATTGCACATCATGTGAAAACATTCTGAAATGATAAAAAGGCCATGCTCTATTCTAGCACATCAAATCATAAAATCAAAGCTATTAAGTGTCTATGTCTTGCCCCTTTTGCAAGGGAGCTCATAAAGGTTCCTTAAATATGCGCAGAGCTGCACCTGAAACATAAAGCAAATAATTAAATGAAACAAACATGGTAAATTAGATGCATGCTGGAAAATTATTTTATTTTGAAAAAAATTTCAAGGGAACATGAAGAAGCCCAGCCATCAGAATTAGCTCCTTACCGTTTTCTTTTTGGTAGGATTTCATCACAGGGCTAGTTTGGTGTACTTCAACATGCCCTTAAAACAATGAAAATCTTCATGTATTTTATTGGATGAAAAGCAAATTACATTATTGAAATGAGGGAAACTCTAGAATTGAAAATGCAAATATGCAAATATGGAAAGCAATAAAGACTCCTGCGCAGAGGAGTGTGCAAATAATTAAAATTTTCCTACTCTCGAACTTTGTTGATGGCAAACACTAAATTATCTTCAGACAACTCAGTCATTCCTTCAAGTGCGTCATTAGAGCTCTCAATCTTTGGAGGTGCGGGATCATCTATGCCACCCCATCCATCTGGGATGATATCCCGTGGGTCGAAATAAAAGCTGAGAGGAGCTGAATACTTTACAAAGTAATCGAATTTGCCACTTGGTTGCCCCAGGGTGTCCATCACTTCTGCTTCCTCATGCATCATCTGAAACATGGTGGGCTCAGTATCAAAACTGAAAATGGCATTCACAGCTTCTGGGTGGTCAGGGAATGGGTTATTCTGGATATTCGGCTGTGCATCGCGGAATGAGACCACCTTGGCATCCAAACGATTTTGGATTTTGTGTTGCAGCGTATGGAAATCGTCAACAGAATGCCCCACCTCTCCCATATGATAAGCACATGTCTTGGACGGATCATAGTTAGGGAAACGTTCGGGATTAGATCGCTTAGGCTCCTTAGCGAGTAATCCTTTCTTTTGAAGGGTTGGCAAGATCTTTGACAATGGCTTAGGAAGATGCGTAAATTGACGCCTGGAAGAGTTCTTCTGCTGGCCAAAGAATAGTCGTGCTCCTCCCTGATGGGTGTTTGGGGTAGGGCGAGGTGGTTGCACATAAGTTGCATTAACATCTGCTACAAGTTCCTTATCCTTCTTGGTTGAGACTCTCCCATATGAGCTGGTTTGATCAGACGCCCATCCGTCACGCAATGCTACTTCAATTCGCTCGCCAACAGGGATTAGCTGATTGAATGACTCGGCAGTCGATCCCAGCAATCGATTTCGATACTCAGGCGGGAGTGTCTTCATGAACAAATCCATCAGCTCCTTTTCTGTTGGCTCTGGAGTTATTTGAGCGGCTACAGTCCTCCATCTCATGACATATGCCTTGAAAGATTCTGTCCTCTTCTTCTCAGTGCGAAGTAAATCTTCTCAAGATGGAGTGACATCAATATTATACTTATATTGCTTGAAGAAGGCATCTGTCAAATCCTCCCAAGTCTCCAAGCATTAATCTTCTTCATGATGTACCATTGCAACGCTTGGTCCCATCAAGCTTGCTTGAAATTGTTGAATCATCAAGGGGATGTTATCAACATATTGGGTCATCCCGACCACATAAGTCTGCAGATGGATCTTTGGGCAAGAGGTGCCATCATACTTTTCAAAGTCTGCCATTTTGAACTTCTTTGGTATCTTGATCTTTGCATAATGAGACAGATCAGTTGGGTCTTGGGTAAACGAACCCTGCAGCTGCTTAAGTTTCTCCTCGATTTTTATCGAGCGTTTTTCCTGCTCAGTTTTTGGTACAGCTGAAGGTATCACTTGTACCTCATCATCAACAACAATTTGAGGCTCAGTAGTAATTTTAACCCTGGAGGCATCATAAGAGGATGATGGATCAACTGTGGATGTGTTCTTGCCTTTATCTTTTGGATCAACCACAGGAGCATGTTGTGGTAACACCACTTCGACTTGCGGAGCTGGTGGAGCAGTGTTCGCTTGAAGAGAATCGATTTGCTTAGAAAGCTGCTCAAGAACATTCAAGACTTGCTTCATTTCCGTTTCGAGGGTGGCGATACGAGCTTGTTTGGCAACACGCACTTGTTC
This sequence comes from Eucalyptus paniculata subsp. matutina, assembly GCA_017140255.1. Classification (NCBI taxonomy): domain Eukaryota; kingdom Viridiplantae; phylum Streptophyta; class Magnoliopsida; order Myrtales; family Myrtaceae; genus Eucalyptus; species Eucalyptus paniculata. Next base: position 56,676,123 of record CM029437.1, on the reverse strand, counting down.
GGTGTTATCAGCCATTGTTGCCCTAGAACGAGTACGGATTGGTGATCTTGGATGAGCCGTGTTGTTACCTAAGAAAAAAATACAGTGAGTATTATAATAAATGAGATTGGTCCATGACAATGATCTAATCGCTTGATTTTATTCAAGATTTATTTTAAACATTGAACCAAACTTCCTAACATTAAACTAAGAATTGAAATTCAAGTCCCTAAACATCAAACTAAAAACTGAAAACACTGAACTAAAATAAAAGTCCCTAGACATTGAACTAAGAAAACAAAATATCTCATTTTATATGCTTTCGGGAACCCAACGCCTTGCGAAACTTGTTATTTTCAGCTTCGAGCATTTCCACTTTCCGCTTAAGATGCTCAATTTGTGCTCGTTGGGTGGGCTTCTCGGTCACATCAGGAACTACTGGACGCAAGGCAGCAAGAATCCGGTGTTGTTGGATGTAGAACGCCGATGCATGGTGAATCTCCTCCTCACCCTTCAGTCTCATGGGCACCAAAATCTTCTCTGGATAACATTCGCTCCATGTAGTAATGATCTCCTGGATCTCATTGAAGTAGTCATAATCCTTTCGAATGAAACGAACTTGGAACAAATCTGTCCTGAGAGGTGGAGGAATTTCTTGAAGAGCTTTGTACTGATGGGCCACTCTATATGGATAATAAGAAGTAGCACCGGAAAGGCCCAAAGAAAGGGGATTGGTCCATCATGTTTGTGCGAAAAGCGAGCTTCCTCAATGTGGAGCCATTTAGTATGCCATAAGAATGCCTTAGGATTAGGTTTTTTCAAAAAATTAATCCAACGGGCATATTGTTTATGTGGGGAAAAACGTTCTAGAACCGCAAATTTTTGTATGGGATGTCGAGAATCGTCTATCCTGAATTGTTTTATAAGATGCCCAAACCCTCTTATGTGGGAGAAAAACCATATTTGCAAAAGTTCAGGGAGGGCACGCATTGTCCTTTCTTCATTTTGTTTGAAACGGGTTAATAACAAAAATGTTTCAGCTAAAATCATATTCGCATAATTTAGCCCGTCACAAACCCGATTAACCACCCATGAAATTGCAGGATTAATGGCATTTTTTCGATAAGGAAAAACGATTAGCCCAAAAAATGCTAACATGAAAATCCTAGCTTTTGAAATCATTGGTTGGTCTGCAAAACATTTTTCTAAGAATGAAAATGGACATGCAAAATAGTTAGCTTTGACGACTTTCCTTACCCTTTCGGCTTCGATTTTTAAAAATTGAGATAATTCAGAGATAGAATCTATACCGATAGGCGGCTTAACAAGTTCCTTGTCCGGGGGCATTCCAATGGCAATACTATATTCTTCGAGCGTTGGAGTCAATTCGAACTCACCAAACACAAAGGTGGAAGTCTCGTGGATACCGAGTGAGGCAACGCCTGTATAACACCAGAATGGATGTTGAACTCTAACAACAGGAGAAGTCGGGCGATCCTGGCTTTCACATATCTCTGACCATCTTGATCTAATTGATCCAACCACCTCTTGAGCTCTTTTTTAGGAGTGGAAATGAATTGTACGTCGGTTTTCCCCATTGCATATAAAATAAGACTGACGACGAAACCTAATTGTCATGGACCGACAAAATTACAATGAAGTAAATAAATTGCAAATAATTTAAACAACTTACTTTCACTGGAAATAGATGACAATCACACACACATGAAAAGTGAGGCACTATTTCTGTCTAAACGACTTAACAAAGTGGAGTTAAGAGGATGATCTGACCGTTGCAGTCTCGCATTAACGTGTCAGGTCCTCCTAACTCCGGCTCAGTCGAATGGAATGTCCAATAATCACGCAGTCTCGCGGATATGGACAAACACATTTGACACCATGAAGAACTTTCGGAGAAGAGAAGGTCAAGCTCTATATAGCAGTCTCGCTGTAGAGGAAGTATCCTTCTCAACACCATCCTAAGAATTCTATCGCAGCCCAGGTCCGGCAGCAGGTTGTGTGTGCAATAGTGTAGTGCTAAAAACAATAAAACATGCACAACAGTTTAAATACAAACAACACTTCTATAATTTTAATTCAAACATTCATCTCTACTCCAACCTTCAAAACAGGGGTTAACAAAGACTACTCCCCTTATACCTCCCATCTGCAAGAACATTTAACACCTTAGGAATATTAGGGACGTACCTGGGATCCTTGCTGCCAAACAAAAACATTTAAAAATATATATATATACAAATTGGCCTAAGTCTACTAAGTGTTTTAACACAAGTCCCCAGCGGAGTCGCCAAGCTGTCGCGACCTAATTTTTTTTGGGTTCACCACCTAAAACTAGGTTAATGGACTACTAAGCTTTTAGACTTAGCTCAGGCTCTCCCAAGCCCATATCAATTCGCGACTTAAGATTCAAACATTTAACATGCAAGATGTTATTAATTAGGAGTCGCCACTAATTGGTTTATGGTAGGTCGATTAGACACCTAAGTAAAATAAAGGGAGATTTATTTTACTCCTACGAACCAGAGATTAAGGGTAGGGGACTTGGTTACACTAGAATTTTCTAATGCCCTTTCGGTACCATTTCTTCTTAATTTTTTCAAAATGTTTTTGCAAGCAGCTGATTTATTTTAACCTAAGTTACTATCATGCAAATGTGGTGACCACACGGGTATGCTCATCCATTATTTAAAATATTCAAGTAAATAAATTGCATCACATAAAGCAAGCACTCATTTTTTTTTTGGATTTTCTTAAAAATTAGAATTCTTTTATAAAATGCATTTTAACACTAAATGACTTAATCTTATTAATGTGGAAATTCTAATTAAATGGGTCTATTATGTGAACTAGTTATTATGCACCTTATGACCTAACTTTACTAATAAATTCTAATTAAATGATCATATTATGCAACTAATTAACATGCACCTAAATTTTTGTATTTTTGTATTGAAATTCAAAACTAATAAAAACCCTACTCAAGCTATCTAAAGTAATTTTCTAATCCATTTTTGGGATTAATTTGACTTAAACCCTATTCTGTCTTAGAAAACTATTGAGAATATGAAAATGTGCCAATTATATCTAAGACTCTAAAAAAGGCTATTTAAGTCTAATCCTAACTTATTTCTTTTAAAATATCTAAAAAATGCAGTCCTAAAAATATTATCTAAAAATTCAATCCTAGAAATATAATCCTAAAATTTGATTAATTAAACTATGTGTCTATTATATTAAACCATAATGTCCTATATGCTTATGCAATTTTTGAATATTTTGATTTTGATTTTGATTTTTTTAGTTTTTTAGGTTGAATAATTATTAAATTAGGGTTAAATCTAAACAATTAATATAGACACTAAATAAAGGATCAAAATAATTGAAAAAATAACCTGTTGTCTCACAGGTCAAATTAACAATTATTTTAACCCTAATCATCACAACAATTCAAAATAATTAAATAATCTAGTCCGAAGTCTTACGGACCAAATTAAATAATTATTATTATTTAACAATTAAAATTTCACCAAGAAGCCCAAAATTAATGTAATTAAAAGAATGATCCGATGTCTCTCGGATCAAACTAATTATTACAAAAATCTTGGATAAAGCCTTAAGGATAATGTCTAAACAATACAAATAACTAACATTAATATACCATGATCTAACTTAAATAATAATAACAAGACTTAAAATATAAACAAATAAATAAATAAAAAATAAATGAACCACCTAAGGCTCAAGAGAGGACAGTGGCATCGGAGGCGGTGCGGTGGCGCGGCGAGGTCAGGAGCGGCGGGCTTCGAAGCTCCGGCGAGGGCTGGGCAGCAACAGGTCGCAGCGGCGTCGGGGTGGTGCGGCTGATTTGGGGCTTCGATAGCGTTGGTCGCTCGAGCGTGCAGCAAATCAACCTCAGGTGGCGTCACAAGTCGTCGGCAGCAGCAACCAACGGCAAAAGGGCGCTTGGGCCGTCGGAGCAAGGGCGGAAATGATGTGCGGCGGGGGATGCGCGCCGCGGAGAGACTGGCGAACGGCAGACGAAAATGGCAATGACAGAGGCACAATGGAGCAAGGTGGCTCCGGTGTTCGCGGATGAGCGTCGCAGGCGTGAAAAAAAGAAGCGGAAATGGCCGTTGCAGCTGGGCCGAGCAAAATCGAAGCCGGCAGGAGGAAGGTGGATGCGTGCAGCAAAGGAAGAAGGTGATGAACAGTAAATGTCCAATCACCTTTTTCCTTTTTGCTTTCTTTTTACTTTTTCCCCCTTCCTTCCTTTTGTGTTTCTTTCCTTCTTTCGACAACTCCACGGACGGCTCCTTCTCTCCCTTCCTTTTTCTTCTTTTTCTAACTTTTCTCTCTCACCTGACACTCTCTCTCCTCTGTACTCTGCCTTTTATTTTTCTGCTTTTCAGAGAAACCTAAAGCTTGAAAACTCTAGCTTCTCTTCTGAATTTTTTTTTTTGAAAATCAAGAAAGAGCCCCCCCTTGTTCCGAAATCTCGCCCATTATTTATAGAGGAAGGCTCGGAGTCGTTTTTGTGAGTGAGATATTCACTCAACAACTCCAACAGTAAAAAGGCTCCAAAATAAAATAAAAACTGAATTTTTTTTTTGAATTTTGAAAAGAAGATATATTTTCAAAAAATTTCCAAAACCGATTTTTTATTTTATTTTTTATTTTCTAAAATATTAGGTGTCAACATTGGTATACTTGATCTATTGTCACATATCATTTAACTTTATAATTTAACAAGAAAATTTAACTAAAACTAACAGAGGGTAAATTTGTCACAAGTGTATCAGTTTAAGATAAATTTATCAAAGGTATACTAGTTTTAGGTTTTTGGTGATCAAAAAAATAGTTTGGGGTAGATTTGTCATAGGTGTACCAGTTTGAGATTTTTCAAGGTATTAATCCGATTTGTCATAGGTGTACCAGTTTGGGATTTTTCAAGGTATTAACCCGATTTGTCATAGGTGTACCAGTTTGGGATTTTTCAAGGTATTAACCCGATTTGTCATAGGTGTACCAGTTTGAGATTTTTCAGGGTATTAACCCTTATCATTATCATTATTATTATTATTATTATTATTATTATCATTATCTTTTTGGGCTTATGACTTGGTCAACGATTTAGAAAAATTTACAATGTCCCCAGGATGATGCTTCTTGTTAAGGATGTTAATGTTCGATTCAGAAGAAGGAATCCACTTTCACAACCATCTTAAAGCCAAGTGCTACCTGCAAAACGCAATTATGAAGCCCGATTCCTTTAAAGCTTAAGAAGCGAAAATGAAGAGGAGGCTTTACAAAGCAAAAACCAAAGGAGATGCAACTTCGATTACTGCAACTTGTGGGCGAACACAAAGGAAATTCTTTGGTTGACCATATTAGGGAGCTACATTCCCTGAGACACCAATGTGAACTCTAACTCTTTTAACTGTAATGTTCTATTGGGTTCAAAATTCATGCAAAAGCCTAATCCTTAGAGAGAATGGACATCTTATAAGTACACGCAACCGTTATCGGATCCAAAAACCAAGCCAAAAACCCTATATAGATCAGCATAGACATAACTTTTAAATACACTTGGTATCTTTAACAATGACAAAGCACCACAATAGGCTAAAGGACATATTAAATTGAATGCATAAGCTTATATGTCCAATGATTCTAACACATATGTATCTTTTAAATATATATTTTTATTGGTAACAACATACCTGTGGACTAAAATGCATAAACTTTTACCTATACATGATATACACCAATCAAAATTATATTAATTCGTGTCCATATATGAAGTAATAATGTCATCGGTTTCGCGGGCTAATGGCATGGTCAACAAATTTAAAGAATTTCCAGTGGTCAACAAAACAAAGGTTTTGTTAAGGATGTTGATGTTCGTTCGGAAGGAGTTGACTTTCGTGGCCGTCTTGGAGCCAAATTCTGAAAGCATAATGCAATTACGAAGCTTGGATTAATATTGGAGTGAAATAGAGAGGTGGCTTTACAAAGTAGTAGTTGAAGGAGATGCAATGTCTTTGCTCAATGTGGCACCATCTCGACTACATGTTAAGCACAAAACTCAAAAGAACTGATGGGGCCACCAACAAAGGCAATTGCAAGTGAATCGAGTTATCTAAATGATAAAGTGTCTTCCCTCTTATTTTTAACTCTCCCAAATTGCTCTTACAATACATATTACACACATTGAATAACCATCCAATTTGTTCCCTTTGATTTTGGTCATAATTATGTAAATTGCTTCAACTGTCCTTTTATTCTATTTTTTCTAGTCCAGATTAGTCTAGTCCCTTGCCTCCACCCAAATAAAAACAAAACAAACACAAGAAAAGTAAATTAGGAAAAAAAAAAAAGGCATTTTTCCCACTAGAAAAAGAAGAAGAGAAAACCAAATGAGTGAATCGAACCAAACTAGGTTTTCGTTCAGGTCATATTCAGTTCAAGTCGCAATTTGGTTCGATTCAACTGCTTATCCTAATGGTTTGGTTCAGTTTGGATTTCCTAAAAACTCGAAACGAATCACATTATTAACACCCCTACTTGCGACCTTCTTGCCATGTGATTACTAGATGAATTCTAGTCAGGGGCCGAAGGGTCATAGGCCAAAGAACTGGTAGAATCAGAAGACAGAGCCGTAACAGAGTTTTTGCCCTTCCTTTCAGCTGCATCGTTCGAAGCCTTGAGATTACTTGGATTCCGCCCTCCACTTCCCCTGACTCTTCTCATGGCATGCTGGTGCCGTGACTCATGAAGATACAACTATAGATCCAATCAAACCAAGACAAGAGAAAGGAACGACACCTTATTAGAGAACGAGCAAAGAAAAGATAACAATTGAGTTTATCCCCAATGAATTAAACGCTATTATAGCTGCAAAAGCTATAACGAAGATGAAGTATGCAGTCAGACTATTTCCCACAAAATAGAATTTCCTAAAAATAGCATTTAATGACAGTCTAGCATGTGGCTAAGGAAATAAAACACGAGGAGAATAGCTTCAAATAATAATAATAATAAAAGCTTTATATTTAATTTTTATAACTGGCAAAGTCCAGAAGGAGCTTCCAAATCAACATGCATAAAAAAGGCAATTCACTTTTCTAACTTTGATGTTTCTTTTCAAGCTTAGCACGTGCTTGTCTTCGTCTCAAAATCTCGTGATACTACCTAGCATTTACATGAACAGGCCCTCCTGCCACTGCAAGGTTAAGAGGCAAAAGCATCCTAGCATGAAGAATACCGACAAGAGAATAAGCCTGCCCAATATATGATCTCTCAGACGGCACAATGCAGAATTCAGATATGTTACCTATTGTGTGACAGAGCATCTCATACAACATAAACAAGGGGCAAACAAGAGAGACCTTCATCACAAATAACAGCAATTTTCAGTACTCTTTGCTAAATGCAAAAGAAACACAATTAACAATAAACATGAATAAATTGTTAGAATCGTAACAAAGATTCTTTCTCATATGTTCTCTTTTTGTCTCACCCTCTAATAGCACCAACCGCCAAATATAACTTGACAAATATAAGGAGCAAACACTGTAGAGATGAATATGTTTTTAAAATAAAATAAATGCAAACACCTCTTCTCAAGATACTATGTTCTAATAGACACATTTCTTTGTATTTTCAATAGTAATTTAGATGGTGTTTTTATTAAATAGTATGGCCAGTAAGTATTTTGCATTTCCTCTTCTTTTTAAAATTGAATAAATCGTGCAATCACATCAAATTTTACTACGTTCTACTTCATGTATAGAATGATCTCTCATACACAAAAGTTCTTTTCTTGCTCAAGACGAAGCTTGTATCTCAAACCTTTGAGTTCACGCCATTCTCATTTCCATTCATATTTTTTATATATCGATGTTGAATGAGCATCTACCTAATTTGCTAAAGAGTATTATTATTTTAATACCAATGTAATTTTTTTAATGGATTTAACATTCAATATGTGACGTGTGTGTTTCGAGATAGCTTTTCAACATGTTAATTATACAATGAAGTGTAAATTATTTTTTATACTGAAAGTGGACCAAATAAAAATTTTGTCAACGTATCTTTTCTTTATGTTTGAATCCTACTACTAAATCAATAACCAACAGACTACCTCACATGTATCACTCCACAAATCATCCAAACCTTTATTAATTTGTTGATGCTTAAGGTTTATGCACTTTCTTTTGTTTCATTGTGTTGATATATTTTCTTTCATTTTTTTTGTTAACTATTATCTCTCTCTAATGAATGTTTCTCTTTCCATATGGAGAAAAGCTATTGATTTCAGGAATGACTTAGTAGAGTATCTTGCCACTCCTTGGTCATTTAGGTTCCATCCCTTAATTGCACCTATTTGGGTAAGAGCATCTTGCCCCACCTTGACTTTATAGGCAAATTGCTTCTCGTGCTTTAGAAATGCAACTCTATACAGCCAAGTCGTGAGCTTAAAATCGTCAAAAATATGGGAAGGGTACTTTTGTTCCCTTCTTATTTTGCTATGTTGTCCATTGTAAAATTTATAAGCTGGCATTATTCACAAAAAAAAAAAAAAAAAAAAAATTGAAGTAGCAATTGACATTTCATTCAATAGTGGGAAAAAAATCATATACTTTATCAAAAGAAAAGAAAAAACCATCAGTATTATAAAGGATTTTAATGGATTTGTTAGCCACAAGCACATGAACAGCCACAAGCACATAGATCCAAGACAGGAGATAGGGGATGAGCGGTCAATGCAACCTAGCGACTAGTAGTGCTGGTTATTTCATGGATCCGACAGTTGCTTGGCATCACTAGAGGGTAGTGACAAGACATTATACGGCTGAGGAGGAGAGATGTGTAAATAGTGTTTAGTTGCATGATAACAATGACTTTATGATCTAGCGAACTTATAATCTCTATCAATTTATATTGTCACTGTTATAAGATCATTAGCACTCTCTTAGTCACACGTTCTATTTATTACTTTATCTTAGTTGCTTTTATCTACGGATGTCTTGAACTGGTGAAAGTATTGCCAGTGGTAGCTATGACAGACGGATGTAAGATGTGAGAGTTAGGATACAAAGAATAAGTTGGGCAAATGGGATTTGTAATTATGTCTATATTAGGGGGCGCAAATTTCTAATTTTCTTATCTTTTATGCGCAAGGCAACACTGTGCACCCACTATACACAATAGATAGAGATTGAGTGAGACCCATGAAGAAAAGTCTCTCTCTCTCTCTCTCTCTCTCTCTCTCTCTCTCTCTCTCTAAAGAAAAAGATGGGTATGGATCTATGACTGAGGGGTTGGAATTGAGTGGAGGTTTTCAATATGAACCAATAATGTGCCAGCAAAAAAGTGACAGACCAAGACTAACTGGGTCTTTGTTGGTTGGCTCACTTTAAAGGTCAAAAATAGCTTTATCAATCATGTGATGCACGCCAACAAAATGATGAAACGATTGCATCTGTGGAAATATAATATGAAATGCAATGAGATGAAATGTTAGTAAAGCAGGCAAATGAAAATGATAGTTGTTAAAATTTTCAATATGAACAAATAATGTGTGAACCCTTACCAGCAAAAAAGTGAAGACGATCAAGACAAACTTGGTCTTTATCAGCCAGCTCACTTTAAAGATCAAAAGTAGCTTCATCGACTGTGTGATGCACGCCATCAGAATGATGAAACAATTTCATCAAAGGAAATATGATATGAAATGCAGTAAGATAAAGTATTACTAAAGCAGAGAAATGAAAATAATAGTTGTCAACATTTTTCAATATTAAGGAATAATGTGTGAACCCTCACCAACAAAAAACTGAAGAGGACCAAGACTAATCTTGGTCTTTATTGTTTGGTTCACTTTAAGATCAAAGGTAGCTCTATCAAAATGCATGATATACAACATCAACATCATGAAACAACTTCAACAGTGAAAATATGATATGAAATGCAGTAAGATAAATTATTAGTAAAAGCAAAGAAATGAAAATGCTATTTCTTAACAATTTTCATTATGAAGTAATAATGTGCGAACCCTTACTAGCAAAAAGTGAAGATGACCAAGACTAATTTGGTCTTTGTCGACCGAGTCATTTTAAAGGTCAAAAGTAGCTTTATCAATCATGGGATGCATGGCATCAAAATGATGAAATGATTTCTTCGGGGAAGCATGATATGAAATGCAATAAGAAAAAGTACTAGTAAAATGAGAGATGAAAATCATAGTTCTTATCATATAACTCTCATTGGTACTCTTATTTTTTTCAGTACTACCTTTTTAGAGATTTTCACAACATTATTCTTTAGCTCCAGTTGGTGGTGAACTTTATGGCCCAAATATTGAGAGATTTCAACTATCAATGAAGTATAAGGAATCCAGTTATACTAGGCCCAACTTCGATTTGGAGCTTATCCAGTTATACTAGGCCCAACTTTGATTTGAGGTGTGTTGTTGGCCATTTTGATTATCGTGAGGAAATTGTACCTCGCCTTGCTTGAGTTAAATACTGGAACAATTACAGAATATATTAAATTTTGAATGAAGGGACAATTATTGCATAACACGCAATTACCTTAGGATAACTTAAATTGTGGAAGTAGAGGAAATCATGGAAATGTGGAGCAATTATAGTGGGGATCAAGCATGAGTTGCAATGATGGTTAATGGAATTACCGAGAGTATATATAGAAATGACATAGAGAAAGAGGGACACTCAAAATGTGCCAAAATACCCACACAAAAAAAAAAAAAATTGTGCCAAAACTGTGCCAAATTTTTCTCGAAATAATTGTCCAAAAAAATCTTGAAACTATCTTATGGCAGACAATTATGCCAATTTTTTTTATCAAAATATTATGCCTAATTTAGTCATATACTTTTTTACAATTTGTCAATTTAGTCATTTCAACAAATTTTTATAAAAAAATTGTTAACATGATGGTCTAGTCAACGCCATTCATCCTACGTGACAAAGTCAATACGTAAGATGATTGGCACTAACATGGTAAAGTTTTGCAATTTTTTGAACTTTTTTTGAAATGTTTTCTTCTTTTCTTTCATCTTTACTCTAACTTTGCGTGGGCGAGCTTGCCAACCAACCCTAAATGAAGTCACTTGGATCTTGGCAAGGGCTTGGGCAAAGGCAATGACGCCCTCACTGGATGTCCACGACCTCATTTAAAAAATAGAAGAAATAAAAGAAGATATATGGAAAAAAAAAAAAGGAAAACAAATTAGATATAATATTAAAAAATTGCACAAATTGTTCACATCAATGTCAATCAAGTGTTGGCTCTGTCGTGTAAGATACTTGATGACCATGCCAATTATTTTCAGCAAAAGTTTGCTAGATGGACTACCTTAACAAATTGTCAAAAGATTTAGAATCAAATTAGTTATATTGAAAGAGTTATTTGAATGTGACGTGCTTCAACATACTATTGGGGCCTGCGCATCTTGCACTATGCAAGCCCAAGATTGGAATCCAATCCAATGCCATATAAGGAGCTCTTGACAACTCTAACTTCCATTTCCCCCCCAAAAAAAAAAAAAAAAAAAAGAAAATAGAGGGGGAAAAACCCCTCAACTTCCGTGAACGGTTTTTTGGAGGCTTTGACTTTATAATGGGATAATTATCACAAAAAAAAACCTATTATATGGGTCTCAATTCAATTATAAACTTTTTGATCTAGCAAAAATTAGTCATAATACTTTTAACAATTTATCAATATAGTCCTTCCAACTAATTTTGGATAGAATTGCAAATTACTAGGTGGCCCGATTAAAAACTTAAAAGTTTTTTTAAAAAAAAAAAAAAAAAAAAACACATGCTTTTGGACTCGAGAATTCCCAGATACTTCTTTTAAAATCACAATTATCTGGTGAAGCTTTTTATGAGGATTCACTTTGTAAAGTTACTCAGTTCTAACATGATATTGGTTTGCAAGTATTTTAGAGTACTGATTCTTGTGAAATGCTCTTACTGATGATTCGTATGCTGATCTTCTTTTAATCTCTTTGAAGCACAAAGATAGGAAGGAAGGACTTGGTACGGCAGCCACTACAAAAACTAATGGAACAACGACATATGGTTGTGAGGGCTGTTTTGTGATGGATGTGTTGTGATCATTTGTGTTGGTTGTAAACTTCCTCTTTTTTCTATTGTCTGAACCATACAGCATCTTGGTAGCTAACGTGCAATTGGTGTTTTTCTATTGTAATCTTTTGAGTTGGTTGTAATTTCCTCTTTTTCCTATTTTCCAAATATACCAACTTGTCCACTTGGTTTTTCCTATTGTAATCATCCAAGTTCTAAGTGAAGAGAGGTTTTTAGACCTCATTGGAAGCAAATAATTGGCGATAGTTGTTTTTTTTGTGTGGGTGCGTGGTGGCTCTATTTCTTATTTTCTTCATCTCCAAGCAAATCCGTTCCCTTCCAATTAGGATGGCCATAGTTATTAAAAGTTTAAGGACCTAAATCCTTTACCTTTTCAATCTGTGCAACATGATAATATGACAGTATCACTATAGGAATCTGAAATAAATATGCAGTATAGGGAACACGACACCTTTCTCTACAGATAACACAGTTGAACATGAATTTGTTAATACATTGAACACAGTTGAACTTGGATTTTGCTGATACAGTTTAACACTGTTTCACTTTTTTTGCATCATAACATTGGTCTTGCCTCGCATCTACCCTCCGCTTACGCTACCAAGAAGCAAAAAAGATATACAAACAACACAACCATCCCCAATCCAACATTATTGTCAATCTAAATGAATGTTGTTTATTTTTTATTTTATTTTTTGGGTCCAACTTCAACATTAGGGTTGGGCACATCAATCCTTTCAATACGACTATGCCTCTCAAATAGATTATTTTCCTTTCATTTTCCTCCCGAAATAGATCTTTACATTTCCTTCAAGTGGAGACAATTCCACTTGTATCTTGTTGTTATGTCGCCTACTCCTTTCTAGCTGCATTTTGAGAAAGTGGAATTTCTCCTAAGATACTTTCAACTAAATTCCACACTTCCAATACTATTTGCCAGTACTTTCTTCTCATTGATCAATCCAAAATCACTTCTCTGCCATGTAATGAGGATTTCGGAACAATCCATTTGAAAAAAAAAAACCACAATCATCAACTTGCCCGATAGAAGCAAGCAATTCAAATTCCAAAAGTGCATGCTTTTGGACAAGAACTTCAAATTAAACAAAGCACAACACAACATATAGCAAAACAGGTTGATTTAATGGAAACACTAGAAATTATGTGAAACAGAGGCCTTCAAACACATTACAACAAATTAAATTCAACAATGCATGGCATATAGCAAAGCAACCATATCCTTGTCTAACACTATATTGGCCAATACACAGCACATAATGTTAAGCTAGCCACCCATAGTGAACAACATATGATAGTGAACTGGTCCTATACTCAATTGGCCATTACAAGCAACCATTTCAAATGACAATGTACTAACTCATCAATCCCTAATTTGTTGTAGAAAATTGACAAACCATCACCTCCAATGATAGAACCTCCTTCTACTAGCCAACATATGATCATTAGAATCTCGAAACTTAACCATTCCATAATGCAACAGAAAATTATGGAAATAACAAAGTGACTCGTAGCTAGCTCGAATAACTAAAGAGAAAGCCAAGATAGACATCTACTTCTCTGTAGCTTAGGGGTCATTGTTATCTTCTTGCCCTGGCATTCAAAAGCACATGCGGTGCAACAAGAACAATGCGCTCAGCAAAATGATTCCGGTGAACAAATCCAATAAGCCAATTAAATCTAAGTAGAGTGGCCTTTCAAAGCTCTAAACATCGATGAGAGCATCAAGTTCACACTAGCAGTATCTTAGTCCTAGGTTCCCAGCAGTACATTCAACTACTACATTTACATTGAATTATCAAATCTTAGCGGTATCTTATCTTGATCAAATTATAGAATACTGGCAAGATGTAAATGCACCACAGATATGAGAAAATTAAAGAGTTGATAAAATTGAGTAATACAAAATATAATCCATTTCTTCCGATGAGCACGTAAAATAAAGAACCTCATGTTGCAGGAGTAAGAAACACAATTTTGAGGGGTTACAAAGTACTAGACATGAAGCCAAAAACTCTTCACGGGAATCTTGACGAGGCAAAAATGCACAAACTCTGGTAATGACATAACTAAAGAGCAAGAAAATGAGGCAAACCTTGAATCAGAAAAACACTAGACAAAGAGGTGAGGATATCTGGAGTGCCATAACTTGGCACGGAGGGACACTTAAGTGCCACTCCAGTGAAAATCCGGCCAAATGGCTGACATGGCTATTTTCCGGCGAGTTTGGTTCAAAACGGCGTCGTTTTGCACGCTGACGTGGCGGAAAAAATGCAAAAACAACACCGTTTCGTGTCTACGTGTAAATAATAATATAAAAATTAATTAAATCATATTTAAAATTAATTTTATTTAAAATATTCAAAAAAAAATTTAAAAATTTAAAATTTTAAAAAATTAAAAAAAAAATTAAATTTTAAAAAATTTAAAAAATTAAGAAAAATAAAAAGGGGGAGGTCGAAGGGGCGGCCGAGGGCTGAGCCCTCGCCGTCGCCGCCTCCCCGCCATCGTCGGGAAGGACCGGCGACGGAGGGGGAGGGTCGGCCGGGGTCGCCGAGCCCTGGCTAGGGGTCGGCGAGGCCGGCCGACTGGCGGCGAGGGCCTGCGAGCCCTCGCCCAGATCTAGGGCGAGGGTCGCGGCCCTCGCCACGATCCGGAGAGGGCTCGCAGCCCTCGCCGTCGGTCGGCCGAGGGCCGGCGACCCCAGCCCCGACCCTCCCCTCTGTCGCCGGCCCTTCCCGGCGACGGCGGGGAGGCGGCGGCGGTGAGGGCTCAGCCCTCAGCCGCCCGTTCGACCTCCCCCTTTTTTTATATATAATTTTCTTAATTTTTTAAAATTTTTAAAATTTTCTTAATTTTTTAAAATTTTTAAAATTTTCTTAATTTTTAAAATTTTTAAAATTTTCTTTTTTTTTTTTTTTTTTTTTTTTTAATTTTTATGTTGCTTTGGAGCTAAGCCGACTCAGCTCTCGGCGAGCCACGTAGGCAAAAAATAATAATAAAATATTGCCATGTAGGATTTCCGGCAAGAGTCGCCGGAGGTGGCACTTAAGTGTCCCACTAGAAAAAAAAAAAAAGTGGCACTTAAGTGTACTGTTTTGAAATTATGCGACTTAAGTGTCCCCCCGTGCCAAGTTATGGCGTTTGTGCTGGACTTATGCCCCAGAGAAACAACCACGGATTTGGAACAATGTGAACTCATAATCAGTCGCCCAAGTTGAATTGAAGCTCGATTTGGATGTATCCGAGCTAAACACAAACCATGAACCCCTAGATATTTGCCCCAAATTGACTTCAGCAACCGAGAGAGCGCAAAATGGCACCCTTGTAGTCCACGTCAACCACCATGCCAACGTCGTTGTTTTCACGGCGCCACAGCAACTTCTCTTGTATTCTACCGTCTACGTAAGCAGTAGGATTTTTTAGGATGATCTTTGATAGAATTATGACGGAGAGTACATGTGTCAAGTGAGTATAAATTTGGCATTTTTAAAGATCCAAAAAGAAGTGTAAGGGTGTTGGAGATACGATGAACATATTTTAAAATTTTATATGGTATTTTTTTCTAGAAAATGTAAAGGTTGAAAAATAGAAATTATGTTTAACAAAACTAGATCGATGAAATTGACATAGGAGAGTTAAATAAAGAAATAATTCGGACAAGAATTTCATATGAAGCACCTTCTTGATCATCACACTCACTTATCCCTGAAAAAAAGAGATTAGTGAATAGTTTGCAATGGAATTAGAAAAACAGAGGAACAAGTGGCATGTCTTACTTATAAGATTGATCCTACATTGCTAGAAGAAGCATCTACGTATTCATCCTAGCAAATGTACCTTGCTCATGTTTTCAATTTCCAAATAAGCTTATTAGCACTTCCTTTGAAATAGACCACAAAACCTTAAAAGAAGATTTCCTTTTGGAAGAAAATGAAAACCAAAGAAAATGGCTCTGCAGAAAAATACACTACAAAAGAAAGAGAGGTTTGCCAGGAAGAATCATACGTAGAAAAAACAAAAAGAAATTAAATCTTAAATTATCTATATATATATATATATATATATTAAAATAAGGAAGTATAAATGACGTAGAAAATTATTTAAATAACTTATATAATGGTATGTGGAAAACCCAAAGATCTAGACATCCTCCTGTGGTTGGATTAAAACTAGGAGTGAACACTACATCATTTTCAATTTGGCTCTTATTTTGCATTGATACATTTTCGAAATTTGTTCAAATGAGCTGATTTTGGCCATTTTAAATTTCTAGTCATGGGTGTGCGTACTGACAGTTGGATTGGCATTCAAGAGTGAACAAGATGCCTAATATTTGTGCGATACACTTGCTGAAGAAGTCGGTTTCGATGAGATTTTGTTCATACAATGATTGTCATTTTCTAAGTTTTCTAAATTTGATTTAAATGAGCTGTTTTTGGTCTTTTTCTAATTAGCAAAATGACAAGCATTGCTTGTCATCAACAACACACAACTCTGATACGAGTTTATTACTCAAATATGGTGGAAGCGTGAAACAAGCACAATTAAGCAAGAAACCATCGTAGAAAATAAATTTGACACATAGGATTTATATTATTTGACCTAATGTGCCTACTCCATAGGGAGAGATCGACAAGATGTTTTACTATGATCAACAAGAGGAAATTACATTCACTCGAAACATATAACTCTCAAATGTATTCCAGTTCCCAATTATATTAAAAAAGTCTCACATAGTCAAATCAAAGAGATACGAAGGGTTTACTCACTCTCATTCCTTGACGATTCCCTGAGCTCTCTCTGAAGTCAGGCTTGATATTAGAACAAAATTAGGTCAAAACCCGCATTTAGTATAAATATCGCTTTCAGCCATCTAAAATCTTCTCGGGAAAATTCAGTCCAGTTTAGATATCTAGCCATAGCTTGGTCAGACATTCAAAGTTGCTCACTCCTGCTCATTGTGTCCATGGGCGAACTGTGGCATCTCAGTCCGCCACTTACTAAACCTTGTTCTTTGTTTACTTTAAGTTATCACGCAAGTGAAAATCTTTTCACCAATAGTAAAGGGAATCATGCTTCCATTATTTACCATACTGATATATACATAAGGTGGCGGATTATACATCAAAAGGAAAAACCTAAGCTGGGAGAAATATAAAAAAAAAAAAAAATGCCTGTTTCCCTAAAACCTGCTATAGCAAGCTCCTCGTTCGTACATACGTCTCTCCATCCAACCGTCCCGATTACCTTAGCTCTCACACCAAAAAGTTATGATTGTGTCAAAATACAAGCATGATTCCTCCACACTCCATCCTACTCCAGCTCCTAATCCTCCACATCCCTCCCATCACCACTTGCACCAGGAGCATTAGGGGATGGAATCGGTCATAACAGGTGTCCGTCCATTAGCACGAATATAGCAACAAAGCAGTAGGAAATTAGATCAAGCTATCCTATGTCCACTAGCGAGACAGTCGTGTATCGAACAAGCATTGTGCCTGGAAAGTCCGATTCCATGAACTTGTGGTGCTTGCCCTCTAATGCAACAGGCGCTCCATAACGGGAGATGGGGAGATGCGAGGAGCGACTGACATAGCTATCAATTTGAAAAATAACAACAGGAGTGAGTTGATGCTTAGCAAGAGAAACAACAAGCTCATAAATCACTCGATCTAATGGACACTTGATTCCTAGGATAATATTCAAGTAAGTAAACACACAAGTATGAGCACACAACATACTACAGACCATTTCCAGTCACACAAGTAGTACTAGTGGGCATTTAATGCAACACGTGTCATATACAATCGGATGGGTCACACTACTATGCAATGGGGGCGTCATACTTCACATTTATCATGCACAGTATCATTGGGGTCCATCCCCGTTTCACTACTCAACCAGTCCGTGTAGGCAGCTCACACAATGATCTCTAGCTCACTAACCAAGCATCCACGGTTCTCATACTGCAGGTATCCCTACTTTAAAGAATCTTAGTTGTTAGTCAAGGCATTTGCCTCTGACATCCACTCCGGCCCATCATCGGGTTTTGAGTTGATCATCAAGACTTCCACGGTTTGTCACCAGCTTGGACATCCCTACTACAATCGGGGCATCTTGGTTGTTAGTTAAGGCATTCACTTCCAACATCCACTCCGGGCATCGTCGGGCATCCAAGGTTCGCCAACCTTGGGCATCAAACGTCACAATCCATCTCATGTATCGTAGGTATAGCACACTCATATAGTGACATAGCATTCGCACACTATAAAATACATCCTATTAAGCACACTTGACACTAAAATGGGCACTATGCCACCACGCACGATTCACTACCTTCGTGGCACACTCAGCCACATATAACCCAAAATTCCAGATTCTGTCCTCTTATGTTTTTAACCCAATTTCCACAAGTAAATGGTACCACATGGCAATCAAAATGCATCATTTGAAAGTCTATCAAACGCCGTTACTGTCATCAGTAGGTCATCATGTAAGATTCCATCACCTTCCTAAAGAATTTAGTGCATTTCGGATCCAAGGCAGAAACGAACAGATTTGCATGGTCAAAGGAATCAAAAACAAAACCATAGTAAATGAACTCAAAAATTTCTAAAATTTTAATATGTTACAGAGAAGACCTTAACAAACATTTTTTGTTAGGAAACTAAGTCCAAAAAATTTGTATAAAGAGCGGTAAATCGCATGAAATAGAGAAGAATCTGGTTCACTGGAATAGAGCAACCGATCTTAAAGATATACTCATCTCACAACCCTAAACATGTCAAAAAGTTTTGAAATTTGGATATGTTATAAATCAAAATGTCCTCTACAACTTTTATGAAGGAAGCAAGTCCAAAATCGAAAGGAAAAAATTTACGAAAATTTAGAAAGACAATCAGCTTACTATTTCTACTGCATTGGGCAGATCAGACATGGTAAATAACTGGGCTTTCGCACCAACCATACCACCTCAGAAAAATCTAAAATTAAAGTATGTTATACATCAAGATACCTTGCACAACATGTTATACATCAAGATACCTTGCACACCTTTCATGAGAAATTCTCATCAAATTCAAACCTCAACAAGCTTCATAAAATTAAAAAACAGATAAGATCTAGTAATTTCAATTCTGGAAATCCAAACCACAGTAACGAACTCATGTAAAACTTGCACCATATGAGTCCATTTGCTCAAAACACACCAAAACCAGAAGTCCTGAGCCACATGCAATATCCATCTTCAATTATAATCAACCACTTCATACGTGAGGGTCAAACGAACACAGGAAACTCACATGCAAGACTATATATGCCTTGAAAATGACATGCAATGCTTCGCTTTCATAAAATCTCGAAATCACATCATATCTAAGCTATTATATCACATTCTCTACATCTACTCGAGCTAATAAGGACATGCAAGCAAGAAGTAACACAAAATAGCTCATATTCTAGCAAAAACCGAGCCTAAAAAAGATCAAGAAGAGTAGAAGAAAGCCACTTCTCCTTATCTTTGCTTCTCTTGATCTCTAGACCTTAAATCCTTAGAGGAAAATGGAAGCAAATGAGAGGGAGATGTTGGGCTATAGGGCGGCAACATAATTTAGGGAAATTATAGAAATTATATCCCATGCAAAAATAATAATAGGGCCGGTCACATATATAATATATATATATATAGGTGTATTAAAAGACAAATTATGTCCTAAGGTGCAACTTTGGGCGCATACATAAACCGTACAAGGCATATGCTAATGTTTTCGTCCCTAATTCACTCACTAAATTTGGTCATTGAAAAATTAAATTCCTACATGGCTTGCTAATATAGCTAGACAAAAATTTGAGACGTCACACGAACATCTAGTGAGTCTGGCCAATTGTCCAATCTTGCCTCTAGACATCCAAAATCCGCAATTCGTATCTATAGTAGCATCGTCTTGCCTCACCATTTAATTTGGATGTCCATCACTTGATTTAGGACATCTAAAATGTATCGGCATGCATTCTAAACCTTTTGGCTTGCTTCAGATGTCTTAGACTTTAATCTCGATTCACATCCAAATCAAAACAAAGTCAAATTTTGAGCCACATTTCAACAGCTAACATAATTCATTATTTTGAAAAGAGAAGTTTTTTTTGTTATTCACAATCAACACGTATCTGTATACCATTAATATTATTTGAGGAAAATTGGTGTCCAACGAATGCATACCTCTTCCATTTAAAACTTCGTTCTTCTTTTATTAATAAAATTTGCTAAGGTCCAATAAATATCAATAGCATCGTCTCGTATTTGAAAAGGAAGGGCAAGTTCACTTCGAAATGCTACCGGGAACTGATGTATTATTTTTCTTTTCCGGAATTATTTATTGTTTTTGTTAGTTCTAACGAGTCCACACGTTTCAGCTACATACCTACAGGTGAAAGGTATGCCCAGCGGAACAAACGAATAAATAGCACCTGAAAATTCCTAACATTGTCTGTACTATCTACTCTTTTTTTTTTTGACGAGAAACAAAGCTGATTATATTAAGTAGTAGGTAAAGGTAATACAGCAAAAGCATCAGTACAAAGAAGATCCAAGAGATCGAAGGGGGATTAGTCACCCAGTTACTAGGAAGAAAATCAAAACGCCGGGCTTTTGCAACCCAAATAAGAACCCGATTAGAATTTCTACTGCAGTGAGCGAAGGAAAGGCCGACATAGTCTTCAATTTGTGCTTGGCCCGGTTCACGAGGGGTTGCATCGACCAATTTAAGGTGGATGATGACAATAGACTGTCCACCATCAACCGACAATCAGATAAAATAAGTATTTCTTTTTCTGGGGAATTGGGAATTAGGGTTTCAGAGATAAAATTTAGGGTTTCAACCAAAGCGACGGCCTCCGCTTGTTCAGGCGAACTAACCTCGATATGCTTTGCAAACCCATCGCGAATTTTACCAAAAGAATCTCTGCAGACGCAAGCAATAGCCGCCCGAGATTTTTTCCTTGGATGCTGAGGACCAAAAGAAAAGGGACTTGACTGGTAGCTGAAGGCAGCTTCATTCGTCTCTGTGGAGTGATTGTGACCAAATGCTGAAGAAAAAGCCGGCTGATGGATGAGATCAGATCTAGGAAGAGTGGCTTCTTCTTCTTCACCAGCACAGGTGCATGGGTTGTTAATATCCTCTTCCCTCTCTTCGAAATCGCCATGCCTTCCCTGGTGGGCCTCGGTGATGATGTTGAGATGCTGCTGCGGATTTGGGTAATCAGATCTGGTAGATCTGATGTTTCCTTCTTCGTTTTTAGAGGCCGAACTCATAGTTATGTCGTTGCCAATGCTGGAGCTGAGAGGAAGGTCTGCAACCTCTTCCGAATCGCAGAGCTTGCCTTTGTTGGCGTTATTTCTGGGTCTGGCGATCTTCAATGTTTCTGGAATTATAGATCCGGTGAAACGGAGTCTCTGTTCGTCCGTTGCAGGGGTGTCTTCTTCGCCGGCGGTGATATCGCAAGTCATGGGAGCAAGATTGGTGAGATCTGGTCGGGATTTCGGCCCTTCTTCTACAGCACAGGTACGATGGTTCCTCGATTCCACATCTCTTTCTTCCAGGTGGCAATGCGAATTGCGTTGAGCAGCGATTATGACTCTGAAGTTCTGATGTATTCCTGAGGTCTCAGATCTGGTAGATCTAAGGGTTCCGTCCTCCGTTTCAGAGGCAAAAGATCGGCCTTCTCTATGATCCGAGGCGCGAGGATTGCGATGGTGAGCGGCTTTGGCTGGTCGTTTGTACTGCAATGTTGCAGGGTATAGATGACCGGTTGAGCTGAGGTCTCTGTTTTCGGCTGCAGCTGATGGAAGATGGGTGTGTTGATCTTCTAATACAGAGGAAGAGGGTGCAGCAGCGTTGATTCGTCGTGTCGGGTGAAAGCAACCATTTTGCACAGTCTCTAAAGTCTGAAGCGTTGATTCCTCTGGATTTGTTGGACTTCTTGACTCACGACTTGGTGAGATAGAGCTATGCTCTTTCTGTGGATATCGTTCCGACGGCATGTTGTTATCACTACTAATTTCAAATGAGGCATCTATATTAACAATGAGATTTCCAGGTGCTGGAGGATGCCATTTTTCAACTTCTCTTCGGCTGTGATTCTTTTTTGGGGCTTTTCTATTCCAAGCTGAGAAAGAGTCCTGTGAAGCCGTGGCTTTGAGCAGGGTTCTGTTTGGGTTTAAGGGCTGATGACTGAAGATGAATTGATTCCGATCCTTCCAAATGCACCAAAGAACTGTGGCAACCAGTTCAAACTTATGTGAGTCTCCTTGCGTCACAAAATATTTTGATAACCAGTCATCAAACCTTGTTAATCCAACGCGATTTGTACATGTTTTCAGGTTTGGGTCTTTCCAAATGTGGGCTGTCCAAGGGCAGAGCAATAAAGTATGCTCAATCGTCTCAGGTTCCAACTTGCATAATGGGCATATCGATTCAGGTGCTATCTTTCTCCTATAAAGATTATCCAGGGTAGGAAGCGCATTTTGGCATGCACTCCATAGGAAGAATTTTATTTTCGGTTGTAGCACAGAATTCCAGATAAGCTTCCAAATGAGTGGGTCGAACTGGTGTGATGATGTTGGCGTAGATTGTCTATGTATATGTGGTTTCCTGTTTGAAAAGTAACCACTCTTTACCGTATATTTTCCCGATTTGTTATCTGTCCAAACCAACATATCTTCACTAGTTGAGAGTCCGAAAGGTGTTTCCTTAATTTATGATGTTAGGGATTCATCAAATAGGGATAGTAATAGGTCTTCCTTCCAAATACCAGCTTCAAAGTCAATCAAATCAGCAACTTTTGTTTGGTCATTGGACGTTGGCCTTCCTCCAATCCGTCCTGATTTGAGCCACTTATCCTCTCTAATGGAAATTTTTTGTCCATTACCCACAGTCCATATCATCTGAGGAGCGATCGCATTTCTGCCTGCCAATAAACTTTGCCATCCCCACGATGGGCGAGAGCCTTTCCCGCTTGCCGGTTACGCTTTGGGAAGTAAAGTCCTTTCATAAATCTGTTTAGGAGCGTGTTCGGACCTTGAGAAATCCTCCAGGCTTGTTTCCCTAACATAGCCGTATTAAAAGCTTGTAGATCCTTGAAGCCAAGCCCGCCTTCATTCTTACGTAGTTTTAACGTATCCCATTTACGCCAGTGTAGAGCAGAATTCTTGTTAGAACTTCGCCACCAAAAGGTAGCGATTTTCCTCTCAATTGCTTTAATAATGGAGATTGGGATCCTGAATATTGACATAGCAAATTGAGGTATTGATTGAACTACTGCTTTGAGAAGAATCTCTTTTCCAGCTCGTGAAAGCAAATTATCCTTCCAACTTTCCAACTTTGAGTTGACCCTGCCCAATATCCAAGCGAACATATCTTTTTTTGAGGATCCCCAGTCTGAAGGGATACCTAAATATTTCCCAGTTTTCGCAATTTCGGGAATTCGCAGCACCGATACCATATCTCTTCTAAGACAATTTGGACACCCTTTGCTGAAAAATAGTCCGGATTTGTTAAGATTGACGGCTTGACCCGATGCGTAGCAGTATTGATTAAGAATAGTTGACAAGTTTTGACATTCCTGTACTGAGCAATCTAGGAAGAAAATAGAATCATCAGCAAATAGTAAGTGGGACAGGGTTGGGCAAGTACGGTTCAGCTTGATGCCATGAATTGTATCCTCTGCTATTGCTTTCTTCATCATGTAAGATAGAACGTTAGCTACGATAATGAACAAATAAGGCGATAATGGATCCCCCTGGCGAATACCCCGAGATGGCTTGAAGTAAGGAAGAGATTCACCGTTGAGGTTGATGCTATATGATACTGTGTTAATACACTGCATAATCCACTTCACCCAATCGGCACTAAACCCCATTTTATGTAAACATTCCTGTAAGAAATCCCATTCGATTCTGTCATAGGCTTTTTGCATGTCAAGTTTAAGAATAGCCTGAAACTTCTTCCTCCTGTCTCGAGTCCGTAACCGGTGAATAACCTCTTGAACAATTAGAATGTTGTCTTGTATTTGCCGATTCCCGACAAAAGCACTCTGCTCTTCAGCAATAATGGCTGGTAAGAAGGTTTAAGTCTATTTGCAAGGATTTTAGAAATGATTTTGTAACTAAAGTTACACAGACTTATGGGCCGAAATTGTTCTAACCTTTCTGGGTTTGTAATTTTAGGGATAAGAGTGATTCGGGTTCTATTCATGGCTGGGTTGATGGTTCCAGATTCAAAGAAACACTGTACTTCCCTGAATATATCCCCACCTATGTCTTGCCAGTGCTGATGAAAGAATAGGCCATTCAGACCATCCGGTCCAGGAGCCTTGGTAGCCCCCATTTGGTGAGTAGCTGTATAAACTTCTTCCATAGTCACCGCTTCTGTTAGTTTTGTGTTCATAGCTGCATTAACTGATACTGGGATTTGATCAAGAATAGGCTGAAAATTTCGCGGTCCTACCGAAGTGTATAAGTTGTTGAAGTAATCCACCGTCATATGCTGAAGATTCTCATGATTTCTCACCCAATCGCCTTCGGCATTCATTAGCATTGAGATACGGTTCCTGTTTCTTCGTTGAATAGTGGCTGCATGAAAATATCTTGTATTTCTATCTCCCCATTTCAGCCATTTGACTCGAGATCTGATTGCCCAAAACATTTCTTCCCGACGCCACAGGGAGTCGATTTCTTTATGTATATTCTGAATTCTGCTCTGATTAGACTTCAAAATAGGGTTGTTCATTTGAGCGACAAGCTCATTTTTCAGTCCCTCAATTTGTTTTGAAGCATTGGGGAACCGATTTTTGCTCCAAGCCGTCAATTGCGTGACAACAATAGATAGTTTATCCACCATGTTCTTCCCGTGAGACGTCTCCCATGCCCTCTTGACAATTATCTTGCATTCATCATCCTCCGTCCAAAATGGTTCATATCTAAACTGTCGCCTTTTACGTGTCAGAACAGGTAATGTTGACAAGAGAAGAGGGTCATGATTCGAACCAATGGCTGGTAAGGCTGTAACTCGGCATTCGGGTATGCTATCCTCCATTCCATTGTGCATAATGCTTTGTCCAGCCTTTCTTTGACATTTTCATCACCCTCTCTTCTATTTGTCCAGGTAAATGCGCACCCTTTGGCTTCCAGATCCATTAGCTACTTTGAATGAACGTTTATGTCTCGGTGTATTCAAATAGTATTTTTGATTAAGAAACGCTGAGGAAATAAAAACAAAGTCAGTCGACTTTCTAAATGAATCAGCCGACGCCTAAATTTGTCTGAATGTATCCTGAGCGTATAACGTGCTCCTGAGAACTCGTCTTCCATTTTGGCCCTTCAATAAGAAGAAGAAAGAGAAAAGGAAGAGGGGGGGGGGGGAGGCAGGGAGGAGAGATCCGAGCGAGAGACTGAGAGTGAGCGAGGGCTCTCCGTCGACAAACACACTCGAAACCCGGCCGACGACCCACCGACGTTACCCCTCTCCCCGAGCAGAGCTCACGAGAGGTTTTGGTTCGGTTTCGTTCGCCTTTCTTTCGGGCGTGGATTTCCCGAGGATCCCTGCTCGGAGACGCGCGAGGCGGACGAGCGTAGCCCGATCTATCGAGCTCGCCCACCGTCCGACGCCGCTGAGCCGGGTAGGGCTCCTTCATCCGAACGCTCGGACCCCTTGTTGTGCTCTGTTTCGGGCTCGCCGGACTGGGATGACGTTGTCCGGTTCGCGTGAGTTCTGACCTCATTTGTGCGCGCGCTGCGGTTTTGGGGGACTGGTATGTAGTTCATTCGGAATCCCGGCTCGAGCTCAGGCTCGGGCTCGGTCGTCCTCGCTCCTTGCCCCTCAGTTTGCGTATATTAAGTGTTCGATAAAATGCCCTCGAGATGGTTCCGTAAGAATAGCCGCTGTTGCTGCCTTACCCGAAGCTCACGTAGCATTATTTTGATCTTCAGTTACTGAGTTTGTCCTGGGCGAGACTTTATCTCGTTGATCGGGGCTGTCATGGTTGTTTCTTTGGCATGCTCCTATGCGTGTTGCTTCGATAGCGCTTATCCGTTGATGACCGAGGACGAGTTCTCTGGGGATCAACGAATTTTGCGGCTAATCGCAGAAGGGGGGTGGCGAGTTGGTCTCGCGGGTCGGCGTGAGCGACCGACGGAGCAGCGGTGCCAGTATAGCGACCGGGGCGCGGTCGGGGACGAACCAGCTCAAGGCTGCTCGTCTCTGGTCATCCCCGAGCAAGCAAACCAAGAGTGGCGTGCTGGGCTTGTGTAGGTTTAGAGTGTTCTTGAGATGGCTGAAATAGGGAATGAGTGGGCTTGGGGAGGTTTGTGTGGATTTAATGAATTGGCTTTTGTTCGACTCATTGGGACTAGGCGTAGTGGACCTAGGATAAGAGATGACGCCTGGGCTGAATTAGTTTAATTCTGGTTTGGAATGTTCTCGGGTTGGGCTGCTTCTGCTTGCCTTTTAATATTTTTCTTCAGGCCGAACTGGGTCCAACTTGCTGAGCCCATCCCGGTCGAGGGCCCGAGTCCCGAGACCTCCTACTGGCGAGTCCGGCCTCGGTCTCGGACCGGGACCAGATGAGGAGACCCGACCTGATCCCCTTTTTATATAATATAATATATTATTTTTTGATATTTTAAAAATGAACAAAATATTTTTTTTAAAGAATTTTAAAAAATCCCAGAATTTTTTTTCCCAAAGAAATCAGAAAAAGCTTTAAAATAGCCTTTGAGTGGTTTTTCCTTAAGATATGTGAAAATCTTTAAAAGAAAACAAAAAAAAAAGATATTGTATTTAAATCATTGTAAGCAAATGTTGGATTGCTGTTTGCATATTTTCTTTATTTCAATTACACCCTTGTGATGCATGAATAGCTATTTTCTTAGCTTGGTCAGGAATTAAATCCTAGGACCCATGATTGGTATAAAATGCTACATAAATGCTTTACTTAATGTTTAAATTATGCATTTATCTAAGAATTTAAGTTTTTAAAACAGTAGGTTGTGATTTCATAAATTCTCACCAAAATTATTAGCAAATGGTGTATAATTTCTCTGTGTTATGTTTTAATTGTATAACTTCAAATTAATCTCAAGTGTGGACGACTGAACTGATCCCAATTCCACATCTATGAATTAAACAACACAAGAATTCCTTTTGTCGAGCAGATTGAGATCTACCAAAAACTTATATGAAGATAGAGGAAAAAAATTAGAGTTTAATTGGAAGAGGAAGTGATGACAAACAATGGACTACAATAATATGTAGTGTAGAAATGGACCATAGTTGCTCTAATGGTTGGAATAAAAAAGAAGGATTACACAATAAATGGAGGAGTTCCTGAAACGCAAGAGGTTCACACAGAAAGGGATTGAGAGATTTCTGATCCTTGAGAGAGAGAGAGAGAGAGGTGTTTTATTTTTCTCCTCCCTCCAAGAGGGAGAGAAATGGATTCAAGTGAGGTGTTTAGTATTGTTTACACATATTCTATCACATCAACATATTACATTGAGAGGCTCATGCCAATCATTAAAAAAAAAAAAACGAGTTATTAAGATGTTTAAGTTTATTTTCGTCGTATATCATCTCGTATAAAATGAGTCTGCATGGTCACCACAAACATGGGCTGGGACTTGCAGGTTTAAGGTTTAGCAGCTTGTCCTGGGTAGGTGCAATGTTGAGGCACCACTGATGTGCTCCCGTAACTAGGGCGAGGGATCATTTCAAGTGAAGGGATATGGTCAAAATTGAAGGTGGGATAATTGAGCTTTTGTCTCTACTTATGTTGCTTTTATGAATGTCTTCACTCTGCCTATTCAAACTTGCTAAACCACCTTATTACAATTAGTCAGAAATTTTTCTGGTCCCGTCAGTTTTCTCAGTTGGGTGGGCGCTAAAAGTGGCATTGTGATTGGCTTCAATGCACCAGATAAAATTAACGAGCTAGGACCGATGAAAGGCAACTGTCTTTATCTTGTTATATTTGATTTTTTTTTATTTTATAAACTACTGTGTCGTTTGATTAAATTTAAATAAACAATTATTCTTAAATGGAAAATGCATTTAAAAGCTAATGTTAGCCGAAAAGGTGGAAGCATTAAACAAGTGCAAACAATCAAGTGAGAAGTAAAAGCAGAAAATAAACTTGACATTGAGGATTTATGTTATTTGACTAGGCATATCTACTTCACAGGGAGATATCAACAGGATGTTCCACTAAAATCAACAAGAGGGAACTATAATCACTCAAAATACACAACTCTCAAGTGTTTTCAAGACTTCAATTACACTCGAAAAGTCTCACACACTTGGATCTTCTTTAAAACATAACCCAATGTTGTTGCCAACAAAACCTGAAAGATCAATTTCACAGCATCGCAATGCATACCAGGATTAGTCATATACATTCTTCCAATAATAGGTGAAAGACCAAGCTCATTATTATATCAACACTCAATCGTACAACATGTGAAGCACAAATTAAATGCTCCACCTCTAGACCAGTGCATCATGACAACCTAGTTGATTTTATAACATGCAACAAAGGAGGTACCTCTACTTATAGATCTGACCAGCAGAATATTGATGCACTTTGATGCGCTTTCTTGACTTTAACTCCCACAAGCCACTCACAACAACCACTGTCTCTCTGTGGATCCCCGTACCCAACACTTTCTTAGCTGCCCCCAATCATCCATCTACACATCTACATTCAACAATCGCATCTCCAGCACTCTCCTCGTATCTAGGTTGTCTACGAAGTTAAACACCGTTTAGATCTTTTCTTATAATTGATTATGTGGCCTCAGAACATTCAATACTGCCCAGCTCTGACTGGAAATCATCAACTTAGAAGGTGCCATGAGATCCGCTTTCACTTGAAGATGTAGAGTCTAAGTCTTCATCAGGATGTGAAACGTCCCACTTAGCCTCATCGTCATCGAAGTTCGCATCACTCTTCATTCTCCGTTCCTCTGTTAACATCTCCATCATCTTGTCATCATATTCTCCCTCCCACTCACTATCATCTCCACCCTCGACATACAAATAAATCAATCCTCTTGTAGATGCTAGTTGAACTACTCCCTTCACTTGCTCATCACTTTTGATCTCTATGAGCAAATCACTGTATACACAAGGAGTCTCATACCAAATTCTCTTTAAACGAAAGCCAAAATTTTTCACATCAGCAACCAATCCTTCATATGTCACTGAAGTAGGGGTGACATTTTCTTTTTCCCTTTTTACTCCACCAACAAACCCAAACCCATCATCGGACTTCTTTACTCCTAGGTGGAATCTGATGGTGAAGGAAATTTGCGATGTAAAAAGTTCAATGAGAAAGCCAAATAGCTGATTGGATATATTTTTAAATCTTATTGCATATTTGCCGAAATCCAGTACGACACAGATATCATTAATTAGTGAGAGAAAGATTTAGGATTAAACACTCAAATGTCCAGTCAAACATGAATAATACTTATTTGAATTTTCTTTTATTAAGTAATTTTAAACTTTAAATAAGTATGTGATGTACATTCAAATCAAACATCAGATATTGCTATAATTACTTCATAACGGCATCAATAGAAAACGTTTCTATGAATATTATAGTGCTAGCATTTGGATTGACTAATTCCCATTGATACACATAAACTACTGCCTCTACGTACTCAAAATAAGGCTTTATCTGGGTCTTGCCAAGTGTCTCTCCCGAGATTTATATCTTGTAAGGTGGCAAAATAAGTAAAACTTCATAAACTGCACGACACATGAAATAGTCTCTTCCAATTTATTTTTTAGGTTACCCACCTAAGTTGAAAATGGGTCGAAAACGGGTTAGAATGTCTAACCCATTTTCGGTTCTAACCCATTTTCGACCCATATAAATTTAGCTTAAAACCTTTTGGATCCATTTTAACTGGACATTTATATCTTTATAATCCACATATAGCTCATTAATACAAAATATGACTCAGAAAGTGGATTATGGACCCATTTTGCCACCCCAACTTAACGGTTATGTAGATTGAAGAATTAATTGATGCAATATAAATCAAAGTTTTTTATTTTTTTTTGTTTTTTGGGTGGGGCGATGATGGGGTAATCCATAATAGGATGAGCGGTTTTAGGTTCCAAAGTCCACCCAAATTCTACTTTTATTATTAAATAAAAGATTGCAATTAATTATCACATTAAATAACCACTACTTACCACTACACATGACTAACCATAACTTATATTTAAACACATGAAAAATATGAAAACATTA
Source organism: Eucalyptus paniculata subsp. matutina (assembly GCA_017140255.1). Taxonomy (NCBI): domain Eukaryota; kingdom Viridiplantae; phylum Streptophyta; class Magnoliopsida; order Myrtales; family Myrtaceae; genus Eucalyptus; species Eucalyptus paniculata. The sequence goes on along the minus strand of CM029437.1, from coordinate 56,645,650 downwards.
ATAAAGTAAAAGTCTTAGTACTAAAATGAAAACTTGGATTAGTGATTTCAAATTATACACTCATTATCAAATACCATAAAATACCTCAAGACTGAGTGAAGACATAGATAAGGGAAAACGCTCAAACTTATTCCAGATTCTAGGTTACAGTTTCTAGGTTCCACCAACCTAAAACCTAGAATCTACCTGTCAAAACACGTTCTCCAATTTTTGGAACATAGAACTTACCCTACGTACTTTGGAACCTAGAATCGGAAAGATTTCCACTAGTTTGGTTCTCAAATTCCAGATTCTACCTTAACGCCATGCTCAACCATAATCCATAACTTCACAAAATTTACAGGCTATTGCACAACTATGTCAAAGTTCAAGAAGGCAATTATTGCTAAACATCACTACATCAAAATAAACATATCGGATTATGTATTATCCAACACTCCATTATTTTTTATTTGTCAATTTATTTTTTTATACAACATTTCAAATTAACAAGAACATGTTGAGGGGACACTAATGTATTTGAAATTATTTACAGACATCTTAGATAAATTTTCTTGTTGGATTAAAATATATAATTTTGTCCATGTAGATTTCAAAATAATATTTAACTTTTTACAATCTGTGTAGTTTTACCGAATTATAGCATCAAACGAAAATAATAACAAATCATTTTCAAAACAGCGCATTCATGGATGTCTACTATAAATTGATGAAGATGTCGCAACTTGGCTAAGTTAGATTCAAACTGTGATGTATTGTAATGCTTCAAAGAGCTTCTAGATGGGTAGCCTAGAGCATAATCTAGTCACCACACCCCATTATTATGACGAGACAATCATCTGGAATATTTGTTGAAGATGCATCAATCAACCTTCCTAACAATGGGCGCCATCTCAACCACAAGAATTTCAGAGGCTTTAGCTCGTGAAGGCCCTCAACATTAAAAAGATATTTTATTTGTGAATTTATTTTATTTGTACAAAATTTCGAATTAACAAGAACATGTTGTACGGACAGTAATGTACTTGAAATTATTTATATATCATCTCAAATAAATTTTCGTGTTTGATTAAAAAATATTTTTTTTCGCCATGTAGATTTCAAAATAATATTTAACTTTTGACAATTTGATTATAGCATCAAACCGAAATAATAACAAATTAATTTTTCAAACCTGCACATCCATGCAAATTGTCATGACCTACCTTTTCCATATGGAGGGGAAAAGATATAGGATTAGAAGTATTACCCAAAAAGCAGGCCTATGGCCCTTGTTTTAAACATGAACTCTCTTAAGTTCATACCGCACGTGATATTGGAGTATTCAAATTGACGTTATAAGAATTTTCTAATGAGGAGTGGCTACTAGCCTATTGGGGTCGACTAGAAATCAAGTGAGACATATGAATATACCTTACTTCCTACGCAATTACAAAATTTAGAACTAAGGACTTGATTACACTAATTGATCAACCAGTTATCTTTTGATACCTAATCTTGTTCATTTTAAAAAGATGCTTATCGGGGAGTTTGGATTGATTTTAAACCTATCAACTATCATCTAAGGTGATGGCATACAATAATTAAAATAACAATCAGCAACCAAGAAAGCATTAAATAAATTATAAGGGAAAATAAGGATCTAAAGCTACAAAATAAGGAACATGTCATTCCTAACTAGGCTAAAGAGAAACCATAATCAATATATTAAAAGTGCACAATCAAGAGCATCTGTCTCAAAAAAGGAAACGTTAAAATCCTATCATAAAGCCTTAAAAGTTTGTTCAATTTTGAACACAATTTTTATCAAAAGATTTTTCACATTTTTATGAAAAATTAATTCTAAGCTAGAATTAATACTAAAATTTAGTAATACTTCTTAAAATCTAATTTCTAAACTTTTTCATGAATTCTAGAAAAAATAATTTTTTTCGAATTTTTTAATTTTTAATTCTAAAATGGGACCCGAGTCGGGTCTCCGGATCTGGTCCGGGTCAGGACTCGACCCGGGTCTCAAAACGCGTGCCAGGCTCTTATACCAAGCCCGGTCCGACCAAAGCCCTAAAATACACCTAAACCTAATTCTCTAAACCCCAACGTACTAACAAACAAGCCCAATCTGAACCTTACTACTAAGCCTAGCCTGTACCAACTAGACCGAAGAAACCCAAGTTCACCAGCCTAAATAAGCCCGAATCTTATTAGACCAATTAAGCCCATGTCTTCTCTGCTTTTTCTCCACGCCCCCTCTTGCTCTTGCTCAGTACTCAGTACAAACTGAAGAGACACACCACACTAGACCGTGAAGAAACTCTTCTCGTCGTCGACCGGTACGACCCTCACCGGACCGCTATAGCAAGCGACTTCCAACCACCGGGCAGCCGTCCATCTACACCACTACTCGCTCAAGGCCAACGCTCGCAGCCAAACATCAAACAAAACTCAAACTTCCAACGGGCACATCCAACAAAATAGCAACCGGGAAACAAATACAAAAGACAATGTGCCGATTTGAGTTCAACAGGAAAGGTTTTAACTGAAATCGTAAATCCTTCGACCAATAGATGGCTCCTTCCAAGAAGACACACGTGCCCATAAATGCTCAAAACAGACCAGAACCAGGTCGAACCATATGCTGGGCATTTTAACAAACATTTTGCGAGCAAAGATTGAGGAAACAGTACAGACCGTTCCTGAACTCGAACTCACACCAACGATTCAAAGGGAATCGACAAATAAGGCTCGAAATGAACAGATAATGGCTCGTTCAAACCCAACACGCATATTGACTAGAAATAGCAAGAGTCTCGTGATTGTGCCAAAACGGGGCCAGACAACAGTGGTGCAAGGGAATGAGTTTTGTCCGCGAAAATCCCTATTCGGCTCGGAGACGGCAAGCGAGTTCGAGACAAATCGAACTAAGGCCACCAGCCTTGCGACGTCTCGGGGCCGGGATCCTCGGGAAGTCGACTCCAAATAAGGAAAAAAAAAAAAAACGATCGGGTCGTACCGTGTCTCAACGCGAGGAAGAGGGGAACGTCGACGGGGTCGCCGGCCGGGACTCAAGCGTGTCCGTCGCCGGAAGACACTCATTCACTCTCGGCCTCACCCTCTCGCTCACGGCCTCCTTCTCTCAGTGTCCAATGTCACTCTCCAGACCCAACAACCCCCCCTAAAAAAAAGATCCCCCTTTCTACACACGCCCCCTCTGTCCCTTTTAAGCATCGGCTGGTCCGCGTGGCTTCTTGCCTTGCCAGCTGCGATTGCCGGCCTGGCACCCCACCAGACGTCTCGCGCGACCTCTTCCGCTTTCCCTTGTCTCACCGTCCTTTCGTTCGCGTACGTCGTTCTCTGATCTACAGAACGCGTGAGCGAAAGAGAGGGAGAGGAAGAAGGCTGGGCCGGTCTTGAGAAAAGGAAGAAAAAGTGGGCCGGCCCAGGCGAATAGAAAGAGAAAGGAAAGGAAAGAGAAAGAGGCCGGGCCGGCATGCCCCCGTCCCGGTCTAGCTTTTCCCATTTTCTTTTCTTTTTCTATTTTTTAAATAATTTCTTTAATTAATTTTTTTCTCTTTCTTTCCTTTATAATTTTTATTTAAAAATTATATTAATATTAATGTAAATGCTCTTAATGTCTATACATCATGCAATTTAATGAAAATTATTTTTGCTGGGGTTAAAAATTCATCCATAATTTTCTATATAATTAATGATTGATTAAACGGCCGCAAATTTTAGGTGTCAATACACATATACTATAAATCATGAAGAAGATGTCGCACCTTAGCAAACTTGGACTTGAGATGTGATGCATCTAGGAAGTTTTTCTCCCTATGACGCTTCAAAGAGCTTCTAGAGTAGCCGAAAGTAAAATCTTTGATAAAGTCATCACAATCCTTAATTTTGATGTGGCAATGAGTTGGAATGTTTGTAGAAGCATTCAATCTATTTGACCTTCTCAATGAGGGGCATTGTGTCACCTCCAAGAAATTTAGAGACTTTAGCTCGTGAAGGCCCTCGACATTAGAAAGTACGATGCACCAATTGATTGTCAAAATTTTAAGGTTCTTCAAGTATGATAACCCACCCAGTCTTCTCAGAGATATGCAATATATAACAGTGAAGGATCTCAATGATCTCGAAAGACCCACAAATTGTATCTCAGCTAGCTCTGGACAAGATGACACGTGCACTTCTTGTAGCTCCCTTAATTCCAAAGATAATCTCTCAAGCAATTCACAACGTTTAATAGTTAAGTTCTCTAGTTGTGGAAGTCCATCGAGTGGAATGTCTTCTACTTCAACATCACAAAACTCTAAAGTTGACAAATTTCCCAATCTCAAGCGAGAGGGAAGTAACTCGCCCACCTAATGTTAAAGAATTCCAAATTCAATCTCCGCAGAGAGGATGGAAGATGCACGAAGGATTCTAGGTCTAGGCGAGCCAAAGTAAGCTCTTCTAGATGAGAAATAAAAACCAACTCTGGAGGTGCAGGGACATTTGGCAGTATTATAGCCAACTTTTGTAGTCTAAATAACCTCCCAACCCTCCGTATGTTGCATCCTGAGATTTTATTTGATTCATTTCTCATCAAATAGCCTTTACTCAGTTGCAGTTCAACCAAATTGGTAAGGTTTGACAGTTTGGGGACTGAGAGCAATGAGTAAGATTCAAGAAGTAGAGTAGTCAAACTTGCGGGAAGCTCCGGCAACTCTTGAATTTTATGACATTCTGTTAAGTTTAGTGTTTGGAGGTGATGAAGCATGTTTATTGTCCTTGGAATTCTGCTAATACGGGTGCCCATTAAATTTAGGATTCTTAAAGATAACGATTCTCCAATTCCTATCGGAATTTCACCTGTCAATTTATAATGCCCGGAGAGATTCAGCTCTTCAAGATTTAATAAACCAAAACTACTAGGTAATTGCCAATCATGAGCTTCCCTATGAGCTTCCCTATAATCAAGTCCATTTATTGGTAAAAAATGAAAGACACGTAATGATTTTAACTTTCCGATGGAGTTGGGGAGTTCTCTTATTATCGTCCCTGTCAGAAGAAAAATTATCAAATTTCAGACTACAAATATTTGGATTTTAAGTTTCCAATGCAATTTGGAAATTTGGCAATGCTCGTACCTGATAAGTCTAACTTCGTCAATGAGGTCAAATTCCCAATTGAGTCTGGAAGTTTTCTCAAACTTTGACATCCAAATAATGAGAAATGCTTAAGCTTCACTAGTGCCCCCACTTCTTTCGGCAAATCTGTAATATTGCATTGTTTGATCTCTAACTCAATCAACGATTGTAGATCTCCAATGAAGCTTTCAATTCTCTTTAGACCGGAGCATTTAGCAAGAATCAATCTCTCTAAAGCCAAGCATCTAGAGATGTTTGGGATTGTCGCTATGCCACCACAGAAAGTAATAGATAAAACTTTCAAATTATGTGCCCTCTGTAAAAATGGATGACATGTCAAGTGTAAGAACCATTGCATTATACACAAGGGAGCTATCGAACAAGATTTTAAAACATGTAATTTACCTTGATCAAGTCCCATGCTTTTGAATCATCCTTGAAGTCAATTCGGTGAAGTTTACAAATAACAAGTTGGTCCAAATAAAAATTATCAGCCCTAAAATCCTTCTCTAAAGGACAATGCCAAGAGAACCATCTCAATTTTGAACGACACCTTGTGAAGTCCCCAGCAAAAGTTCCTTTGTGTAAATTGAGGAATCTTAGTTTTGGTAGCCCTTCAAATTCTTCATTTGTAATCTCAAATGGTTGATGGATCTCAAGCCCTTGAACCTTGTTCTTCCTCTGCAAGCAAAATTTTGCAATGATGTGAAGAAGTTTGTCAACTTCCAACCTCTATGTTTTAAAACTCGAATGGGTAGGAAAAATGATAAAGGTCCTAAACAAAAAGGGAATTCTTAGGCCTTGTTTGTTAAAAAGTGTTTATGTTCCTTGAAACAAAAATTTTTGTTCTTTTGTTATGGGGAACAAAAAAATAACAGAAACATGTTTGGTAAAACTTTTATTCCCAGAAGCAAAAAATCTATTTTTTTTTTGTTCCCGAGAATAGAATTGAAACAGAAACAAGAAATAGAAAAAATTTACTTCTTGTTCCTTGGAACAATTCTGAGAAATAATTTTTCTCTCTCTTCTTTTTTCTTCTCTTTTTTCTTCTTCTCTTTTCTTTCCTTCTTCTTCCTTTTGGCCAGCGACCTCGCCAGAGCGTCACCGACCCCCGGTGACATCGAGCCTCGCCGTGGCTAGGTGAGCTTGAGCTCGCCTAGATTTGGTGAGGTTGACCTCGTGCCGCTTGGGCGAGGTTGAGCCTCGCTGGTGGCCTGACGAGGCTCCAGCAAGCTCATCGGACCTCACCCAGTCGATTGTCGGCCGCCACTGTGGCCAGCAACCGGCCACAAAGGAGAAAGAAGGAAAAAAAATGAAAAAAAAATGAAAACAATAATAAAAATACTGAAAAATTAAAAGAAACTACAAAATTATACAAATTTACAAAATGCATTTCTATTCCTAGAGTATAATTTTTTTTATAGTTATTAAGCGCGTTCTTATACTCAGAAATTATTCTCGTGAACAGAAACAAGAAAATATATATATATTTCTGTTCAAAAATTGTTCGTTGGAACATAAATATTACCAAACGCGTCCTTACTAACCTCTTTAGTGGCCATGATTTGAAGGGCTTCTTCTGCATTCCACAACCTACTCTGCTTATCAGGGTCATTTGGACTTTCTTCATGGACAATTTGCCTTCCCAATGATATAAGTTGATCATGCATCCAGAACATATCATTATCCAATATCTTTACCAAGCACCTATCGATAAGGACTTTAATTCCTCCTTTGGGATAAAATTGACAATTGGTCCACATGTACATTGCATCGGTCTTATTCTCATTGAAAAGGAAGCGTGCTATATCGAGAAAAATTTGTTTATGATGTTCGTCTAGGTCATCATAGCTAATTCTCAACTTATCCAGAATCTTTTTCTCAGGTACTTTCTTTAACTTTTCCAATGTCTCTTCCCAAATTTCTTGGTCTTTCCCATGAAGCAATGAACCCATCACTTCAATAGCCAAGGGGAGCCCTCCCGTGCTTGAGACAATTTGTCTTGAAAGTCTATGATAACCATCCAAAGGAAAGTCTCCATGAAAGGCATGTTGATAAAAAAGCTCAAGTGCAGGACCATTATCCATCTTTAGCATCTCATAGTCGAGAATTTTACCTTCAAATTCCTCAACATGCATAACAGCTATGTTTCTCGATGTAATAATTATCCTAGATCCTGAATGTAATGTAGAATTTCCTATTAGTTTCTTAATGTGCTCTTTATTATCAATATCATCCAAAACCACAAGGACTTTCTTCGTGCTGAGTGTGACTCCAATCCTCAACATTCCCTCTTCACTATCCTTGATTTGTTCTACAGATCTGGAACCAACAATGTCAGACAGTAATTTCTTTTGCAACTCGACCATGGCCTCCTTGGTCAACAAGCTTTCTCGAACATCCTCAAGAAAGCTACAACATTTTCCAAAGTGGGAAGATAATTGATTGAAGATGACCTTAGCAATAGTTGTTTTACCAATTCCACCCATTCCATAAATTGCAATGAGCCGCACATCATAAGAGTTGACATCTAATAACTCTATCAAGTATTTTATTCGATCATCAAGTCCAACTAAATTTTCAGTCACCAATTTTTGTTTTATCTTCAGCTTCTCCAATACTTTTTCAACGATCAATTTGACAATCTCTGCTTGGCTGCCATGTACAAAAGCACTTTCATTAGTTGACTAGATTGATTTTATACCCATGCATTACACATGGGATTGTCAACATTTTAACATGAAAAAGATTGAAGCACATTGGACAGATATATAATGACATTGAACAATCAATACATGCTAATTTAGTAGAATTCACTTGATATGTTGTGCATTATTGATTATAGAAATTTCTGAAGACAATAGCAATGGCTTACACGGACAAAAGTTACCAAATGGCAACGTCATCCATTAGACACTACAGTTTGTTGAGGAAAATATTATCTTATCCCCCCCCCCCCCCCCCCCCCAACAAAAAAAGGAAAAAAAAAAAAAGAGAGAGCACAAAACATCCGTATTGGCTTAACTTATGCATGTATGTCTTTTATGGATTTGATTATGTCAAGTATAATGGCATTTAAAGAGCTGTGTCACACTAATGGTTCAAAATAGAATATCGAGAGGCCTGACTCCCATGAGGTTAACTTGGTGGTTAAGGAATGAAGATATGTGTGTAGATTGGCAGCATATAACACAGGCTTGATTTTCCAGACCATCAAGTACATACATTCCAAAGTTTGGACCATCTACTTGGGCTTTGGCTTGCACCTTAACTAAGATAAGATATAGTTTCGGAATTCTTCTTAAACTTCCTTATTAATATGAAACATAATAGAGAGGCCTGTCAGTTTGCTTTCCGACAACTCCATCTTCAGGTCAAAAACAAAACTCTAAAATTCTCAGCGGCTCATTGGTCATATTGACTACATAACCCAACACCATAAGAGATTGCCAGTAATTATGCAAAAACAGCTCATTTGCATTGGAGAAGCTAATGGGCACCCCCAAATGCAAACTAGGTGTTAATTCTAAATTCATTGATTGATAGCCAAATTATGCGATATAAAGTGTTATTGATGAATGAAGATAAGCATATTAAATTGTTAATGTAAATGCCATTCGATGAGTCCCAAAACAAGACAGAAATGTCATGTGGGGCTATGTCACTGTCATGTTGCGCCCCAACTCATCCATAGTTTGCCTAAGAGTTAAGACAACCCTGAAGAAAGGTCGAAAGGATAATGCTAAGGAGAAATTGCAAAAACCATTTTCCACACATGTCAGCTTCTATCTATCTCAACATTTCGTCATATTACAAATTGACTTCCCAATTTTCAAATGTTTTTCAAATTGCATTTGTCGCCATAACTTATTAATTCAATTGCCATTTTCTTATCAAGATTACCCTCAGCACTTTTCTCAATCCGTGACACTCGACCTTCAACCGCCTATTCACGACCGCTGTCTACTTGTCTGATGCTCATACCAGCGTGGTGCCCGGCCTCGATTAAGACCTCCAGCGAGCTCTGCAGAGCTCGAGGCAGATCAATATGGATGCAAAATCTGTCGTTGATTTTGGTATTCATCCCAAACAATAAATGTGAAAGGGTGCTCTTGAATATTTGCTAGCCTTAGGAGACAGTGAAGAGGAAAAAATGGTTAAAAGGAAAATACAGGGTCCATGTACAGTTGAAGGAGAGCAGCAATTGGAGTTAGTTTTCAGTATTTTCCATCAACAAAAAGAATAAAAGAAATCATTTGACAGGGCAACCTTCCATCTTCTTAAAAAAAAAAAAAAAAAAAAACAGAAGTAGGGATCTTAAAGGATTTTTACCTTGATTTCACGTTCCATCCCTTGATTCCACCTACCTTTGCAAGAGCCACTCTCCATGCCTCGACTTCGTTGTGAAACTTCTTCTCGTGCTCCGATAAAGCTTTGCTATATATTGGCGTTTTAAGTTTAACATCATCAGGTTCCACATCGAAAAAAACGGGAAGGATACTCTTTTAATCCTCTGATTTAGACACAGTGTCCACTATATGTGCAAGCTCCCAAAGACACCATTTACTGGAAGCATAAGTCCGAGAGAAGATGGGTATGTAGATTATGGAGTTGTTGATAGCACTTAGCAAATTCTTACCAATCACTTCACCAACGCGGAGTTCATCGTCGTCCCTGAATACACGGACTCCAACATCTACCAAGTTGTGATAGAGGAAATCTGTAAATCCATGCCGAGTGTCTGGTCCTCTAAAACTCAGGAACACTTGGTACACACCTCCTGATGTTCGTGCAACATCACTACTTGTTCCAGCCTCTAAGTTTGCCATGGCTAGATCTCTCTCTAAAGAAAAAGAATGGTGTGTGTGTCTATTTGAGCTGAGGCTTTCGATATAAACTAGCCAAGTGAATGTGTCACTGCTCACCAGCAAAAAAGGGGAGACGACCAAGACTTCCTTGGTCTTTGTCGGTCAGCTCACTTCAATATCAAGGTAGCTTCATCGAAAAGTAACAGACCGATATTAATCGTAAAATATCCTCAGAAACTGGATAACTTGTAACGGGTTGCAAAGAAGATTGGGGCTGCGCGGCTATGACCTTAAATGAAACGCAATTAGTGCAAAAAAGTAGATCAAAGATCAAAAAGATGAAAAGAAAAAAAAAACGCATAAAAGGAAAATAACCGGTTACCCATCAACGTAATTTTAATGGTTTTTTTCTTCCTAAGAAACGCTAAAAAGGCTAGGACAATGTAAAGACCTATCTTACCTGCCGAAATCTTGAGAATGTGTCAATTGAAAAATACACACCTGTAATGAGCATTTTGTTGTGAATTTATTGTTATGTAGTTTAGATTGTCATTACAAGTTTGTCAACCTTGAACCTTTGCAATCCTAGTGTATGATTTTTACTACTTGAATTAAACATTACAGATGTGGGAGACTTATGGGGGAAAAGTATCAAAAAACTCATAAACATGTTGATTTGACATCAATTTAGTCTTAAACCTTTTTATATTAGTACAAATTCAATCCGTTGGCTAATTTAGGTCAGAAATTACTGACGTAAACGTCAACCATTCTACGTGACACGGTTAGTGCTGACCAAATTTTTTAATTTAATTTTTAGATATTTTTTTGATTTTTTTGTTAATTTTTCTTTTCTTTTCCCTTTTCTTTTTTCTGCACAATGAAAAAATATATATAAAGTACACACTTATGACTATGAAAAGCAATTCTACTTGCCAACTTTGTAGCACTTTCCTCGAATGGTTTACCTAATGATGCATATCAATAACAATCCTCTTTACCGGAAAAAATTCTTGGTTACACTCAGTAAATGTGAGGTCTATTTGCATGCACCATCAGAGAAGATGAACTCTATGTAGGACCCGTTTGATTTGATAGTGCGTATGAGTTGGGCTCGCATGCATCAATGCCGCCCAGACTTGCTCCTCTATCTTTACGTTTGCTTTAGATAAAGTTTCTAAGAGTGCTTTTCAAGAGTGCAAATAGTACGCAACTTTAGAGATAAAGAACCCAAGGCACAATTTTCACTTCCAAGAATCCTATGCTGAGATGATGAGACTTGTTGTCACCCAAGCACCTTCTTGCAGTTTACACGAGAGGTTCATTTTTTCCCCCTCCCTTATGCTCAATTTCTTCTGAGTTCATCATTTCGGAGCATGCTAATAAATTCCAGTACTGTAAATAGGGGAGTTATTTCCAACGGGGGGAGTTTTTAGAATGAAAAAAAAAAAAAAAGATGCATTTATTTCACTGGAAATCAATTATTTGGAAAAGAATTATCCTAAAAATAATTGTTTGATTCTAAGAAAAATTAGGCAATGGAAAAATTTCGAGAAAAATTAGGCAATGGAAAATATTTTCGTTTTTATCCACAATATATGCATAAATATTTCGCTAACTTAACATTACTTTTTTTTTTTTATAAGTGATACAACGATCAATTTTGAAAAAATGTTTTCCAATTAATTGATTTACAGGATACTAAATGCACCTTATATAAGAATGTAAAATTACCTACAAGTTTAATAAATGATGCTCATATGATGCACATCATCAAATAAATCATATTTCTTTCCGCTTGAAGATTTATGTCCAAACTCACGGATTCGGGGTTGGGTTTCCCATAGATATATCACATTAATAATATTAAAAATCAAAAAATAAATTTACATAATCGGTATATTATATATATATATATTATATGAGCAATCAAATAAGTTTTTGCATTTAACATCTAGTAGATAGACAAAATGCTGTTAACTAACACTTTTTATATCAGTGATTATTGGCTTACATTAATTAAATTATGAAAAATAATATATTACAATATTGAAAAAAATGTAGAAGGAAAATTATATTTTGCTGTGTGTTTTAGATTCTAAAAGAAAATCTCAAGACATGTGCATATCATAGCAAACTAGACATTTTATAGGTATCAAAAAGATATTCATAATTACTATATGTTTGCCCAACATTCCAATTGCAAACATTTACCTTCCATGCGCAATGGATCGGGACATTTGGCTTTTTAGAAAATAATTTCAGACAATTTTATGCAATGTAATAGCTTCCTAAATTGCCATAGCTAAAACTACATAGCATCAAACCGAAAATCCAAACAATGATTGATTTCGATTTTTCTTATCTTTTTATATAAATTCCATACATTAAGTACGATGAATATATATAATACGCACTTATGACTTGAAAAGCAATTTTATTTGCCAATTTCACTACACTTTCCTCGGGTGGTTTACCTAATGATGCATATCAATAACAATCCTCTTTATTGGAATAAATTCTTGGTTGGTACATGTGAGGCCAATTAGCATGCACCGTCAGAGAAGATGAACTCTATGTAGGACCCGCTTGATTTGACATTGCATATGAGTTGGGCTCGCATGCACCAATGTAGCTGAGACTTGCTCCTCTATCTTTACATTTGCTTTAAATAAAGTCTCCAAGAGTGCTTTTCAAGTGCGCAAATAATACGCAACTTTAGAGATAAAGAACCCAAGGCACAATTTTCACTTCCAAGAATCCTATGCTAAGATGATGAGACTTGTTGTCACTCAAGCAACTTCTTGCAGTTTGCATGGGAGGTTCATTATTTTCCCTCCATTATGCTCAATTTCTTGAGTTCATTATTCCGGAACATGCAAATAAATTTCAGTAGTGTAATTAGGGAGTTTATTTCCAATAGGGGGAGTTTTTAGGATAAATAAAGATGCATTTATTTCACTGGAAATCAATGATTTGGAAAAGAATTATCCTAAAAATAATTGCTTGATTGCCAAGAAAAATTAGGCAATGGAAAATATTTTTGTTTCTATCCACAATCTATGCATAAATATTTCACTAACTTAACATTACAATTTTTATTTTTATAAGTGATACAAACAATCAATTTCGAAAAAATGTTTCTCAATTAATTGATTTACAGGATAATAAATGCACCTTATATAAGAATGTATAATTACCTGCAAGTTTAATAAATGATGCTCATATGATGCAAATCATTGAATAAATTATGTTTCTTTCCACTTGACAATTTATGTCCAAACTCATAGATTCAAGGTATATATATATATATACGTCTATCACAGTACTTGATATATTGATGGTTTTGATTCTTTTGGGGCATGTGATACGCCTGCTGCTAAAGGCAGTCGACAACCTCAATACTAGCAAGGGAGAGGAAATTTCTTCCTAAGCAAAATGGAGCTGCTATCACTATTTGTTACCTGTGGCCATCCGCACAATCAATGTTTACCAAGAAAGAGAACAGCTAGTCATAAAATGCATAGTGACAGTATGGCGGTAGCTGATGCAGTTGGTCCTGAAATTGCTCCTCTGATGACTCCTGTGGTTGTGGATGATTCCGTTCACGATCTTCTAAAGCACGCTGGAATCTTGAATTTTGTGAGCCGCTTCTTGAGCTGAAAGTCGTGCCATTTCCTGAACTCCCTCCCTGAGCTTGAAGCAACTCTAGTCGCGCCTCCTATATTTCTATTTGCAGGAACATTCTCTGTCTCCTGATCACCTTCGTATATTGTCTATGCAATCACCCAAAAACCTTATATAGTAAATAGTCATGATATGGCACAATCATTAGTTGCAAAGACAGATCTAGAACTGAACACTAGAATAGCAGCGTCGAATGGGATTTACAGTTATGTGGTTTTCTTATGTACCCAAGTGCCGACATTTTAAGAATCATGTGATGGAAAGTTAAATTAAAGATCAGTCAGCCTAAACAGTTATCTACTTAGGACTAGGAGGTCTCACTTTGTAACTCTGCGGAGGAGTAACCAAAGTAAAAGAATCGCTCTATCTCATCACGGAATTCTGTTTTAGAAGAAGGATTGGGAAAACTTTCTGGAAGTTCTCTTTTCGATAATGTGGGGTATTCAGATATACAACTCAATTTATCTCCTTGATGCACGTACAACGTCATGTCCATCTACTTTAATTAAAGCTCTATCTCAAATTGGTAACTCCGGCCCCTATTAAGTTTACAAAAAAAAAATTAGAGATACGTGTATTAAAAGTCCTAAAATTTTGGTTGGACTTTCACAACAAATTTTAGCACTTTTTGAAAGTTTTAGGATTCAATTGGACTTTTTAAAATTTTTAGGATTTTAGGACTCAATTATATTTTTGTGATAAGTTTTTAGAATCAACTGCACTTTTGTGACAAGTTTTAGGACTTACGGCCCCATAGACTAGCCCTTATTATTTCTCTTTCCAAACAAATGCACCATCAACAGTGTTCATGGGGATAACATATGCCTTCACAAGCTCTCATGACCTCACGACTGTCAATCACTCTGTGAATATCATCTTCTTCTTCCGCCTCCATGCCTCACTCACCACCCTCTGCAACATCCGATTGCATAGTCAGCAGCCGCGGCAATTCAGGGACTAGTTTGTTTGATTGAAAATTAGTTGAAGGCCTAATTACACATTTTGTAACAGTTTAGGGACTCCAACATCTCTACTTTATATATATTGTATGTGTATGATAAGGCTTGTCGATCAATTTACATAAGATCAATAGCCTATGTAATGCACGAGATTATCGACAATTATTTCAGGAATGATATTTTCCTAAAACTTTGAAGCTTTAATGACTACTTGTAAACACTACCCAAGGTCATTGGTAAGATATCTTGATTAAAATATGTCGGACACACAAAATATTTTGTGAAAAACTTGTACATATGCAAAGAACCAAACCGAACAAGCCTACCTCATCCTAACTTTCTACAATCATTTAGGGTTAGTCATCTCTCCCTTCTTCCTCCGCGTATGAATGTAATGTCGAAGGAAATAGAAAGAATGTGAAACAAATAATGAGTAAATGATTAGTCTTCAATTGTCCTAGAACGTAGGAAAGGGACACAAGGAAAACAAAAAAAGAAATAGAAAAGATGAATATGGATGTACATAGTCCTAATTACTCCTAGTCATATTGCGACCGCAACCCCAATAATAACATACCGTCACTATATCAAGTATCGCCACTTAACACGTGTCGTTCATTTATGGCATGAACGCTTAGTCTAGAAATATAAGTTCCACTATGTATATGTAATCATCGTATATTTTTAAAAAGAACATTTTAAGTGGTTTGCTTATGCTGTATTTTCTTACGAAACACACGGCCCAACCTGGAAGAATTGGAACAAGAACAGCTGGAACTCAATTTGCAAAAGAGACGCACTAGTCCAAAGATATTTAGGGTCTGGAACTGACAGTGACGAAGACGGGTAAAAGGGGCCTCCGTGTGCTCGAATAATTGTGGCATTTGCTCGATCAAAACTGTGTTTTCAGTTTTTGTACTTCGGGTGAGGCGCACTTGGGATGAAGAGAAAGCATAGCTGGATTTTACCTGTTCATTAATTAATCTGCCTCTAACGTGACAAAATGCCAGCCAGTTTTTGCAGACTTTCGTACTCTCGAGTGGGTTTAAAATTGGTAATCTTCACTGAGCTTTTTTGACTCGCTTCGCAGTGAAAAGCAAGAGGGAGCTCTGCGCGGAAGAATTAAAAAAGGTTAAAAAACGTTAAAGGACATGCAAAGGAAAAATCATAGAACAAGAAAATGTCACAACACAAGAGAGAAAAGAGGAGGAGAACCCTTTATTAAGTATCAAATGGAACTTTTGTTATGAAAAATGAAACGGTAGCAGATGCATTTATTGCCAAATCCTTAACAAATAATCTCTCTACACCTATCATTTATTCATATGAAATTTTTCTCCACTCGAAATCAAAGCCCTTGCAATGAAGGAAGCATTGCTCTGGTTGCGGGAGGCGTCTGAGCTGAAGGAGGAATCTGTGGTGCATGTGGGTGTTGTTATCTATAATGTGATCCCACATTTAGGGATATACTTTTTTAAATAAAAATGTATCCGTTGGGTTTGACTTACATTTTCTCTTTTTAAGTAACAATTATTTCACATACGATTTTGCACGTTTCTTATCTCTTTGTGACAACCACTCATTTGATAACCGCTTTGATCGTTCATTTTGTAAGGGCAATCACAAGATCTAATGCGAACCCTCTCATTCAAAAATATACCATTAGTATGCGAGGGAATTATGTTAGTAAAGTGTGCCCATGATATTATCGAATTTCAGTGAATTTCCGACGAGCACAAATTCGAACAATAGCTGGAGGGCAGTTTTATTTTTTTTATCATGTTT
Organism: Eucalyptus paniculata subsp. matutina; assembly: GCA_017140255.1. NCBI lineage: Eukaryota > Viridiplantae > Streptophyta > Magnoliopsida > Myrtales > Myrtaceae > Eucalyptus > Eucalyptus paniculata. The sequence goes on along the minus strand of CM029437.1, from coordinate 56,629,279 downwards.
TTCCGCATATGATTCTAATCAACACTTGAATTTTGTTCTTTGATGCGTGATTAGAATCACTAATTCATGTCTAACATGTGTTCTATCTGACAATCAGTATATTGATAGATTCACTGCTGAACTGAGTTTGAGCCCATGGGCTTTGAGATGTCTCTTTGAGGAATGCAATGCACTACTAACCCAATTAGAAGGTGTTCCCCTATCCCATTGCCCACAGGAAGCTAACCAAGTCGCAAATTAAATTACCAATACCCATCGAAAAGGGACTCTCCCCTTCAATTGGATGTCAAGGCAACCCCCACCTCTTTGGGATTTATCATGTATTGATTCTTGTTAACTTCACTCGTGTAGTTATTGTTTTTGAATGAATGAAATGGTATTTGTATTTGACAAAAAAAAAGAAAAAGAAAAAGAAGAAAAGGGTATAGCTTTACTTATTTTTAAAATAGAATGTATACTTTCACAAAGATATGCTTTTGTAAGAAAAATTACCAAAAAAGTCATAAACCTAATGTGCAGATCCCAATTTAGTCATGAACTTTTCAATTTGACCCATACAGTCATAAATATTTTAATGATTTTCTAATGTTATTTGGTCAGCCAATTTAGATTGGAAAAATTTGATGTAGAATTCCGGTCAACGCAGGCCATCCCACGTGGCATGACCATCAATCCGATATGTACGATTTCACCAAAATGACGTCAATGTGAAAAATTCTATAACTTATTTTGATTTCTTTTCTTTTCTTTTCTTTCTTTCTTTTTTCTTCTCTCAGGTTCATGTTCCACATAGTGAACATGCACTGAATGTTGGGGAAAAATCAATGGGAAGAAAAATGGAGTCAATCTTCGAGGTATGATAACATTCTCTTTAAAGAATTATTTGCCCCCACAATATTGTTAATGATTACTGGCAAAAATCCTCCAGATACAACAAAGTCTCGTATAAGGATACTAGATAGTCATTATGGTATTTCTCCAGGAACTCTCAAAGGGAAACAATTAAAAACAATGACTATATATCACAGAAATGATAATTGAAAATTATGAAAAGTATTCAATAGAAATGTTGAATAAATATATTTGAACCGATACAACCTTTCAAAGATGAAGAAGTTATGTTTGCACAAATATAACCTTCTAAAGATTAAGAAATTATGTTTGAATAAACACAACCTTTCAAAAGTTGCGAGAGTGCCTAATAACCATTAAGGAAAAATAATAAATTCGAAATTAAATAATAACAAAATAAGCGTAACTCTATTATGAATAATCAAGTTGTTTCAATAGGACACATTGGTTTCATTATAATTATAAATTCAAATTTATTAATTGGTTTCATTATAATTATAAATTCAAATTTTAATAAATGAAAATAAAATTATATTTGAGAATTAATGCCAATTTAGTCCACGTATTTTTTCAATGTGATACAAGATACCTCTTATTTATTTTACAAATAAACTACCAACGTTGAGTGCCCTTCCCTCAATCACTGCCCTTTTCACTGCCTCCATGCATGAGATTAACGATGCATCACCTGTGAAGCGACAACCAGGTGGGGGCACTGATGGTGGCGGTGCTGCAGGGGGGTGTGGAGGGGCTGAGAAGGGTGCTGTCGTCGGACAAGGTCATAGAGCTGAGGAGGGCACCACTCGAGGGTGAGATACGCTCGAACCCAAATGCGGACACCTCTTTTTAAATAGTATGATTGAATAGACACATTTATCTAACTTTTCAATAGCAATTTAGATTATGTTTGCTTTTGGATGGTATGTTTACCACGTGATTTGCATTTTTTTTTTGCTTTAAAACTAAACACATTGTGTAACCACATTAAATTTATTGGACCCTACTTCATGGATAGAATATAAATTCTGTCAACATTGTTTTTCTCTATTTTTGAGTCATGCTATTATCATTGAATAACCAACAAACTACCTCAATTGTATTGTTCTACGAATCATCCAACCCTTAATTGATTAGTCAATTATTAAGATTTTTGCACTTATCTCTTTGTTTCATTTCAATTGATATTCTCTTAATTTATTTGTTATTATTATCACCCTCTAACGAGTGTTTCTCTTTTTCAGGTTAAGAAAAGCCAATGATTTGACGAAGAACTGGGTAGACAACTAATCGTTGTACTTTATCCAAGGTCATTCAGGTTTCACCTCATAATTGCACCTATGTGGGCAAGATCAACAGTCCTTGACTTCGTAAGGGAATTGCGGATTGTGCTTCAAAAATCACATTGAATAAATTTAAAGTTAAAAGACCATATTTCATATTGAGGCTCAGTTTATGAACCATTTATGCAATTATCCATTATTTTTATAATAGCAGGATAGTATTTGGTACTTTTTAAAGAGAATTAATATAAAATGTTGACGCGCCAGATTAGCTGAGCTTAGGTAGACTATGAGCTGCAGTCCAGTTTCACACTAATAACAAGCTGAAAATTCCCTCAAGGCACCCTGCCATGGCCACGTTAGTGTGAGAATCTTTCTCGAAAGAACACTGGTTTCATTGAAGAAACAAAGTTTCAAAGAGAATAAGATTGGAGTTTATCTCTGTGCGCTTTTGAGTATGTTGTACTTTTGTGCATGTTTGTGAGTTTTGCTCGTGTTGTGAATTGCGATTCATGTTATGCTCATTTTTCTAATATACCACTCATCTTACCACTTCTATTACTGTTCATTGTTGGATTAGGGTACGATGTATTGACTGCATTATTACCAGTCCTCATATTTGTGAACGCCTGTCTTTAGGCCATAATTTATGTTGTCCAGTGTCTCGGTTGACTATTGGGCCCTATGTACTGGGAACGCCTAAATCGCAATTAATGGTATACGTACAAAGGAATTAGATCACGGTTCCATACATGTTGTTTCCATTAGAATACATTCTACCTATTCTTAAAATATTTTTGGCATTGGACCGGATGCTATACCAAAACAGATGCAGCAACCTGAATGAGTTTATACAAAATGGTTATTGTAGCCATCAACCTCAAAGAAAGAACAAATTCGTGAGGTGCAAGGGCGAAAATGTACCACTAATTGGAGAACTTTGCTTTGTACCTAAAATAAGTGCCATGATAAAAGCATCAAGGCACCTAATTAAATATGGCACAAAATGGAAAAACTTAAATAGTAAGAGCTTCCGCTCAAACCAATTATCATCGCATGAAGTGAACCCGAAGTAGTGAGCAAGAACAGAGGTTTCTGAAATGAAAAATCTTAAAAGTTCCTACTTTCGTGGCTGAATCAACCTTGAATTTTCCTTAAAATGAAACTCTTGCCATCTGTGAGCAGTCGCGACCTGATGTTTCGTCTTGAATAACATAGCTCTTCTGAAGAACCGACAGCGAAGCAAAAGTAATTTTCAAACCAAACATCGGAGCTCAGAGTACTTTGGTTGATAATCACATCTTCTCGGCAATTTCTTTCAGTCTGTTGCTCTTTTCCTGATGTGATTGAATTGAAAGGACCCATGAAGTGCTACCCTTGTTCAAGTCTGCAAGCTGAAGAATTAAGCAGGACCGACTTTCCTCCCAAATTATTGCAACTATGAGCCCCGTTTGAATGGTTGAGCTCAAGCTCAGAACTCAACCTAAGGTGTATTAATTTCTACGTCTACCCACCTGTCCTCGTCTTCCATGACCTGTCGAAACATCCTAAAAGATTTTTGCACAAATAAGTAAAGTGGATGACTTGCCTTGTGGTCGTACTCCATGACCTGTTGGTTTTCTATAGCATTTGCGACTCATATGGCTTCAAGCCACCAAGCATCCACAGGGGAGCAATTTGTCGTGTTTTCATCAATGTCAACCACATCAATGTCTACCACGTTATTAGTTATATCAGGAGGATTTGCCAGAATCAAAGAATACTGATAAATCGGGCACAATATCCTCTGGGATCAGACGCAGCGGAGAGCAGTAAGCTGGGCTATTACTAAGCTCACTTTACCTTCATTTTCACACATAAAAGAGAAAAGGTTTCAAATGGATAAATGTTGGGCAGAAATTTTCTGTATCTTTGCAATCAAGATCATGACGTTACTGGTAATATACAGCCCGAATTAGGTCAGCAACATAGATAACTAAGCCAGTCAAAATGGGGAAGAAAATAAGCTGGTGTCCTTACTAAAGGTAAGACTCAGAGTACGATTCAACACAAATTTCCCATTGAAAAGACAGCATAATCCATGAATGCTCTGTGCTCTGTGCCTATAGGCTCACAGAACCTGTTCCTTGACATACTAGAAACCATGAGTTCATGCCGTGAGAACCAGTACCAGCTTGGAATTTTACCTATACTGTGACAGATTCATCAGCATTACAGGGAAAAGAAGAAGAAATGATAGGGCTTACTACTCCACATGAAAGGGGAAAGTGCCAATCAATAGCTTCTTTTCAAATAAGACATATCAGTCCCATTAAAATTCTTTCAGGTCACTAACTTTAATATCCTACACAGTCTCAGGTAGAATTCTATGAACTATGAAGTAACTGAAATGATTCATCACTCTGTTTATCTAAAAATAAAACTACAGCGATCACCTGATACAGTTCCAATTGAGGCTACAGATTCTATGAATTTATCCAACATTGGGAAAGGCGACTTTTGAGTGAAGTAATTCACCGAACTATCACTAATGAAAGAGTTGAAATTAAGTTCTTGCGAAGCAAGACAGTACCTTCCCAAATCAATATTAACCTGTGTAGGGGAGAAAAGGTCCCATCACATGAGAGACCACACAGAATTCTAGCACACTAGTCCACTATGCAAAGATGTTTCCAGAAATTAGCTCTACCAACTCAAGACAGATAATTTTTTTGCTGATAATAAAATGTACAGCAAATCATATGAATACAGTTCATGAAGAGATCCAAATACAAGAACTGATTCAAATTTGTAACTACCTCTGTATCGAACTGAAGTTTCTTTCCACAATCTAACTCCATTTGCAGGCTAGGAGCTTGTGACAATCAAAATCCACAATGTAGATCAAAGAAGCCATGATCATGTCTTCCTCATGCTGCCAGGAGAGAGTAAGCTCATTTTGAGCATCAATGAGCACATGAACCTTTAAGGAGCAACTGGGATAGAGAGTCACTACTGTTTCAAGCACTATCACAATAAATTCTCTTCTCAGTGTGCATATGCACATTTTTTCATGTGTTAATCTAACCTTCTCAAATGATAGAAAGGCATAAAAGAACCGTTTGCTAGTAGTTTTGAGGAACATTTTGAGCGAACTAGGAACAGTTCATCACAGCCATGTTCCAAAGATGTTTCATGAGTCTCTAGACCTCAATTACAAGGAGTAACGTACCATGTCCTTGCATTTGAAAAGCCCAATCGGCAGAAGGACAGAACTCTTGCCTCCCTTGGATGATAGAGCCAAAGAACAGCATCAATTCCTTCAATAGACAGCAGTGTCAACAAATATCTGACCTGTCAATGTGCTGGAATCTTTCTTGACAGACAACTTTTCATATCTTCTGTCTGTCTCCCTTGCACTAGAAATCCGTAAATGTACCGGTCAATTCATCAATAACATCATGGTTGCATGCAATGTTATATTTCTCCAAAAAGGTGTGCATGCATGAACATATCAACCAGAACCAACCCCGCCCCCCCAACCCCCAAAAAAAGAAAAAGAAAAAGAAACAGAAACGGCCCATTCACACGCAGTTCCAATAGTTCAGTAAAGTTGTGAGAATGGCTGCTGTAAAGTGAAGTATGCAGGAGTTGAAGATATATGTTAATCTTGAGAGATGGATAAACTATCTCAAACGGTGGCTAACTTGGAAGGCACAATAACAATATTTACACAGAATAATTGAATTTGCAATTGTCTCTACCACACAATAACTAAAGCTTCTCATCAGAGCATACCTCCGAAATTAATGCACCCACATGGGAGTAGTCCTTAAAAGCAGCCTTTGGTATCAAATGATGAGAAAATTTTCCTGCATGCAAGCAATGCTGCTATTGACATTACAAAAATTTTTGTTATATTCCTTGGAAAGATTTAACATAGACAAGGGAAAAAATGTATAACACGAGATATTGCTAGTGTTTTTATAGGCAGATGTAGTAATCATAAGGCATGTGCTGACTCATCAAGTTGCAGATTCTTCCCTGCCTGAATCTCAAATTCACTTCAAATCTGACACATAGTTCTAGTGTACCATGTGTAAATCATCTTAGCTGTGCCATTAGCATCACTTTCGACCAATACTTTCCAGTGACCTGGCACTGTGAAATTATGACCAGTCTTCAGCTGCCCCTTCTCTCTGACTTTATGCCTGGAAATTGTGACTTGAGGTGGGATAATTGGCTTCAAAGAGGGGAAAAAGAGAAAATCATCACGGCAAGGAAAGCATCTGGGTAGTGTTCAATGCAGCTCCAACACTCGATGCTCATTCAAAAGAAGTATCATACTAAACTTGTCCCCTAAATGGAAGAGATCAATTGAATAATGTTGCCTAAATAGCTCAATCTAAGATAAGCACGACATGCAATATGTTCCCTGTCAATCCTATCCATGAAATCAAAGTTGTCTCAACTTCCAAAAGAGGTACATCATTTAAAGTTACAATATTTTTTGATTTCCATCTTCGTAACTGCTTTTAAGCGCAATGTTTCTCAAAAATGAAATGTTAGAGTAAGTCACCACTCAAACAAAGATGGATCACACACGTATCAGAGACCTCATTTAAAGCTGCTTTTCTTCAACAAACCTAACACAGTTCTCTCGCATCAAATGTGAAAGATCTCACGAAGAACAATGGAAATTTGTAGCTGGAAGGCACCGTGAAAAAGAACAAGACGGCCTTTCACTTGTTGGGGTGTCTACACAAATTTATGTCAAGATATCTGACGGCATAAAGATGAAGCTCATAGTATGTGAGTGTGTATTGCATACACCATCCTTGACTACTGATGCAGTGATAGTTAATAGAAGTAGCAAGATACAAAGTCAGCCTACCTTCAATTGAAGAATCTAGCTTCACTACCCATTCTTGGTTTCCTCAGATTAATTACTTGTCAAGCAACACCTCCAAGACAACCAATATCAGAAGATCATCCATCTCGTCTACATTTTATCAGCATTTTCCCTCTTATGGAATTCCAAAGCAAAGTATAAGTGACAACGCAGACCCTGGCAAAGAATTCGTTGATGGTCGAGCCAAACTTAGGTTTCAAAAACCCAAATGACAAGCAAATACTGTTACATTAAGTGTTAGACAGAAGTTCCAAGTAATGTCACCAAATGCTTCTTTCAAGTACTAGTGCTATTATACACTACATGACATTACAAACAACACTCATTTCGCTACCCTGTCCTTATTACTTCCTACTTCTACTTATGGCTTTTGATTCAGTCTGTTGCTCGACACTAAAACAATCAAGAGTTGGAACTTGGAATGGGCTATAATAGATAAATAGATATCAAGAAGAAAATCGTAAACCATCCCCATGAGATTATTAATTGACAAATCACGTGGAGAGATGCTTTCTTTCTAAAGTCCATTCTAAGCTTTAAAATCAACTCATAGCATACAAAATCAACCTGTATCTCGCTCAGCAATCGCAGCAAACTAGATGGTCTTTTTGGAGGCACCCCATTTGGAGACCCGTAGAACACCACCGGAGACTCATGCACCCCTCGCCATTGGCTGAACTTGCATGCTCTAATTGTTATTGAACCAAGCTGAGAAGTTACCACCAGAAACCCAATCAGCATTCGCCGGGACAAGCAGTAAATATGCAGCTCGAGTCCTATAGCAATAGAAAGCCGGTTAAAACTCGACGAATGGTGCTTCCTCAACATCAGCCTTAGTGGGATTCTTTGATGGCAATAACCCATCTCATCCACGAAGACACGGAAATAAATTTTATATGTCGACCTGGAAAATCTAACCGTAGCGAAAAACAACAGCCAACATCGCCCATACTTTCTCGTTGCAAAGCTGAATGTCTGCTGCCTCATCATGCCTCTGTCCTGATGATCCTGGCCTAAGAGCACTCATTGTAGAACCTCCATGTATGGAGCTTCCTTCCCGCCATTTCCTTCTAAATCCTTTCCTCTCTCTCGTGGCCGATTCTGATCAAATCGATGAACAGATGCCACGAAGAGAGCACGGAACGGGCCAAACAGAATCAACCGCAGCATATAGATGCATTCCACAAGAACGTCCTTCAATCAATGGATGGCCAGCGTTCCCCATTAAAGCATGCCCTACACATCGAACGCAGTGACAGGCATTTCAGACCCAATCCGCCCATGTGCAGTCAGAAAGTTTGCCCGAATCCTCCACCGGGGAACGAAATTAGGAAATCTATTCGGGAAAAGCAAGAACAAAAGACGCAAATGCTTTGAGCGTACGAATGCGCTGGGAATGAAATCGAGAGAAGGAGAAAGCAATGGGAGGAGAGATGCCGCACTTTTCAATTTTTTGCTAAAAAAAAAATATATATATATCCAGATATTTTCATGAAAATCAAACTGAGCGTTGAGAGTTCATATTCCTATATAATAATAAATGGCAATACTTTCTGTTTCACCGAAAATGAAAATTTACCCGAGAAGCGAAATATCTTTCATCGAAAAATTGATCTCGGTTATTTGTGAAATGGGTTTCGTATGGATCTTGAACAAGGAATTACTAGGCTTGAAATTTTAAAGTAAATGAAAGGTCAGTGAATTTAAGATGCGGAAAAAGTAAATGCACAAACAACAAAACGAAATTGCCGTGAATAAACGAAAAACCTTAATTGACTTGATGTAAGGGTGTTCAAGGAGAGATATTACAATACATACAACGGCTATTTATTTATAATCTACAAAGTAATGGTTACGTATCAGCGGTTACTACCTCACTAATAACCACGACTGCTTTTAGGCTCTACTTTCACACGTGAATAACCCATATCCATGAGTAATTATAATTTTCCATCTCATTGAGATAACTGCCACTTGATATTGGTACCGTTATTCGGCATTTACTCAAATGTGCACTCGTGTATTCTCTTTGCCCAACGCCATGGTATCATGATGACTTACCACTCCTTTGCTTTGTCGCTGAGCCATGATACTTGTCGATCATTCCCTGCTCGTTATCGATTACCCTGTGGTATAGGTGTCGATTAACTCGTGTCCTTCAATTATCCTCTTGTATCACTCTTGATTAATTGATCATGTCCCATCATTTATCGATAACAAAGAGTTGGTTAGTTTTTTATATACACACTTTCACACCGCCTTTTTCTTCGGAAGTTGGTTTTATCCTTCCAATTCTAGCGGAAGTTTTCGATATTTAGCTACTGGCCATTGATAGTCATCTCCTAAACTCCATTTCTGATTCCAAGTTAGAATTATGATGTTTAGCGAACCGATTAAGTTCACTTTTCCTTTTCAAAATTTTACGAGAAGAAATTGTCCGTATAAAATCGAACTTGAATATGTGTTTGACCTCCCAAGCCATGCATGGCAATTTACCACTTGTCCAGAATAATGACGAAGTCATTTCTTTCTTGACTTCCAACTAGGAAAACAAATTCAATCTTGATGGGTTCTCTTTGACCAACAAGCTCTATATTATTATAATATTTAAATATTAAAATACGTATTCATCTAACAATTTAAACTTTTAAATAGTTGACAGTGGTCGCACAAAATCTCACTTGTTATTAGAGTATGAAATGTTTGTTAGCATAATTTAAATATTAAATTACGCATTCATCTAACAACTTAAATTTTTAGAATAATCGGTTGTGTTCCCATCAAATTTTCACATGATATCAGAACTGGATGTGCTTAGTTCAAATTTTCCCTAGCCCCATTTGCCTTCCCAATTCAATATGTCCAAAAGACTAGACTAAGTGTGAGGGGGAATATTAGCATAATTAAAATATTAAACCACACCTTTAGTTCAAATATTTCCAGGCCCCATTTACCTCCCCAATTAAATATGTCCAAAAGGCTAGATTAAGCGTGAGGGGAGTATTAGTGTAATTAAAATATTAAATCACGCATTCATTTAACAAATTAAGTTTTTAGAACAGGTTGACAAATCCCATAAAATTAATAAATAACAAATTATTATTCTCACAATCAATTAAAGATTGCCAACCAATCATTTCTCGTATATGTACAACTACTATGGTGTAATTGCTAATTAGGTGGTATGGTCCATAGTTCATACTCAAAGCCTAAATTAATTAAATTGCACAAATGCCAAAATAAGAACTAAGGCGAGTAACAAAAGATGAAATGTTTCTTGAGCAATTTAATGGCAACACCTAGCTAGCTCAATCAATAGTTTACCAATTGAGGAATAGATGATCAGGAAACATTTCTGGAAATCAAATTAGTCTAAAATCTGTCGATAATGATTAATGCTATCAACATCCCCCAGCTAGAAATATTCACATATCCATATATATGCACGCATGTGCATACACGAAGTTCACTTCTCAAGAGTCAGTCGAGACAAATTTCTGGGGATAGACTTCTATAAATTGCTTTTGGGTCTTTTCAATTCTAGATAAAATAGCAAGCAGCTTTGATACATAACCCAAGCAAAGCTACATATATTAATCCTTATCCCATTATCTTCACCTATCAAGGTCAAATAAATATATAAATAAATAAACAAGACAATTGATTTCATTGATTATCAAAAAACTAAATGTGTGAATCCAAACGGCACCGTACACATCAACAGCGAAATAATTAATGTCATTGAAGTTGCTGCAAGTTTGTTTCTTCAAAGCAACTTCTATATACGTCCTTGTGAATTGGCAAGTGTAAGTCCTTTGTCTGATTGTCTGGCAGTGCTCAAGGATTTGCCACAGACGTCATTAGCTTCTTCAAAATGCTCATGCAGCATAACTACTCTCTCTCTATAAAGAAAAAGGTTGTTGTGTATAGCTTTAGATAAGAACAGAGCTGAGGTTTCGATATGAATTAGCCAAGTGAATGCGTCCCCCCTCACCACCAAAAAAAGTGAAGATGATTGAGACTAACTTGTTAGTGGTCTTTTGTTAATCGGCTGACTTCAAAATCAAAGCAACTTTATCCATCGCATAATGCACGAGATGAAGACTATGAAACAATTTCATTGGCAAAAATATGACATGAAATGCAGTAAGATAGAGTATTAGTAAATTGAGAGATGAAAATGATAGTTCGTATCATACTACTTCTTGTTGCTCTTAATTATTCTTTAGCTCCTGGTGGTAAACATTTCTGGCCCAGATATAGAGGAGACGGTATAAGGAGTCAAGTTGCACTAAAAATGTGTTTGTTCCGGGAAAACTTCATGATAAGAGAAAGTACTTTTCGGGAAATCATTTCCTAAGAAAATTTTGTCTCCTTTTCAAGATAAGGAATTCATTTTCTCAAGACAATAAGAATTCCCATACGAGCTAGAAATACCAGAGACGCGTCACTTTGCTTAGAAGCAGTTGAAGCCTTAGAGATGGACATGGCCGATATGTGAGCTCCCGTGATATTGTGATTACCAATTCAAGGGAAGTAAGTGGAGGAGTGTGAAGAAGCAACCTAGACAACGATGAAATAGATCAAGCGGGAAAAGTTCAGTTCAAATATTTAACCAAATTGAGATGGCCTGATCAAGTTAAAACTCTCTATTTGGTTCAGAAATCAAATTCCATTCAGTTGCACTTTGGTCAAATTTGGCATTGTTCCTATTAGGTTTCCAAAAAACAACGTGGGAGTGCTCATTTTGTAAAATCTCATGTTAGAACACCACCTATTATCGTGGAATTGGGGCAAAGGAAGTGTGTATACCGATCGATGCTCTACGAACATGTTACTATGAAAAGTCTCCTTAGAAACCTATGTCAAGAGGGGATGAAGTAGATACAAAGTTGGACTGATTTCACGCAATTCACAATATAAGGGTATAAGGGATTGTTCACCAAACTACCTTAAGATACAAAGTTGGATACTTATGTTATTTATAAAGAAAAAGGAACTCTCTCGCGTTTAATAAGGGACAAAATGATCTTGTTAATTAGCAAGAGGAGCACATATAATAGCAATTTTTGGTAGACATTAAGAAAAGATACGAACTTGGAGGACTGCACAACTCAATATTTTATGGTGCACCGTAGATTAGGATTGTATTGATATTGATGTCGATATACTAATCATTCGGGGGCAGCACTCGAGAATCTTGAACTGTGTCGACTTAGTTTCAAGATAAGGAAATGGTAGGTAAAACTGAAAAGTGAAACAACAAAAAAATGGCACCCACTAAAATGAAAAAACAAGAGAGAGACAGCAGCCGCAAGAGCGAAGGCTACTAACGAACAGCTTATAACTGGTGTCAATAGATTGTTCAAGTAAATCTATACTGCAAAAATTTTAGCCAAACTATTTGCAATAGCTAGGAATATGAAAAGAAAGGCTGTTATGAGAAACATTTTTTTTCAAAAAAGGGCACATCATCTGCCTGTACTGAGTCGTGGATGTGGCGAATTCGTAGATCTGAGGCAAAAGGGCAAATTCATCATAAAGGCCGACTACTTTTGTAAAGTCTACCAGATGTTAGATGCCTGATATGGAAACATCGAGGGTTGTCAAAAAGAAAGGGGTGAATACAATTCCAATACCAGTGTCTAACCCGGGTGTAATACTGCACGTGTTGAGGCCCTTGGGAAACTTAACAACTTCTGTGAAAACTCTAGCAGGGCATCCGATGTCCAATAATCCTTTGATGGACGACCAATGTCTCTGGAGAACATGTACTTGCTACTTGTTCGCTGCAGAGTCTTCATGGTAGAAATCTCCATTTCCTCCAGGACCTGTGCATTCTTGAGTAGAAATTCAATGGGCTCAATGACCTCAGGCTCCAGTACATAACCATATATCTTAACATGCTTAAGCTGGTCCTTGAGGCAGGGAAATGTGCCATCCATTGAACTCCAGTAACCATAGCCACCGAACTCAAATGCATGCTTCCACCCTGCTTCAGCAAGCTAGCAATTCAAAGAAACTTTTTAATCTCCGTCACTTCCAAATTTGAAAATTCCAATAAAATTTTACAGTTCGAGCATTTACACCTTGGCTTTATTGTCATCTCTTCCAGGATAAACATAGATAGTGAGTGTCTCAAGAAAATTAGAGTTCCTCAACATGCTACAAATGCCGGGGACGTAGTACTCCTCGAAGCATTTGTAGTGTCACATGTTTCCAGGCAAAAGATGGGCATGGCTGATTTGTCAACTCCCACATAGTTAATACCTAATTTAAAAAGAATTAATTGGACCGACATTAAATGAGAATTAGTACAGGACATATATTGTGGATGCTCAAGAGCATGTGCATGTATGGACTGACTGAAATGAATTAGTATGATTCCGTTGAATTCAGAGTCTTGTCAGGAAATTATCAGATTATGTAGAATATTAGAAAGACAAATCACAAGAGCATAGCCATGCACATTTAAAATAGTGATAGATGTCACATTAAAATTGAAAACAAACGGGGACACAAGGAAGACAGGCACCTAATAAACTGTAGTTTTCAGTTACATGAGTGGGCTGTGGATAATAATAGTTTACAATTGCTCAAAGTTCATAGGCCAGTAGATGCAAGGAAGGCCGCCTTATAAAAGTTTAGGTTGACATAAATAAAAGAACCCAGCCTAAGTAAATAATATTTACTTTTACTCTTCATCTAGGACATTTCAAGTATAAAAAAACAACAGAACACAAGCCAAAGCAGAGACACGGCACAGCCACTGTCCATTTCAAGTAAGATCCATCCGAAATCAGTTCACCCAACTTCTATTCTACAAATTTTAGGACGGTTAAAATGTGAGAACATCCAATCAAACAAATAGTAAATACTCCTCACCTGAAGGATTAGAACCCAAATCATTCAAAAGTACCTCAAGGCAAGACAATATAGGTCAGAGCAAAAGCAGAGAAACCATACCAGTATGCACAAATTGCATAGCATAAAATAAGGACTGCGGCTGAGCTTTTCCAGAAGCAATCTGAACTCACAATATTTCCCGTAAGGATATCTAAAATAATCACTGAAGCTAAGGAACGTATCAACCAGTGATGACATATCAGTTGTCTTCACATAATTTAGACACAAAGCAATATCCAGAATCCTCACATTAGAACAAACTAACTCCAGATCCCCATACTGATCAATGGTTAAATGTTTGCTATCTGATCATGTAAGATCAAGCTTTTCAAGACTGCCGCATTCCTTTAAATTTAAAACTTCAATGGATGGGCCACAACAGCATTTAGTTTCGTGGAGGCCATGACAATCTTCAATAGACAATTCTTTCAGCAACAGGCTACCGGATAGTATGTCAGCCAACTTTCTGTCAGTTAAGTGAATATCCTTCATAAACAATTTTCTAAGCGACCTTAGTTGGACCCCTCCTGCCACCGGTCCAACCTCAAAGGAAGCCAGCTTCAGCTTTACTAGGCTGCTACACCTAAGAATAATGCGGGGCAGCACGTAAAGATTAAGTGGGAAGTAAAGACAATGTTGGAACTCCCAAGCACACCATAAGAAGTCCAAATCGAGGAACTTAACCTTTCTCCTCGCTACAAAACGAATCCACTTATCCAGTTTGTTGGACCTTCTCCTTCTCACTGGAGTCATTTTCAGAGTCATAGGGGTCCACCTTAGATGCACAGTTTAAATTAAGACAACGAATCAATCGTGGGCTCTCGTGCAGAGTCAGCACGTGGTCGGTAAAATTCACGAATCTGTCGTTGAATTTAAAAGCAGTCTCCAACTTTTTGCATTCGTGGTAAGGAGAGTGATCGAGAGATAAGTGGCGGGTGCAAGTCCAGAGATAACGGAACCCCGGGACCATCACTGTCCTCACGGCGTCTCGTGTGGGCGGGAAGGACAGAATATGGAGGATCACCGAGTCCGGCAGATTGCTAATTGCTAATTGCATCGCGTCCGTCATCTCTGTCCATATTCCCTGACGTTTCAACTTGCTACGGCGTTGACCACCGAAACCCTAGCCGTCTTCCGAGCTCTTCTACTTGAAGAAGGAGAAAGCGGATCAGCTTTTTGTAGAGATAGAGACCGACAGTAGATTTGTAGCGGAGCTCCTAAGCCGGAAAAGTAGGAAGCCCGTGGGCCCTACATCCTGTTGTGGATGATCGCAAAGATGCCGCTGGCCAATCTGAAGTCCGCTAATTCAAACTGGGTTGTCAAAGCTTATCGGCGGAAAATTCTTTTAAGTCCTCCCTACTCGAACCCACAGGGGCCTCTTTGGAATATCCTTTGTCCACGAACTTTTCTTTGTTTTGTTCTGGTTTTACCTATGAATGAATGAATGGCCTTATTTTCGACTAAAAAACAAAACTTGTTGATCTCCTGCAAGACCATCTCAACATATTGGACGTAAAAACCCCTCCCCCCTTGAAATAAAGGTCTGTTGGGGAAGACTGGGACCCGAAATGAGCAACGCAAAATGGGGTTTCCTCGAATGAAGCTACTCAGGAATTTCGACAAACAGTTGGTGGGGAACATGACAACAAATCAAGTTGACCTCCATGTTCGTCACTATAGTTCAGTCGCTTCACGGAGGAAAGTGATGTGAATCATGCGGGCATGGTTTGTCTCCGATCGAAGGAATTGGAGGAGGTAATCGAGATGTTAATGCCTTTGGGATCCCGAAGAAGAAAGCAAAAACGCTACGCTTCCTTCTTTACCAGCGGAGATATCAAAAGGTACCGAGGAAAGGCACATGAAGGAACAGGTGCACTTATACACCTATAAGACACTTTTCATATATGCGCCCTAGGGGGCAATTTTACCTTCGTTATCGACAAGCACAACCAAGCAGAAGCAATAACAAGGGAACGGATAATCTAAATGACGATTTTGTTTGGCTCTGAAAGTTATCGGACGGTCCGATCTGTGAGACAATGTTGTTTTGTTCCTATCAGAAACTCCATTTATTAGTAGGTAGGCACCGATGCCACTTTTCTGCGAGGAACTTGCAATTTAACGACATTCATGTAGACGGCTAAGGTCACGGAGTACAAAATTAGCACTCAAACGTTGAAGTGATGTAACCTAATTTACCATCACCTAAGAAACATCTAAATAAGTAAGTAAACAAGTCGATTGATTTTTCATTGATTATCAACAAAAATTATATGAATCCAAACGGCAATGTTACTTATGAACAATGAAATATTTACATCCATTGAAGTTGCTGCAGTTTTGTTTCTTCAAAGCAACTTCTATATGCATTGTGATTTGTTAGTGACTATTATCATTATTTCCACATAATTTTCATATGGTTTTGCAAGTTTCTTTCTCCTATTTATCATTGATCCTAATTTTCTGTTGTACATTGCAACGTTCTTCCAATGATGATAATTTTATAGCTATTGTGATTTGTCTGCTCCACTCATCACACCTTTCTTTTTCTAATTGTAATTTTCCTCAAATAAAAGTATGTTTTCTTATTTTCTTGCAAAGTTGGAGATCCTATTGCTCGTGACTTTCGACTAAACATAGTAAGTTTCCTTCTTTGCAGGATTTAGGAGGCTTTTCTCGCTCATATGGTCGAGTTTCATATTCCATAGATCAGGATTCGCAACTTCTCCCGCAACATGAATTTGGTCCTTGCAAACCTTAGCTTGTATGCAGAAAAGAGCACAACAATTCCCCCTCTTTGCTAGAATGAGCGATGTATGAGATTTGTTAAATATTCCCTTGAATCTATCACAGTTGTAGGAGTCTCGAGATGTACTCCTTGCTCTATGCTCTGAGACAACAGGTTGTGATTCATAGAAGTCAAGGCACTTTTCCTCCACATCTCATACTCAAGCAAGCTAGATTTCGCTGCATCCAACTTCACTTTTTCCATTAGATGCTTATGGGATAAGAGGTGTCACTGATATCCCATATGGAAGCAAATTAAGGAAGAACGATGCTCATAGCCCATCATTTATCGAGCATTGCAACTCTTTCAATTGATCCACCATTGGAGTTCCCTCTTGATATTTCAAAGCGCCAAGCTTCTTGTTACAATAAGGCTTGTTGTTGCTCGATTTCCTCTCACACAACACTTGAAGTTTCTTCCAGAGTGTTTTTTTTTGGGTCAAAGTTTCATTCTCCGCACGGAGAAAAACATCGTGATGCAACCAACCTAATGAAACCTGTCCATTGCCTACTTAGCAACTACCACTGTTGAAGCATCTTGCCTTCCCATACATTATCAGGCTTAGCCTCATCACTCTCCACAGGACCATACATTTCCTTGCGATCGAGCAAATGAAGCATCTTGCCTTCCCATGTTCTGTTACTGATATTCACCTCCACACTTCACCAAGAAATCTTCACAAACACCTAGTGTTTGCCGAACATCGTCGCTCTCTCCATAATGCATGATATGGAGCACTGGGATTTATCTAATTCTGCACCACTAGTGACATTTCGTTTTGTGCCGTAACTTAAAAAGTACTTGTTGAATGCAGAAAGAATCAGAATCTCAGACGAAGTATTCAGAAGCAGTGCAACCGAAGGAAGAGGAGGAGGAAGGTATGGAGGAGGATAATGAGGAGGGGCCCGGGGAGGCTCTTGAGGGAATCTACAAAATTGCTATATATTGCTGGAACTTGACATGGAGCTGCGGGAGTCATGTTCGAGCATAGTGCATGCGACAACTTGAGTTTGCAAGCTACAGAGAGTTTGGTCAAGCCTTCTTGCTCAGCTCTACTAATGGTTTTAGCTGTTTGTCTTCTGTACTAATTGCATTGTGAATTCCCTGACAGTAAGTCCGTTGTAGGATTGACTGGCAATCACTAACGCAGTTGATGTCAGCCTTGCAACGGCAGCCATCCGTGAGTTCGTAAATAATTAAAATCGCCGAGCACTTGGATCTCTGTTTACACTTCTGAGTAAATATACCTTTAGCAAAATGGCCAATTCAGTAAAGGATCATGGCACTAGCAATGGCGGTGCTTAGGGATTCGATGCAGAGACGTTGCTGGCTTTTTGATTGATCCATCCGCGCGCTCTCCACCTCTTTTGACTTGGAGGCTCAATTTCGAAGGCACTTTTTGCAGACTGAAAGAAACATGGGTCAATTCAAAGAGGAAGTGACGACGAACAATGGACAAAATAGTAGTAGGTAGTGAAAGGGATTGGAGATTTTCATCGTTGATGGACAAACCTGATTCGAAAAATGGTTCTTACCAGAGAGAAAAGCCATGGAAGCTGATGATGATCGTGCTGTTCCTCCAACAGGCGATCAATTTCATGTAGGAGTACACAGAGCGAGACAGATAGCAGACTCCAGAAAACTAGAGTGAAAGAGAGAAAAGTCACGGAAATCCTTGATAAAAAGGTCCAAGATTGAGAGAATTTTATTTTCCTAGCTCAAGAAAAGGAGTAAGTGAGGTTATTAGTATTGTTTATTACGTATTAATCAAATCAACGAATTATATATTGAGATGTCATCAGGCTCACGTCGAACAATAAGAAAAGCGAGATCATTCCAATATTTAATTTTATTTATGCCATATATCATCATTTACAAAATGAATTTTAGGTAATAATCTTTTTTCCTAATTATTGGTTGAAGAAGGGGACGCTCAATCTGAAAATTTGAGCAGCCATATTTGCTGGTTTAATAAGGTATAGCTGCAAGTCCTGTGCAGGTGCAATGTTGAGGCACCACCGATTTCCTCAGCAACCGTGGGCGAGGGATCATTTCAAGGGAATGGGTTTTGGTTAAAATCGAATGTGGGATCAATTCAGTTTGTGTCTCTACATGTTACTACTTTTCTAATCCCATCACTTTCCTTTTAGGGAGGGTGCTACAAGCGGTCTCGTGATTGCTTTTTAAAGCACCGGACCACATAAACGAGCTACGACTAATGAAAGGCAACGAGTATCATACTTAATTGACTGTTTCTCATATGGTATAATGTGCCGTTCGATTAAATTCGAATCAATATTTCTTCCTATAATGAAAAACCCGTTTTAAAAAGCTAATGTTATGCAAAAGGGCGGAAGCATGAAACAAGTACAAACAATGTTTGGAACAAGAAGGGGCAAAGTTAAGGGAAGACAATTCCAGATTGAAGAGAATATTGGTCATGTTGAGTGTTCCCAGTTATCTTAGCTCTCATGTGCGGTAGGGTTAAAGGGAAAGATGTGTTGAGTCCGCCATAAACTATGTCAGTAGACATTGTTTTGTGTTTAGGCATGAATGAGCTTTTGTAATACATGTTTTCTAATAGTGGACATGTTTTGCATAAATGAAATTGAATGAGCAATTTGCACATATTACTGGACTTGCATCCATGCGACTTGCAGGTTCCTCCATGTCAGGCCAGATTAAGCCTGAGCTTTGGAAACCGGCATAGTGGAGCTTGTACTGTGTCAAAAAAAATGAGTATTTAGCACAAATTACGGGGCCTGCAACGGCAGTTGTTCTATAGACAATCTAGTATGACATCATCTAATCTGGGATAACTAGGAGGACAAGGCCAAGCAAGCAATGTTTTGCTAAGCAATGGAGCAGAGAAAGCAGAAAACATATTTCATTGCAATACGAGAGGGATCACAAAAGATAGCCATGTTAGTTGCTCAAAGCAACACATTTGCAAGCAATACATCATAACTCTATTATCAATCCAACCATACTAGTTCACTGACCCCAGAATCCACACCCAAAAAAAAAGGAAAAAAAAAAAGCCACACTACTTTATTGATCGCACAATCCAGTGAAACACCCCAAGTGACTATCCATCCAGATGCATGATGTCACTTGTCCCTCCAGTTGGGCCTCTCATAAGCCTGGCACTTCTTCTTATAGGATTGACTTGCTTGCTGTCATTCTTTTTCTTTTTTCTTGATGGGCCTGCTGCTTCAACGGGAAGTGCTGCTGCTTCAACTGGTGGTTGTTTTTTTGTTGCTTGTCTTGTTGTCCTCCTCGTAAGTTGTTGGGGAATGCCACTCTGTTGGCCACAAGTTGAGTCCTTCGTTGTGGTGTTGGTGTGGCTTGCATGATCATCATCTCTCTGCCTCTTGCCCTGTTTAGCACTTGTACTCTTAAGCTGACATGACTAGATATCACAATGAACCAAAAAAGCCAGTAAAAACTAAACTTCAAACAAAACCACTACTTATAGTCTCATCAACATGCGTCAGTATAGTCTCACTAGCAGCACCAGCAATAGCATCCCAACACAAATAGATTATAAAAAAGACAACGGCAACACTCTTAGAGGGACCACAATAAAATCTCTACTTTTAGACTGCCCTTTAGCTATTTCTTCTGGTTTTTATAAAACAATCGAATACAGTTGACTTCGATGCACACCTAACAAGAGAGCTGTTTGTCGTTCATGTTGCAAAATCTTGAGGTAGCTAATCTCATCTTTGGACTATGACGTTGTAGAGTGCAAATTGGGGATTGTAATGGCAAACTAGGGTACGATTTGAGGAAATTGGGGATTCTAATGGAAATCGGGGATTTCAACGAATTGGGGGAGTTGATTTGGGGATTTTTGTAGCTTAGCTTATTTTTTTTGGTGATACATCACACACGTTTTTCCAAACAAAATGGCATTGTTTTAATTGACATCTTCCATGTCAGATCGTTGACCGTGTGTTAGGATGGTAATGACTAAACCATTCCAAGTCAACAATCTTAGGCAAAAATTAGTCGGAAAGACTATGTTAAAATTTCATGCAATGATTTAGAACTAAATTGGAACTATTGGAAGATTTAGGACTACATCGGAATCCACACAATAGATTTGGGACCAAAACTGTAATTTGCCAAAATCTATATCCAGTTTCATTCCTCTTTCTATTATTTATGTTATTACTTTAGTAAACTTCAATTCTTCTTCTTATTTTCACTTTAATTACACGTGATACTTCATGTACTACTATCCTCTAATTTTGATTATTTATTTCAGTTAAATACTAAAATATATTCAATTGTTTTGCATTTTGTAACTAAAAAGGAGTTTTATTTTCTACTTTTGAATGAGAAATCCATAACCATATGACACATTGTTTCAAATCAGTTTATGAAAGTCATAATGTTTTTGTATTCTTCCTTATTCTAAAGTAATATTCTTTGAAATTAAATAGTGTCTCTTTTCATCATAAGTTGCAGTCTTTGGTAAGATGATATGTTCACTCGTTCAAAATTACATCCTAACTCAATATATGACTATTATTTTCAAGCAGTAGGTGCTTTAATTTACTTTGACATAGTTATGTAGTATGAAAAGACGGGAATCCTGCATGGTGGTAATATGCTATAGAACTAAAAACGCATAGTCAACTAGTCAAGCTCATTGTTGAACAAAAGTAGAAAGGTGGTCAAGCCCACTGTATACACATGCATTGGCAAAACCGCAAACAAATGTGTAACACAGTTATTGCTTAATCTGCAAGTGGATGGATTAGCCCTATATTAAATTGCATAAATAGTTTAACAAAAATAATAAAGAAAAAGGCAAAACAAATGATCCAATTACTTTTACTCGAGAGGAAAATAACAAATTCATAGGAGATAAATGATCATAATATTAAATATATATGCCACAAATTATCTATCTTCATCATTCGTTTTCCCATGTGACGACATTTGGTAGGATCTAATGAGTTCTTGTGCTTTTTTTAGCTTTAGTACAAACTACGAATTGGACATTAATTTCACCATAGCGCATTAATGAAATAATATAATCAAATAGTCCATAAGCACTTTTATTATATGTACGATATTTAATTTGGGCATTAATCATGCTCATTGCAAATTTAAAAAAAAATAGTGGACAAAGAAATCACATGATGTTTTTGAAATCAATAATTTGTGATCTATTATCTAGCATGTCATCTGTGAAAGCAATTTTGACAAAGTAAGACATAGATAGACAATATTAGTTTGCTGGCAATATTATAGAACTAATACTATCCCACACCAAAAAGGTAAGTAGAGATAAATGACTAATGCAATGAAACAAATCAACCACCTAAGAAATTAACAGCGCAACAAACAAAAAATGGCAACTTTTTAAAGGGCGGATATTTGCGTGGCTACAGAAAGGAAGAGATTTGGCCTAAAAGGGAATTAAACTAAAATCCCATGATGAAGAAGATATCGTACCTTCTTATCTCTAGATACTTCCTGAAGCTCCACCTGGTTTTTAACAATGTCTAAATTTTTTTCTACAATTGATGTCATAGTCTCAAAACATTCAGTATTGCCCCGCTCTAACTCGAAATCATCAACGGAGGATGAGCCATGAGTTTCGCTTTCACCACCCACAGATGCAGAGTTTGAGTCTTCATTAGGACATGAAGCGCCCCCCTTAGCCCCATCCTCATCGGAATACACGTCATTCTTCATTCTCTGTTGCTCCCTTAACATCTTCATCATCTCGTCATCGTATTCTCCCTCCCACTCACTGTCTACCTCTCCCTCAACGACCAAATGAATTGGTGATGTTCTTCTAGATGCGTATTCCAACATCGTATTCACTTTCTCATCACTCACGATCCTCATTTCCATTCCAAGAGGAATCTCGTACCACATTCGCTTCATACGAAAGCCGAAATTTTTCACGTCAGCAATCAATCCTTCATATGTCACTGAACTGGAGTCGACACCTTCCTTTTCTCTCTCTACTCCACCAATACACCCCGGATAGGACTTCTTTCCTCCAAGGTGGAATCGGATTGTGAAGGACATCGGTGACGGAACAAGATCAGCAAAGGATGTGGAATCAAAGTCTAAGTCTGAGTCTGAGTCTGAACGTGAAACGCCCCACCACTTGACCTCATCCTCATCGGAATACACGTCAGTCTTCATCCTCCGTTGCTCCCTTAACATCTCCATCATCTCATCATCGTATTCTCCCTCCCACTCACTGTGGACCCATCCCTCAACGAACAAATGAATTAAGAGTCCATTTATAGAGGAGTGTTTAAATATTCTATTCACTTCCTCGTCACTTTTGATCTCAATGAAACCGCTGAGCCAAATTCTCTTCTTGAAAGGACTATCAAGGGAACTGCTGAACCACATTCTCTTCAAACCAAAGCCGAAATTTTTCAGGTCAGCAACCAATCCTTCATATGTCAATAAATAGGGGTCGACACCTTTCTTTTCTCTCTCTATTCCACCAACAAACTCGAACCTCTCACTGGACTTCTTTACTCCAAGCTGGAATCGAATTGTGATGGATATCTGTGATGTAACAAGTTTAGCGGGAGAGCCAAACAACATATTTATTGGATATACGCTAAACCTTTTTCATATTTACCCAAAATCCAATCAGCACAAATATAAGTTAATGGATTTGGGAACAATAATTATTCACTTTCTCACTAGCCATTATATCAAGGGTAGATGAGGTCGCTTGTGAAACATTTTCTTTATACTGCTATAATAATTCAAAAATGGCATCAATAGAAATATTTTTCTTTTTCTTTTTGAATATTATAGTGCATTTTAGCTTGACTAATTCCTATCGATACACATAAACTACCAAATCCTATGTACTTAAAAAACTTAAAACCACATCTTGTCAGGTGTCACTCCTAAGATTACTTTGTATATGGATGCTAACAAATTGTAGTTAAGATGGTACAATAATTGAAATTTCATTAAATGGCCGATACATGACAGTCTTTTACACTTTATTGCATAAAATTATTTGTAACTTAATAAATTGTACAATGATGTCAAAAGATTGTCTTTGGTACATGAATGCTAGATTTAGTGAAGTAATGTATTTACTTTTAGTCCCTTAATGCTAGGCTAGAGTTGATGGGTACTATTTCTTTTGTTTATACTTCCTATTTGTAGATTACTCTCCCCGTAGAGTTGCCTTCGTAATGTCTTAATCTGCTTGCAATTACAGGTGCCAATCATTAAAAGGTTATTGACGATTTATTTCTAGCTTGTTTCTTTTCATTAAACCCAGGGACTTGAAAGGGTTACGATGCTTCTTTCTTACTTGTTCCTTCTTATCAATTGCTCTCTTCAATTCCCATCCTACTGCAAAATAATAAAAAAGTTAGTAGACAAAGGACATCTTATGATGCTTTTGGATCTAGATTGGTGATCGATCATCTAATTTCTTGTCTAAGAGAAATTCATGTCAACTGACTCTAGCTCCGGTATCTATGGATACCCCCTTTTCAGCTCATACATAAAGGCAATCCTTGAGTTCGCTGCTAAACGAAGACGTTTGATGATCAATATTTAAAGAATGATGAAATGAGTTTACTAGCAATATTAAAAAATTAAAACGACCCAATACCAAAAAGGCAAGTAGAGATAAGTGATTAAGATAGAAAAAATATGAACCCTAAGTAATTAAAGTACAACACAAAATAGGAACTTCAAAAGAGGGAGGAAAGATTGCTTTAAGAACCGCAAATATTCAACACCAGAAAACTACGGAAATAAATCAACCACCTAAGAAATTACCGGGCAACAGAAAAATGGCAACTTTAAAAGGGCGGATATTGTGTGGCCAAAGAAAGGAGGATATTTGGCCTAAAAAGGAATTAAACAAAAGTCCCACACATTGATGAAGAAGATGTCACACCTTTTTTGATGTATCCAAAAGAACCTCCTCTCTGTAACGCTTCAAAGGCATTGCCCTTTCAGAATCTTTAATAGAGTACCCACACTCACTTATATAGAGGTTGCAAATATCTGGTATTTTTGTGCAAGATGCATCGATCAACCTTCTCAATGACCGGCACTCTATGACAGACAAGGCTTCTAAAGACTCTAACTCGTCAAGGCCCTCCATATCAGTAACTTTGCAATGTTCAAGTATCAATTTCTTCAGGTTCTTCAAATATTGCAACCCACTTATTTTTGTCGAGATTTGCAATGACGGAAGGACAAGTCTTTCAATGATTTCAAAGACCTACAACTTGTATCTCAACTAGCTCTGGACAATCTAACACCCTTGCATTTTGCAGCTTCCTTAATTCCAAAGGAATGGCTAATCTCTGAAGCCGTTTACATCTGCAACTAATTGACTCCCAATTTGGAAGTCCATCAAGGGAATGTCTTCCGCTACACATGAAAAGATATCTAGAGTCGACAAATTTCTCAAACTCCAACATGAGGACGGAAACAGGGCGAGAGGTTTTAAGTCCATGCGTGTCAAATGAACCTCTTTTAGAAGAGAAAGAGAAGCCAACTCTGGAGGTACAGGAACGTTTAGCAGATTTAACTCTAGCCATTTCAGTTTAGATAATTTCTCAATCCATCTTATGTCGCATCCTGGGAATAGCTTTGGTGTGCGGTCATATGGATTGCCATCAGTTAGTACCAATTCAACCAAGTTAGTCAGTTTCGACAGGTTAGGTATTGAGTGCAATGATATGGATTGAAAATATAGATAGTTCAAACTTGTAGGAAGCTCCGGTAACTCTTGAATCTCATTACAATCGGTTAAGTCTAGGGTTTGGAGATAATGAAGCTTGTTGATTGTCCTTGGAATTCTGTCAATACCTGTTTCCCTTAAATTTAGGATTCTTAATGCCTGTTCTCCAACAGGAATTTCTCCTTTCATTCCATTCTGCTGAGAGAGATCCAGCTCTTCCAGATTTACCAAAGTGCTGATGCCACTAGGTAACTGCCAATCATGATCCTCATCGAAGTCTACTGAGCTAAGTGGAAAGCGCAAGATCCGTAATGATTTTAATTGTCCAATGAAGTTGGGAAGTTCTCTTATTTTCAGGTCTGTTAGGAGAAAAATTTCTCAAGTTTTAGAATATAAATATTTCAATTTTAACATTCAAATGGAATTTATAAGTTTGGCAATGTGCGTACCTAATAAGTTCAACTCCATCAATGAGGTCAAATTCCCAAGTGAGCTTGGAAGTTCGCTCAACTCTTCACAACTTGATAAGGATAAACACTTGAGCTTCACTAGTGCTCCCACTTCTTCTGGTAAATTTGTTATATTGTCACACCCTTCGATCTTTAATTCAATCAATGACTGTAGATCTCTAATGAAGCTTTCAATTCTCTTTAGCTTGTCGCAATCATCAAGAGTCAATCTCTCTAAAGATGAGCATCTAGAGATGTCTGGGATTGTTGTTATGCCAGAACACGAAGAAATAGATAGAACTTTCAATTTATGTGCTCTCTGTGAAAATATATGACATGTCAAGTGTAAGAACCATCGCATTTTACACAAAGGGAGCTATTAGACTAGAATTTAAAACATGTAATTTACCTTGATCAAGTCCCATGCTTTTGAATCATCGTTAAAGTCAATCCTGTAAAATTTACAAACAACAAGCTGATTCAAACACAAATTGTCCACCCTAAAAGTCCAATCCAAACTGTCCCCCGTAAAAGAAGGATAACTCCAGTAAAACCATCTCAAATTTGCATAACACGCTGCAAAGTCCCCAACAAAAGTTCCACATTCCAAAATGAGGATTCTTAGGTTTGGTAACCTTCCAAAGTCTTCATTTCTAATCTCTATTGGCCAACCATCGCTAGATATCTCAAGCGCTTGAATCTCATGCTTCTTCTGCAAGCAAAATTTTGCAATGACATAAAGAAGTTTGTCAACTTCCAACCGCAATGTTTTACAACTTGAATAGGTGGGAAAATTTTGTTAAAGGTCCTAAACAAAAAGGAAATTCATTCTTACCTCTTCGGTTCCTATGATTTGAAGGGCATCCTGTGCATTCCACAACCTACTCCGCTTTCCAAGGTAATATCGACTTTCTTCACGGACAATTTGCCTTCCCAGTGCTATAAGTTGATCATGCATCCATAACATATCATTGTCTAATATCTTTACCAAGCACCTACTGGTAAGGACATGAATTCCTATTTCAGGATAAAATGAACAATTGTCCCACATGTAAAATGCCTCGGTCTTCTTCTCATTGAAAAAGAAGCATGCTATATCCAGAAAAATTTGTTTCTGATAATGACTCAAATTATCATAGCTAATCCTCAACTTCCTTAGAATCTCATCCTCAGGTTCTTCCTTTAACTTGGCCAACATCTCTTTCCAAAATTCTTTGTTTTTCCCCTTAAGTAACGAACCTATCACTTTGATAGCCAACGGAAGCCCTCCCGTACTTGAGACAATTTCACTTGAAAGCCCATAATAATCGTCCAAAGGAAAGTCTCTACCAAAGGCATGCCAACAAAAAAGCTGACGTGCATGAGCATTATCCATCTTTAGCACTTCATATGGTCGAATTTCACCATTAAATCCCTCGTTAGGCAGAACAGTTATGTCTCTCGTTGTAATGATTATGCAAGTTCCCGAACACAATGAATAATTTCCTATTAGATTCTCAATTTGCTGTTTTTCGGCAACATCATCCAAAACCACAAGGACTTTCTTAGTGCGAAGTGCTTCTCCAATCCTCTTCATTCCTTGTTCGATATCCATGATAGAATCTGCAGATGCTGAACCAGCAATATCAAATAGTAATTTCTTCTGTAGCCGGATAATGCCCTCCTTAGTCAATGAGCTTTCACGGACGTCCTCAAGAAAGATACAATACTTTCCAAAGTGGGAACATAGTTGATTGAAGACGAACTTTGCAATAGTTGTTTTACCGATCCCACCCATTCCATAAATTGCAATGAGCCGCACATCACAATGGTTGACATCTATCAACTCTATCAAGTCTTTTACCCGATCATCAAGTCCAACTAAATTTTCAGTCAATAATCTTTGTTTTATCTCTAGCATCTCCAATACCCTTTTAACAACTGATTCGACAATCGTTACTTGGCTGCCATGTACAAAAGTGCTTTCATTAGTTGACTAGATTAATTTCATGGCCACGCATTACACATGGGATTGTCGACATTTTAACATGGAAAGATTGAAGTACATACGACAGATATATAATTACACTAACCAATCAATACAGTCTAATTTAGTAGAATTCACTTGATATGCTATACTTTAACGATTATAGAAATTTCTGAAGACTATAGTAATGAATTACAAGGCCAAAAGTTACCAAATTGCTAAGTCATCCATTAAACACTACAGTTTAGTGAGGAAAATACAATCCCAAAGAGAGAGAGAGAGAGAGAGAGAGAGAGAGAGAGCACAAAATATCTACATTGGCTTAACTTATGCATGTAAGTCTTCTATAGATCTGATTATGTCAAGTATAATGGCATTTAAAAAGCCGTGTCCCATTAATATTGGTTCGGAATTGAAATCAAGAGACCTTACTCCCATTGATTTAACTTGGAGGTTAAGGAATGAAGATATGTTTGTATATTGAAAACACAACACATGTTTGATTCTCCACACCATCAAGTGAGTACATTCCGATGTTTGGACCACTTACTTAGGCTTCGGCTTGCACCTTACCTGGCGCAAAGGGTTAACAAGAAGAGTTATAATTTCGGAGTTTATTTATTTAGGGTGGACTTCGTTGACAATATAAAGACAAAATATAGAGTCCTGTTAGCTTGCTTTCCGACAACTCCATCCTCAGGTTAAAAACAAAAAATCCAAAAATTATTAAGGGCATATTAGTCATACCAAAAGCATAAGAGATAGCCAACTCTAATAAATTATGCAAAAGCAGCTCATTTGCGTTGGAGAAGCTAATGGGCGCCCACAAATGCATACTAGGAGTTAATTCTAAATTTACCGATTGATAGCCGAATTATGTGATGTTATTGATGAATGATGATAAGCATATTAAATTGTTAATGCCATGGGAGGCCACGTCAATGCCAGGTTGCGCCCCAACTCATCCATAGCTCATGTGAACCACTATTCATTTCCACCTTTATTACTTTGGATTAAATTAGACCGGTAATTACTATATCAAGGATTTTTAGTTTGCCAAAGAGCGAAGACAACAGTGAAGAAAGGTCAAAAGGACAGTGCCAAGGAGAAATTGCAAAAACCATTTTCCACGCGTATTAGCTCCATCAAGACATTTCATTATATAGAATTGACATGTTTTTCAAATTGCATCTGTTGCAGTAACCTATTAATACAATTGCCATTTTCTTATCAAAATTACCCTCACCACTCTCCTCAATCTGTGACAATTGACCTTCAACCGCTGCACTGACGTGAAGTTTCGGCAGCCCCTACACCTCCCTCCCTCCCCACTCCACAGTCCACACCACTCAAAGAGTCCCTGGCTCTGTCGCCGACCTCAGATCAGAGGTCGACATAGGTCGTCGCCTCTGGCCTAGTCCATATTGAGTTTGCCCGGCCTCGATTTGGACATCTAGCGAGCTCTGCAGAGCTCAAGGCCTCAAGACAACAGTCATGTCATTCTTTACATGTTCTCGGGATGCTCTCGCTTCAATTGAATATTTAGACTAGATTTTTCTTCACTGATTCTTAGTTTCCTTAGATAATTAGTTTTTCTTGAGGAGCACTCAGAAATGTGTAAAATAAAGTTGGCATTGGTCTCTGAGTTTTTTTTTTTTTTTTTCCCCTAAGTGGAAGCAGGAAACTGATATTCTTATCACGGGAGTAAATAGATTTTTTGGATCTAAATTAGTGAGAATACATATCAATATCTACGCAAAATCTATAGTTGATTTTGGTATTCATCCCAAATAATAAATGCAAATTGGTCCTCTTGTATATTTCGTAGCCCGACAAGTGAATAGGAAAAAAATGGTTAAAAGGAACATGCAGGTCCATGTCATTGAGGTCATTGACATCGTGGAGGGAAACTGGAGGTGGTTCTCAATATTTTCCGTCGCATTTGTTTTAAAGAAATCATTTCATAGGGTAACTTTGTATCCCTTACAACACACAAGGAGAAAATAGGGAGGGATCTTAAAAGAGTGTTACCTTTGGTTCTTTTTCACATTCCATCCCTTGATTTCATCTACCTCTTCAAGAGCCTTTCTCCAATCCTTGACTTCCTCGGGAGACTTTTTGTCATGTTCCAAGAAGGCATTGCTATATAGTGAAGTCTTAAGTTTAACATCCTCCGGCTCCACATCGAAAAAAATGGGAAGGATACTTTTTCTACCCTCTGATTTAGACACATTTTTTACCATGAGGGCAAGCTCGCGAAGGCACCACTTACTGGAAGCATAATTTTGAGAGAAGATGGGTATGTAAATTATAGAGTTGTTGATGGCATAAAGAAGGTTGTCACCAATCACTTCACCTTCCTGAAGATCATTTTCATCCCTGAATACGCGGACTCCGGCTTCTTTCAAGTCGTGGTAGAGGAAGTCGGTGAAATTATGACGGGTGTCGGGTCCTCTAAAACTCAGGAACACTTGGTATTCACCTTCTAATGCTCGTGCAAAATCACTACTCGTTCCGGCCTCTGAATTTGCCATGGCTAGGAAGATTCTTCCAAATCTCTCTCTAAAGAAAGGAATGGTGTGTGTCTCTTTAGCTAATGACTGAGCTGAGGTTTTTTTAATATGAACTAGCCAAGTGAATGTGTCCACACCCTCACCAGCAAAAAAGTGAAGACAACCAAGACTAACTTGATCTTCGTCGGTTGCCCTTGTAATATCCAGGCAGCTTAATCATTAAGAGACAGACAGATTTCAATCACAAAATTATTCCTCAGAAACCGGATGACTTATATAACGGCTTGCCAAAAAGATTGGGGCTGTGCGGTCATAACCTTAAATGAAACGCATATTAGTACCGAAAAGAAGATCAAACATCAAAAAGATGAATAAAAAAAAAACATACATTTAAAACAACCGGTTATATATCAACATAATTTTAATAATTTTTTCCTTAAGAAAAGGCTAGTCTGCTGTAATCTTGATAATATGTCAATTAAAAAATGTGTGCCTCTAATGAGTATTTTACTGTGTATTTATTGTAATGTAGCTCGGATTGCGATTATAGGTTTGTCAACCTTGAATCTTCGTAATCCTAGTGGATGATTTTCTCTTCGAAAAACAACACGCATATAATATAAGGTTCAAATTAATTTAACATTCTACCTCAATTTGTGCCAATTATGCCACATTAAGCATATCTTATATAATATGAAATGCGGGAAGATAAAGTATTAACAAAAGGAGAATGAGAATGGTAGTTCTTATCATATTACCCTCATTGGTCCTCTTAATTTTTCATCACTACCTTTTTTTATGGATTTTCACGACATTATTCAGTTGCTGGTGAAAAATGATGGCCCACATATGGAGGAGAGATTCGATTGTTATTATGACCTAGGAAGCTGAGCCAAGTGCAATCAGTGAAGTTATAGTAAGCACAAATTTGATCCCGACCTTATCCGGTTTATCTTCGCCTGGAGGTCGTGTGACCTAACTTCTATGTGAAAGGCTACCTCTGTCTGAGTAAAGAGTTCGACTGTCACAGAATTAAATTAAATCATGAACAAAGGTTATTGCGGGATACACGATTGCTTTCGGAGTTATTAAAATTATGGAAGTAAAGGAAATCACAGAAACGGCGTGCGTTTGCAGTTCGTAGGTGGATGACAATCTTTTTGTAGGTGTGAGTCAATAGAGAGCATTCCAATCCTTTGAATGTGATGATTAGTGCAACCTTATATTCATCACGCGGTGGCTAAATATGACTATTTTCTAGTACAAAGCACTAAAGAGGAAGAGAAAAAGTCAACAAAATTGTTCGTTAATGGAGTGCTTACTTCGAAAAAAAAATCATGATAAAAGAAAATAATGCGAAAGGATCTACATCAATCAGAATAAACCAGAAAAAACGAGAAACATTCCAACACCATAGGCTCGATGTGAATAACACCTACTACATACGCCTAAAATGCTAGTGATGGTTGGCGGTGGGGATGGTCATGGCTTCTAGGGCTGTCAATGGGTCGGATCGGGTCTTAACATTACCCAACCCAACCCAAATCATAAGGCAGTGTGTTCCAACCCAACCCGACCTGACACTAAAAGCATAATACCCGAAGCAATCATTCGGGTCCAGGTTGGCTTTTGGGTTTACTTTTTCTTTTCTTTTCTTTTCTTTCTTTCTTTCTCTCACCTCTTCTTTGTCGCCCAATGAATTTTCCATTGGGTTCCTCTGCTAGTCGTAAGAGATCAGCTCAACCATATTTAAAGCATCACAATACAATACTAGATAAGCTTGAGTCTTGAAATTCAGGCTATGCAATCGGACACAACTGATTGAACGCCATTGGAATTTGGTAAAAGATCATTGCTATATGGTGAGGTACTGCCATACAATAATGGATAAGATATATCAATGAAATAGAGCTGTGCAAACTTGGTGGTATTGTAGAAGTCAAAAGGTGCAAAGAGCACAAAATTCATTAACTTGAAGATCAAACATCAATTTTGATGGATGCCTTAGATGCTGCAGGTGATAAAGTGCAAAGACTGTTTACCGTGTGGTATAAAGCACAAAATGATTGGAATTCATCGATAGTCTATGCTGCACATCACAGCCACAATTCTAAATGTCTTCTGCCATTTATCAGTAGGGACTAATCCTTCTTAGTCAGAGGATCCATATCCCAAAACAAACCTCAAAGGGCTACTATCAGCTAGGAAGCTAGATAAGAAACCATACATATTAAAGTGTCTTCAAGGAAGATCCATAACTACTAGTTTAAACAAAAGCAGATGGTTCTTTATGTAAAAGCAGATTGAAGATATTGCTCCATTGAGTCAAATATTAACTCTTACCTCCAGCCACAGTAATGCTAGAGAGTTTGCAAGCCTGGATTAGGAGCGATCGAGAGCAGAGAACAAATGTCCTGTGAATAAGGAAGAGTTTAAGTTTTCAACAGCAAACATCAGGAGACAGATTGAATCCATTTATTTGAACCATGTCTTATATGAACTACAGTTTTAGCTAGCAGCTTCAGATGAAAGTTGCTAAACTGAGAACCAATAACTCTGGAACCATAAATAAGTGTGACTGCAACTGTCATTCTAGTCGCCCATGATTTGGACAGATTAGAAACCTTCCCATATAATCTTATAAAACCAGGGAATCAACAAAAAATTCAAAATAGCTTGCAATATTTAATGGGTTAAACAGTCAATGGCGAAAGTCTTCTTCCTGCTAGTCCTACTAAGTGAATATAAGAGGCAACAACAAGCAGTCTGTGATCCAGCCAACAAGACCATGCCTTAGTGTCCATAACCAGAAAACTCATGAAAAATGTCGAACAAGCAGTCCGATGTTCAAAAATGAAAAATCCAAGATGAAATGCTCATCTCATTCAACAAGAACAGTAAATGAGAGAGAGTTCCAAAGGACATGCGAAGGACCTTGGTAACCCATCTGGGGTTCTCTCCTCAGCCAGCTGCTCCAGCTGTTCTCTTAAAGTAGCAACATACTACAAAGCCAACATGACAGCAGCATTGTTAAAGTGAAGAGATGCATCTAGCACTTCAAAGAACAATAAAGAGTAGAACTGAGAAAGTCACTAACAAGATAAACAAACAGAGCTCACTTGAATGAAACATACATTAGACTAACTTTTACAAGGGACACCAAGACATCCTAAGCTAATCATCTCCTGGGAAACCCAGTTCATAGAGGTGAACCACAGTAAATATTACTGAACTGGTCTTTTTTATTTTCTAGATTTAGCACTTGTTTGGAACTTCGATATATTTCAATTTAGTCATCTCATTTAGTTTTCCTTTTCTACTTGTTTAATATGGGAGGAACTGATTCTCTGCCATAAAGATAATCACAGACAATAGAATGCTCTTTTCTCCACTATAGACATATCAAATTCCATAAGATTAAACTAAAGGTTCACAACCCATTCTAAGTAATCAGTCAGTACCAGAGAGTGCGCAACAAGCCCAGTCTCAACTTCCTGGATACCCAACAACCCACAAGATGCACCGAGTGAAACAACATGGAACCACCAACAATATCATTCAAGAAAAAAGAACACCAAATGAAGCAAACCAGTTCAGGAATCATCACGACACAAGAAAACACAGGAAAACATAAGCATCTAACCAGAATGTCAGTCGCAACGAGCACGAAATGGAATTGCTCGACCTCCCCAATATTGCGGGGACCAATTACGAGTCCACCTTAATCTGCATTGCAAACCAGACAACATTAAAAACCATAGACAACCCAACAATCTGGAAACCCAGACGAGAAAAAAGGAGAAAAGAGAGAAGACATCCGGCGTGTAAGAAAGTCAGCAACCGTGAAAACAATCAAACTTTGACCTCGGACAGACAAGAAACCCGAGCCCATTCCACACGCAAGAATGCGAAGCTCATGAAAATCAGGTAGAAGCGCAAAAGTAAACAGTGTAAACCCAAGAAATCTGTCTCTTCTCAAGACCAAAAACAAAGAACTCGTACAGAGAGGTTTGACTTCAACCACTCCCTTGAACAGTGAAACTCCAACTCCCAATCCAATAACACCGAACGAAACCTGCAATTCCACGAAGCTCAAATCATATGCGGCTCGAAAATTAGTCAAAATCGAAGCCCGAAATGGAAAATTCAAAGAGAAAGGGGAAAAAGCGAGACCTTGGCTAGAGAGAACTCATCGTCGGGGATAATCGCCTTGCCAGCGGACGCGGGCTGAGTGGAATCGGCCACTCTCGCGACGAACGCGAGCTTGCGAGTCGCGAGACCGAGTCGCCTATCGCCGGCCGAGATGGGCGGCCACGATCGGGCGACGATGGCGCGGGCAGAGGATCGGCGCGGGGGGAGGAGAGAGGGAGCGTAGCGGTGGTCGCAGCTGCCGAACCGGCGGCCGTGGGACCATGCGACGGAAGCTCCGTCGGAAACCTACCGCGAAGCGAAACCCTAGAATGCGAGGAGCAAAGAAGAGGGCGGCGGCGGGGTCGACGAGAAGGCGCAGTCGTGGACGGCGGCGGTGTTGTCGGGAGGAGAAGGCGGAGTGAGGGTCTGATGCGTTTAGCTTTGGGTGAGAAGTGTTTGGGCGCGTCGAGAGAACGTGTTTATTTTATTGTCTAGAGTCAATAATGTGTTCTGAGACCGAAGAATGTTCCGATCCTAATTCGACTCAAAATATGTTTATTTGTTTATTTTATAATTGTTATCTGAATAATATTAATATCCGAAATATCTACTCAATGTTTTGGTCGTGTTCAGATCGGGTATGTTTTTGGACATCTCAATGGCTTCAACAGTATGTTGGCGTCAAAAAGGGATAGGGACAATGCAATATGCCCCGGACGAAGAGAGACTTGTGAACAGCATTAAGGAGGCGTGTGACGACAATGACTTCACGATCTAGAAAATTAATGAGTTCACGATCTAGAGAAGTCATCGTCCTTACAAAATTATACCGTCGTCGGCAATCTCTCAGTCACGCTCTCCATCGCTATTACTCTTATTTATGGATGTGGTCAATTCAGTCAACGCGTTGCTGATTATTACACTGACAAACAAAAGTTAAGAAGTTAGTCCGACAATGTAATAGTAATTTGGGAAATTCGGTGGGATGGGAACTGTAATTATGTTTACATTATAGGGTGCAAATTATTAATTTTCTCCGTCAATTTTATTATGTTTCCCAACTTGTTTCGTAAGTTTTCTTCGCTTTTTATTGCTTCTAGGCTAGATGACCAACTCATAAATGGCGGTATTTCCACGTCTATTCGCAGTGTAGTGACCGCATTTCTTTTCTTTTCTTTTTTTCCAATACGCAATTGCATTATTGTAGGAATTGATTCACTTTCTCTCATTTTGTTTGTGGAAAGTGAAAGTAGTTCTTATTTATGTATCTTTTTTAGCAGTCTTGGGAGAAAAAGAAGAATAAGGGAATGATAAAAAGGTTCTGTTTCGCTTTTTTCAAAGCAACCTAAAGAAGAAGGTGGATGTGGTGTGGCTCTAGCGAAGAGCTCAAAGGTTTTCAATATGAACCAATAAAGTGAATAGATCACCCCTCACCAACAAAAAAGTGAAGATAGTCAAGACTAACTTGGTCTTTATTGATCGACTCACTTTAAGATCAAAAGTAGCTTTACTGAGCGCGTGATGTAGGCCATCAAAATGATGAAACAATTTCGTCGGTGGAAATATAATATGAAATGCTATAAGATGAAGTGTTAGCAAAAGCATAGAAAAAAAATGATAGTTCTTATCCCATATTATTTTCATTGGTGTTCTTAATTTTTCAATGCTAACTCTTTCAAGATTTTCACAACATTATTCTGCAGCTCCTATTGGAGGTGAAAATTTATGACCCAGACATTAAGGAGAGATTCGACCATCAGCATCAACTAGGAGAGTTGAGCAAAGTATTCAAAAGTCAAGTTACACTAAACCCAACTTTGATCGGAGCTTATCTAATTTAACTTCACCTAAAGGTTGTGACACCAAATTTTGATCTAAGTTGTATTGGTTACCATTTCGATTAGATTAAGGAAAAGGTACCTCGAATTGTTTGAGTTAATAGCTTAAATGGTTACAAAATTAGATTAAATCATAAATGAAATGGCAGTCTATTGCAGGAGTCAGGACTGTCTTTGGAGTTACTAAAATCATGGAAATAGAACGAATCATGGAAATATGGAGTGGCTAGAGAGGGGTATTACATAAGAATTCCAATAATTGTTGAAGGAAATCCCAGGAGTATAAATAAAAGGAAAACAGAGAAATAGGGGACAATCAAGCTATGCCAAAACATTGCCAAATTTTCCTCCGGAACATTTTCCATTTTGAACCAAAGTCTTGAATTTTAGTTTTAAAGTTTGCTATTCTTCATGTGCATTGTGACTAATAGTGTAGCTTTCATTTCAATTTTTCCAATAAAGCATCAACATGTCTGTAACTCTAAGGATATTTTAATTTTAGTGAAGTTTTTTAGTGATTTTTTTCCTTCTGTTTGCACTTTAATTTTGATTTCAGTGGTCATCGCTCTGATTTTCCTTTGATTTCCTTTTATTCCAAACATTTACGAGAAAAAAGTTCTTAAATGAAACATAAAAATCTAGTTTATAAGACATTTAAATGGCTGTGGCTGACAGAGTAAACAAAGTCAAGGTCAAGCAATGCAACGCAAATGACACGCATGACTCGGAAACCCGTCCTTTGTTCATTTACTTCCGGGGGTCCACCTCGTCCTTCACGCGTTTTGGGTTCGATCCTCTCCTTGGCTAGTGATGTGCAGCTGTGTTGACATAGACATATGATTTGTACATGTCCATGCACGAATCAAAGTAAACGTTGATTCAGTCCTTGATAGCATCATCATTAAACAATCAAGCTTTTAAAGTATCCATTTCACCGATAGAATCATTTAGTATTTTCACATTAACTGAATTACATCCTCTAGCATTCCAATTTCGTGAGTTATTTGCCGACCATTATCGATGGCCCCACAAAAAAGTGAAGGACGTACACAAATAATGGAAGAAGGGACCACATGTGTTCATTAGGTTTGGAAGAGATGGAGTGGACTAACAAGTCCACTTTGTATGAAATGATAAAGATGAACCACAAATTCCACAAACGAGTACAAATATCACGTGATGGATAAATAATTGAATTCCAAGGACTATAAATAAAAGCGGCATCGACCAATAATGAGCAATTATTTCAAGTAGTTAATGCATTCACTAAAGATCAATCGAGCTATCAAATCCAGTGGAGCAAGATTCATGTGGAACTCATCATTATTTCAATACCAGAATTCAGTTTAATATATATACTACTCCCATGTATAATAATTTCTCATTAAGAACGGTAATTGATGAGCCAATGGATGCTAGAAAAAAATCAGCACATACATAACTTCTATATATATATATTTAGGGAAATATTTTATTTTTATTAGTAACCACATGTTTGTAGACTAAAATGCATAAACTTTTATCTCCACATGATATACCCCACTCAAAACTACATTCATCCATGCCGATATATGAACTAATCTTGTCATAATATTATTAATATTGCTATTATTTTCTTGGGTTTATGACTTGGTCAACAATTTAGAAGAATTTCCGACGTCAACCAGATAATGCTTCTTGTTAAGGATGTTAATGTTCGATTCAGAAGAAGGAATTGGTTTCTCAGCCATCTTAAAGCCAAATGCGACCAGCAAAACGCAACTACAAAGCCTGAGTCCTTCGAAGCTTAAGAAGCGAAAATGAAAAGGAGGCTTTACAAAGCAAAAACCGAAGGAGATGCGGCTTAAATTACCGTAACTTGTGGCCGAACAAGGTAAAAATTCTTTGGTTGACCATACTGGGGAGCTACATTCCCTGCGACACCAATGTCAACTCCAACTCTTTTAACTGTAATGTTCTCTGGGGTTCAAATTCATGTGAAAGCCTGATACTCGGAGAGAATGGACATCTTATAACTACACGCAACCGATAACAGATCTAAAAACGAAGCTGCCCATAGAGATCAGCACAAACAACTTTTGAATACACTTGGTATCTTTACCAACAATAGAGCACTACAATAGGCTAAAAGACATTATATTGAATGCATAGGCTTATATGTTCATGCCAAGCCATACGAGGTGTATAAATCTAACACATATGTACCTTTTAAATATATATGGCCTTATCTGTAACAACATACTTTGGACTAAAATGCAAAAGCTTTTACCTATACATGATACAAACCAATCAAAACTACATTAATTTGTCCCCATATATGGAGTAGTAATGTCATTGGTTTTGGGGCCTAATTACATGGTGAACAAATTTAAAGAATTTCCAATGATCAACAAACAATGGTTCTGTTAAGGATGTTGATGATCTTTTGGAAGAAGTTGACTTTCGTGGCCGTCTTAAAGCCAAATTCTAAAAGCAAAACGCAATTACGAAGCTTGGATTTACATTGGAGCGAAGTAGAGGGGTGGCTTTACAAAGCAGCAGCTAAAGGAGTGCAACTTCTTTGCTCGATTTGGCACTATCTCGACTCCATCATGTTAAGAATGAAATTCGAAAGAACTGAGGGGCCTACCAACAAAAGCAACTGCGAGCGAACCGAATTATAAATGATGAAGTGTCTTCCCTCTTATCTTTAACTCTCCTAAATTGCTTTTACAATACATATTACACCACTCTTTGAATAACCACCCAATTTTTTTCCCTTTTATTTTGGTCATAATTATGTAAATTACTTCAGCTGTTCTTTTATTCTATTCTTTCCAGACAAGACTAGTCTAGTCCCCTGCCCCTACGCAAATAAAAACAGTAGAAAAGTAAATTTGAAAAAAATAAGGCGTTTTTCTCATAAAAAAAGAAGAAGAGAAAACCAAATAACTGAATCGAACCGAATTAGGATTTCGTTCGGATCATATTCAGTTTAGGTCGTGATGCAGTTCGATTTAGCTACCCGCCCTAATGGTACTGAATCGAACCAAACTGCCGCTGCCCTATTTAGAACCTTCTTGCCATGTGATTATTATATGAATTCCAGGTTTCAAAGGAGTCAGGTGCCAAAGGTTCAGAGCCCAATGGAGTTGCAGATGGCCGACCAAATTTGTTCCCTTTTCTTCGGCTGCATCATTCGAAGCCTCGGTTTTACTTGTAATAAGAAACCACCCTCTACTTCCCGACTCTTCAAATGGCATGCTGCTGCCGTGACTCATGAAGATATGGCTATCGATCCAATTAAACGAAGACAAGAGAAAGGAATGACACCATATCAGAGAACAAGCAAAGAAAAGATATCAAATAAGTTTCTCACCAGTTAATTACATGATGTTATAGCTGCAAAAGCTGTGATGAAGATGAAGCATGTTCAGACTATTTCCCACAAAATAGAAGTTCCTAAAAATAGCATCTAATGACTATATAGCATATGGCTAAGGAAGTAAACACGAACGGAATACCTTCAAATAAAAAAAAGCTTTATAATTAATTTTTATAACTGGCAAAGGCCTGAAGGAGTTTCTAAATCAACATGCATAAAAAAGGCAATTCACCTTTCTAACTTTGATGTTTGCTTTTCAAGCTTAGCACGCGCTTGTCTTTGTCTCAAAATCTAGTGATACTGCCTAGCATTTACATAACGGGCCCTCCTGCCACTGCCAGGTTAAGAGGCAGAAGGATCCTAGCATGAAGAATACCAACAAGAGGATAAGCCTGCCCAATATAAGATCTCTCAGATGACATAATCCAGAATTCAAATATGTTATCTATTGTGTGACAGAGCATCTCATACAACATAAACAACGGGTGAACAAGAGAGACCTTCCGCACAAATAACAGCAATTTTCAGTTCTCTTTGTTAATTGCAAAAGAAACACAATCAAAGATAAATATGAATAAATTGTTAGAAGTGTAACAAAGATTCTTGCTCATACGTTCTCTTTTCATCTCACCCTCTAGTAGCACCAACCACCATATATAACTTGACAAATATAAGAAACAAGCACCGAAGAGATGAATATATATTTTAAATAAAATAAACGCAGACACCTCTTCTCAAGATAGGATGTTCTAATGGACACGTTTCTTTGTACTTTCAATAGTAATTAGATGGTGTTTGTCATGAAATAGTATGTCTAGTGAGTATTTTGCATTTCCTCTTCTTTTTAAAATTGAATAAATCTTGCAATCACATTAAATTTTACTACACTCTACTTCATTTGATCTCTCATACACAAAAGTTCTTTTCTTGCTTAAGACGAAGCTTTTATCTCCAACCTTTGAGTTCACAACATTCTCATTTCCATTTATATTTTTTACATATCAATGTTGAATGGGCATATGCCCAATTTGCTGATTATTATTATTTTAATACCAATGTAATTTTTTTCTAACGGATTCAACATTGAACATGTGACATGTGTGTTTCAAGATAGCTACATAATAAAAACTTTCAACATGTTAATTATATAATGAAGCGTAAATTATTTTTTATACTAACAGTAGACCAAATAAAAATTCTGTCAACACATCTTTTCTTTATGTTTGAATCCTACTGCTAAATCAATGAATAACCAACAAACTACCTCACACTTACCACTCTACTAATCATCCGAACATTTATTAATTTGTCGATGCTTAAGGTTTATGCACTTATCTGTTTGTTTCGTTGTGTTAATTATTTTCTTTCATTTTTTTTTTGTTAACTATTATTTCTCTCTAATGAATGTTTCTCTTTTCATCCGGAGAAAAACCAATGATTTCAAGAATGACTTGGTAAAGTATCTCCCCACTCATTGGTCATTTAGGTTCCATCCCTTAATTGCACCTATTGGGTAAGAGCATCTTGCCTCACCTTGACTTCATAGCGAAATTGCTTCTTGTGCTTTAGAAAAACGTCTCTAAACAGCCAAGTCGTAAGCTTAAAATGGTCAAAAATATGGGAAAGATAACTTTTGTTCCCTTCTTATTTCGACGTGTTGTCCCAATAACATGTACAAACTAGCATCATCCACAAAAAAATATGGACGTAGTAGTTAACACTTCATTCAACATGGAAAAAAAATCATATACTTGAGCAAATAATTGGAATCGGGTGACATTAAGTAATTGAGTGGGAATTTCTTTTTTAAATATGTATATATAGCAATTCGGTTTGAGTGGGTGGTTTCATGTCTGGAATTGAGAATCAGACCAGTACTTCCCAGTTATAGTAAATTAGAATTAGGAGCCGGACCGGTCCCCATGGGAACTGCCAGTCTAGTTACGGGCAACTCTCAGTTTCTTTGCACACCCCTATTTTAGACTTAGAATGCAAAGAATAAATTGGGGGATGGGATATGCTATTATGTTGATGTTACGGGGTGCAAATTTCTATCTTATTCTATTTTTTTCTTATCTTTTATGCACGTAGCAACACTGTGCACTATTGTACAAAAAAAAGAGAGGTTGAGTGAGACCAGAAAAGAAAAGACTCTCTCACTAAAGAAAAAAGTGGGCCGTGGGGCTAGAACTAAGTGGAGATTTTCAATATGAACTAATAATGTGTGACCCATTGCCAGCAAAAAAAGTGAAGATGACCAAGACTAATTAAGCCTTTGGTAGCTTTATCAAACGCGTGTGGTAGCTTTATCAAACCTGTGATGCACGCCATTAAAAGGATGAAACAATTCAATTGGCGGAAGTATGATGTGGAATGGAGTAAGATAAACCGTCGGTAAAAGCAAAGAAATGAAAAGGATAGTTCTCAATTTTTTCCAATATGAGCTTATAACAATGTGTGAACCTTTGCCAGCTAGAAAGTGAAGATGACCAAGACTAACTTGGTCTTTGTTGGTCGGCTCACTTTAAAGATCAAAAGTAGTTTTATCAAATGCATGATACACTCCATCAAAATGATGAAACCCCAATGATAGAAATATGATGTGGAATGGAGTAAGATAAAGCGACGGTAAAAGCAAAGAAATGAAAATGGTAGTTCTCGATATTTTCAATATGAACCAATAATGTGTGAACCCCCGCCAACTAAAAAGTGAAGATGACCAAGACTAATTGGGTCTTCGGTAGCTTTATCAAACGCGTGAGGTAGCTTTATCAAACGCGTGATGCACGCCATCAAAAGGATGAAACGATTCAATTGGTGGAAGTATGATGCGGAATGGAGTAAGAACCGTCGGTATGATGCGGAATGGAGTAAGAACCGTCGGTAAAAGCAAAGAAATGAAAAGAATAGTTCTCAACATTTTCCAATATGAGCTAATAACAATGTGTGAACCCACGCCAACTAGAAAGTGAAGATGACCAAGACTAATAACTTGGTCTTTGCTGGTTAGCTCACTTTGAATATCAAAAGTAGCTTTATCAAATGTATGATACACTCCATCAAAATGATGAAACCCCAATGATGGAAATATGATGTGGAATGGAGTAAGATAAAGCGTCGGTAAAAGCAAAGAAATAAAAATGGTAGTTCTCGATATTTTCAATATGAACTAATAATGTGTGAACCCCGGCCAGCTAAAAAGTGAAGATGACCAAGACTAATTGGGTCTTTGGTAGCTTTATCAAACGCATGATCCATGCCATCAAAAGGATGAAACGATTCAATTGGCGGAAGCATGATGCGGAATGGAGTAAGATAAACCATCGGTAAAAGCAAAGAAATGAAAAGGATAGTTCTCAATATTTTCCAATATGAGCTAATAACAATGTGTGAACCCTCGCCAGCTAGAAAGTGAAGATGACCAAGAATAACTTGGTCTTTGTTGGTTGGCTCACTTTAAAGATCAAAAGTAGCTTTATCAAATGCGTGATACACTCCATCAAAATGATGAAACCCCATCTATGGAAATATGATGTGGAATGGAGTAAGATAAAGCGTTGGCAAAAGCAAAGAAATGAAAATGATTTTCAATATGAACAAATAATGTGTGAACCCCCGCCGGCTAAAAAGTGAAGACGACCAAGACTAACTTGGTCTTTGTTGGTGACTCTCTTTTAGATCAAAGTAGCTTTATCAAACGTGGGATGCATGGCATCAAAATGATAAAATAATCTTTTTAGTGGAAGCATGATATGAAATGTAGTAAGATAAAGTAATAATAAAATGAGAGATGAAAATGACAGTTCCTATCATATTAGTCTCATTGGGCTTGATTTTTCAGTACTACCTCTTTTAGAGATTTTTACAACATTATTCTTTAGCTCCTGTTGCAGGTGAACATTTATGGCCCAGATATTGAGGAGAGATTTCAATTACCAGCCAAGTATAAGTAGTCCAACTATACTAAGCCCAACTTCGATCCGGAGCTTGTCCATTTTAATTTCGCCTGGAGGTAGTGTGGCATGACTTTGATCTGAGGTGTGTTGCGAATCGTTTCGATTAAAGGAAGGGAAAGGGTACCTCACCCAGTTTGAGTCATAAGAGCTGGAACGGTTACAGAGTAGATTGAAGTGGGAACGAAGGGGCAGTTATTACAGGACACAGGATTACCTTAGGAGTAACTAAACTCGTGGAAATAGAGGAAATCATAAAAATGTGGAGCAGTTAGAGAGGGGATGACGCATGAATTCCAACGATCATTAACGGTAATCCCAAGAGTACATATAAAAAGAACATAGAGACAGAGGGGACCCTCAAACTTTGCCAATTTTTTCTTGAATAATTGTCCAAAAAATCTTAAACCTATTATACGATGGCCAATTTATTCTTAAACAATTCGATAGTGCCAATTTACTCCAATACTTTTTAATAAATTTGCTAATTTATACCTAAACCTTTCAATTATTATAATTTAGTCATATATCTTTTAATAATTTGTTAATTTAGTTTTTCAGACCAATTTTGGCCTGGAGTCATTGACGTAATAGTCTAATCAACATTGGTCTCCTATGTGTCATACGTGGCACAATCAGCACGCACAACCGGTGCTAATGTGATAAAATTTTCTGAATTTTTTATTTTTCTTCTTTTGTTCTTTTTGTTATTTTTCTTTCTTTTTTTCTCCAACTCTAGGTGGGCAAGGTTGCCAGTCAACCCTTGCCTCTAGGCGAGGGTGCAACGCCCTTGTCTAGAACTTGGTGAGGGCCTAGGCAAAGGCTAGGATGCCCTTGCCTAGTACCAATTAGGGTCGATGGCCTCATTTAAAAAATAAAAGGAAAGAAAAAGAAAAGAAAACACAATAGAAAAATGGAAAAAGAAAAAGGAAAAAATCAGAAATAATGTTAATGAATTGCACAAATTATCCACATCAATATCGATTATGCCGTGGAATGTCCAATGACCACATCAGCTATTTCTTGCAAAAATTGACCAGATGGATTACATTGCCAAATTATCAAACAGTTAATGACTAAATTGGCTAAATTGAAATGTTTATAATTGAATTAGCACAAATGCAATATATTTAAGAATTTTTTTG
The DNA here is from genome assembly GCA_017140255.1 of Eucalyptus paniculata subsp. matutina. Lineage (NCBI taxonomy): Eukaryota > Viridiplantae > Streptophyta > Magnoliopsida > Myrtales > Myrtaceae > Eucalyptus > Eucalyptus paniculata. The sequence continues at coordinate 56,584,484 of CM029437.1, read as the reverse complement.
GCAATTATCCCAATAAATTCCAATACTATAATTAAGGGAGTTTATTACTAAGAGGAGGGAGTTCTTGGAATAAACAAGAGTTTTGGTAATTATTATAGAAAGTCAATGATTTGGAAACTATTCTCTAAAAATGATTTTTTATCGTTAAAAAAAAAAAGTCGATGGAAAATATTTTTATTATCATCCACAATTTTTCCTCAAACATTTTTGTTAATTATTAACATATTTTTCATTAATATATTCATTTTTTTGAAGCAATACAAACTATTATGTTTTAGGAAAATATATTATCATTGTTTTAACACATAATAAAGGTACCCAACATAAGAATATAACCACCTGTAATCCAATATCTGATGCTCATAAAATACTTATTATCAAATCCATTATGTTTATTTTTTCCCGACAATGTATGCTCAATCTTACATTAAGGGTCACGTCACATGAGTAATGTTAAAAATGTGAAAACTAATTTACAAACTTGGTACATATAAAGCAGAATGAGCTATTACATATGTAATTTTATATCTAACATCTATTAAGGCTGCATTTAGCAATCGAGATAAAATTCAAGATATGATAAAATTTATTATATCCTATGTTTGGTACCTGACAAGATAAAGTCGGATATAAAGGGGGAGATAAACTAGATAAAATTATTCCATGAGGGAGGTGGGATAAAGGTGAATAGAATTTCTAACATTAATAACAAGAAAGTTATTTTTCTTAAATGACAATCTTCTTAAATTAACAAAATTAAAATTATATTTTAATATAAATAATATTTAAATTATAATACAAAAAATTCAAAATAATAAAAATTTAGTAATTTTAATTTAATCTTATTTTTATTTATATATTTAAATTTAATTCTAATTCAATATATAAATATAAATATATATTTACATTTATTACATATTTTAGGTATTTTAGTATTTTAGATATATTATTATAGTTTACTTTTTAATTGAAATTTATTACAAAATGATGGAAGGGGAAGAAAGAAATAAAAAAGAAATTAATTTAAAGAGAGAGGAAAATAAAATTTTTAAAAAATAAAAATAAAGTAGGCAAGAGCGTCGCGAGAGATCTTACCATTTTTGTATGTAAATTTTTTGTTCATTTGTATTAATATGTTGTTTATACCAAACAATATACATGATATGATGTGAATATATCCGATTTAATTACTGTAATCACCAAATAGTAGATATGATATAACAAAATCCCTGAATTTCATAACATATTCTATCTAATACTATCTTAATTAGAAATTCGGATGACCAAATACACAATATGAGTATGTCAAGTCACTTGATGCACCAATCTTGTTGACTGGTCTTCACATTCCTAGCATTAGTCATCCCTTATACGTAGCAAAAACAGATTCGAGGATTTGGCATTTGTTAGGACAGGTAAGGTGAGAGATGAGAAAGTATCTAGCATTGGAAATAAGAACAAATAAGAGTTTCATTCTATCCCTCAGCATTATTTTGCTACTTTTAAGCGGTCTTCCTTCAAGGCAAAAAAGTGTTTATGTGTGGATCCTTATGTGATCATGTGGGTTACCATTATGTCCCTAGCACTCACCTATGTCTTCTCAATAGTAATCTTCACACTGTCTCACCAATTCAATCAATGAGTTCAGAATCTTCGTGTGAATCGGACTCAAGGTTCTGCTTCTTCTGGGGCATGCGATACGTCTGCTGTTAAAGACAGTCCGCAACCTCGAGATATTAGCGAGGGAGAGGAAAATTCTTCCAAGACAATGGTCGTGCACCAAAGAGGGAATTCCAACGACGACGCTGTGTAAGGTTACTGTCCTGTTTTTGGGATCAATGTTGTACGTATCCCTGGACGTTTGTTGTGGTCTCCAATATGGTAATCTACGTAAAAATGAGGTACGATTTGGAGATCCTTAATTTGTGCCTTGGGAACAAAATTACCAGGTTTGGCGAGCTTAAGAGACTGAGCTTTCTGCGGAAAAGATGCAGGGTCTGCTAGCTACTTCATGAAGTGTTGTTTATATCCTCGAAGTCTGAACAAGTGATCACTACTCTGAAGTCCTAAAGCATAGCCTGTTTAGACTGAGATTGGAAAGGCTTAAGCTAATCTCATTCATCACTTAGAATGTGTCGAAAACCATTGCGCTGGACCAAGTGTTCAGTGTGCATGCTGGTTTATTTGGACTGGCAGAGTGTCAATGTGTCATCTAGGACTAGTCCACGACACTGAGTAGTAGCTGCTCATGAGACCTAGGGAAGAATCAGAGTGCAAGAAGACAATAACTTATTGCATCTATCTCCTGACAATTTACGATTTTCAAGCAAAATTCAATGAGGCAACCGTATTCATCAACTAGCTCAAATCTCTGGAAGAATCAGGGGAACACTATAATTAACAAAATGACTTCGATCACTATTTGTTACACAAAATAGTTGAATAATCACCTGTGCCCGTCCACTTGATCAATGTTTACCAAGAAAGAGAACAGCTAGTCATAAAATGCATAGTGACAATATGGCGGAAGCTCATATATTGTCAGTATTCATTCAGCTAAAGAACTATAACAAGAAACCCCAAGTTAAGTTCAAGCTTCTAAATCTGATGCAGTTTGTCCTGAAATCACTCCTCTGACTACTCCTCTGTGTGCGGACGATTCCGTTCAGAGTCTTCCAAAGCATGCTGGAGTCTTGAACTTTCTGAACTGCTTCCTGAAGTCAAAGCTGCTTCGTGAACTCAAACCTCTACCGCTTCCTGAGCTGAAAGCCACGCCATTTCCTGAACTTGAGGCAGTGCCCGTCCCTGAGCTTGAAGCAACTCTAGTCACGCCTCCTACACATCTCTATTTGCAAGAACATCCTCCGCCTCCTGATCACCTTCATATGTTATCTATGCAATCACCAAAAACCTTATATAGTGAGTATTCATGATATTGATATGGCGCAATCACTAGTTGCAGAGACAGATCGAGAATTAAGTCCTAGCAGAGCTAAGTGGAATGTGAATTCTAGTTATGTGGTTTTCTTTATCTATCCAAGTTCCAACATTTTAAGATAAATGTGATGTAAAGTTAAATTAAAGATCAGTCAATCTAGATAATTATCTACCTAGGACTAGGAGGTCTTAACTTCATGACTAAGGATACTAATCTTTAGAGGAGTAAGCAAAGTAAAAGAATTGCTCTGTCTCATTACGGAATTGTTTTCGGAAGAAGGGTGGGGAAAGCTTTCTGCAAGTTCCTTTTTGGATGATAAGGGGCTATCCAGATATGCAACTCGACTAATCTCCTTGATGAACGGAAAATGTCACGTCCACATACTTTAAACAAAGCTCTATCTCAAATTGGTTACTCTTGTCCCTAAGTTTACTAGAAAAAAAAATGTACCTTTCTCATCGTTTGGCTGGACTTGCGTGCTCTAATTGTTGTTGAACGAAACTGAGAAGTTACAAATGGAAACTCAATCTGCGTTTGCCAGGACAAGCACTAAATATGGAGCTTGAGTCCTATAGCAATGGAAAGCTGGTTATAACTCAATAAATTGGCCTTCCTCAACAGCAGCCTTAGTTGATTCTTTGATGATCCTGGCCTGAGAGCCCTCAATGTAGAGCCAATCATGTCCCTCCCGCCATTTCCTTCTAAATTTCTTCCGCTCTCTCTCCCGTGGCCTATTCTGATCAAGTCCATAACAAATGTCACAAAGGGAGCACAGAATAGCCAAAACAGAATCAACCGCAGCATTAACTGCATTCCCCATAATATCCTTCAGTTGATCAATCGCCAGCATTCCCCATTAAAGCATTACACCGCACACTGAATGCAGTAACAGACATTTCAGTCCTAATCCACCATGTGTAGTTCGAAAGTTCACTCCAATTTTCCTTTGATCGGGAACGAGGTTAGCATATCTAACTGGGAAAACAAGAACAAAGGAAGCAAATGCTCCGAGCATGCGAATGCACTGGGAGGAGAGACGCACCTGAAGCACTTGAATAACCAGCGTTGGTTTGCCTATACTAAAATATGCAATTTGCAGCTCATGTCAGAGACTACAACAGTTATGTGCATCGAGGCATATAGTGAATTGTGTTTGATCAGGCCAACCCAAATCATGTTTTTATAAAAACTAAATCTATGTCCAAAATTTTCATGAAAATCAAACTGAGGGTTAAAATCCCCTAGAGAGAGTTCATATTCCTAGATAAGTGCAAAATATGGTGGGACTATTGATAACTATTTTAAAAACTTAAACTGAATGATAAATGTGTGATTTAATATTTAAATATTCCATCAATAAAAAATAACAATACTTTCCATTTCACCAAAAATGTGAATTTATTATGGAAGTGTTATATCTTCCACCAAAAGTTTGATTTTTGGTTTTTTGTGAAATGAGTTTGCGTTGATTTGACAGGAAATTACTAAGCTTGAAATTTGAAGTAAATGAAAGATGAATACTAGAATTTAAGGTGATGAGCAAGCAAATGCATGAAGAACAAACGAAATTACAGTGAACAAACGAATAACTTCATTCACTTGATATTAGGGGTTTAGATAGAGACTTTATAAAACATACAATTGTCCATTTCGTAATCCAATAGCTGCAGCGCCTAATTAGACCATAACTAGGTGTTTGGTTAGCCCGAGGCAAATGAATTGAGCAAATATAAACCTCCGCACACAAATTGACGAAAGTGAATTAAAATGGGGAAAAAAATGTCAAGAACGTTGAAAAATCGTATGATTGGAGCATTAGAGTGAAGGGGGGGGGGGGTTCACTGTAAATAAAATTTACTCATGAATAATGCTAATTTTGAATCTAATTCGCCTCTCTCTTATAAGATTCTTCGGAGCATACCAACTTTATCTTTGATTGTCCATTTGTACAATGGCTCATAGCATCGTCCCATGTCTGCACCAGTCATCCAGTTTTCCCAAATAATAATTTCATGCTAAAAAAGATAAAATAAATTATAAAAATAATTAAATAATATTTTTTATTATCAATAATATATTTTTCATGAAAGATGAAAATATTCTTGGTTCATTCATTTTTATAAGTGATATAAAAAATTATCTTTAAAAAAAATTAATTAATTTTTTTCATAAAATAAATAAAATTTTAAATCTAAAAAGAAGAAAAATTTCACTACCAACCCAATAATGAGACGTGCAAGAACCTGCTCAAATGAGCGGTGAGATTCCCTTTCGTCAGCTTCTTGGCATCGTGGGCAACCCCAAATCCTAAGCTCCATTGCCCGCATTCAAGAATTCGATGATCTCATCCAGTGACTCCAACCTGTGGCTGAGCTCACCCGCCTGGGCTCTCAGCGCAGAGTTCTCAGCCTAAATGCTCAAGTAATGCTGTGCCTGTGCGGTGATGTTGATGTCGGTCCCGATCCGGTGTTTTCTCCTTGTTCAGATGGGCGACCTGATCCGGCAGATTGTCCAGGTGCTCCTGCTTCCTCATCCGGACTCCTGGTTCTAGATCATCCTCTTCCTCTTCCTCATCCGGACTCCTGGTTCTAGATCATCCTCTTCCTCTTCCTCTGGTCCATTACGACCTGCGAGTCCTCCGCGGAGGCTGAGCTCTGAACCAGGGATGACCCCTGAAGATGTCCCGCTAGGAGATACCATTTATGCAGATACAAACTACGGAGTTCTGTGAAATTCTCGTGCTTTGTGCAGAGAATTCTCTCTTTTTCAGAGCGTAATTAATTGGGGCAGAATATGAAATTAGATCAACACCCCAGATGATACTCAGCTTCAGGTGTATTCAGATGGGGTAGGTATCACATACATTAGCAGGAATTGAGGGTTAAATGACGAGACATGGTTGAGCCAGTAGAGGAAGACGACTGAGAAGGATTAAAAAAGGTGGGTGCGCTTGAATCAAGAGGAAATTGGGTACGCACAGAGAAGGATTTCACAGGGAATTGGAGACATAGATCTCAGACATCAAAAAGAGGGTGATGAGAATGAAGATGGATCTCTTGAAAATAACAACTAATGAATTGGGGGAGTTGAAGGGTCGGTCATGTGGATCAGGGGGTTCAAGAACTCAAAACCAAATTCGGGACTAACAGAGGGCTTTGAGAAGTTTGCCCACCAAAGCAATTTCTCAAGCAAAGACAAGAAAGGGGCCAAAAGAAAAGGAACAAACAAAACAAAGAACGAGAAGAAAGTGGCAACAATTTCGTAATATATGACCAACGAGACAGTAGATACGGCGCGACTTCCCCTTCCCAACAAACCCCTAAATTCATCAATGTTTCATTCTTTACCGTATCCTCTCTTCTTATTTACACTCATTCTTTTGCTCACCTCACATGACTGAGCAAGCATTTGGGTTCTCATTCAAGGGCATGGAATAATCTGCATATCCGAAATATGTATGCGGGGGCGGGGTAGGTGGATAGGACCTGCCATAAGGTGTAGGTAAGACGGGTTCATAGGGTTGCGTTCGCTCCCCATTCACACACTGACCATAGCCGCATGCCCCCTGAAACTCCATCCTCTGGGCTTCCACTTTCCCCCATCCGCCGATAATCTCTGCCGCCTTGTGGCAGCCGCTGCCTTCTTTGTCCTTGGCATCTCCGCCCTCTTCCTCTTTTTTCGGCAGGACGATTTTGACCTCCCTCTTCATCTTGTCCCTCAAGTTCTCGGCCAGTGCCTTGGCGTCCATGACCACCCCCTTCACCGTGGCCGTATCCCAGTTCCTGTTGATGGCCACGTTGAGAACTCCTGCACAGCGTCGCAGTTCCAAGAGTTTTAACAGAAGTACCATCAGGAGCACTCACACAACATAACGACCTTCGACGAGAAAAAGCAAAGAGAAACTGGGTATAATGCCACAAATGAATAACGAAATAGATGACCTTCTCTTTGTGTGATTAGCTTGCGAATCTTCCGGATGCATCGCTCGCAGTGGAGGCCACGGCCACTGAGCTTCAGAACTACCGTCGTGACCGGAGGCTGTACCCACAGATTGTACTTGAGGACATGTTCATATTCACGGACACGTGCATTCATTTTAAACCGTCAAAAGGAATTAAACAAACGCAGCAAGCAAACAAACAAGAGTGTCAATAGAAATTGGAAAAGCGTTGCTGCGCCAGAAATTCTTGATATTCCCCTTGGTCGACATCAGAGGACTGATACTTTAATCTGGATATGTCCTTTTCTATTCAACTTAACCCAATTTACTTTCAATTAAACTGCTCCGTTGATTGGCCAAGAGATCAACGGTTAGGATGGCATGACATGGACGCACACTTGATAGCCTAGTGGAAGGATTGTAATTCTTTTATATTAATTTAAAGACTTTGCTAACATAACAATTTTTTAACTATTATGAAAATAACAGCTAATTCTGAGGTACAAATTCTTGAAGAAATTGACTCCACAATAATTTATAATTATTTTTTATTTGTTTTTTTGTAATCCATAACAAATTGTTATTTTCATAGTAGGTTAAAGACTGTCATCTAATCATTTCTCTTAATTTAACTATCAATTCATGTTGGATAGCGAAATTAACTATTCTAGAATTTAGGAAAGATTTTTTTTGGTCACACATGTAATATAATTTTAATCAAGTCCAATCTCAAAGAAATTGTTTTTCCCTTAATCAAGGGATATTCCACTTGGTTCCATCAAAATAAGCATTTACAGAACTTAGGGCAATGAAAATTTTCAGGTCGCTGCACGAAGTTATTTGATTGGTTAGTGGATAGAGATATATTAAGTAATAGAGAAAAAGCTTTTTTATTGTTCCATAGAGAGGGTTTATTTCAACAAGAAAAAAAGAATTGTTGGAAACACCTCTACGTTGGAAACAACCCTATAGACACCCGGATCCCTGGAGTGTCAAAAGTTGGCACAAAATGACACTTAAGTGCCAAAACAGTTAAGTGTAAAATCGGAGCAAAATGGATCACTTAAGTGCTACCCGTGAGAAAATCCAGCCAAAACACTGAAGTGGCAATTTTCCAGCGAACTGTGCGCAAAAAGATTTTGTTTTGTATGCTAACGTGGGTAAACAGTGTCAAAAAGACATCGTTTTGGTATAATTCGAATTTTAAAATAATAATAAATTAAATTTAAAAAAATTAATTAATTAATTAATTAATTTAATAAAAAAAAAAAAAGGGGGGAGGGAGGAGGAGGGAGGGGGCTGGCTATCGCGACCCTCGCCCAGCCCACCCAAGGGCCACCGGGCCGCTGACCCTCGACCAGGGCTCGGTGGCCCCGGCCGACCCTCCCCCACTCCGGCGACGGCGGGGAGGCGACGACGGCGGGGGCTTAGCCCTCAATCGCCCCGCCTTCTTCCTTCTCCTCCTCCTCCATTTTTTTGATAAATATATTATTATTATTATTATTATTATTATTATTATTATTATTATTATTATTATTATTATTATTATTATTATTATTATTATTATTATTATTATTAATTTAATTTAATTAATTTTTATATTATATTAAATTTTAAATTATGCAAAAACAACGTCATTTTTGTGTGTGTTTTGCTGATTTGGCATTATGGCGAGCCACGTAAATGAGAAAATTAATAAAAAAATGTCACGTAAGATTTCCAACAAGACTCGCCAAATATGGCACTCCAGTATCCCATTTTTCATAAAAAAAAAATTATACTTAAGTATCATTTTCGTAAATTTTGGCACTTAAGTGTCCCTTTGTGCTAACTTTTGGCACTTGAAGGGGGCAACCCTATATTATATCTATGTATAGTAAGGTAGATAGATACCAATAAAGGTACATGTTTTGTTCCACTACAACCTAGTGGTAATAATAGTAGATTGGTTTACTAATTCTATTTCTTGAATTTATCATCATTTGCGCTAATTATTCCATACCAAACCGAGTAAAGCCACCAAAAAAAAAAAAAAAAAAGAAGTCTGAGTCTTGCTGTTTTAATTTTATATCCAGTTCTGTTTCTCTTTCTACATTTCATGACACTTTTTAAGTGAACTTTAATTTTTCATCTATTTTTACTGTAGTTACATTAATATTTTGTTTTTGCATAATTTTATCACACTTCATGTGCTGCTATCTTTTAACGTTATTATTATTATTTTTTTCTGCATTATAACATTAATAAAAATTCAGTTACTTTGCATTTTGGAACTAAATAAGAGTTTCAATATCAACTTTTCAAAAAAAAAATCCATAACCATGAGACACATTGTTTCAAACCAGTTTATGAAAGTCTGTATGTCGTTGTTTTCTTTCTTAATCTAAAGTAGTATGCTTCAAAATTTATAAGTGCCCCTTTCCGTCATAAGTTGCACTTCTTAGTGAAATAATATTTTCGTTGGTATAAAAGTTGCATCCTGATACATTATATGACAATTCTTTGAAGCAATATGTGCTTTAGTTTTACTTTGAAATAATCATGTACTAGTAAATCACGCGAATCCTGCCCGGTGGCAACTGCTATAGTACAAAAGAGCATAGTTAACTAGTCAAGCCCACGAGTGACCAAAAATAAAAAAAAAGCTAGTCAAGCCTACTATATATGCATGCACCAGCAAAATAGCAAATGATTATGTAAAAAAGTTATTGCTTAATCTACAAGTGGATAAATTAGCTCTTGCATACACATTCTAACATAATTGTTAGAGAGAGAGAGGCAAAAACAAACGTTCTAATTTTTTTGGGAAAAAAAATCACCAAAAACTCTAAATTTTGCCCAAAGTGACAAATTTATCCTAAACTTTTTTTTTGTGACATGAAAAACCTTGAACTTTGCTAACTGTGACACATTTACCCCAAAGTTTTTTTCGTGACACGAAAAACCCTGAACTTTTATTCATGTGACACATTTACCCAAAACTATAAGGCATTTTGGTCTTTTTACTTTTTAATTTTTTTTTCTTTCTTCTTCTTCTTCTCTCTTCACTTTGCCAGCCATGGCAGAGGGAAGCTGATGTCCAGCGAAGGCTGCCCTCGCCGGCATCAAGCAAGGGTGACGCTTGGGCTGGCTAGGGCCGCCCGACACCGGTGAGGGCACCCCTCGCTCGAGTCCAGTGAGGGCACCCTCACCAGGCCCTCGTCGACGTTAGGCCAAGGGTCACCCTCGCCCAACCACCCGTCACCCGATGCCGATGAGGGCACCCCTCGCCGGACGTCAGCTTCCCTCCGCCGACCATGGTGGAGCTAGTGAAGGGAATAGAGAAGGAAAAAAAGAAGAAGGAAAAACAAAAAGAATAAGACGAAAATACCCTTAGTGGGGTAAATGTGTCACAATTTGTAAAGTTTGAGGTTTTTTATATCATAAAAAAAAAGTTTAGGGTAAATTTGTCACTTTAAGCAAAGTTTGGGATTTTTTGTGGTCTTTTCCCTCTCTTCTTTTTTTTTTTTTACTCACTCTAGAGGCCGATAACAAATTCCTAGATGATGGATCATCCTAATATCAAACATATATACCACAATTTGACCCAAAAAAAACACATATATACCCCAAATTAGCTGCCCCATGTTCATCATTCCTTTTCCCATATAGCGACGCGTGGTGGAACTTAATGAGTTCTTTTTTTCCCCTTTCTGTTGGAGAAGGAATCTGATTTAGTCTGAAGATTGATTCAGAAAATCATAGATAATCGTAGATACGATTTACTTTAGGAAAGTTAATATTGTGTAGATATTTTCTGAGTCATTTTCTGATTCATTTATTGTACTACAAATATACCTGTACATTGATATGCAAAGTAATACAGAATACAGAAAATTACTCTTCATCTTCACGAATTCAATCATGGTATCAGAGCATTCGGTTCTGATATAGCTTCCACAAAATCTTTCGAATTGCCCTCAATTTTTTTTTCAACTTTGTTGTTGCAACGCTTTGCCTGCAAAACAAATTGACACACTGAGTGGAATTTTTTTCTTTCGGCATCTCAAAGGAGGGTCAGAGCTCTATTCTTGATTCACTTTGCATATTTTTTATTGCCTTCTATTGTTTTTTGGTTTATTGCTACAAATCAGTACCTGCAAAATAAAATCAGCACATCGAAAGGAATCCAACATCCAACATGCAGAATCCGGACGGCAAAGAGATTCTACCCGCATCCGAACATCTCTAAAGAAGTTGAGCAAACTACTCAACACCCAACGGCTCCAATCACGAGCCAGTTCCCAGCTGCAATCCAATGGCCGTACATGCCATGGGTTCCTGTTCAAGGGTCATGGGGCACCGAAACCAGTCAGTGGATACCTGGACCCGGCCAACAGTGGGCTCCACAACAACAGCCGAATCCAACTGGAGATTCGAATTCTGCCTCCCCGGATCAAAGACCCGAATTTATTCCGGGTGGAATGCCTTCTGTTAACTCATACCCAAATTTTCCACCTGGGTTCGTTCCGCTCTCTTTTCCGAACATCGCTGGTCGTCCAGAACCAGGCGACCCGCTTTATACTTCACCAGCTGACGGCCCGGAATTGAAGTTGATCTCGCTTCAACTTGCTGGACCAGACCATTACTCGACATGGGCAAGGGACTTCCGCCGGGCTCTCGTTACAAAAGACAAGGACGGATTTCTTGATGGATCCGTCCCTCTTCCGGCCGACGATCGCATGCAACGCCACTGGCGGAAGTGCAACCACTTGGTACGAACCTGGATCGGGAACTGTGTGACGGCAGAGGTCGCCGCCGGACTTCCTCCTACAGAAGATACAAAAACGATGTGGGAAAACATTAGAGAAATGTATGGGAAACTTGATCGAGTTAAAGTTTTTTCTTTGACCCAAGCCCTCGCGGAGCTGAAGCAAGGGAACCTTTCGGTTACCGCTTGCTTCAACCGCCTATCAGCCCTTTGGAACGAGCTCGAAGCCGCGGAGGAGCAACTAAATGATAGTTGGATACCTTTCCATTCATAGATCCTCGCCATGGAGCCGGTGCCGCCGCTTGGTTGTATTTTTCAACTTGCTGTCCAAGAAGAAAACCAGCACCTTACGACCACTGGACAAGAGAAGGGAGGAGAGAGCATCGCGCTTGCTGCATCCGGGAAGAACTTGGGCCGCTTCCATGGTGTTTTTTGCGCATCACAACGAGGAAGCAGCTCTGGGTTGCGTTCGGGAGGCAACGCTCGACTAACCAAAGGGGGAGAGGAAGAAGACGATTCTTTTGGGAACCCTAGCACTTACCGATCCAACGGACCAGATCAGAGGCAGGGATCGGACGGTTTGCGTGCTTTCCGAATTGACGGTGGAGATTACAGGCGTGGAAGAGCATCCGACGGCCCTTATGTTGCGCAATCCGACGGCCATGATCAACGCCGCCCACATGGATCCGACGGCTCTTATGCTATGCGATCCGACGGTCAAGATCAGCGTCGATCACACGGATCGAACGGCCCCTTTTCGCTGCCCTATGATGCCGAATTATATAGAGGGGGAGGACAAAATTCTAAATTCAAAAGTAAGTATTGTGAATATTGCCGTCGTCCGCATCATACTATTGAAACATGTTGGAAATTGCATGGTAAGCCTGCTGACAAGGAAAAGAAAGGGAAAGAATTTTTTGCTTATCAGGTATCTGCACATGAAAATAATCCAGCTCATCAACCAGTTACCCAGGATCAGTATGAGCAAATTATGAAGGCACTAAATCAGTTGAGGGCAGCTGACAAGAGTGCCAATTTTTCAGGTACTTCATTATGTGACACTAAGAATATTTTAGTTGATGCATGGATTATTGATACTGGCGCTAGTGATCACATAGTTTGCAATGAATGTCTATTCTATGATGTCCACACAAAGCCTCAATCCTCCAAATCTGTTCGTCTTCCAAACGGAACTGTCACTGATGTCAGAAAAATTGGGACTGTATATCTTAGCAAAAATATTATCCTAAGAAATGTGCTGTACATTCCTGAGTTCGAATTTAATCTCATATCAGTTTCCAAAGTTTGTGAGGACAATCATTGTCAAGCCAATTTCAATTATGAAAATTGTTCTTTTCAGGACATTTCGACTGGGAAATTGATGGGCTTGGGTAGAATGGAACAAGGACTCTACTTTTGGGCCAATCTTTCTAGAAATTCTAATTTATCAATGTCTTGTAATGCTATCTCTAGAAATAAAATTTCCCTTTCTCATAAGCGTCTTGGTCATAGTGCTCGTTTTCCTTGTCCTGATTGTAAGATATGCCCTTTGGCAAAACAAACACGAGCAACATTTCAAAATAGCACCTCTCGTGCCATCAGTGTCTTCTCATTAATTCATATGGATATTTGGGGGCCTTACCATACACCACACCGTGATGGATCCCGTTATTTTCTCACCATCGTTGATGATTACTCTCGTGCTACTTGGATATTTCTCATGCAATCCAAGAGTCAAACTTTTTCACATTCGTCGAAATTCTTGTCCATGATCAAAAATCAATTCAATAAAGGTGTTCAAAGGATTCGAACGGATAATGGCAGTGAATTCTTCTCCCATGAATGTCAATCTTTTCTATCATCTCAAGGAATACTCCATGAGAGTTCTTGTGCATATACTCCTCAACAGAATGGTGTTGTCGAACGTAAACATCGACATCTTTTAGAAGTTGCTCGAGCACTAAAATATCAAGCTTCCATTCCTGAATCTTTTTGGGGAGATTGTGTGATCACGGCAACCTATTTAATTAATCGCATGCCAACTAGAATATTAGAAGGACGCACCCCTTTTGGAATGCTTTTTGGAAAAGAACCAACGATTGATCATCTTCGGGTATTTGGCTGTCTTTGCTATGTGACAAATATAAAACGTCATCATAAAATGGATCCCCGTGCTCTTCCATGCATCTTTATGGGATATCCAGTTTTGCAGAAGGGTTATCGCGTTATGGAGATATCTACAGGTCGCTTCTTTGTTAGCCGTGATGTTATCTTCTATGAAGATGTATTCCCTTTTCATAAGAGGGAATCTGCACATGAGTCATCAACATCAAAATCGAATCATCGACAAATTTTATCAGTAGAGGATATATCTCTGCCACAGTCTTTTTGGGTTACCCCGGATCAGTTATGTTCTGGATCATGTCCTATAACAGCACCCGTTGAATCTCCTGTTTTACCTGCCGGATCTCCGAATTACTCCTCTGTGATGGATCGATCCACCATTTCATCACCTCAGCAAAATGATAATGGGTTCTTCTCTTCACCAATTGCTGAACAAACACCCGTTCCAATACCCAGGCGCTCGCGACGAGAGGTGCGACCTCCAACATGGACAAAAGACTATATTTGTCCAACCTTGGAAACACCAGGTACGCAATATCCAGTGTCTTCTTATGTTTCCTTTAGTAAATTATCGCCGGAGCACACATGCTGCATCAGTAGAATATCTGAAGAACTAGAACCATCTTCCTATGAGGAAGCAGCACGTGATATTCGATGGCAAAAAGCTATGAAGGAAGAATTAGCTGCTCTTACAGCAAATGATACTTGGGATGTTGTTGCCCTGCCTTCTCACAGAAAACCCATCGGTTGCAAATGGGTTTACAAAATAAAATATAAGGCAGATGGTTCGATTGAGCGATACAAAGCTCGACTGGTCGCTAAAGGATTTACGCAACGTGAAGGTTTTGATTATCATGAGACCTTTTCTCCTGTTGCTAAAGAAGTGACTGTTCGTTCTTTTCTATCTGTTGCTGCAATGCGTAATTGGAATTTACATCAAATGGATGTGAACAATGCATTTCTTCATGGAGATTTAGATGAAGAAATTTACATGGAACTTCCACCGGGATTACGTAGACAGGGGGAGTCTCGAGTATGTCGTCTTCGCAAATCCCTCTATGGACTCAAACAGGCTTCTCGACAATGGTATGCAAAGTTTACTGCAGCACTCACAAATGCAGGTTTTGTTCATTCCAAATATGATTATGCATTGTTCACATGGACCAAAGGTACTTCATCGATCTACTTATTGATTTATGTCGATGATATACTTATTATGGGAAATGATGATGTCGCAATTCAGCAACTCAAGGAATATCTGCATATGATTTTTCATATTAAGGATTTGGGACCTCCCAAATATTTTCTTGGTATTGAGATAGCTCGATCCAATGAGGGAATTTGTCTTAGTCAGAGAAAATTTGTCTTGGAAATCATATCGGATGCAGGATTATCGGGATGCAAGCCAGCTGTTATACCTATTGAGCAGAATGTCAAATTGACAACATTTGACTATGATGCGAACTCTCCTTCTCCAAATGACGATCCATTGCTCAAAGATCCATCAAGTTATCAGCGACTCGTTGGGAAATTGATTTACCTCACTATGACTAGGCCTGATATATGTTATGCAGTACAAATACTCAGTCAGTTTATGCACAACCCAAAGCGATCACATATGGACGCAGCACTGAAGGTTGTGAAGTATTTGAAAGGATGTCCGGGACTTGGAATTTTGCTATCTCGTGACTGCAACATGAAGATGACGGCCTATTGTGACACAGATTATGCCACTTGTCCAATGACAAGAAGATCCATTACTAGTTTCTGTATCAAGTTGGGTAAGTCTTTAATTTCATGGAAGACGAAAAAGCAATCGACCGTTTCATTGTCATCAGCTGAATCAGAATATCGAGCCATGGCAAAAACTGTGTGCGAAATAGTTTGGATTCGAGGGTTACTTTTAGATTTGGGTGTGCAAGTCGACGGTGCAAGTGAATTGTTCTGTGACAATGACGCGGCTCTTAAATTGGCTGCAAATCCAGTTTTTCATGAAAGAACAAAGCACATCGAGGTTGACTGTCATTTTACCCGAGAGAAAATTCGAGAAGGGATCGTTGCCACTTGAGGAATCACAACTGTGGAACAACCTGCAGATATTTTCACTAAGCCCTTATGCCAGAGACAACACAGATATTTATTAAGCAAGCTTGGCGCCTTCGATATTTATAAGCCACCAGCTTGAGGGGGAGTGTTGGAGAAGGAATCTGATTTAGTCTGAAGATTGATTCAGAAAATCATAGATAATCGTAGATACGATTTACTTTAGGAAAGTTAATATTGTGTAGATATTTTCTGAGTCATTTTCTGATTCATTTATTGTACTACAAATATACCTGTACATTGATATGCAAAGTAATACAGAATACAGAAAATTACTCTTCATCTTCACGAATTCTGTCACTTTCTACGGGTACTTGTAGTAAGTGACTACTGACTAATGTAAAGGAAAAAAATAAGCCACCTAAGAATTTACGGTATGACAGAATAATGGCAACTTTAGAAGAGAGGATATTGTGTGGCTAAAGAAAGATGATATTTGGCCTAAAAATGGAAGCAAAGCTAATATTTAAGACTTGCTTTTTAAATTAGGGAAAAGATCCTAAAAATCCCAAACTTTATTCAAAATAACAAATTTACCTCAATTTTTTTTGTGACATGAAAATTCTCAAACTTTGCCAATTGTGGCACATTTATCCCAAAAAAAATTTCGTGACATAAAAAATCATGAACTTTTATCCGTGTGACACATTTACCCTAAATTATAGGGCATTTTGGTCTTTTACTTTTTTATTTTTTTTCTTCTTCTCTCTTCCCTCTACCGGAGTTAGTCTAGGGCTGCCCTCGCCGGCGTCCGGTGAGGGCTTGGCGAGGGCACCCCTCGCCGGAGTTAGGCGAGGGCCGCCTGATGCCAGCAAGGGCCGCCCTAGCCAACCCAAGTGAGGGCAACCCTCACTCGACGTCGGCGAGGGCAACCCTCGCCTGAGCTCGGCTTCCCTCCGCCGACTTCACCATGGCTAGTGAAGGGAAGAGAGAAGAAGAAAAAAAAAAAGATAAAAAAGGAAAAACAGAAAAAAGACGAAAATGCCCTTTGTGGAGTAAATGTGTCACGGTTTGTAAAGTTTAGAGTTTTTCATGTCACAAAAAAAAAAAAAAGCTTTGGCTAAATTTGTCATTTTGGGCAAAGTTTGGGATTTTTTATGGTCTTTTCCCTTTAAATTATATTCCATTCTTTGCTAGCACGAGAGTACATATTCATATTCCACTCATGTTTATTTTACTTATTGCATTAACAGAAGATATTAGGTCTTCTATTAATGAAAGTAAAGGGTAAAGATATTTGATGGTCAGCCTCATATGAAACATTAGGGGTAATTGCTCCCTCGCACTATGGCCCCGTGCCTTGAAAATATCATAGCGTGCAAATTTTGAAAAGTTATAAATTACTCTCCAAACTTTCACTTTTGTTTCAAATGTTACTTTTTCTGCTCGTATTGCCATTAGATGTTAGCTGAAAATGGACTAACTCGTCTTGAAGAAAGAACATCTACCACATGGTTTATGAAGTTAACAAAATGGAGAATGATGCATGGTCTATAAAATTAGTTAAAAAAATTCGGTCAAGAAAAATGAGTTTGTCCATTTTAGGTTAAAATTTTACGGGTATGCAGAGTAAAAAATTAATAGATGCAACATGAATAAAAGTACTTTTGGGTGGGGCGATTGTGAGGAGGTAATCTATAACTTTTCAAAAGTGTGCAACAGTGCCAAAGTTCAAGAGGGCAATTGTTGCAAGACATTATGACATCAAAATAAACACAGATTATATTACAAGATATCCAACACTAAATTATATAAATAGAAATAAATTTAAAATTACCATTTGTTGTACTTTTACTCGTGTATTTATTGATTTATACAAAATAACATCCATTTAAAAAAAACATGTTGAGGAACACTAATGTATTTAAAATTATTTAAAGACCATCTCTAAAAGATTTTTTTTTTCATTTGATTAGAAAATACATTGTATTTAAAATTATTTAAAGATCATCTCAATATAGATTATCGTTGTTTGATTAAAAAATAGAATTTCATCCATGTAAATTTCAGAATAATTTTTAGCTTTTTACGGTTTATGTTGTTTGACCAGCTCATAGCATCAAACTGGAATGAGAACAAAACAATTTTCAAACTCGCGCTTCATGCATGTCTATTGTCTATTGATGAAGAAGATGCCGTACCTTATTTGATGTATCCATAGAAATCACCTCTTTATAATGCTTCAAAGAGTTTCCAAATTGGTAGCTCCAAGCAAAATCTTTGATAAAGTCTCCACATTCTTGTATATCGACGCGGCAATCATCTGCTATATTTGTGCAAGATGTATCGATCAAACTTTCCAATGACATGCACTTTCTGACCTTCAAGTATTCTAGAGACTTTAGCTCGTTTAGGCCACCTACTCTTCTCAAAGATTCGCACCGTAAAATGGACAAGGATTCTAATGATTCCAAAAGACCCACAACTTCTATCACAACTAGCTCCGGACAACATGCCACACACACTTGCCGTAGCTTCCTTGATTCCAATGGAATAAATAATCCCTGAAGTAGTTTACAATCATGAACAATTAAGTTCTCCAGTTGTGGAAGTCCGTCGAGTGGAATATTTTCCACTTCACCAGAGCAAAACTCTAAAGTTGACAAGTTGCTCAATATCAAGCAGGAGGGAAATAACTCTGCTCGCCTGATGCTAAAGAATTTAATGATCAAACTCAACAGAGAGGCGGGAAGCTCCTCGAGGGTTTCAATGGCTAGATGAGACAAGGTAAGCTCTTCCAGATGAGAAAGAGAAGCTAACTCTGAAGATACAGGGAAATTTAGCAGATTTAAATCTAATATTTTCAACCTAGATAACCTCCCAATCCACGATAAGATGCATCCTGTGATTAGGTTTGATTTGCCTATTATACGAGAGCCATCACTTAGTAGCAGTTCAACCAAATTAGTAAGGTTCGATGGGTTGGGAACTGAGAGTAGTGATTTAGATTCAAGAAGTAGACAGGTCAAACTTGCGGGAAGCTTTGGCAACATTTGAATCACATGACAACCTCTTAAGTTTAGTGTTTGGAGGTGATGAAGCATGTGTATTGTCCTTGGAATTCTGAATATATGGGTGCCCTCTAAATTTAGTATTCTTAAAGATGATAGTTCTCCCATTGTAGGAATTTCACCTTCCATTTCATCATGCCCAGAGAGATCCAACTCTTCAAGATTTTCCAACATGCTAATGCCACTAGGTAACTGCCAAACATGATGCTCTTGAGATGGTAATCCATCTTTTGATAAACACAATACGCGTAATAATATTAACTTTTCAATGGAGTTTGGAAGTTTGGCAATGCCCGTTTGTGATAAGTCTAACTCTATCAATGAGGTTAAATTCCCAAGTGACTTTGGAAGTTCTCTCAACCTAGAACAACCCCGCAATGAGAAGTGCTTAAGCTTCACTAGAGTCCACACTTCTTTAGGCAAATTTGTAAGATATTCGCAATTTTCAATCTTTAACTCTATCAACAATTGTAGACCTCCAATGAAGCTTCGAATTTCCTTTAGCTTATAGCAATGTACAAGAGTCAACCTCTCCAGTTCCAAGCATTTAGACAAGTCTGGAATTCTCGTTATGTGATAACACCAAGTAAGAGATAGAACTTTCAAGTTTTGTGCCATCTGTAAAAATGAATGGCATGTCAAGTGAAGAACCATGATATAGTACACATCGGGAATATTAGACTAGAATTGAAAAATGTTATTTACCTTGATCATTTCCCATGCTTTTGAATTATCCGTGAAGCCACTAGTGTCTAGTTTAAAAACAAGAAGATGAGCCAAATATAGATTCTTCGCCTTGAAATCCTTGCAAGGAGAATGCCATGAAATCCATCTCAACTTTGACTGACACTTTGCAAAGTCTCCAGCAAAAGTTCCATTGCGTAACTTGAGGAATCTTAAGTTTTGTAACTGTTCCAACTCCTCATTTCTAATCTCTATGGAATCATACGGTCCACCTATTTCAAGCGCTTCCACCTTGTCCTTCTTCTGCAAGTGAAATTTTGCAATGATGTGAAGAAGTTCATTAACCTCCAACCACTATGTTTTACAAATCGAATGGGCAGGAAAAAACACTAATAAAGGATCCCAAACAAGAAAGGAATTCTTAATGCCAGGGTATACAACTTCTATTTGAAAATGGGATGTTTCTCACTTACCTCTTTGGTCTTTACAATTTCAAGAGCCTCTTTTGCAATCCACAGCCTGCTTCGCTTTCTAGGGTCACTTGGACTTTCTTGATGAACAAGTTGCATTCCCAGTTGAATTAATTGATCATGCATCCAAAGCTTATCATTGTCTAATATCTTTATTAAGCACCTATTAGTAAGGATATCAATTCCTCTTTGGGGATATAATTCACAATCAGCCCACATGTAAATTGCATTGGTCTTATTCTCATTGGAAAAGAAGCATGCTATATCAAGAAAAATTTGTTGCTGATATTCTTCTAGACCATCATAGCTAATCCTCAATTTCTCTTGAATCTCTTTCTCACGTACCTTTCTTAATCTAGCCAACGTCTCTTCCCAAAATGCTTTATTTTTTCTCTTAAGAAGTGAACCAACCACTTTAATTGCCAAAGGAAGCCCTCCCATAAGTGAGACAATATTACTTGAAAGCTCCCGATAATCATTTTGAGGACAATAGGTTCTAAAGGCATGCCAACAAAAAAGCTCAAGTGCGAGATTATTTTTCATCTTTGGCATCTCATACGATCGAAGTTTACCTTCAAATTCGTCAACTTGGAAAATAGTTTTGTCTCTCGTGGTAATGATTATCCTAGATCCTGAACACAACGAATAATTTCCTGTTAGGTTCTTAATGAGCTCTTTACTATCAACATCATCTAGAACCACAAGGACCTTATTATAGCGGAGTGTTTCTCCAAGCCTCTGCTTTCCTTTTTCTTTGTCGTTGACTTTCTCTAAAATTCTAGAACCATTAATGTCAGATAGTAATTTTTTCTGCAACTGAACTATGCCATCATTGGTCAACAAGCTTTCTCGAACATTCTCAAGGAAGCTACAACACTTTCCAAAGTGGGAAGATAGTTTATTATAGATGTATTTGGCAAAAGTTGTTTTTCCGATACCACCCATCCTGTAAATTCCAATATACTGCGCATCAGGATGGTTAACATCTAATGACTCTGCCAAGTCTTTTTCTTGATCAACAAGGCCAACTAAATGTTCGGTCACTGATCTTTGTTTTATCTCCAACTTCTCCAAAATCTCTCCAACAACGAATTTGACAAATTCTGCTTGGCTGCCACAAAACCAAAGCGCTGTCATTAGTCGACCAGATCGATTTCATACGCACGCATCACAAGGGGATTGTCAAAATTTTAACTTGAAAAGATTGAAGCACATCACAAACGATATTTTAATACATTGTATGATCAGTATAGGCTAATGCAGTAGAATTCACTTAATAAAGTTATATATATATAATCACAAACTATAGTATCGGTTTACATGATTACCAAATTTACCAAAATGGCTACTACGTCGTCCATAAGCATAATATTGACATTTATAGCTATAATGTCATTGAGCATTTCAGTCTGGCAAAATATATATATATATAATTCCCAAAAAAAAAAGAGCTTAAAAATATTTGTATTAGATCAACTTTTGCATGTAAGTATTCTATGAGATCTGCTTCTGTAAAGTATAATGGAATTTAAAGAGCCGTATCACATTAAGATTTGTTCAAAATTGAAAAGTGAGAGACCCAACTCCCCGGGGGTGAACTTGGTGGTGAAGGAATAAAGATATTTGTATAGGTTAGGAGCAAAACACATATTTGATTCTCCATACCATCATCCTAAAACATTCTGATATTTGGACCACTTACCTAGAATTTGACTTGCACCTTACCTAGTCCATAAAATTAACAGGATAAATCATAGTTTCGGAATTTGCCTATTTAAGATTCACTTCCTTTTCATTATAAAAAAGGAATGGAGATGCCCTTTTTCTTTCCAATAACTCCATCTTTTAGCTAATAAGTCCAAGATTCTCAAGCGGCACCTTCGTCTCATTAACTACATAACCAGAAAGCATAGGAGCTTGCCAACTCCGAAAAATTGTGCAAAAACAGCTCGTTTACATTGGAGAAGCTAATGGGCGGCCACATGCTATAATAATGCACACTAGGTGTTAATTCACCATATGTTGATTTAAATTTATCAATTGACAGCTAAGTATCTGTTTTGTTGATGAATGATGATAAGCATATTAATCAATTTTTACAACATACAAATTGAATCCCCAATTTTCACTTTTTGTTTTTTTTAAATTGCATCTAGCA
This sequence comes from Eucalyptus paniculata subsp. matutina, assembly GCA_017140255.1. NCBI lineage: Eukaryota > Viridiplantae > Streptophyta > Magnoliopsida > Myrtales > Myrtaceae > Eucalyptus > Eucalyptus paniculata. The sequence continues at coordinate 56,562,306 of CM029437.1, read as the reverse complement.
CCCTCAATTATTAATCCAATTGCCATTTTCTAATCGAAATTACCATCATCACTCCCCCATTGACCGTCAGCCGCAGCCAATCTGTCTATTTGTCCGGTGCTTGTACCGGCGCCTATCTCTTAGTATATCCCACATTGTGTGTGTCTCTCTCTCCCGTGTGGGAGGCCACACCACTCAAAGGTCTCCGCTCTGTCCCCAACATTAGATTGGAGGTTAGCAGTGGTCGTCGCCTTCGGCCCGGTCCCAATTGAGGTTGCCCGCCCTCGGTTTGGGCCTCCGCGCTCTGCAAAGCTCGAGGGCTTGAGATGACCACTCTATCATTCCTAAAATGTTCTCGGGATGCTCTCGCTTCCATTGAGTATTTTTTTTTTTTTTGGTCGAAAATAGCATCCCATACTTTCATTAAACAGAACGAGCTTTACAAGATAAGTTGGAGTCATAACATAATATAGACAGCAAAGGGGCGGGTGGTTCGTGCTGCCAATTGGAAGGTAGGGTTTTTTTTCCGGAAAGCCTTTGCTACCCAATCGACTGCTTGGTTAGCTTTTCTCGGACAAAAGGACACTGTTACTAAAGGTAATTGGGCCAGGATGTTTTTGCACTCCTGTACCTAAAGTTGGACGGCCCAAGACGCTTCCTCACGGCCCAGGACGAAGTCAACTAGTTGTCGACAATCACTTTCGCAGGTAAGTGTTCTGTTCAGTTCTTGAGTTTGCCCCACGTGCGTCGTCTTCCACTCTTCCAACATCTTCAACCCGTGAAAGAGGGCTAGGGTTTCTGCCTGCACAGGTGAGGCCGCGTGAATCTCTTTAGCGAAGCCGGCGATCACGCTTCCATTGGAGTCGCGAAGAAGGCCAGCAACCGAGCATGCCGAGTCAGTGGCTACCCATGAGCTGTCAACGTTCAATTTCAGATCTGGCGTATTCGGTGCTTCCCATGATTCAGGTAAGTGTTCGTTGGCTTTCTCTCTTGAGGACTTCCTCGATATCCATCGATGATAGACGCTGTTCTATGCAAGAGCTGTGTCGATCAAAGCTTGAGGTTGGCCATGGGTCTTCCGGAAGATAAAGTTGTTTCGATTTTTCCATATTTGCCAAAGGACCTCGACAATCAGTTCAGGATCTGAGGCTTGCGTCTTGTCTAGGAGGTATTCAGCAACCCATCTGTCCATTCTAGTGGCCGAGGTTGTGATGTGGCTGATCTGTAGCCGAGGGTCTGACCAGATTTTTTGGGTTTGTTGACAGTGAAGGAATATGTGTTCGACGGTCTCAGGGTATTTGGAGTAGAGGGGACACAACGGATCAGGTAAAATTTTCCTCTGGTGCAGCTTTTCTTTGGTTGGTAAAGCATCTTGACAGAGACTCCATAAAAATGTTCGCAGTTTGGGGGGAGTTGACAAATGCCACAGTTTTGTCCAGAGGCTTCGAGGGGGCTGGTAGGAAGAGGAGGCCCTGTTGCGATCCTGCGGTGAGGAAACATCTTTGACCCTATTATAGCCGCTCTTTACTGTGTATTGTCCGCTATGGTTGCTTGTCCAGATTAGTTTGTCAGTTTGCTGTTGATGCACGATAGGAATAGCGAGAATCTCGCTGATTATCTGCGGTTCGAATAGTTGGTTTAATAGGGGCTCGTTCCACTCTTTCCTTTCTTGATCTATTAAATCAGCCACTAAATGAGGATCGTCTCTGTTTTCTGGTCCCCCAAGAATTCCTTGTGATAGCCAATGATCGTGACGGATATGAATGGCTTTCCCGTCGCCCACGGTCCACTTTAGATCTGGTAGTATAGCATCCCGTCCCCTCAGGACACTTTGCCAGCCCCAAGAAGGTCGGGGTCCTCTTTTTGCTTTCCAGAGATCTCCTTGGGGAAAGTATAATCCTTTTAGCAGTTGGCTCCATAAGGCTGAGGGGGATTGAGACAGTCGCCAGGCCTGTTTTCCCAACAGAGCTACATTAAAAGAAATTAAATCTTTAAAACCTAGCCCTCCTCGATCTTTCCTGCTTTTTAGAGTTTCCCAGTTTTTCCAATGCATACTTTTCCTTGCATCGTTTTGCCTCCACCAGAACGCTGCAATTCGTTTCTCAATTGCTTTGCACATGGATACAGGGATCTTGAAGATGGACATGGCGTATTGCGGCAAGGCTTGCACCACTGTTTTGATCAGGATTTCTTTGCCAGCTTTCGAAAGGTATTTCTCTTTCCACCCTGCCAGTTTCGTATTGACCCGTGCTAAAATCCATGCGAACATGTCTTTTTTGGTTTTTCCCCAGTCGAATGGTAGTCCTAGATATTTCCCAGCTCTGTCCATGATTGGCACTCTCATTGCATGGCTCATATTCCTTTTTAGCTCTTGTGAACAGCCCTTACTGAAGAACATTCTAGACTTATTTAGGTTAATTGCCTGGCCCGTCGCATAACGGTATTGATTAAGTATAGCTGCCAAGCTTTGGCATTCTCGAACTGACCCATCCATGAAGAAAATGGCGTCATCGGCAAACAATAGATGAGTTAGGGTGGGGCAATACCTGTTTGGTTTTATCCCTTTAATGCTGCCATCTGCCATAGCATTGTGGATCATCCATGAGAGCACATTTGCCATCATAATAAACAAGTAGGGGGATAGAGGGTCGCCTTGCCGTATACCACGTGTAGGCCGAAAAAAGTTGGTCTGCTCTCCATTTATTTTCACACTTAGGGAGGCTGAAGTGACACAATGCATAATCAATTTAACCCATTGGTGTGAGAATCCCATCTTCAGCATACTCATACTCAGAAAGTCCCACTCCACTCTATCGTATGCTTTTTGCATATCAAGTTTCAAAATGGCCTGAAATTTGCTTTTTCTCTTTTTGATCCTCATTTGATGCAGCATTTCTTGTACGATGATAATGTTGTCTTGGATTTGACGTCCCTATACGAAAGCACTTTGTTCTTGTGAAATTATCTGTGGTAGCCACTGTTTCAAGCGATTGGCCAGGATCTTTGAGATGATTTTATAGCTAAAGTTACACAGGCTGATTGGTCGAAATTGGCTGATATGCTCTGGGCTTTTAATCTTTGGTATGAGAACTATGCAAGTTTGGTTAAGAGTGGGATCGAACTGACCTGTTTGAAAGAATTGTTGGACCATATTCATGACATCCGATTTGATTTCTTCCCAAAAATGCTGATAGAATTGACATTTAGACCATCCGGTCCTGGGGCTTTTAGGGAACCAAGCTGGAAGACAGCTTCTTTGACCTCCTCCTCAGTAATATCAGCCATCAAAACCTGATTTATCTCCGTTGTTACTACTTTTGGGCAGTGATTTAAGATGGGCTGGAAGTTCCTTGGACCTGCCGATTGATATAGAGCTCGGAAGTAAGCCATGACGTGTTGCTTAATTGCAGTGGAGTCCCAGATCCAGTTCTGTTCATCTGTCTTCAGCATGGTAAGTCTATTCCGTTGTCTCCTCTTGATTGTAGTCGCGTGGAAAACTTCGTGTTTTTATCACCCCATTGGAGCCATGTGATACGGGACCGTAGTCCCCAATACATCTCTTCCTGCCTCCATAGATGATCAATTCTCGCCTTAATCAATTGAATTTCTGCTTTAGTGGATGTTGTAGGTTGGCCGTTCATGATCTCCATAAGTCGATGCTTGAGCTCTTTAATTTGGATAGAAGCATTGGAAAACTTTTTTTTGCTCCACTCCCGTAGCTCCTCTGTTACTTGGTGGATTTTTTGTGGTAAGCTGCTGCTTTGAAGGTTGGATTTAGACCAGGCTTTTTTGACTGTATCTCTACAGTCCTCTTCATCTAACCAGTAGCTTTCGAATCTAAACTCCTTTGTCCTTTTACTGGTACCAGGATATAAAGATAGGAGGAGGGGACTATGGTCCGACCCTACTGCTGGTAAAGCATAGATTTCAGCAGCCGGGAAAGTAATGCGCCATTCCATTATGCAAACTCCTCTGTCTAGACGCTTTTTAACTAGATCTGCCCCTTCTCTATTGTTGGACCAGGTAAACATGCAGCCTTTGCTATCAATCTCCATTAGTGAACAGTCATTCAGCATGTCTCTAAAAGCTGCCATGCGGTAGTAATCAGTCTCCCGTTTGCCTTCCTTCTCCCAGGTATAGAGAGTGTCGTTGAAATCACCTAAGCACAGCCACGGTAAGCAATTATCTGTATGAAATTCTCTTAATTGTTGCCATAGTTGAAGTCGATCTTGGTAGCTTGTTGGAGCATGAAGAAGGGTTATCCTCATTAATTTGCCACTTCGAGGGTCATCACATTCCATATCAATAAAGTAGTTTGAACTGCACCGCACTTTCACCTGAATCTCATCGTTCCACAGGAGTGCGAGTCCACCTGCAATTCCTATTGGCTGTACCAAGTAAGATTGTTGAAATTTAAGTCTCCTTCTTACCTTTTCCACTCTAGTTTCTTTATTTTTAGTTTCCATCAAGAACACCACCGTGGGCCTTTCAAGGGCCACTAAGGCTCTAAGCTCTTGGAACGTCAGGGGGTTGCCCAACCCCTGATAGTTCCAGCTCAAAAGTCTCATGATGTCACTGGTGGCTTATTCGGGCAAGCCACCGACGCCCAATCATTCCCCTCTGGTATCATCTGAATGGGAGTCTCTAACAACTCCATGTCTTCTATCAGTTGCACCCTTGAGTGTTCGTTCTTCTTCTGTTTTTTTGCTCGAGTGAGTTTCAGCTCTTTTCTATTTGAACCCCCTGTGTCTTGGCGTTCTGCTTCATTTGAGTCTAATAAGTATAAGGGCTGCTTTCCTTTGGCTGACTTAGCTGCTGTGGTGCCCATGTCTGCTACTGTATTGTCATCTGCTGATGGGTTTTCTGTTCTTTTCTTGCTTCGATTAGGTCCAGCTGCAACTCCAGGGCCTCCCACGATTTCAAGATTAGACTGAAGAGGAGTTTCAGGTACATACTCCTCATTCTCTGGGGTTGGCATGACTTTTCCATAGAATGCTTCCCAGTGTGGGCTTTTCTCCCTTGCCTCTGCTTTGAGCCATGCTCCATATTTCCCCACTCTGTTTGCTGCCCACTCTGATTGTTCGTAGGGAATTTCTTCGCAGTTGGTAGTATAATGCCCCAACCTTCCGCAGGAATAGCAATAGTGGGGGAGGCGTTCGTACTTGAATTCAACCCACATCTTATTAGCACCCATCTGCACTAATGTCCCAGTTTTCAGAGGGGTTGATAAGTCTAATTCAACACGCACTTTCCCGGGTTTAGTGAAGGAGTTGCCTTGTGATTCTAGCTGAATTTCCTTTACTTTGCCTATTTTGCCAGCCACATCAGCGTAAACTTCCTCTAGAATCCACCCTGGAGGCAATCCCACAATGTGAACCTAGAAGTCGTAAGTGGAGAAATCATAACGATGGTCTGGGATATCAGGTACACACTGCTTCAACACCAGTAAATTACTTGAAAAAGACTAGGGACCCGTGTTTAGCACTCGCTCTTTGTCTTCGTCTGATTCGAACATGAAGGAGAAAAACCCAGGCTCTTTTTGGGTGATGAGAACTGTGCTGACTTTCCAGGCCTTCTTCATCGTTGTGCAGAAAGCTGGGAAGTTAACATTCGGACGCGATAACAGTTTCCTGAATAGGGTATGTTGACATTCTGTGATTTTATCAGTGGGGACTTCCTCCCTTACAGTGACAACATCTGTTTCGGACCATAAGTGACCCAAACTCCTACACAAAGCTGCAACACGTAGCTGATTTTCTTCCTCATTCTCCATTGTTTAACTTATTTTGCAGGATCTGAGCACAGGGGTTTTGTACCTGGTTTGGAGAAGAACGGTGTTCTCGATTGAAGGGAGCTCGGGACAGGGTCGTGGAGGATCGGTCGGTGTTCTCGATTGAAGGGAGCTCGGAATAGGGTCTTGGATGATCGCTCACTGTGGGAATGAACTCACTGATTCTTCCAGCAGCCGAGCAGCAATCGCAGATCGAAGATTAGTTTAGCGAGTAGTGCTATCCATCTTTTTAGGGTTTTGTGGGGTTTTGATATTTGGGGGTTATGGTTGTGGGAGGCGGAGGGGCCTTATGGTGTGGGTTTTCGATGGGGTTTTCACAGGCGAAAGAGACGGGTTTGGGTTTTGGGATTAGGGTTTGGGGAAGCTATCACCCATTGGGGATAGAGGAGGACTCCATTGAGTATTTGGACATGATTTTTCTTCACTGAATCTTAGTCTCTATGGTCCAATTGCCTAAAAGAAACCAACTTTTGGTGCAGTTTTAATTTTGACCAGAATTTTTTTATCTAAAAACTTCACTAACTCTTATTTGAGCCCCATATTTGACTCCGTTAACCCTCCATTGAAAGTTGCCATTAATGGTCTGACATTGCATTTCCACATTAACAATAATCCACGTCAGCAAGCTGACATGGAAATACTCTCCAAACGATGCCGTAGCTTTGGTCTCCAAATGGGGTAAGATTCGAAGCCATTAGGGCTCGATTTCTTCGATTTGTCTAACCTACAGCCTTGACAGAGAACGATCTAGTGCTCAGTCACTCGCTCTCTTGCACAGCCTCACGCTCGGTCACTCGAAGCAAGTTGCTACTTCATCAAAAAGCACTTGGGATCAAGCCAGTTACACAAAAAATTGCAGTTAAAAACTTTACCAATAAGTAGCATGTGTATCTCACATTTGCACTTCGCTGACGTTAAGAGGAATGCTGCCAAATTACAGAAAAGTGGATTCAAATTTTATTGGTGATAGGTGTGAATGACATTAGAGCCTGGATTAGCATATGCAAGTAAATAGAATTGCACAGAAGCTTGAAAAGATAATACTTATACCCCTGATAGAGAGAAAGAAGCAACAAGTAAATAAGATTACACATCCACTTTAGTCTAGTATTAATCATCCTCTGTAAGAGTTTTCCTGATGTGGGCTATATTAATTGATATTGTAATTTACCGTTTTACAGTTACGGGTTCTTTAAGGTAAGATAAAAGGTTTCTTAATTAGTCTAACATGGGGCTGGCTAGTGTGGGCCGAGTTGAGCTTGGCCCGTAATGAGGGGGCCTAGTTGGAAACTCTATAAATAGTGCTCAAGTCTATCCTCTAACCCTAAATTCTCACATATATCCTCACATAAGGAGCGTCAATCTAGCACTACTAAAAGGTGAGGGGGCCATTTCATTGAGCCAGTGAAATGGAGGGCAATAGAGGAGAATGACTTGATGCGTGGATATTGCTTTTCTGCTCCTGCTTCAAGAACGATGGATCCCAAAACAGGTGTGTTTCCCAAAACAGGTGCGTTAATCTTTCTACTCAATTATGCATGTTCTTGTTATGGTTATGGAGATCTTGGAATTGCACAATTTTCGTCCAACATCCTCTGCCATGTTGGCACGAGAATGCGATTTGGGAAGACAGATTGAGAGTGAATCTGTGTGGGAGAGCGAGTGACCAAACGCAAGATCATTTTCTCTCAAGACTATACGAATCGAAGAAATTGAGCCCTAATTGCTTCATATTTTCCCCAATTTGAAGACCATAGCTACGGTGCGGTTTTGGAGTCCTTTTATGCCAGCTTGCTAATGTGGAATGCCACATTGGACCACTAAGGGTGACTTGGATGAAGAGCTAACAGAGTCAAATTTGGGATTCAACTAAAAGTTAATAATATGTTTTTAGACAAAATAAAAAGTTCATATTAAAATTGACACTGGACCAAACTGTTATTCTCATCACAAGGTCAGAAGATGCAAATTGTATATATGAATGCAAAATCTGAAGGTGATTTTTTCAATCATCTCAAACAAGAATTGCAACTGGGTGTTGTTCAATATTTCGTGGCCTTACGAGACAGTGAAGAGGAAAAAATGTTTAAAAGGAATATGAAGGTCCATGTTATTGAAGTTACTGACATCATAGGGAAAAATTTTAGGGAAGATGTTGAAAGCAGATATTGAACAGATGAACGAGAGCAGAAATTCGCGGTTGTTTTCAATATTTTCCGTTGAAATTTTTTTTTAAAAAAATTGTTTCACCTGGCAATGTTGTATCTCATAAAAAAGGGGAAAAAAAAGAAAATTAAGAAACAGGTAGGGAGGGATCTTAAAAGAGCATTACCTTTGATTCTCTTCCACGGTCCATCCCTTCATTTTACATACTTCTGCAAGAGCCTTTGTCCATGCCTCGACTTCCTTCGGAAAATTCCCCGCGTGTTGTGAAAAAGCATTGCTATGTGGAAGAGTTTTAACACTCTCAGGTTTCACATGAAAGAAAATGGGAAGAATACTTTTTCTACCCCCTGACTCAGACACGCTATCTACTATGTGCACAAGCTCACGAAGACACCATTTACTTGAAGCATAATTTTGGGAGAAGACGGGTATGTAAAGTATTGAGTTGCTGATAGCTTGTAAAAGCTTTCCACCGATTACCTCCCCACCTCGAATTTCTTCGTTGTCTCTAAAAACATGGACTCCGGCATCTTTTAACCCGTGATAGAGGAAATCGGTGAACCCATATCGTGTATCAGATCCTCTGAAATTCAGAAACACTTGGTACTCACCACTTGATTCGGCCATAGTTAAGAAGTATGTTACTTCCGGATTGCTCTCTATCCTAAAGAGAAAAGGATGGCGAGGCGTGGCCAAGCTAAGAAATCGTTAAAAGCTTGACGGGCCCATTTTAAAGTTATATATAATTATCTATTTCCCACCTAACATCCTGCATTCACAAGTAGACACCAATGAAGGTGTCCAAGACTTTCTAGCAAGTTCGGAAAATTTTTAAAGACTCTTGGAAGACCATAAAGGTGGGAAAATTGTTCAATTAATCATAAATTTATTATATGAATATTAATTCAATTTTAAAATTTTCAATTTTGTCGAATGAGTCTTATGTTTTTATGCGAAATTTCAATGTAATTCTTTCGGTTAATTTTCGCTAAAAATTGCCGACGCAATAATCTAGTCATCACTGGCTATTTCATATGGCACATTGCTACATCAACAAATTCCTACAAAAATTGATCGAAATGATTATATTGAAATTTCAGCAAAAGTTTAGGACTAATTAGGATTAGAAAATTTGTTACCAAATTGGCATAAAGCAAAGAAAAGAACATGATGGTTCTCTTTAATATGAACTAATAATGTGCAAACCCTCACTAGCAAAAATGTGAAGACGACCAAGACTAATCTTGGTCATTGTTAGTGGGCTCACTTTAAGATCAAAGTAGCTTTAACAATTGCGTGAAGCACGTCATCAAAATGACAAATTAATTTCTTCGGTGGAAATATGATATGGAATGCAATAAGATAAAATACTACCAAAGTGAGATGAAAGTGACACTCTCACTTTCAGTACCTTCTCTTTTAGAGATTTTCACAACATTGTTCTTTAGCTCCTGTTGGTGATGAACTTATATGGCCTAGATATTGAGGAGAGCTTCCAATTATCAACCAAGTAGAAAAAATTGGTCTAAGTTGTGTTGCCGACCGTTTTTATTAGAGGAAGGGAAAGGCTGCCTTGCCCTGTTTGAGTTAGAAGAGCTTGAACAGTTATAGAGTAGTTGAAGTGTGAATGAAGGGGCAGTTACAGGACACATGATTACCTGAAGAGTAACTTAACTCATGGAAATAGAGGAAATCATGAAAATTTGGTGCAGTTAGGGAGGGGATCACGCATGAATTCCAATGATTGTTAATGGAAATCCCAAGAAAATATATAGAAAGAACATAGAGAAGGAGGGAATGCTCAAACTTTGCCAAATTTTCCCCAAGATAATTGTCCAAAAATCCTAACCATTTTGATTGTGCCAATTTAATCCAACACCTTTTAATTATTTGCTAATTTATTCATAAATTTTTCAATTGTTCTAGTTTAGTCACAAACCTTTTGACAATTTGTCAATTTAATTCTCCCATAAAAGTCATTGATATAACAATCTAGTCAGCATCACTCGTCTTATATATCCTACATGGCACAGTTACACATACAATGACTATCGTTGATGTTGGAAATTCTGAATTGTTTATTTAATTTTATCTTTCTTCTTTTCTTTTTTCTATTATTTTCCTTTCTTTTTTTTCTTCTAGTCTAGGTGGGTGAGGTTTCCAGTCTACCCTTGCCTCTAGGCAAGGGCTTCGCCCAAATGCCCTCATTTAGATCTCGGTGAGGGCCTAGGCAAAGGCCGCAACGCCCTTGCCCAATGCCAATGGCCTCATTTAAAAAAAAAAAAAAGGAAGAGAAAAAACACAAAAGAAAAATAGAAAAAAAAATTCTGAAATAATGTTAATAAATTGCACAAATTGTCAACATCAATAATAGCTATGTCGTGGGACATCCAACGACCACGTTAGCTATTATCAAATCAACTATGTTTGTTTTTGCTTGACAATGTATGTCCAATCATTCCGTCCATCGGCATCATTTTGCCAGTTGTAAGTGACCTTCCTTCAAGGCAAAAAAGTATTTATGTGTAGATCCTTATGTGATAATGTGGGTCACCATTATGTCCATAGCACTCACCTATGTCTTCTCAATAGTAATCTTCACACCATCTCACCAAAGGAATTCAATCTACAAGGTAATCTGATTCAAAATCTTTGTGTGAATCGGATTCATGGTTCTGCTTCTTCTGGGGGATGCGATACTTCGCTGTTAAAGACAGTCCACAACCTTGGGATCCTAGCGAGGGAGAGGAAATTCTTCCGACATAACGGTCATGCACCAAGTGGGGATTTCAACGGTTAGGCTGTATAAGGTTATTGTTCCTTTTTTGGGGTCAATGTTGCATATTCCTGGGATGTTTGTAGTTGTCTACGGTATGGTAGTCTACGTAGAAATGAGTTACGGTTTGGAGATCCTTAATTTGTGCCTTGGGAACAAAATTGCCAGGCTTGGCAAGCTTAAGAGATGGAGCTTTCTGTGGACAAGATGCAGGAGCTGCTAGCTAAGAGTTGTTGATATCCTTGAAGTCTGAACAAGCGATCACTACCCTGAAGTCCTAACGCATAGCCTGTTTAGAAAGAGATTGGAAAGGCTTAAGTTATCCTATTCATCACTCAGAATGTATCGAAAACCATTGTGCTGGACTAAGTTTTCAGTGTGCATGCAACTTTATTTGGACTGGCAGATTGTCACTGTGTCGTTTAGGAATAGTTCACGACGCTGGGTAGTAGCTGCTCACGAGTCCTAGGGAAGAATCAGAAGTGCAAGAAGACAATAGCAGACAAATTCCGATTTTCAAGCAAAATTCAATGAGGCAACAACGTTCATCAACTAGCTCACGTCTATGGAAGAATCAGAGGAACACTATAATGAACAAACTGGCTTCTATTACAATTTGTGACACGAAATAGTTGAAAAACCACTTCTGCCCGTCCACTTGATCAATGTTTACCAAGAAAGAGAATAGCTAGTCATAAAATGCATAGTGACAGTATGGCGGAAGCTCATATATTGTCAGTATTCATTCAGCTGAAGAACTATAACAAGAAACCCCAATTTCAAGCTTCTCAATCTGATGTAGCTAGTCCTGAAATCTCTCCTCTGACGACTCCTCTGTGTGTGGATGATTACGTTCACAATCTTCGAAACCATGCTGGAGTCTTGAATTTTCTGAACTGCTTCCTGAAGTCAAAGTCGCTTCATGAACTCGAACCTAGCTGAAAGCCGCGCCATTTCACAATTTTCTAACGCATGCTGGAGTCTTGAATTCTCTGAATTGCTTCCTGAAGTCAAAGCCGCTTCGCAAACTCGAACCTCTACCGCTTCCTGAGCTGAAAGCCACGCCATTTCCTGAACTCAAGGCAGTGCCCCTCCTTAAGCTTGAAGCAACTCGAGTCGCGCCTCCAACATCTCTATTTGCAAGAACATCCTCCATCCCCTGATCACCTTCATATATTGTCTATGCAATCACCAAAAACCTTATACGGCGCAATCATTAGTTGCAGAGACAGATCGAGAATTAAGTCCTAGCAGAGCTAAGTGGAATGGGAATTCTGGTTGTGTGGTTTTCTTTATCTAGCCAAGTTCCAACATTTTAAGATAAATGTGATGTAAAGTTAAATTAAAGATCAGTCAATCTAGATAATTATCTACCCAGGACTAGGAGGTCTTAACTTTTTCCTACCTTTTGAAAATTATTTAGGCATTCAAAATTGACACGCCTCGTGTGATTTCTTAGCATTTCCAAACTTTTTCTTAGAGAGATGATTTGAACAATGGTTGGGGGTCAGATCTATTTTACGTCCTGTTTTCTATATGTGATTCTAATCGATGCTTGAATTCTATTCTTCATCTGCATGATTAGAATTGTTCAATTATGTCTTACAGCTATGTGAGTGCATATAGATGAAGGGGGTGAGACATGCTCCACCCTTTCCAAGTCTTTTCCTATTAGCTACTGTCGACTGCTTTTGGGTTTGGATCATTCACGGGTGCCACATTCTGCCATAATAAATAGATTTAGATTCAATCTCAGTGGAGAGTGTCATTTTCGTGCACGTAATAAATTGGGATAAACGACGGATACTTGCACCCTCCCCCACTTGATCGAACTAAAGCATCGGGTCTTTATCATAAAAAAGAACCAAGCAAAGAAAAAGGAAAAGCAAAGAATAGTCATGAATCACAGCTAGCCTTTCCTTTAACCACTCGTAGCACCAACTTTTCTAGTGTGAACGAGAAATTAGGAAAGAATATTGAATAAGGTTAAGACTTGGGGTCTCGTGTCTAATTCTGTGGCCGCTGGTTGCTGCCCTACCCCAGCTATCAGACTGCGATTTAGACAATTTGTTGTCAAGCTGACCCAGTATCCATGCTCACGCCTGGGTTCTCTGAACCGAAAATGCTTAGCCTCCAATTCACACAGTTTAGCTGTTTCTTACTAAATCTTAAAGGTCTTATAGTTCATATAAAACTCTGAAGCCGTTCAATTATCAATTAGGACACTAGTTCTAAGGATTACAGCAGAGCCTTAACTCCTGGTAGAGCAAGTGACCAAGGAATAGTTCCCAAAAGTAGGAAGAGCAGAAGAGCACATACTGTTTCGACGTCCATAAGATCCATATTTTTCGGTTTCTGCACATGACCAGAGGTGTTCGGGTCAAAGACGCTGCCAATAAAACGGTATGCTTGAGCCAAATCGGTTGAAGCCACATTCAAATTAAAATACGGTACTTGTTAGTATAAAATGCAGAATGAAACTACCGAAAGTACCGACGTAAGAGCATTCAACTACACGGTTAGGATGCAGAGACCACTGTTTCAGCGTGAGAGTGTGTAATTACGAATAAAGAGAGAGTGGTGGGGTCGGTACGCAGCAATTGTAAAGAAAGGAAGAAGACAGGAAGATACGAAGACTGGGAAAGGTTGGCGAGGATCTCCTGCGCGAAGGTGCTGACTCTGCTGAGGAGGCTAAAGGAGATCCGGTTTCATATGGGCTGTCTCCTAAGGTAACAAGACCGGAAGAAAAGAGGAAAAAAATAAATTGGGTTTTTTCTTAATCGTGGGTCTTGCAATTTTTTTGTTCATAATTTTTTTGGACGAAAGAATTCACGTTCCGGTAGCAGTAAAAATCACTTGCACGTTGGGCCTGGGCATATTCGGCTGGTCGGTGAGTTTAGGTCATTATTGGAGATTGAATTAGCCACATCGAGCCTCATATGCGAGAGAATCATGAACACTTGTCCGCGTGAAAGCTTCGAAAGAGAGAGCATTTGTGAAAATGCGAGCTCTGCTTGTGGGCTTTAATGAATTTTGTAGGCCTTATGTTTTGACCTTTCTCTAGTGGCCCGATATCTGAATAACAAGGAAACCAAGTCAATAAACAGAACTGGAAGGGTTTGGGACGTCGTCTTCTTCTCCAAGCCGCTAATACTTCTATTTTCTCGTGAGTTTCACTTTCGATCGGTTGTTGTTCCATGAGCTAATGTTGGATGCAAAAAGTGGATTCTTATGTTGCATATCTATTACTACGGAAATTTGCGCCTTTTGTTATCCCTTTCATCATAACATGCTTTTTGATGCTTGATTGGACTAGATGATCGGACTTGTTTGGTTGTATACCTAGTGCATCATGATGCATGGTGTGTTAACTTGGTTTTGAGTGCCATAAGAAGTCATGTTTTGATAGGTGGAATAGCTCTGAGTAACTTAATTTTTATTCCTTAAATAATCTGTTAATACTTCCATTTTCTTGCTATTTCCAATATTGTGTTTCCTTTTAAACTTCTATTTATTTGTGCGAGTCTGTTGGAGCATAAGTTCTTGATTTGTCTCTCCTTTTATATATTTTCAAAATATGATTCAACTAAGCATAAGTTGCTGAATTTTTTTTTTTTTCAAAGCAACTTTAGTATACATTGTGTCATATGCCATTAGATCAGGTGTTGCTTCTTCTCCCGCGGCATGAATTTGGTCCTTGCACGCCTTAGCTTGTGTGCGGTAAAGAGTTACAACACTTCTTCCTCCTTGTGAGTGAGAGACGTCCCTTGACAAGCTTCCAACTCCCATCCTTGAACCAACTTTTCAATCCGTCATCATCTAAATTTCCGGTAGAAATCAAGTTCGTCCGAATGTCTGGAATTTGCCTCACATGCTCGAGCAATAGTTTGTTGCCCAAGCTAGTTTCTAGACAACATAAACAATTTTCGCAACATCAGAATTGCCCATCTCCACAAAACTATAATCTTACGCCTTGTAAGACAGAAAGAAATCAACACATGGGGTGGAAGACATGAGGCACCACCATCCATGACCCAATCCAGCTCCTGCTACCGCAAACAATCATCATCGCAAGAAGACAAAACAAACAAGTCTTGTAGGGAACTTCCCTAGAAGGAAGTGTTGATCAAATAAATAAATAAAAAATTTAACGTCACATTTATGCCCTTTCTTGATTAAACAAACAAGTCCATAATATCTATGTTTAATGAAAATTTATGTTTCGGCCTAATCAAATGTTATTTTTGCTTAAGAAACACTCATAAAATAAAAAATAATTTTTTTTTTAAACTCGACATTCTAAAGGAATCAAAAAAGGAACCCAAACTGAATCTATTCCGAGTATATATGTTGCTTCAACAAACCATTGGGGCCTGGCGCATTTTATACAATGCAAGCCCAAGAGTGGAATCCAAGCCCACATAAGGAGCCCCCCAAACAGGAAAATTACAACGCTCGGACTTCCACATGAAGTGAAGAGCCTTGGGAGGATCAAATGTACAAAATATAAGTTCAGAGACTTGACTTAACAACTATTGTCAACGTTACAAATATAAGTTTTGAGGCAAGGTCTACCTGGGTTTAAGCCTATCTATGGGAACTTTCATGATAGCAAGTTTATATATAATCTTCACATATCTTATTCATATGGCTTTGATCACACAGCGACTTGAGAGAGCGATGCAACTTTTCCACGCCAATGATCTTTCAAATCGCTCGTCATGCTGGCTGAAGTACGAAGATACGACAGCAATGGCCAAAAGGGAGCTGTGAAGGTAAAGTGTTATACAGAGCAGGATGAGATTTATGCTGTGACTTATGAAGAAACATCATAGGCTTTGTTCCCTCATATCAGTGATATGTTTTTTTGACAAATTATTTAAATTCTAAAACAGAGACTATGCATAGGTTCCACAGATAATTTAATCTAAGTCTTGATTGACTTCCTCAAATAGCAAATTCTGCCTTCATTATGAGTGTACCATGCGAATTATTTCAAATCCTACTCTTATGGTTCTATGAAGGGGCTTATACAGAATTTTAAAGAAGTTTACTTTAACTCATGCAGCTCTGAGAATCACAGACTACTGAACGGCAACTCATTAATCAATGATTTACAATGTTCCACAAATTTAATGGATTTCCTATGTCAATAAGATATCTTATAAGGGGAGCAAATATTTAATTTCGAAATCAGAAGATGACTTTCATGGCCATCTTCTAGCAAGATATATAAGTCTAATAATGAAGCCCAGGTCTGTCTCAACCTCTGTGTGCATTATGTTGTCCACATGAGTCTTAGTGACAAACATGTGTTATGCGAATATAAGATTGGGGTTTATAGTGCATAGTTTTTTTTTGAAAGTATTTGTGTTACAATAGATATATTTTAAGATTTTTATGATTTTTTTCTAGTAAATATAAATATGGAAAAACAGAAATTAGATTTAACAAAAGTAGATTGATAAAATTGAACAGTAGAGTTTGTAATATGCGCTCCGTATAGGATGATGCTAAATTGCCAAAGAAAGCGTCTACGACTATTCATCCTAACAAATGTACGGTAACCCCGAGGACAACCTCCCCCATGTTTTCAGATTTCCAAATAAACTAATTAGCACTTCCTTTAAAATAGATTGCAAAACCTTAAAAGAAGATTCCCTTTCAGAGGAAAATGAAAACCAAATAAAATGGCCTGGGGAAATATACACTCCATGTGAAAGGAAGTTTTGCCAAGAAGAATCATATGTAGAAACAACAAAAGGAAAGTAAATCTGAAATTCTACATAGAGTAAAACAAGGAAGTATAAATGCATAGAAAATTATTTAGACAATTATATTATGGCATATGGAAAACCCCAAAGATTGAGAACACTGCAACATCACCATATAATGACGAGTGGCAAGAAAGAAGAATGGATTAAAGCTGCTACTTAACAGAATGGAAAATGAAACTAGGGAAGAGGTCAAAAAAGAAGAACCGGAAACACCTATAACAGAATAGAGACAGCAGATTTGGAGACAGCAGATTTTTACATGGAAGGAGACAGATGATCCGCGTCTTGTCACCATTTGTTGGTTTTGGGTCTCCTTAAGAGAAATGAAGGAAAATGCAAGGAAAACAGATTTCTACTGACATATTGGTCTCGAATCTCCCCAAAAAAGTGGAGTTTTAACTTTGCACTGGCTATGGGGTGAGGACACACAAAGAAAGAAGAACGTGCACATCTACTAAATATGTTATATTACCTAAGATCTTCCGCTTGCTTCTGTGCTTGTTCATGATTGCCTTATTGTTCTTCTAATGACCTCAATGTTTGAGGCTCAGCCTTGGCCAAACTTGAACCTTTGTTCGTCCCTGATCTTAAGCTTGTGCCCATTCTAGTCGTGCCCCTTCCTGAACTCACCGTTGTGCCCTTTCCTGAAGTAGAGTCCCTGCCCCTCCCACACTAATAGTGAAGTGTTTTTGGCCATAAAACGTGACAACATCATTTTGGTCAGCAGATTCTCCAATCTCATCCTTGTCATTGTTCCTATTTTCCATACTCGTCGTTGTCCCTCCATCGACACTGCCATAGTTCCCAATCTTTCTGTCCCTTATTTGCCTCCCATTTCCCATGCCCTCAAAACATTCAGCATTGCCTAGCTCTGAATGAAAATCATCAATGGAGAAGGTGCCGTCAGTTTTGCTTTCACCCACAGTTGCAGACTCTGAGTCTTCATCAGGACTTGAAATGTCCGACTCAGCCCCATCCTTGTGAGTATACAAATCAATCCGAGTGGGTGCTCTTCTAATTATCGTTATCATAGCATCATTATATTCTCCCTCCCACTCACTATCAACCTGTGCCTCGACTTCTATCTCAACCAATCCCTTTTTGGATGCTAGTTGCACCATGTCCTTCACTTGCTCATCACTCTTGATCTCTGTGCGCCAATTTCTCCGTTTACAAGGAGAATAGTACCACATTCCATTCGAAAGAAAGCCGAAACTTTTCAAGTCAGCAATCAATCCTTCATATGTCACTGAATTAGGGGTGAGATCTTTCTTTTCCCTCCGAGTTTCAGCATGTGAACAACTGGCCTTCTCTATTCTCAGGTTGAAAGCGATTGTGAAAGGATGTTCCATCTGTTATGGAACAATCAAAGTTCAACGTGAGAGCCAAACAACATATGTATAAATTAAACCTTTTTTGCATTTTTACCCGAAATGCAATGCAGCACAAACATAATCCATTAGATAGAGACAGATCTATGATTAAATACTCACATGTCCAATGGAATATAGGTAGTACTATTTGATTTTTCTTTTACTATCTAAATTTGAACTTTAATATGTATGTGATGTAAATTTAAATTAAACATCAAATAAGTCGCATAATTATCTACCTGGGAGTACAATCTCATCACAAATCCCTATTTTAAGGGAAAAAGGGAAGAAATACTAGAATGCCTATGTAAATGAAACTTTTCAATAGTGGTTATTCCCGCTCTTGATTTAAGGATTATAATTACTGACTTTTTCATTAACCATTAGATCAAAGATAGATTTGGTTGCTAGTGGAACTTTTTCTTTCTACTGCCATAATTACTCAAAAATGGAGTCAATAGAATTTTTTCAAAGAATTCTTTTTTAAATATTATAGTGCTAACATTTAGCTTGACTGATTTCCATTGATAAACATAACCATCACCTCTATGAACTGCAAAAAAGGCTTCATCCACATCTTGACAAGTGTGGTTCCTAAGATTACTTTGCCTCTTGCAATATTTATCTTGCTATCAACGAAAAACTGTGGTAGAGGTGGTACAGTAATTAAAATTTCATAAACTGCCCAACACATGAGAAAGTTTTTTGCAATTTATTGTATAAAAAATATTTGAAACTTGAAGGGTGGAAAGAAAAATTACTGTAAAGAGAAGGGAAGGAAGTACTTATTAAAGCAATAGTACATGCACTGGCTTCCCCTAAACATAGTAATTTTCCTTCTTTGCAAAGATTTTCGAGGCTTTACTCACTCAAATGATCGAGTCTCATATGCCATGGATCAGATGTCACTACTTCTCCCATGACATGAATTTGGTCTTTGCACACCTTAGGTTGGATGCAGTGAAGAGCACAACACTTCCCCCTCCTTGCTAGAATGAACAGTTCCTTGACAAGCTTCTAAGTCTCATCCTTGGACCGACTTTCCAACTCGTCATCATCTAATTTTCTGGTAGAACTCGAGTTCAACCAAAGATGCGGCCTCACATGCTTGAGCATTATTAGTTTGTTTCCCAAGCTAGTTTAAAGACAAACATCACCAAGCCCCACAATTTTTGCAACATCTTGATGACACATAGAAAATAACACCTGGGGTGCATGACATGAGGCAGTGCAATCTATTATGACCCCAATCCAACTCACAGTTCGCTACAGCAAAACAATCACCATTGCAAGTAGACAAACAGAGAAGTCTTCATGGGAACTAACGGCGGTAGTGTAATGTGACCAGGATTACCGTAATTATAACAATTTATGTCATTTAGTGTCTTGGATCTTCCCTTGAACCAATCACGGTTGTTGGAGTCTTGAGATTTACTCCTTCCTCTATGCTCTGATACAACAAGGGTTTGTGGTGGAGAGGAGTCCCACACTTTTCTTCCGAGTCTCATGCCCAAGCAAGCTAAGATTTCTCTGCATCCAACTTCACTTCTCCATTAGGTGCTGATGGGATGAGAGTCGTCACCAATATCCCATAACTATCTGGAAGCGAACTAAGGAAGAACAATGCTGGTACCTCATCATCAAACGCCATCTCCATAATTACAAGTTCATTTATCAAGCTTTGCAACTCATTCAAGCGATCCGTCATTGGAGTGCCCTCTTGATATGTTTCAAAGCGCCAAGCTTCTTGATAAAAAATAAAGCTTCTTGTTGGCCAATTTCCTCTCACACAACACTTCAAGTTTCTTCAAAGGTGTTTTCCTAAAGTTTCATTCTCCAAATGGTGATAAACCATTACCTAATGAAACTTATCCGTTGCCTATTTAGCAACTACCATTGTTGACCTGTGCAATCAGGCTTGGCCTCGTTACTCTCTGTGGGACCGTTCACTTCCTTTTGATAAGGCAAATCAAGTATCTTGCCTTTCCATGTTCTGTAGTTGGCACCATTTAGGCTGACCACTATGCTGGTTTTCACTTCCACACATCACCAAGGAATTTTCACAAATACCTAGTGTTCACCGAACCTCGTCAGTCCTCCATAATGCAAAACATGGAGCACTGAGATTAATCAAATTCTGCACCACATGTCATATTTGGTTTTGTGCCATAACATAAATGAGTATTGTTGACTGCAGAAAGAATCAGAATCTCAGACGAAGTATTTGAAGGCAACAATGCGACCGAAGTATAAGCTTGAAGGAGAGCTACGGGAGTCATGTTCGAGCATAGAGCATGAGATCACATGATTTAGCAAGCTACAGAGAAGTTTGGTTAAGCTTTCGTGCTCGACTCTACTGATGGTTTTAGCTGTATATCTTCTGTACTAATTGCATTTGCGAATTCGCAACTGTTAAGTCCGTTGTATGATTGTCTGGCAAACGCTAGCACAACTGATATCAGTCTTGCAATGGTAGCCATCCCTCAGCCTCTTCTGCTGCCTGAAGAAACAGAGGTCACTCCGAAGAGGAAGTGATGACGAACGAACGGTGGACTAAAAGAGGAGTAGGTTGTGAAAGGGATCGAGAAGTTTCTGATTGTTGACGGCCAAAACCTGATTTGAAAAGATGGTTCTTGCCAAAGACAAAAACCACGGATGGTGACGACGACGACGACGACGACGACGACGATCATGCTCTTCCTCCAACAGGCGATCAATTTCATATGAGAGTATACAGCGTGACAGATGGCAGGACCCCAGAAAACTAGAGAGTTTTTCCGTCCCTCCCTCAAGAAATGGAGTAAGTGAGGTTGTTAGTATTGTTTACACTTATGTTATCACATCAGCCAATCATGTGTTGAGATGTTATCAGGCTCAGGTCGAGCAATAAGAAAAGCGAGATTATTCCAATATTTAATTTTATTCACCTGTTGACACCTAAAATTTTGATTAGGTTATTAATTATGTTTTAATTTTCTTTTATGTTTCCTTTTTTTAGATAATAAATAATAAATAACAAAAACAACAACAAAAAATCAGTAAAAACAAGAAAAAACAAAAAAAATTGCAGCTGCTGGGGCTGGGCCTTCAAGCCCAGCCCCTCCCTTCTCTCTCTCTCGCGCAGTACCTCATGGCCCGGCCCGGACGACCTAACCCTTCTCCCTCCTTCTTCCTTCTTCTCCCTTCTTCCCCCTACGCCTCTGCAACTCACACGCTCGAAGACAACCTATGGCCGAGGAGGGTAGGCCGACGTCGGCCGGAGATGACGGATCTCAGGCGCCATTAATAGCTACCTTCAATGCCGAGCACGCTTTGTTGGAGGAGCGAGGATGGTGCGAAGACCGGCGGTCGAATCCCCGTCGACCGGCCGCCCCCCTCGCCTATAAATAGCGAGGAACCATCTCCGTCGAAGGACACGGCGAACTCGGAGATCTTCCCTTGAGAGACTTCAGGGAAGAATCAAAGAGCGAGCACGCGAGAGATCGGGTCGTGAAGCTCGAACGACCTCCCTCCGAGAGACTTCGGGGGAGGCCGGCGGCAAGCGAGCCCGAGGGGGAGAGATCCGAGCGGGTGGAGCAAGGGAGGAATCGGAGGGCGGAAGACCAGATCTGGAAGCTAATGGACTGCCGTAGCTGCCCGTCGTCACACGCACCTGCACCCCCCCAGATCCGCTGCTGCTTCGGAGCTCAAAAAAACCGCCACGACTCGGAGCCCCCGTCGCGGAGTTCCCCCTGTGCTGGGTCGCTGCCTTTTCCCACGCCACTGCACCATACCCTCTCCATAAGCAGGTATCAAGCCCCTCTTGGCCGTCGTTGTTTTCGCTCGCCACCCCTCGCCATCCTTGTCTACCACGCCGTTGCCGTCGGCCCCCCGTCCGTGAAGCCCTAAACCTTAGTCCTAACCGACCAAATAGATCCCGGCTGTTGTTGTTGAGTCATGCTCTCCAGTCCGACGAATGACCGGCCACCGCCATCCTCTGCGTCATTGTCGTCGTCACCGGAAGCCGCCGCCCCCCGCCCCCCTCCACGTCGCGAGTTGAGAGAGAGAGGAAGTCGCCAAGTTGAGCGGAATCGGGTCGGGCGGATGACCCGGTTCCCCTAGGGTTTTAGTCGCCCGGGCCGAGACTGGCTTGGGCGGGTATTTTCGTAGGCCCAGGTTAGCTGGGCCCGTTTGTACACGGGCCTGTTCTTTGCGGAAGGGCCCAATTTTGTTGTGGGCTTGGGTCCCTTCGTTAAATTTAAAAAAAAAAAAAAGGGCCCGCGTAGCGGGGCCCGTATGCGTTTTGGGGCCTGGTCGGTCCCAACCTAGGAACCCCGACCGGTCATTTTTTTTTAAAAAAAATATATTAATATTTTAATAGAAAATAATAAAAAATCAAAAATATTTTATTTTCAAAAAATGAAAAAATCCGAGTCGGGCCCGAATGGATGACCCGGGTCGGACCCAACCCAGGGATCCGACCCGGTTCCTTTTTTTTTTTTTTTTTACATTATAATATAATATAATATTTTAAAAATAATGAAAAATAATTTATTTTCCAAAAATATTAAAAAATGTTTTAATTTCCAGAAAATCGAAAAATAATAAAAAATGATAAAAATATTTTTATTTTCCAAAAAATCAAAAATATCAAAAATATTCCATATTTTCCAAAAAATGCCAAAAATCCAAAAAGGCCAAAAAATTCATGAAAAAGCCAAAAAGACTTGTATTTTTCCAAAAATATCAAAAAATCCCAAAAAAAAAAACCCTTTTGTGTCAAAAAAAAATTAGAAAAAGACCTAGAAAATGTTTTTCCTCCCAAAAATGCATGGAAAATCCCTCGAACATCCAAAAAACCTCAGGGTTTAAACAAGATTAGGTACCGAAAGGGCATTAGTGATTAACTAGTGTAATCAAGTCTCCGATCCTAATTTCTCTAGTTGCGCAGGAGTGAGTATTTCTCCCGATACTTCACTTGGGTTTCTAATCAACCCACCCCAAATCGATTAGTGGCGACTCCAATTTAAAATTTGATTTACAGATTAAAAACTTGAACTATTAAGTCGTGAATTGGTGGACTTGGGAGAGTCCGGGTTTAATAAATTCATCCGAGCCATTAGCCTCCTTAGGCGCCCGTACGCGATTGCGGGCGCCGAAAAAAAAAGAGGTCGCGACAACTTGGCGACTCCACTGGGGACTTGAGGACTTAGGCCATTTTATCTTTGTTTAAAAGCTTTGCTGATTTAGGTTTTTTCTTTATGCAGGTCAAAAGCTTAGAAATTTATTTTAATTTTGCTTAAAACAGATTATCTCATGATTATAAACTGTTGTGCATGCTTTACTGTTTTAAACACTACACATGGCACACACAACTCGGCCGCCGGACCTGGGCCGCCACAGGATTTCTAGGATGGTGTTAAGAAAGATACGACCTCGAACGCGAGACTGCGATGTAGAGGTTACCTTTCTTTTCCCCGAATTTCTTAGCCGAGGTTAAGGGGGTATGCTGCTAACGCGAGACTACGACGGGCGGATACCCTTTTAATTTCAACAAGCCTTCTAAGTTAGAAATCGAGCCACACGTCCCATCTGTATGTCTCTGTGCTTGCCATTTTCTTTAAAAGCAAAGTAATTTATTTACTTTTACTCAGTCTTTCTGGCTCATGGCAAAATAGGGTCAGGTTGTGTATTTCCTGTTCTTATATGCGATGGGAAGAATTGATATCCAGTTCATTCCTACCCCAAAGGAAGAGCTTCTCAGATGGTGGAAGCAGTTAGATCAGCTCGGCCAAGAGTGCGTCAAAGCAAGAATCGGTCATCTCCTCCCATTGCTCCAAATCAATATCCACTATGGGGTCATGCAAGCACTACCACATTTCTGGTGCCCTGAAACATCCACCTTCATGTTCGGCAAACTTGAATTGACTCCGACTCTAGAAGAGTACAGTCTCGCCATAGGAATGCCCCTGGGAAGCGAGCTTGCCAAACCACCAATCGGCATTGACCCTGTGGTTAGTCTATCACAGTTTCTAAAAAATCATTCGGTAAGAGAAATTGTTCAAGCCAACAACAATGCTTTTCCGCTATCATCTTTAACCGAATGCTTTGAAAAACAGTCAATGACCCAAAAAGCCAAGATTTTCCTCTTAGCATTCTTTGGTTTTATTATCTTTCCCCATCGAAAGAATGCTATAAATCCTTCAATCACATGGGTGATAAATCAAGTCATTTTTGGAGTAGGATATGTGAACATGTTTTTAGCCGAAACGTTTTTATCCCTTAATCGTTTTAAAGAAAAGAAAGAAAAAATCATGAGGGCCGCTCCAGAAATTTTACAAATGTGGTTCTTTTCCCATATCAAAGGATTTGGGCACCTCATGCAAATATTTGAAATCAACGAGTTTAAACACCCATTACAAAAGTTTCAAACCTTGGAAAAATATTCTCCCAATGAAGAGTATTCTCGGTGGATTAACTTGCTAAAAAACCCGGTCCCTGAGACATTCCTATGGCGAGCTAAATGGTTCTTTGCAGGAGAGGCGCGCTTTGCGCTTAATTATTACAACCCCATCCCGTTGCTGGGCCTCTCCGGAGCTACCTCATATTATCTATATAGGGTGGCTCGTCAATACAGGGTCCTCCAAGAAATCCCGCCACCGCTCAAATCAGGATTGTTCCTAATCTTTTTCATCCGTACAGACTACAACTACTTGGAGGAGATCCGCATAATTCAGAACGCATGGAGTAGATGTCACACTGAAAAGATCGTCGTGCCTATAAGGTTAAAAGGACAAGAAAAAGTTCATCATGCATCAACATTCTACATCCTCAACCATATAATTCCCAAGGAGCTACAACCAGTAATCCCCGATGTAGTTGATAAACTTACCTTGCAAGGGCGAATCGAATCTCTTGAAAAGAGCTTGGAGACCAGCAGGAGACACGTATCGAAGCTAGTACGAAGAAGCAAGCGGCTTCACAAGACTGGAACTTCCCATCGCATATAAAAATGGGTAGTGGGACTTTTGATGTGAATATTTCTAATGTGAATATCTAGGGTCGTTCTAACTGGTGTAAAGAGCTCTGTATAAATCTCCTGTTAATAAATAAGAATGACTCGACCCTTGCCATGAGCCAGTTTTTTATGTGTTTCCCTCATTTACGTTTTCTCCATTTTCTGTGCTAACAGGTAATCACGTCATAGTTATATTCACCAAATCCAAAAGCTAGAATGGCCAAAGAAAATGTACCAACCTGTGTCGAGATTATGGAAAGTGAAATGAAGCAAGTCTTCAATGTGCTTCAACAACTCTCAAAGCAGATAGATTCCATCCAAGGCAAATTGGCTCCCGCTCCAGCCTCAATCGAAGTATTGTTACCGCAATCGTCTACCCGAGGTGATCAAGGAAGAGATACCGATGATAACATGCCCGAATTGGAGGATGATACGCACCAAATCATAGTTGAGAAAGCAAAGCCCAACAGTTTGTCTAAGACTGAACATGACAAACGCCTTGAGAAACTTGAAGAGAGGCTAAAACAATTGCAGGGCCTCCAAGATCCTACTCCAGCAGACCTCTCCATCTACTCTAAGGTCAAAATGCCGGAAAAATTCAAAATGCCTGAGTTTGAGAAATACGATGGCGCGACTTGCCCAAGGGCTCATTTGCAAATGTACTTGGTTCGAATGACCCAGTACATTAATAATGTGCCTCTAATGATCCAAATTGTTCCGAGTCAAGTCTAGTAGGTCCCGCCCTGAGATGGTACATCACAAAAAATATAAACCTCCTTGAAACATGGAGTGAAGCAAGTGAGGCATTCCTTAAGCAGTACAAGTTCATAATGGATATTACCCCTTCTCGTGAAGATCTCGAGCGCACGGAAAAGAAAATGCATGAATCTTTCAAAGAATATGCTATTAGATGGAGGAATCTAGCCGCCCAGATCAGTCCCGAACCAACTGATTTTGAACTAAGAAAAATGTTCATCAAAACCCTCCCCTATGAATACCGCAACCGAATGGTGACTACGATCGCTGAATCATTCAATCAACTCATTCCAGTAGGAGAGCAGATTGAGATAGGGTTAAGGGATGGCTGGTTCACTGAACCTGCACCCGTCAGTAGAAGGCTCAACCTAAAAAAAGACAAAGAACCCCTGGTAGATGTTAATGCAACCTACACTGCAAATACCGGTCACCTCCCGACCGTTCAGACAAGCACAGGCCAACAACGAGACCACTAGTCGTCAACCACCCCAAATAAGTTACAACAACGAAGACAATTCACTCCACTTCCGGATCTCTATCACAGGTTTTGGCAATCCTCCGGAACAAGAACCTCCTCTCAATTGAGCCAAAACGACCCAACGCCGAAAGCTTCTCCAGCTATGACCCGTCCAAAAAATGTGACTATCACATGGGAGAAGTAGGCCACTCAACTGACGAGTGTTTCATCCTTAAGCATCGGATCCAGAACTTGTTGGATACTAAGGCTTTCTCCTTCCAAACTACAAAACCAAATGTCCAAAGCAATCCACTCCCCGATCACACTGACAAAGTAAACGCGATATTCAATTCTGAAGCTAGCCAAATCAGAAATGTCAATGCACATATTGTTGACATCTATCGAGGGCTAGTAGAAACTAGGTATTATTCAGGCGATGAAATACCACCCTTTGCAACAATGAAAGAAAGGGTATCAAGAATGATAGAGGCAGGAATAATTGTGTACGTTGGCCACACTGGCATGGTCTCTACTATATCGCAAGTCGTCATCAATTGGGATGAAGAATTTGCCACACTAAACGAAAAGAGAGAGAAGAAGGATTCCACCCCACTTGAGGGCGTCTTTGAAGGGAAAGGAGCCATAGTTCAAGCATCGACAGCAGAAGCAGTTATAGTCATTGAGATCCCCCAGCCCTACAAATACGAAGGCAACAATCCAGTACCGTGGTCTTACAACCTCGATGTTGGCTTAGTCACGAGATCTGGGCGAACCTATGCTCAGGCCAATACACAGCCTGCCAAGCCCGTCACTGACGAAGAAGCCAAGGAGTTTTTGGCTGTAGTTAAAGCCAGCGAGTACAACGTGGTGGAACAATTACGAAAATCACCAGCACAGATCTCTTTGCTGGAATTACTTCAGACATCTGTCAAGCACCAGAAATCCCTCATGAAGGTACTAAGTGAAGTACATGTCCCTAAAACGATTGAACATGACAAACTCGAGGAGTTTGTCAGTACCATCCTTCTAAAAGATCAAATGGCATTTTCTGATGAAGAGATCCCCGAGGAGGGTAGAGGACACACCAAAGGCCTCTACATATCAGTCAAGTGCAACGCATCTCACGTCGCTCGAGTACTGATTGACAATGGATCTGCTCTTAACATATGTCCACTAGCAACACTCTGTCATCTTAAAATAGAGACATCACGAATCCAGACTCCTAAGACTTCCGTTCGAGCATTCGATGGAACAAAGAAGGAAACAGTGGGAGAGATTGAGCTTGACGTTCAAATAGGCCCAACCATATTCAAAATTTTGTTCCAGGTGATGGATATCCCCACTGCGTTCAATTTCCTCTTAGGCCGCCCATGGATCACGTCGCTGGAGCAGTACCTTCAAGCCTCCACCAAAATGTAAAGTTCGTGATTGGAGGAAAACTGATCACGATCCGCGGAGAAGAAGATCACCGCATCTACCATGAGACGGCCATACCTTATGTTGAACCTGGTGACAAAAATGAATCCAGCTATCAATCGTTCGAGCTTGTGTCTACTATACACGAAACTCGAGGGACTCCATCCCTTGTCCCCGAAATATCAAGCACTGCAATCATGGTAGGGAAAATCATGACTGGATACGGTTTTATCCCGGGTCAAGGGCTCGGCAGGGGAAACCAAGGCATCCGCGAGCCTATCGAAGCCTTGAAGAGACCTCACACCATCGGTTAGGATATCGGGAGCAATACCGTGAAGGAAAAGCAAAAAAGAAGACCGGCCTTGTATACCCTCGCCTTGAGGAAACCTTCCCAGGCCCTGCGAAAATGATGCATGAGGAAGAAGAAATGATCGGCGTTCCAAAACAATTCAACCATGAAAGCATGAAGTTTCCCATTTATTTGGGCATGGGTCAGAAGAGCATAACTCAGCCCGTACTTACAAAGAAAGAAGGGCCAGATGACGTGACCACCATGTTTGGGGACCTTTTCGTAGGTGCCATTGAGGAGGAACAGCTAGAAGAAACAGGCGATAACTTTTCATTCACCCAGCTTCAGCGTCAAGTCGATGAACTACGCGATAGCATATACCACTTGACAGAAAATTTTGTTCAAGCTGCCCGTACATTCCGCTCTCATCACAATGAGGAGTTGGTAGCCAAAGTAAGTGAAGAAGACCCTACTGACACAATCTGGCAAGGAGCTCGGCTACCACAGTCCTCAAGAAGCACGCGGTCATATTCACCTCTTCCTAAATCGATGGTCACTATTTTCCCCATTCTCCTAGAGCAAGGAATAATCTCTAGGGAACTGAGGCGTCCTACTCCGGAGTACTTCCTTGATTATGATCCATCCAAGTACTGTGACTATCATTCGGGGGAATTAGGACACTCGCTAGATGACTGTACCATCCTGAGAGACAAGATTCAGGATCTTTTGGATGCTGGGGTATTCACGTTCCGCTCCCCGTGGCTATGTTATGGCAAAGATGACCTTCTCGTGGTACCTAGCACCCATACCATGCTCCATGAGCATGCTAAGGAAGCACATAGAGGAAAGGCAATCATGGACACTTTGGGCCAATCAAGTGGTAAATTCGACTATTATGTCAACTATTCAATTCCCCAAGGTTTCTATGACCATCATCAGAGCATCGTCCCTAATGGATGGGGAGGCATGGATGATCTGAAATTCACAAAGTTGGGAGCACAAGGAGGTGTGACTGGTGACTGGTATGAAGACTTCTTCGTGGGCGCTATCAATAAAGGACCGTCAGGGGAAATGGGTGCAAGCCCGCTCGAGTAGAACCCTTTTTTAATTCCTTTGCATACTCCCTTACGTGGGAGCCCGTACATATTTCTTAAAGTCTGGCTTGTTTTGTTTTCAACATCAGTTCCACTCAAGGAACTATTTTTTGAAATCACCTTGTAAATCCGTCTACTAATAAATAAAGTTGAAAACATTTTGAGGGCATGAGGAGACACACCAAACCGGCCCGTTGATGATAGCCAGCCGTCAAATGAAAGAAGAAATCTGAGGCCCGGGTCTCCTCATGTTTCCTTGTCCTAAATCTTCAAGAACAATTTATCACCTTTTCAAAAGAAAGAAGCATTCATGCTGTTAGCCTTATTTGTTCCCTTAGCTTATCTACTCTATGACACAGGAATAATCTAGCAGCAGGCGAGGGTATGGGAACGGTCCAAACCAACGTCATGGATAGCCATGATAGCAATTCTGATAGCTTAGATGATGACTTTGATAATTCTGATGAAATTCAACGAGACTGGGAGCGTCATGAAGAAGCAAGGCCCTCTACCACTGAAGACACCGTCACTGTCAATTTAGGCAGCACAGAAGGTCCAAGAGAGATAAAGATTGGCGCCAGCCTTCTTGAAGAAGAAGCTGCAGATCTGATTGCTCTTTTAAAGAGGTATCAAGACGTATTCGCATGGTCATACACGGATATGCCAGGCCTTGATCCAATGATCGTGGAGCATAGTTTGCCAACCAACCCTGATATGGCCCCCAAGAAGCAACGGCTAAGAAGAACCAAGCCAGAATTGTCAAAAAAGATTGAAGAAGAGGTAATGAAGCTCCTTGAAGTGGGTTTCCTCGAAGTCTCGCAATACCCACTGGGTAGCAAACATTGTGCCAGTGAAGAAGAAGGATGGTCGAATACGTGTTTGTGTCGACTATCGTGACTTGAACAAAGCAAGCCCGAAAGATGATTTCCCATTACCCCACATAGATGTTCTGGTAGATAGTACTTTGCGGTTCAAAATGTTCTCTTTTATGGATGGATTCTCGGATACAACCAAATAAAGATGAAGGAGGAAGACAAGGAAAAACGGCGTTCATTACTCCATGGGGAACTTTCCATTATAAGGTCATGCCTTTTGGCCTGAAAAATGCTTTGGAGCAACTTACCAACGAGCCATGGTTACCCTTTTCCATGACATGATGCACAAAGAAATTGAAGTATATGTCGATGACATGATCGCTAAAACCAAACATGGAGAAAACCATGTGAAGACCCTGGAGAAACTATTTGAGCGACTTCGCCAGTTTAAGTTGCGATTGAATCCAGTGAAATGTGTGTTCGGGGCAACTTCTGGCAAATTACTTGGATTCATTGTGAGCTGTAAAGGGATAGAAGTGGACCCGTCAAAAGCTAAAGCGATATTTGAGATACCTCCTCCCTCGACTGTAAAAGAAGTCCGAAGTCTCCTGGGAAGATTAAATTACATTGCGCGATTCATTTCCCAGCTTTTCGAAATTGCAAAGCCTTTCTTTAAACTTCTCAGGAAAGATGAACAAATCAAATGGGATGATGACTGCCGACTGGCGTTTGAAAATTTAAAGCAGTACCTGATGAAACCCCCTGTTTTAGTACCCCCGACTCCAGGACACCCTTTGACCCTCTACCTTACCATCAACAGTGAATCCCTAGGTGCAATGTTGGCACAGAAAGGACCCCATGATGGGAAGGAACAAGCCATTTACTATTTGAGTAAATAGTTCACCACGTCAGAACAAAACTATTCCAAATCAGAAAAAAACATGCGCTGCATTGGTATGGGTGTTGCACAGACTCCGGCAGTATACCTTGCATTACCAGACATTCCTTGTAACTGAGAGTGACCCAATCAAGTATTTGCTCGGTTGTCCAGCCTTGGTGGGAAAATTGGCCAAATGGCAAATCCTGATCTCAGAATTCGACATCCAGGTGATGTCGCAAAAATCAGTTAAAGGTCGGGTGATTGCTGATATGTTAGCATATTGTCCTAAAGAAGTACGCGAGGATCATTCCCCAGATGACCGAATTTCAACAGTAGAAGAGGACACATGGACTATGTTCTTCGACGGAGCTGTAAATTTGTCAGGTTCAGGCACTGGGGCGGTCTTGATATCCCCAAATGGGCAACATTATCCTGTGGCTGCAAAATTGATGTTTCCATGCACCAACAATATAGCCGAATATGAAGCATGCATCCTCGGCCTACAAGCGGCTATTGGAATGAAAGTGTCAAAACTAAAAGTGTTCGGTGACTCCGCCTTAATTATCCTCCAGACTGTGGGCAAGTGGAAGACAAGAAATGCCAAACTAGTGCCTTATCACGACTACTTGGAAGAATTGGTAGGAGAATTCCAGGACATCTCATTTGAATACCTACCTAGAATTCATAACCAGTTTGCTGATGCATTAGCAACACTATCATCTATGTTGAAAGTAACGAAAGGGTTAGAAATAGAGCCTTTGAAGATTGAAGTCCTGACAAGACAGGCCCACTGCATGACTATAACTGAAGAATCCGACGGGAAACCCTGGTATTATGACATCATGAAATACGTCTAGAAACAGGAATTCCCTGAAGAAAGCACTCCCTCTGATCGAAAATACCTAATGAAAATGGCTTTGAGGTTCTTCGTCAGCGGTGAAAATTTGTACAAGAGATCATATAACTCAGTCCTACTAAGGTGTGTGGATGCAAATGAAGCCACACAAATAATGCAAGAAATTCATGGGGGAGTATGTGGTCCTCACATGAATGGACGTATGTTGGCCAAGAAAATAATGAGATTGGGTTATTACTGGTTCCCTTTAGAGAGTGATTGTGCTCAGCATGTGCGAAGCTGTCATCGTTGTCAGATTCACGGGGACAAGTTAAATGTCCCTCCAACTGAATTACATCAGTTATCTGAGCCGTGGCCATTTTCAATGTGGGGCATTGACGTAATTGGCCCAATCAATCCGAAGGCATCAAATGGGCACCGATTCATTTTGGTCGCAATCGACTACTTCTCAAAATGGATCGAGGCCACATCCTATGCGAGCGTAACTGCACGAAACGTTATAAAATTCATCAGACGTGACATAATCGCTCGTTATGGCGTACCAGAAGCTATCGTCACCGACAATGGGTCAAACCTGAACAACAAGTTGATTGATCAATTGTTTTCTGAGTTCAAAATCCAACATCTGAACTCGTCCCCTTATCGTCCACAAATGAATGGAGCCGTGGAAGCCGCCAACAAGAACATCAAGAGAATCCTATCCAAGACAGCTGAAAACTATCGCGATTGGCATGAGAGGTTACCTTTCGCACTAACAAAGATATCGAACTTCGATTCGAACTTCCACCGGGGCAACGCCTTTTCCTTAGTTTACATGGAGGCGGTTTTGCCTATAGAAGTAGAAATCCCTTCCTTGCGAATTTTATCCCAGGCAGGATTGTCCAAGGAAGAATGGACACAACAAAGGCTTGAGCAACTGAATATGATAGACGAAAAGCGACTGAAAGCCCTCTGTCATGGTCAGTGTTACCAGCAGAGGGTAGCTCGATCGTTCAATCAAAAAGTGCGACCCAAGCACTTTGAGGTAAACGAGCTAGTCTTGAGAAAGACACTGCCAATCTTTCCAGAGCCTGGAGGCAAGTTTGCCCCAAACTACAAGGGTCCCTATGTAATAAAGAAGATACTTCCCGGAGGAGCCTTGATCCTGACTGAGATGGATGGGCGAGAATTCTCTAAACCAGTTAATTCCGATGCTGTGAAAAAGTACTACCCTTGAAAGATGTCCATTGTCTGGCATTGCCAAGCATTTCTCTATCCTAATGAAAATGCCTATGCACCTTTATATATGAGTGATGTGTTTACACCATCATAAAAAACGTGTGTTTGGGATGACTCAATGAAGAAAAATGAATGATAATCACCAGCATTTAAAGAAGTGTTGAAAATCAAATAGCAAATTCGATGGCATAACTTGAGCAAATCGACATTACCCAGGCAGACTCGTAAGAGTAATCCATGTCAATTTCTCCCAAATGGACGCGTCATTCAAGAACCGGTCTGGTTAGAATGAACCTTCTGTCCCAGTCAGAAATCTTAGAATCTGGAGGCTTCACTTTTTGTTCCAGACGCAGGCTCTCGCAAGAAGTAATTGCCATTAGAGAAATTAGAGGTTTTGATTGTCCATATCAAATTTCATAGAAGCCTGAGGTACATGACTTTGCCTAACGCTGCAATAATCAAAGGCGGAAGGAAAAATTCCACAGAAGGAAAGCATTGAAAATCAATCAGCAACCAGCAATTATGCATATGTGGCCACAAATGAGGAGGGCCAATCAAAAGGGACATTTAACTGTGTCGAAAACAAAAGGTCGTCATTGACATTCAAATATCCCTAGGAGTCAGCAAATATAAACTCTGAGGAAGAGTAATTTGGTATCGTTTTCAATACTCCTAGTATCTGAACTCACTTTTGACATATTTTCTCCTATTGACAGGAAGCATAGGATTCAAGAAGCAAGCTTAATGGTTAATTTGGACAAATCAAACGACCCATATCGATTTACCTAACTTGGTATGAAAGGACGTGACGTCCAGGAACCGAGTCGGTTAAATAAAAAAGAAGCGCCCTACAG
Organism: Eucalyptus paniculata subsp. matutina; assembly: GCA_017140255.1. NCBI lineage: Eukaryota > Viridiplantae > Streptophyta > Magnoliopsida > Myrtales > Myrtaceae > Eucalyptus > Eucalyptus paniculata. The sequence continues at coordinate 56,528,812 of CM029437.1, read as the reverse complement.
ACACCGTCGACGCCTCTAGCCGAGTGGTATTCGGGAAGAAGCGAAATGGTCCGAAGTCGGGGGTTCAAATCCCCGACGTGGCAGTTAGCCGCTTAGTAAAAAATAAATAAATAAATAAAATTTGCTTCTCTTGCGCTTGCAAATTACGAGAAAGCAGGTGATCTAACGAAGCAAAAGACATAGGACTTCGTGTCCCACTCGCATTTCAGGTCCATCCAATCATCTGCAAAGCAGTGAAGGGTAATGTTGTATCGCTCCCAGTTGTTTAAACTCCTGTAAAAATCATGATTGACACCTTCTTTCCTATCTTTTGTAGGATCACCCGATTGTCAAAAACAAAGATAACATATCAATGAGAGGCATGACAAACTCTCCCAAGCAAAATGGCGTCTCAAGTATTGCCAAAGAAAATGACAGAAAATCTTCAGGCCTTAACTCACATTTGATTTTGGCCAGACTAATTGATCTACTTGTACATCTTCTCTTCTGCAGGGGCAAAAGCAGAGATGCCCGATTAGATTCCCAACCCCGACTGATCATTCATGTGTCATATCCCTAATCAATAGGGACAACTATCGACACCCATTTGCGAATAACCCTTTTGATGTTCAAAATTTAACATATTTGGAAACACCATTATGTTAACTCTTAAAGTTATCAATAGGGTCTTTTTTGAGTCGAAACCATTCACTTGTTTTGAAGAGTTCAAACTCCATCATATTCAAAATGTTGCATGTCACTTCCAGATGAATTCTGCATGATGATTTTGTCTGTCTAAGTCACTGATTCCACTGAGGATTATTAGAATAGACAGCTAAGTGAAGAATACAAGATTGATTGAGCATGCTGGATGAGGCGCGTTAGAATGATGACAGGCAAGCTATATCCTACACACAATCCCCCCCCCCATCTATACACTTGTGAGATGAGCGCAGAAGATTCCATGGCTGTAGGGTAAAGGGTTCTCTCGCGAATGGTACGATAACCAAAATAGTGAGAGGCATTCCATCGCTCACCTCATTGAGCCCCATACACTGATGAAATTTCTGTCCTATCCCTGTCAAGAACCACCCCACACTAGGGTAGATCGGAGGTGAAGCAACATCACAAGGTGAGAAGAGAGATAGAAATTTTCTTGCTCGCACTTGCATCAATCTTTGGGTGTCTTTATTGCATATGAACACTCGCATTAATTTAAGTGCCCTAGAATGACGAAGAGCAATTCTTTCTTTATGCACTTGTATTCATTGTACAAACCGAGTGAGTCTGTAAATTCACCCTCACATGGAGGCAAAGCAGAAGCTACTACCATTTAAGCAGCATAATCAGAAGCACCGGCAAAAGATGAAGACTCAATAGCCTAACAAAGGCGTTTGCTTGAACCTGTCAAGATCAGCTCTCAAGCAACAAAGACAAAATAGGGGTATAAAAAAGCAGTGTACCTGGTAAAAGCAAGGTCAATGCCCATGAATGAAGAACTGGAATAAAATAGGGGCATAAAAAAGCAGTGTGCCTAGTAAAAGCAAGGCCAATGCCCCCCAGTCAAAAATACAGCCAAGCAAAAGTTGATGTTGTGATCCATAGAGCCTCTATCTAACAGTGAGAAGAAAAGACCAGTGACAAACGCCAAAACAGTCATGAACTCTCACCCTCTTACATATGAGCCAAGTCTACGTCACATTCTCATTGTAAAAGTCTCTTCAGACTAGGGGCACTTCAATTAACGTAAGATTTCATGTGTATATAAGCATCGCTCGAAGAAGTACGAGCAAGATTACTCTATCTCTTTTCACAGGGTTCTTGACTTGTAAACCCGGAGATGATCGTGCAGTATTTTTGTCCATCGGCTTCGACCTTGATGGTCCCTTTTGATGAGCCATTGACCAAGACTTCATCACAGTTTCAACAAAGACCTCTCACATTGGTAAAGTCGTACCGTTTGCGAGAATACTCGGACCCCTGTTGACATGATGACAGTGAGATAGTGTGGTCCTTATAAATCCTGCATCAATGGTCAGGATAGCCTTTTCCATGAGAGTGAGCGAAAAGTCCTTTTAGACTGAAAGTCCCTCATTTGGCATGCTCAAGACATCTACATTCTGAATAAAGGTTGTCTTTCAAAGTCTTCCCCAGTGGAATTCGAATGATACAAAGCAGACAAAGTTGTCATGCATGAATCTCATTTGAACTCATGAATTTACAACACATACAATCATGTGTGTATATTGTGCAAATAGCAGACATACTCTCAGAGATCAGAGATATTGCCAGGTAAGCATATTTCTATCCCCTTGTCTTTGAGTACTCACCACTTGCCGGGTACTCCCTCTTATCGACACTCGACCTGTACGAGTTGTCCTAGAGTATCGATACTTGTGATCATCCAAGTATCCCCCAAGAGTTTGTACCTGTGATCGTCTAGGTACCCCTTTGATACTTGTGATCATCCAAGTATCCCCCAAGAGTTTGTACCTATGATCGTCCAGGTACCCCTTCGATACTTGTGATCATCCAAGTATCCCCCAAGAGTTTGTACTTGTGATCATCCAAGTACTATCTCCCAACAAACAGATGCCCTGAGAAAGGTCGGCGCATCTCCCGTCAAGGCGACCGAAGAAAGGTTCGGGTCCTGGAAAAGCGATTCCCTGTCAAGGCGACCGAAGAAAGGTTCGGGTCCTGGACAAACAACTTATTGCTCTAACAGGCGACCAAAGAAAGGTTTGGGTCCTAGACAAACCAACTTATTGCTCTAACAGGCGACCGAAGAAAGGTTCGGGTCCTAGACAAACCCTCTTATTGCTCTAAACAGGCGACCGAAGAAAGGTTCGGGTCCTGGAAAAGCGATTCTCCATCAAGGCGACCGAAGAAAGGTTCGGGTCCTAGACAAACCATTTATTGCTCCAATAGGTGACCGAAGAATGGTTCGGGTCCTAGAGAAGCAACCTCATCATATCACCAGGTAAGATGACGCCTTGATACTTGCCAAAACTCGGGGTTCACACCCTATCTCACTCACTCTCGGTAAGTAACTACAGGTATTTTCTTATCTGTCTTAGTATATGTAATGTTATATTGCTCATTTTCTGCATAGGACAATAGATGCCAAATAAAATATAATCTATTGCATATGTATAGACAAAATTTAGGTATCATGTTTGTCTTTGAATGCAACCTCTGCGAACTCACCTTCAAAGAGGGGCAGCTGTTGACACCTAAAATTTTGATTAGGTTATTAATTATGTTTTAATTTCTTTTATGTTTCCTTTTTTTAGATAATAAATAATAAATAACAAAAACAACAACAAAAAATCAGTGAAAACAAGAAAAAAACAAAAAAAAAAAATTGCAGGCTATTGCCGGGGCCGGGCCTTCAAGCCCAGCCCCTCCCTTTCTCTCTCTCTCGCGCAGTACCTCATGGCCCGGCCCGAACGACCTAACCCTTCTCCCTCCTTCTTCCTTCTTCTCCCTTCTTCCCCTTACGCCTCTGCAACTCACGCTCTCGAAGACAACCTATGGCCGAGGAGGGTAGGCCGACGTCGGCCGGAGATGACGGATCTCAGGCGCCATTAATAGCTGCCTTCAATGCCGAGCACGCTTTGTTGGAGGAGCGAGGATGGGACGCCGGTTCGGCCGCGGGCGTCCGTTCGGCGTACGAAGACCGGCGGTCGAATCCCCGTCGACCGGCCGCCCCCCTCGCCTATAAATAGCGAGGCACCATCTCCGTCGAAGGACACGGCGAACTCGGAGATCTTCCCTTGAGAGACTTCAGGGAAGAATCAAAGAGCGAGCACGCGAGAGATCGGGTCGCGAAGCTCGAACGACCTCCCTCCGAGAGACTTCGGGGGAGGCCGGCAGCAAGCGAGCCAGAGGGGGAGAGATCTGAGCGGGTGGAGCGAGGGAGGAATCGGAGGGCGGAAGACCAGATCTGGAAGCTAACGGACCGCCGTAGCTGCCCCGTCGTCGTCACACGCACCTGCACCCCCCCAGTTCCGCTGCTGCTTCGGAGCTCAAAAAAACCGCCACGACTCGGAGCCCCCGTCGCGGAGTTCCCCCTGTGCTGGGTCGTCGCCTGTTCCCACGTCGCTGCGCCATACCCTCTCCATAAGCAGGTATCAAGCCCCTCTTGGCCGTCGTCGTTTTCGCTCGCCACCCCTCGCCGTCCCTGTCTACCGCGTCGTTGCCGTCGGCCCCCATCCGTGAAGCCCTAAACCCTAGTCCCGACCGGCCAAATAGATACCGGCTGTTGTTGTTGAGTCACGCTCTCCAGTCCGATGAACGACCGGCCACCGCCTTCCTCTGCGTCACCGTCGTCGTCACCGCAAGCCGCCGCCCCAGCCCCTCCATCAGCGCCGCGAGTTGAGAGAGAGAGAGGAAGTCGCGAAGTTGAGCGGAATCGGGTCGGGCGGATGACCCGGTTCCCCTAGGGTTTTAGTCGCTCGGGCCGGGACTGGCCCGGTTTCCAAGCCGAGCGGGTATTTTCGTAGGCCCGGGTCAGCTGGGCTCGTTTGTGCACGGGCCTGTTTTACGCGGAAGGGCCCAATTTCGTTGTGGGCTTGGGTCCCTTCGTTAAATTAAAAAAAAAAAAAAGTCGGGCCCGCGTAGCGGGCCCGTATGCGTTTTGGGGCTGGCCCGGGTTGGTCCCAACTTGGGAACCCGACCCGGGTATTTTTTTTTAAAAAAAATATATATTAATATTTTAATAAAAAAATAATAAAAAATCAAAAATATTTTATTTTCAAAAAATGAAAAATCAAAAAATGAAAAAATCCGAAGTCGGGCCTGGACCCAACCCAGGGATCCGGCCGGTTCGTTTTTTTTTTTAACATTATAATATAATATAATATTTTAAAAATAATGAAAAATAATTTATTTTCCAAAAATATTAAATTTTTTTTTTAATTTCCAGAAAATCGAAAAATAATAAAAAATGATAAAAATATTTTTATTTTCCAAAAAATCAAAAAAATCAAAAATATTCCATATTTTCCAAAAAATGCCAAAAATCCAAAAAGGCCAAAAAATTCATGAAAAAGCCAAAAAGACTTGTATTTTCCCAAAAATATCAAAAAATCCCAAAAAATCCCTTTTGTGTCAAAAAAAATTAGAAAAAGACCTAGAAAATGTTTTTCCTCCCAAAAATTCATGGAAAATCTATCGAACATCCAAAAAACCTCAGGGTTTAAACAAGATTAGGTACCGAAAGGGCATTAGTGATTAACTAGTGTAATCAAGTCCCGATCCTAATTTCTCAGTTTGCGCGGAGTGAGTATTTCTCCGATACTTCACTTGGGTTTCTAATCAACCCACCCCAAATCGATTAGTGGTGACTCCAATTTAAAATTTGATTTACAGGTTAAAAACTTGAACTATTAAGTCGTGAATTGGTGGACTTGGGAGAGTCCGGGTTTAATAAATTCATCCGAGCCATTAGCCTCCTTAGGCGCCCGTACGCGATTGCGGGCGCCGAAAAAAAAAGAGGTCGCGACATCACCTTGTACATTGTCATTTACAAAATGAATTTTAGGTAATAATGGCATATTTGCTGGTTTAATAAGGTGCAGCTGCTAGTCCTGTGCAGGTGCAATGTTGAGGCACCGCGGATTTCCTCCGCACTTTCCTTAATCCAAGAAGTGAATAAAAATTTTCTGTACCCATCACTTTCCTTATCAGGGCGAACGCTCAAAAGTCGCGTCGTGATGTGCCTTTTAAAGCACCGGACCAAATAAACGAGGTCCAACTAATGAAAGGCAACAATTATCATACTTAATTGAGTGTTTCTTATGTAGTATGATGTGCCATTTGTATATTCGAATCAAAAGTTTTTCTTAAAATGAAAAACCCGTATTTGAAAGCTAGTGGTATGCAAAAGGGCTGAAGCTGGGAACAAACACAAACGATGTTTGAAACAAGAAGAGGCAAAGTTATAGGAAGACAAATCCAGATTGAAGAAAATATGGATCATGTTGAGTGTCCCCAGTTATTTTAGCTCACCTGTGTGGGAAGGTTAAAGGGAAGGATGTGTTGAGTCCGCCATGAACTATGTCAGTAGAGTTTGTTTTGTGTTTAGGCACGTATGAGCTGTTCTAATACTTGTTTTCTAGTCGTGGACATGTTTTGCATAAATGAAATTTAATGAGCATCTTGCACGTATCACTAGACTTGCATACACGTGACTTGTTGGCTCCTCTCTATCATAACAGATTGAGCCTAAATTTTTGAAATTGGTATAATGGAGCTAGGACTATTAAAAAAAATAGTAGTTTTGCACGAACAACTGGGCTTGCAACAAGAAGTGCTCTATAGACAATCTAGTATGACATCATCTAATCAACCGACATGTATTCAGCAATGAAACAGAGAAAGCAGATTGCTATAAGAGAGGGATCACAAAAGATAGTTGTGTTAATTGCTAAAAGCAGCACATTTGCAAGCAATACGTCATAAGTATGTTATCAATCCAACCATACTAGTTCACTGAACCCAGAATCCACCAAAAAAAGAAAAGTCACACAACAATGATCTCACAATCCAGTCAAACATCCCAGGTGACTATCGATCTAGATGCACGATATCACTTGTCCCTCCAGTTGTGCCTTTCATAAGCCTGGCACTTCTTCCTATAGGATTGACCTGCTTGCTGTCATTCTTTTTCTTCTTTCTTGATGGGCTGCAGCTTCAACGGGAAGTGCTGCTACTTCAACTGGTAGTTGTTTTTTTGCTACTTGTCTTGTTGTCCTTCTTGTAACATGCTGGGGAATGCCACTCTGCAGGCCATGAGTTGAGTTCTTTGTTGTGGTGTTGGCGTGGCTTGCATGATCATCATCCCTCTGCCTCTTGCCGTGTTTAGCACTTGTACTCTTGAGCTGACATGACTAGAATTCACAATGAACCAAAAAAGCCAGTAAAAACTAAAAATTCAAACAAAACCACTACTTACAATCCCATTAACATGCGCCAATATGGTCTCACTAGCAGCACCAGCAATAGTCTCCCAATACAAACAGATTATAAGAAAGAGAAAGGCAATACACTTAGAGAGACCGCACAGAAATATTTACCCTTAGACCCTTTTTTTGTCTTTTTCTTCTGGTTTTTGTAAAAAAATTGAAGGCTGTCAACTTCAATGTACACCTAACATGAGCGCTCTTTATCGTTTCTGTTGCAAAATCTCAAGATAGCTAATCTCTTCTCTAGACGTTGACGCAGTTGAGTGGAAATTGGTGATTGAGATGGCAAACTATGGTTCGGTTTGAGGAAATTGGGGATTCCGGTGGAAATCGACGTTGTCAGCGAATTAGGGGAGTTCATTTGGGGATTTTTGTGGTTTAGTCGATTTTATTTTGTTATATGTTGCACATTCTTCCAAATAAAACAACGTTGTTTCGATTAATTTTTTCACGTCAAATTGCCGATCGTGCCATGTAAGACGATAATGATCAGCCAGAAGATATAGAATTATATTGGAACAATTGAAATATTTAGGACTATATTGGAATCCGTACAATAGGTTAGGACTGAAATTGTAATTAACCAAAATCTATATCCAGTTTAATTTCTCTTTCTATTATTTATGTTATTAATCTAGTAAACTTTAATTCTTCATCTTATTTCACTTTAGTTACACATGGTACTTCATGTACTACCATCTTCAAATGTTAATTATCTATTTCAGTTAAAATACTAGTATAAATTCAATTGCTTTGCATTCTGTAACTAAAAAGGAGTTCTATTTTCTACTTTTTGAATGAAAAATCCATAACCATGGGACAAATTGTTTTAAATCAGTTTATGAAAGTGTTAATGTTTTTGTATTCTTCCTTATTCTAAAGTGATATGCTTCGAAATTAGTTAGAATCTCTTTTCATCATAAGTCACAGTTTTCAGTGAAATAATATGTTCACCTGTATAAAAGTTACATCCAAACTCAATGTGTGACTATTTTTCCAAGCAGTATGTGCTTTAATTTACTTTGACATAAAAATTACATCCTAACTCAATAGTCAAGCCCACTGTATATACATGCGTCAGCAAAATAGCATATAAATGTGTAACACATTTATGCTTAATCTGCGAGTGGATGGATTAGCCCTATATGAATTTGCATAAAATGTCTAACAGAAATAATAAAGAAAAAGGCAAAACAAATTATCCAATTATGTTTACTCGAGAGGAAACCAACAGATACATAGGAGATAAATCATCATAATATTATATATATATATACCAACCAAATATATATACACAACCAATTCATCATTTGTTTTTCCATGTGACGACACTTGGCAGAATTTAATGAGTTCTTGTGCTTTTTTTTTCCCTTTCGTACAACTACAAATTGGACATTAATTTCTCCAAAGCGCATTAATGGAATAATCGAATTAACTAGTTCATAATTAGTTTTATTATATTAACAGTATTAAATTTGTGCATTAATTATGTCAATTGCAAAATTAAAAAAAAAATAGTTGACAAAGAAATCATATTTTGTTTTTGAAATCAATAATTTGTGATCTATTATCTAGCAAGTTATCTGTGAAAGCAATTTTGATGAAGTAATATATAGAGAGATAATATTAGTTTGCCAGGACTATTAAAGAACTAAGACTATCCCACACCAAAAAGGTAAGTAGAGATAAGTGACTAATGCAAGGAAACGAATCAGCCACCTAAGAAATTATAGTGCAACAAACGAAAAATGGCAACTTTGAAAGGGCGGATATATGTGTGGCTAAGGAAAGGAAGAGATTTGGCCTAAAAAGGAATTGAACAAAAATCCCACACACAATGAGGAAGATGTCGCACTTTGTTTAATGTATTCAAAAAAATCTCCTCTTCGTAATGCTCCAAAGTTATTGTTTCCTCATCTCTAGGTTTTTCGTGAAGCTCCACCTGTTTTTTAAGATTGTCTAAATCTTCTTCTGCAATTGACGTAGCCTCAAAACATTCAGCATTGCCCTGCCCTAACTCGGAATCATCAACGGAGGAGTTGCCATGAGTTTCGCTTTCACCGCCCATAGGTGCAGAGTTTTGAGTCTTCATTAGGACATGAAACATCCCCCTTAGCCCCATCCTCATTGGAATACACATCAGTCTTCATCATCTCCTCATTGTATTCTCCCTCCCACTCACTATCGACCCCTCCCTCGACGTACAAATGAATAATGAATCCCTGTTGACATGCCTCATCCAACATTTCATTCACGTGCCCATCCCTCTCGATCTCCATTTGCATGTTGTAAGTATCCTTGGTCTCACACCACATTCTCTTGAAACGAAAGCCAAAACTTTTCACGTCAACAATCAATCCTTCATATGTCACTGAATTGGGGTTGACGCCTTCCTTTTCTTTCTCTATTCCGCGAACAAACCCAAAACCACACGTCACTGGGCTTCTTTACTCCAAGGTGGAATCGGATTGTGAAGGAATACTGTGACGTAACAATTTTAGTGGGAGAGCCAAACAACATATTTATTGGATATTCACTAAACTTTTTGCATATTTACCCTCAATCCAACCAGCGCAAATATGAATATGTGATGTAAATTTAAATTAAACATCAAGTAAGATAATTATCTACCTAGGAGTACTATCTCATCACAGATTCCCTTTTCTAAGAAGGGGGGGGGAGAAGAAAATTGGAATGCCACTGTAAATAAAACTTTCTAGTAGTGGTTTTTACCACTATTCATTGGGGAACAGTAACTATTCACTTTCTCATTAGCCATTAAATTAAGGGTAGATGAGGTCGCTTGTGAAACATTTTCTCAATACTGCTATAATTATTCAAAAATGGCATCAATAGAAATATTTTTAATTTCTTTTTGAATATTATAGTGCTGACATTTAGCTTGACTAATTCCTATTGATACACAAACTATTGCATCTAGGCACTTAAAATACTTAATTCACATCTTGACAAGTCTCACTCCTAAGATTACTTTGTATCTTGCAATTGTTAACTTGCTAACAAAGTGTACTTATGGTGGTACAATAATTAAAATTGTATACACTGTCCCATTCGTGGGATAGTCTTTTGCACTTTATTGCATAAAATTATTTGTAACTTAATAAATTGTACAATTCATGTCAAAAGATTGTCTTTGGTACATGAATGCTAGATTTAGCGATGGGTGTATTTACTTTAAGTCTATTAATGCTAGGCTAGGTATTATTTCTTTTGTTTACACTTCCTATTTGTAGATTACCTTACATGGTGGGTTGCCTTTTTAATGTCTTAATCTGCTTCTAGTGACAGGCATCAATCATTAAAAAGTTATTGACGATTTATTTCCAGGTCATTTCTTTTCATTAAACCTAGCGACTTGAAAAGGTTGTGATGCTTCTTTCTTACTTGTTCCTAGGGGTGATTGGTTTTCAATTCCCAATTTTGGGATTGGGGACTGGACCGGATAGTCCTAGGACTGGGAACCGGCGGTCCGATCCCATGGAACCAATCACTTACCAAAAAAAATTAAAAATTAAAAAAAAAACTAGAGTAGTTACTATTTTTAAGAAATTAAAAATATATATTTAAAAAATAATAAAAGAGTCGGTTCAATCTGTCACCCCGGTCCGGTCCAGTTCCCCCCCAGAACTGAGAATCGAACTAACAATCGCCAATTCCATAAAAATGGAACCAGGAACTAGACTGATCCCTCCGAAAACCGGACCACACTAGCCAGCCTGGTCTAGTCCGAACGGTTCCCAATTTAGGCGGTTCGACATGCGCACCCTTACTTGTTCCTTCTTTACCAATTGCTTTTGAAATCTATAATTGGCAATCGATTATCTAACTTCTTGTCTATGAAAGTAATTTGGATGATTAATATTAAAAGAATGATTCATTGAGCTTACTGGCACTATTACAACACTAAAAAGGCAAGTAGAGATGAATCACGAAGATAGAAAGAAAAATATGTAGCCTAAGTAATTAAAGCACAGCATGTAATGGGAGCCACAAAAGAGGGGGGAAAGATTGCTTTAGGAACTGCAAATGTCCGACACCAAAAAACAGCAGAAATAAATCATCCACCTAAGAAATTAGGGTGCAACAAAAAAATGGCAACTTTAAAAGGGCGGATATTGTGTGGAGAAAGGAAGGAGGATATTTGGCCAAAAAAGGAAATAAATGTTGGTGAAGAAGATTCCGCACCTTTGATGTATTCTGAAGAATCTCCTTTTTGTAATGCTTCAAAAGCGTTGTCTCCATAGACATAGGATCTCTGATAGAATCTTTGATGAAGTATCCACACCCCCGTATGAGGACGATGCAATCATCGGGTATTTTTGTGCCGAGATGCATCAATCAACCTTTTCAATGACCAGCACCCGGTAGACCGACAAAGCTTTCGAGACTCCAGCTCGTTTAGGCCCTCAACATTAGTAAGTACACCGCAACTTTGAATTAAAAATCTCTCCAGGTTCTTCAAGTATGATAACCCACTTATTATTGTCAAAGATTCGCAATAACAGACAGTCAAGCCTTCCAATGATTTTGAAACGTCCACAACTTCTATCTTATCTAGGGCTTGACAAGATTCCACCGTCGCTTGCCGCAGCTTCCTTAATTCGAAAGGAATGGATAATCTTTGAAGCCATTCACATCCGCAAACCCTTAAGTTCTCCAGTCGTGATAGTCCATCTAGCGAAATGTCTTCCACTTCGCAAAAATAGATCTCTAAAGTTGACAAATTTCTCCACCTCCAATTGGAGGATGGAAGCTGCACAGGGGGTTTTGAGTCCAAGTGTCCCAAAACAATCTCTTGTGGTTGAGAAGGATAAGTCAACTGTGGATTTGCAGGGACGTTCAGCACTCTTAACTCCACCCATTTCAATCTAGATAAATTCACAATCCCCCTTAAGTCGCATCCCGGGATTAGCTTTGATTTGCCTTCATAATCGAGCCATCGCGTAGTGTGATTAACCAAATTAGTAACTTTTGATAGGCCAAGGGTGTTGAGTAATGATGTGGCTTGAAGACATAGATAGGTCAAACTTGTGGGAAGCTCCGGTAACTCTTGAATCTCATGACAATGGGTTACGTCTAGGATGTGGAGGTCATGAAACGTGTTAATTGTCATTGGAATTCCACCACTTTCAACGAGAATTTCACATTTCATTCTAGTACGCCTAAAGAGATCCAGCTCTCTAAGATTTACCAAAGTGCTGATGCCACGAGTTAATTGCCAATCAAGATACTTGACATTCAATGGCCACAATGGAAAGCGCAAGATCTCTCATGATTTTAACTGTAAAATGAAGTTGGGAAGTTCCATGATTATCGTTCTGTCAAAAAGAAAAATTTGCAAGCTTCAAACTACAAATATTTAAATTTTAACATTCCAATGGAATTTGGAAGTATGGCAATGCGAGTACACGACAAATCTAACTCTCACAATGAGGTCAAATTCCCAAGTGAGTCGGAAGTTCTCTCAACCTTTTACAATGCTGCAAGGAGAAACACCGAGCTTCACTAGTGCCCCCACTTCTTTTGGTAAATCAATTAAATTCAAGCAATCTATAATCTTTAACTCAATCAATGATTGTAGATCTCCAATGAAGCTTTCAATTCTCTTTAGACTGGAGCATCGAACAAGAGTCAATCTCTTTAAAGCTGAGCATCTAGAGATGTTTGGGATTGTCGTTATGCCCAAACACCAAGTAATAGATAGAACTCTCAAACATTCTGCTCTCTGTAAAAATGAATGACATGTCGAGTTAAAGAACCATTGTAGTGTACACAAGGGAACTATCATACTAGAATTTAAAACATGTAATTTACCTTGATCAAGTCCCATGCTTTTGAATCATCCTTGAAGTCAAGGCCGTGAAGTTTACAAACAACAAGCTTATCCAAATACAAATTGCTTGCCCTAAAATCCAAATCGAGTTTGTTCATCCCATGATCCAAATCGAGTTTATTCATCCCATGATCCTCCCAACTCCAAGAAAACCATCTCAAATTTGAATGACACATTGCAAAGTCCCCAACATAAGTTCCCCCTTTTAAATTGAGGAATCTTAGGTTCGGCAACCTTTTAAAGTCTTCATTTCTAATCTCTATGGGGGAACCATACATAGATATCTCAAGCGCTTGAACCTTGCACTTTGTCTGCAAGTGAAATTTTGCAATGATGCCAAGAAGTTTGTCAACTTCCAACCACTATGTTTTACAACTCAAATGGGCAGGAAAAAATTGATAAATTTCCTAAACAAAAGAAAAAAAAAAAAAGAATCCCCAATCCTAGGATATACGTCTTTTATTTGAAAAATGAGACGTTTTTAACTTACCTTTTCGGTTCCTATGATTTGAAGGGCCTCTTTTGCAATCCACAACCTACTATGATTTTCAGGGTCATTTGGACTGTTTTCACGGACAATTTGCCTTCCCAGTGCTATAAGTTGATTGTGCATCCAGAACTTATCATTGTCCGATATCTTTATCAAGCACCTATCGGTAAGGACTTCAATTCCTCCCTTGGGATAAAATTCACAATCGGTCCACATGTAAATTGCATCGGTCTTATTCTCGTTGACAAAGAAGCACGCTATATCGAGAAAAATTTGTTTTTGATGTTCTTCTAGATCATCATAGCTAATCCTTAACTTCTCTAAAATCTCTTTCGCAAGAACATTCCTTAACTTTTCCAATGTCTCTTCCCAAATTTCTTGGTGTTTCCCCTTGAGCAATGAACCTATCACTTGAATAGCTAATGGAAGCTCTCCCGTAGTTGAGACAATGTCACTTGAAAGCCGGCGATAATCATCTGAAGGAAAGTCTCCACTAAAGGCATGCCAACCAAAAAGCTGAAGTGCAAGACTGGCATCCATCTTTAACATCTCATACTGCTGAGTTTCACCCTTAAATCCCTCAACTTCTAGAACAAAAGTGTTTCTTGTTGTAACGATTATCCTAGATCCTGGATATAATTTGGAACTTCCTATTAGATTATTAATGAGCTCTTTCTTATCAATGTCATCCAAAACCACTAGGACCTTCTTATTGCTGAGTGTTTCTCTAATCCTCCTCATTCCTTCTTCACTATTGTTGATATCTCCTATAGTTCCAGAACCACCAATGTCAGATAGTAATTGCTTCTGCAACGAGACTATGCCCTCCTTATTTGACCTTTCATGAACGCCGTCAAGAAAGCTACAACACTTCCCAAAGTGGGAACATAATTTATTAAAGACAACCTTGGCAATAGTTGTTTTACCGATGCCACCCATTCCATAAATTCCAATGAGTCGCACATTATCGTGACTGACATCTAAAAACTTTGTCAACTCTTTTATCCAGTCATCAATTCCAACTAAATATTCAGTCACTGATTTTTGTTTTATCTTTAGCTTCTTCAAAACCTCTTTAACAACTATTTTGACAATCGCTGCTTGGCTGCAAGGCATAAAAGCGCATTCTTTAGTTACTAGATTAATTTCATACCCACGCATCATATGTGGGATTGTCGAAATCTTAACTTGAACAGGTATGAAGTACATTGAAACGGTAATTAAGTACAAATAATAACTTATAGGCTAAATTGATAGAACTCACTTGATATGTTTTTCATCTATGATTATATAAATTTCTAAAGACAATAGTATTGACTTACACGATGGCAACAGTTACCAAGTGTCTACCGAATCGTGCATAAGCAAAATTTTAGCATTTAGCTAGGCCTAGACAAAATTTCAACAATCGCAATGGGAGAATCATTAGTCGAGATAATGTAAACAAATGCAACGTCATCTATTGAGCATTACAGTTTGGTTGACAGAAAAAATATAACCCCAAAAAAAGCCCAAAATTTTTATATTGACTTAACGTGTGCATCTTACCTAGTCATAGACCTAAGCATAAGTCATAGTTTCGTAATTAACCTATCTAAGGTGGACTTCTTTGTCAATATTAAAACAAAATGGAGGCCCTGTCTGTTTGCTATCCAATAATTCCATCTTTTGGTCGAAAATCTGGAATTCTAGAGCAGCATGTTGGTAACAGACGTAACCCCAAAAGCTTACCCACTCTATGACATTATGCAAAAACAGCTCATTTACTTTGGAGAAGCTAATGGGGTGCCCGCATTCTATAAAAGCACACAGTTGGTTTGTTAATATAAAATATGTGTTAGATCTAAATTTATCAATTGAACAGCCGAATTATGTGTTGTTATTGATGAACTATAGTAAGCATATTAAGTTGTTAATATAAAGGCCACAGGATCACCCCCCAAAACAAGATATCAATGACAGGTGGGGCCACGACACTGCGACGTTGGCCCCCAACTCATCAAATAGCTCATTGTTCGAGCCATGTGGCCCATTATTCATCTCCACCTTTTATTACTTTGGATTAGATTAGATAGGTGATTAATATTTCAAGGCCTTATAGTTTACCTGATACAACCCTTAAGAAAGGTCAAAAGGGAAATAATAATAAATCCCTAAAACCATTTTCCACGCACTTCAACTAGCATCTCTATATTTTGACAATATGCAAATCAAATCCCCAATCTTTTGAAATTGCATATGTTGCCCTAACTTAATCTCATCAAAAAGGGTCCTCACCACTCTCTTCCGAACTTCCAAAACACCCTACACCGCGTGTCCATTCTCTCTCTCTCTCTCTCTCTCTCTCAACCCTCTATTCGCGCGGTTGCACCCGGCTACACCCCTGTAAGACCCGTGTGGCCGCTGACCTCATATCAGAGGTTGACAACAGTCGTCGCCTCCGACCTGGTCCAGATCAAGGTTGCCCAGCCTCGATTTGCACCTCCCATGAGCTCCGCAGAGCTCAAGTCCCCAAGATGACAGCCCCGTCAACCTTTATCTCAAAATGCTCTTGCTTCTATTGAATATTTAAACATGATTTTTCTTCATCGAATCTCAATTTTCTCGTATATTTGGTTTCTCTTGAGAAGCACATAAAAATGTGTAAAACAAAGTCAGCACCGGATGCCGTTTTTAATTTTTTTCTGCCTTTTCCCCGTTAATGGGAAATGGAAACTGCTATGAATGCATAATCTGAACTTGATTTTAGTAATCATCCCAAATAATAAATACAAATGGGTGCTCTTGAACATTTCCTAGTCTAACGAGACAGTGAAGTGGAAAATATAGTTAAAAGGAATATGGGAGCCCATGTCATTGAAGCTATTGACATCGCGGGGGAATATTTCAGGGAAGATGTTAAAAGCAGAGGATGTAGAGTTGAATGAGTGCAGGGGTAGTTTTCTCTACGTTCCCTTTAACCAAAAAAAAGAATAAAAGAAATCATTTGACAGGCCAACGTTGTATACTCTAAAATAGCAGCAACAAAAGAAAAATCAACACAAGAAGAAATGTGTAGGGATCTTAAAAGAGTTTTACCTTGATGTCACGTTCAATCCCTTGATTTTACCTACTGTTGCAAGAGCCGCTCACCATGCCTCGACTTTGTTGGGAAACTCCCTCTCATGTTCCAATAAAGCATTGCTATATATCCATGTTTTAAGTTTAACATCATCTGGTTCCACGTCGAGAAAAATGGGAAAGATACACTTTTCGACCTTTGATTTAGACATGTTGTCCACTATATGCGCAAGCTCCCAAAGGCACCATTTACTGGAAGCATAAGTCTGAGAGAAGATGGGTATGTAAATTATGGAGTTATTGATTGCACTTAGCAGGTTGTCACTAATTATTTCTCCAACGCGAAGTTCATCATCATCCCTAAATACGCGGACTCCGACATCTAACCAGTCGTTATAGAGGAAGTCTGTGAATCCATGACGAGTGTCGGGCCCTCTGAAACTCAAGAACACTTGGTTCTCACTTCCTGATGCTGGTGTAGCATCATTACTGGTTCTGGCCTTTGAGTTTGTCATAGGTAGGAAGTTTATTAATTTCCAGATATCTCTCTTTCCTGAAGAGAAAATGAGGTTAGTGTGGCGTGGTCTGGCTAAGAAATGAGCTGAGATATTGGATATGAATTAGGCAAATGAGTACCGATACCTTAAAACTTGGCCGCCTCAGTTTAAAATCAAATTAACTTGTACATTTCCCATCTAACGTTCTGCATTGGCAAGTAGACACCAGTGAAGGAGGGAGAGAGAGAGCACGAGAGAGAGAGAGAGAGAGAGAGAGAGAGAGAGAGAGAGAGAGAGAGAGATTTTGAGGATAGCAAAGGGAGAGAGGGACGAGGCATGTGAGCGTGAGGAGTTGGTGCATATAAAGGGTCATGCGTTCTTTTTTTCTTTTTTTTCCTAATTATGATGGATAAAAAAGGTTCCACTATCAATGGCAAATCAAAAAGAGAGAGAGTGAGAGAGGGTGGTGAGCAGTCCATAATTTTGGTTTGCTTCTTGATTTTGCCATGTGAAACACGACGTGAAATTCAAAGAGCTAAAATTATAGAATAGGGTATATTAGGTGATAACTTTGCCAATAATAAATAAATCAACACTTATTTTTATCAATAAACAAACTCTAGAAACACTAGATGCTCTCACACAGTTTTTTTTTTTTTGCTCCAATATATTGAATATCAGGCCCCATGAAGACTCATTTGGCATTCCAAAGTTCTTTAAACCCAAACACAAGAAATAAATGAAAGAAAACTCACCACACAGTCTACAGAAATCAGATAATGTCTTCAGGTAGAGAACAAAATATGAGCCAGGCACCCCTAAAAATCCCAACAAAATCACCACGCATCCCATATACAGCCAAGTCTTAAACTTAACATTGTCAAAAAAACGGGAAGATACTTTGGGTCCCTTTTGATTTCGACGTGTTGTCACTATAACATGTACAAGCTGACATTATTCGCATAAATTGGAAAAGTAAGCAATTAACATTTAGTTCAACATAAAAAAAAAATTCATACATTTTACCAAAAGATAGAAAACAATTCCAATGTTATAGAGAACCGCAATGGATTTGTCAGCCACAACCATGTGCAAGCGAGCGAGATAGAGAGAGGGGAGGGAGTGGGGATGAGTGGTCAACCCTACCCAATGATAGGGATGAGTGGTTCCAAGTTCCTTATAGGTTCCATTTGGAACCTACCCTTGGGTAAGGTTCTTCATTTTTTAAGAATCTGAAACTTACCTGTCGAAACTTGGAACCTACCCTTTTATAGTTTATAGGATCTAACAAGTTCTGTTTTTTTTTTTTTCTTTTTTTTTTTGGTTTCATTATTAGTTAAGCAAAACGAAAATGAGCGCAACAATAAAAATGAAAGCTTCTTATTGATTCAGTCAACCAAATAAGGAACCTCTAGATCATTTTTGGTCTATTGAGTACTAAACAAGCTTGTCATTCATCAAAGAGAATACAAAAGACTAGTTTTCCTTGGCATTATGGTTCAAATAAATATAATTAAAATGAGAAGTCATGACATTCTTGAAAGATATTGTTCATTTTCACCTATAAGATTATAAAACAAAAGTACTGGTTAATGATGATAAAATAACAAGATAAAGTATAACAAACAAAACATCGTCAAAGCAATAGGCAAGTCCTATCTCATCGAAACTTAGTGTCCTCCTTAACCAAGTGCTTTGATGTTATACATTAAACTGATGCAATAGAATTCACGAGAGACTAGCATGTTGATCAAGACAATATCTAGGACCACAAACAAAATGGGATGTAGGAAAAAGGAAAGAAAGATGACAGCAAGAAGTAAGCCTGCAGAAGAATTAAAAAGCTTTGGGGCACCTTTCAACAAGCATCCATCAAGTCAATCCTAATCCAGTGACAATAGTATGGACGCATGAACAACAAAGATACCTGGGATACTAGGAATGTTATCTTGATATGTCGACTTCATATATGCACAACATCATTAGAAATTTCAAAATAAAGATCAAACATTTACAAAATAGCAAAACAAATTTCAAGCCGAGGTAGCATTTTCTTGCATCTAATACTTCAACTATAGCATGAAAATGATTTCATCCCACAAACTCCAGTGCAATCGGGACAAATTGTGCCTTGGGACAGAGGTGAATCCAGCCCACAAAACCAGCCAAACAACAATCAGAAGGAAAAGGGAAAATGTAAACTCATTGAGGAAATCTACTCAGTAATCCAAGACGGGCAAAAGACCGAGATCCTTCCACCTTTTATCTCAGCTATTGCCCAAATCAGGGAGCTTAACTCGAAAAGTCAGTTGCTCAAGATCACTAGATGTTGAGTAGATAATCTCATCGACCATACCCCAAGGTTCTACAAATCAGTTGCTTAAAATCACCAGATAGCACCCTTTAAGGAAGTACTCATTCGAGCTCAACATTGGTCATCCATAATGAATTCAAAAATATCCAAGTACCAACAATCGTGCAGTCAATCATCTTAACAAAGCAACATATCCGATTGAGCCTGTTAACGAAAGCCCTAGACCAATCGTAGCCAAGCAGCGAGCTAAAGAAGGCAACAATCGAAATAACTCCAAGATTATCAGATCAGGCCTTGATCCCCAGCACTCAGAATCAATCGAAACGTAAAATCAGCAGCAACAAACGCCGGCAACATACACAACCAACCTCAAGCCAATTTGACAAACAAAACACACGCGTAATTGTACGCACACGCAGATTCAGCAATCGAATTAAGCACGAAATCGAGCAGATCCAGCAACAAGCTTACCTGCTGGATGATGGTTGCTGTAGTGAGAGAGAGAGAGAGAGAGAGAGAGAGAGAGAGAGAGAGAGGGGCACAGGTAACGCAATTTTCGTGGTTTTGGTCTGAGGAGGGAGAGGAATTAATGGAGGTCGAGGTCGAGGTCGATCTTAAAAGAGACAAGAAAGCGCGGAGATGCAGCGTCGCACAAGGACTCAACGTCGTGCAAGGAGAGACAGAGGTGAAAGTAGAGAGAAGTGGAATTGAGTTGGGGAACGGGAGAATGTAATCAGGGATTTAGAGTTTCCGGTCCGGTTCCAGTTCTCGGTTCGGTTACTATAAACCGAACCGGATTGGGAACCGGCGGTTCTTAAAAAAGTGAAACCGAAAATTGAACTCTCTCACTCTAAAACCTAGAATTGGATCAGTTCCCATGGATCCGATTCCCCGATTTCCATTCAATTCCAGAATTATGCTCACTCTTACATGGTGATAAATGATGGCGGTGATCATCATGGCTTCAATAGGGGGTTGGCCTCACTAAAGGATAACAACAAGACACTATACAACTGAGGATGATAAATATGTAAATAGTATTTAGAAAGCATGTGACAACAATGACTTTATGGTCCGCAGGAATTATTATCTTTTCCGAATTATATGGGATAATCTTTACTATGAGATGGTTAGCTCTCTCTTGGGCACACGCTCTATGCATGATTTTATCTCTATTTCTCTTACATATGGATATCTTCAACTTAGTAAAAGTGTTGCTCGTTGTTTTTAGGGTAAAAGCCACCCAAAAAAAAAAAGTCTCATTACGCCTATCGTGACACATATACTCTAGACATTTTCTTTTTGTAACACTTAAAATCCCAAACTATTAACTATGTGATATATTTACCATCCATTAAAATTCCATCAATGAGAACTGTTAAAAATCTATCTACATAAACACTGAAAAGTGAACGATGTTGACATGATGCACACGAGGCTAACGATGTTAGTTTGATTGAAAAATCTTTGAATGGAACTTTGAGAATGGATAAATATGTCACATAGATATAAGTTTGGATTAAATGTGTCACGGTGAGATTAATTTGGCTTTTTTTTGTAACTTTTTTCCTTATTAATATGACAACCAAATGTAAAGACATTAGACTTAGGATGTAAAGTTTAACTTGGGGGATGGGATTTGTAATTAATTCTATAATAGGCCGCACAAATTTCTAATTCTTCTAATTTTTTATGTGTGTAGCAACACTGTGCACTTATGGTACGTAATAGTGAGAGATTGATAAGACCAAAAAAGACTCCAAAGAAAAAGGTGGGTCTGTGGGGCTAGAATTGAATGAGAGGTTTTCGATATGAGTTAATAACGTGTGAACCTTCATCAGTGAAAAGGTAAAGACGACCAAGACTAACTGGATCATTGTCGATTGGCTCAATTTAAATATCAAAAGTAGCTTTATCAATCACATGATGTATGCCATCAAAATGATGAAACAATTTCATCAGGGGAAATATGATGTGAAATGCAGTAAGATAAAGAGATGGTAAAATCAAAGAAATGTAAATGATAGTTCTCAACATATTACTTTCATTGGTGCTCTTGCATTTTCAACACTACCTCTTTTAGGAATTTTTGCGGTAGTATTCTTTAGCTTCCGTTGGTGGTGAAAATTTATGTCCGGGATACTATAGAGTGATTCAATTATCGCTATGAGTTAGGAAAGCAAAGAGAAGTTTGAAGTGTCAAGTCACACTAAGCCCGACTTCAATTCGGAGCTCATCTGGTTTAACTTCGTCTGAAGATTGTGTGACCTCATGCCGATCTAAGGTGTTTTGGTTACCATTTCGATCAAATTAAGGAAAGAGTACCTCAACTTGTTTGAGTTAAGAGCTGGAGTGGTTGCAAAATTAGATTAATTCATGAATAAAATGGCAATTTATTGTAGGACACAATTATTATCTTGGAAGTTACTAAAATCAAGGAAATAAAGAAAAATATGGAAATATGGAGCAATTAGAGAGGGGGATCACACATGATCTCCAATAACCGTCAAATGAAATCCCAAGAGTATAAATAAAAAGAACTCAGAAAAAGAGGGGTCCCTCAAGCTATGCCAAAACTTCGCCAAATTTCCTTCCGGAGCATTTCTTATGTTGAACTAACGAGAGCATTTCCTATGTTGAACTAACGTCTTTCAATTTCAGTTTTAGACTTAGGGTCTTGTTCGTTTCGCAAAAAGTATTTTCCCAGAAGTCATTTTCTAGAAAAATGACAATATTTTCTAATGTTCGGCTAAAACCTGAAAATGTTTCAGAAAATATTTTCCGGTATTCGGTAAGGAAAATATTTTCTAAAACTTCACCACTTAAGCATGCATCACTTACCGATCTATAAATCCATCAAATATGAACTTACCTTTTAATCCAAGCAAACTCACTTTATATCTTTGTTCCCTCATTGTCGCCAAACGCTCATCTACTCCAAAAAATGTCCGTATGGATTTTAAAAAGAAGCAAAAGAGAAAAGAAGCAAAGCATGTACAATCCTCATGAGAATCTTCCAGATGAGTGTCATGTTCTCCCTCTGCGTCTTTTGTGTTCTAATAAAAAAAAAGAAAAAAGAAGCAAAGCAAGTAGAGTCATTTGCTTGAGTAATGTACAATTGCAAAGTAGAAAAAATAAATAAAAAGATAAGCAAGAGTGCAGAGCGTGAGCTTGAAATCAACGGGCTCGAGGTTTGCCTAGCAATAGTCGACAACTGGCCAAGAAAGAAGAAGATGGGAAACAAAGAGAAAAAAGAAAAAGAAAAGAAATAGAAAAGACATAGAAAAGAAAAAGGAAATTAAAAATAATTTGAATTAAAAAAGAAAAAGAAAATTAAATAATAATTCGAACAAAAAATAAAAAAATAAAAAGAAAGGGGAGGAGGAAGTGAGGTTTTGTAAATGTGTGAAATAAGAGAGACCAAGTGAGCCTTAATCTAGAAGACTTTTTTCCTTTCATGGAAAACATTTTCTTCAAAAATTTCATTTTCCGTGAAACAAACGCCAAAAATCCGGAAAACATTTTCTCGGAAATTATTTTCCGCGAAACGAACGGAGCTAGAGTCTATTATTCTTCATGTGCATTGAGAAATGACAGTGTAGCTTTCATTTCAATGTTTGCAATTTAGCATCAATGTGCTTGTAAATTTGAGGATATTTCAATTACGGTGAAGTTTTGTTAGTGATTTCTTTTTCTGTGTTTGCACTTTCATTTTAATTTTAGTGGTCATCGCTCTAATTTTCTTTTGATTTCCTTTGATTCCAAAACTTTCCTTTGGATTTCCTTCAATTTCAATCTACGCACTTTACCTCTCACATACTTTAGTTTCCCTGTCATTTAGGTTGAAGTAATAATTTCTACGTCATATTTTGGTCTCAAAAGTTGGCACGTCTTATAAACACACATTCAACCCAATCCATCTTGAAAAAAAAATTAGTGGAAGTTTAATCACTTTATGGTTGAGCTAAAACTAGAGAAGAAGTTGCGGTTTGTTAATGCAATCGCCATTTTGTTAGATTTGCCATAAATTGATTTAAATCCTACAGCTTCAAATTAGGCTTATAACCACATTTTGAATAATACTAGATTGCATTTGGTTGATAAAAAAGTGTCACTTAGTTAATTTTCACCATCTGTCCATATAATTAGATAGTCGTGTAAGTTACTTTTAACTATCTCGTAACATGTCAGTGACTTAATGGCTTAAGTTAAATTAAAATATAAAAAAGAATCTAGTAGAATATCGAAATGAAAATGAAGAATGAAACTTATATTTTAAGACTTTTTATAGGTATCGAAAAAGATAAATCAAAATTACTATCAATTTTTGCAACATCCCAATTGCAAACATTGGCCAAAAAAAAAAAATTCTTAAATGAAAAATAAAAATCTTGTTTATAAGACATTTAAATGGCCGTGGATGTGAATGTGAACAAGTCAAGGTCAAACGATGCACCGCAAATGACATGCGTGGTCCTTCATGTGTTTTGGGGTCGGATCTCTCCTAGACCAGTGATGTGCAGATATGCCGGCACAAACATATAATTCGTACATGTCTATTAGGAGTAAATGTTGAGGTAGTTCTTAATAGTGTTGTCACTAAACAATTGAGCTTTTAAAGTATCGATTTGATGGATTGAATCATTTAATAGTTTGGTATTAGTTGAGTTACATCCTCAAGCGCTCTAATTTCCCGAGTTATTTGCCAATTATAGTCTATGGTCCCACAAAAAAGTGGAGGAGGTACACAAATAATGGAGAAACGGACAACATATATTCATTAGGTTTGGAAAAAAGTTGGAGTGTGCAAGAAAGTTCCACTGTGGGTGAAATGATAAAGATGAACCACAAATTTCACAAATGAGTACAAATATCATGTGATGGATAAATAATTGAATTCCAAGGATGATAAATAAAAGCAACATAGCAATGAGCAAGCATTTTGAGTAGCCAATATGTTCACTAAGTTCAATCAAGCTATTAAATCTAGTGGAGCAAGATTCACAGGGAACTCATCATTATATATATATCAAAATTCAGTTTAGTATATATACTACTGTCATGAATGATAATTTCTCATTAAGAACACTAATCTATGAGCCAAAGGATGCTAGAAAAAATTCAGCACATACATAACTTTTAAATACATTCATTTTTTGGAGAAAAAACTTTACTTTTACTAGTAACCGTGTGCTTGTAGACTAAAATGCATCAATTGTTATCTCCACATCATATACCCCACTCAAAACTACATTCATTGGCGCCGATAAATGAATTAATCTTGTCATATTATTATTATTATTATTATTATTATTATTATTATTATTATTATTATTATTATTATTATTATTATTATTATTATTATTATTATTGTCATTATCTTTTTGGGCTTATGACTTGGTCAACGATTTAGAAAAATTTACAATGTCAACAGGATGATGCTTCTTGTTAAGGATGTTAATGTTCAATTCAGAAGAAGGAATTGGCTTTCGCAACCATCTTAAAGCCAAGTGCTACCTGCAAAACACAATTACGAAGTCCGATTCCTTCAAAGTTTAGAAGTGAAAATGAAGAAAATTTGAGGAAAATTTGGTATCAAACGAATGCATACCTCTTCCATTTAAAAACTTCGTTCTTCTTTTATTAATAAAATTTGCTAAGGTCAAATAAATATCAATGGCATTGTCTCGTATTTGAAGGGCAAGTTTACTTCGAAATGCTACTGGGAACTGATGTATTATTTTTGTTTTCTAGAATTATTTGTTGTCTTTGTTAGTTCTAACGAGTCCACACGTTTTAGCTACATACCTACAGGTGAAAGGTATGCCTAGTGGAACAAACGAATAAATAGCACCTGAAAATTCCTAACATTGTCTATAATATCTACGTTTAATGAGCGTTTATGTGTCGGTGTATTCAAATAGTATTTTTGCTTAAGAAACATTGAAAAAATAAAAACAAAGTCAGTCGAATTTCTAAATGAAACAGCCGACACCTAAATTTGTCTGAATGTATCCTGAGTGTATAACGTGCTCCTGGAAGACTGCCCCCCCCAATAAAAAGAAGAAAGGCAAAAAGAAGGGGGGAAGGAGGGAGGAGAGATCCGAGCGAGAGGGAGGCCGTGAGCGGAGAGAGCCGAGCAAGAGACTGAAAGTAAGCGACGGCTCTCCACCGACGTTACCCCTCTCCCCAAGCAGAGCTCACGGTAGGTTTAGGTTCAGCTTCGTTCGCCTTTCTTTCGGGCGTAAATTTCCTGAGGATCCCTGCTCGGAGACGTGCGGGGCGGACGAGCGTAGCCCGATCTATCGAGCTCGCCCACCGTCCGACGCCGCTGAGACGGGTAGGGTTCCTTCATCCAAACGCTCGTACCCCTTTTTGTGCTCTGTTTCGGGCTCGCCAGACGGGGCTGACGTTGTCCGGTTCGCACGAGTTCTGGCCTCATTTGTGAGCGCACTGCGGTTTTGGGGGACTGGCATGTAGTTCATTCGGAATCCAGGCTCGAGCTCGGGCTCGGGCTCGGGCTCGGTCGTCCTCGCTCCTCGCCCCTCAGTTTGCGTATATTAAGTGTTCGATAAAATGTGTCACGCCCCGATCCTCGAGCACGAACACATCCTTCTCTTTTGGTCGATTTTATAATGCGATATCCCAGGACAATGTATCGCCGACCCTTTCATTTATTAAGCGCATGCGGAAGTAGTTAAAATCCCCAGACAATAAAACGATGGGATAGAAAAGCAGGGCCATATTTTTCATGTTGAAACTTATAACCAAACTTTTATACAAAACACAAACCAGAACACTTCACAACTTTTTATTCTAAACTCTATTCACATCAAAATGTAGATATCAAAGAAGATAGAATCTCAGTCCATCTGGGCCGTACTCAAGGCCCCTCTCAGAATTATCTTCTTCTCCAAAAAATCCTTCTCCGACTCTTCCTCCTCAGCTCCTTAGCGGGGTCCTGAAATGATTTCCCCAAACTGGGATGAGACTACGTCTCAGCGAGTTCTACCCCACTAAGCCCGATTAGTAAACCATTATACTATAGGCTGCCTAAACACGCACAGGACAGAGGACTTACCTTGGCCTCAGATCCTACCTGCAAGTCAGTACAATTCATAATAGGCATCCAAACAGTCATATCACCGATGGAAGCATCGATCAAATCGACCTAGTCGATTATATGCCAACAAGACCACTCACAGTCATTTCCATTCAGTCAATCAATTCACAACATCAAATCAAAGCAATGATTAATCGATCTAGTCGATTACATGTCAGACGGACCATTCTAGGTCAATACTCTCGGGCTCCAAGTTCGCCAAAGTGATTTATCCACTAGACAATTGCGTGCGTTCTTTAAGGCGTCGTTTTCGCCAGTGACATCCTTAGTCACCGAATCACGCATGCCTATAACCATGTACTCAAATAGACAATTGTGTGCGTTCTTTAAGGCGCCGTTTTCGCCAGTGAGGTCCATAATCACCGAACCACACATGCCTATAACAATGTATTTAATAGACAAGTGTATGCGTTCTTTAAGGCGCCGTTTTCGCCAGTGATGTCCTTAATCACCGAACCATACATGCCTATAACAATATGAGTACTAGACGATACGTGCGTTCTTTAAGGCGCCGTTTTCGCCAGTGATATCCCAATCACCGAACCACGTAGGTCCACAATAATGTATGTACTAGACCGATACGTGCGTTCTTTAAGGCGCGCCGTTTTCGGCCAAATGATGTCCCAATCACCGAACCACGTAGGTCCATACACTCGTGTCTCGATTGGTTCAATTCCAAAGTATTTCCAATTCTCTCATAACTCCATCCACTTTACAACTCAATCAAAGCATTATAAATGCTAAACAAACGTATTTCGCCATCTACCAATCAATTATTCAATCTCAATCAATTCCAAATCAATTTAGGGTAAATACCTAAAACATCACAATTTATTTAATTCCATGCAACGTAGAGCTCAAATAAATAAACGAACTGTGCCACGACGATCAGCACGAGATTTCGGTCGTCGGCCATCAAAATCTTAATTTCCGAAAAATAATTAATTAATTAATTAATTTCAAAATTAATTAATAAATATTAAAAATTCAATTTAGCACAAACTAAAACTCAATTAAACAAACGGACTTCACCACGGTCATCAGCATAATTTTCCGGTTCCGACCATCTCAGTTGAATTTTCGGAAAATAAATAATTATTTATTTTAATTCCGAAAATTAATATTTAAATACTAAAAATTCCACTTAGGCCCAAAAAGCCTAATTGGAGCCCACTAAGGGTCGGAAAAAATCCTGAGGCACTTCCAATAATTAGTAGACCACATCTACTTGCTAATTGCACAATCAATTTATCTAAATCGCATCACAATTGACTAATAATTACTAATTTATTCTAATCTAACAACATAAACATAATTAATTAAAACTAAACCAACCTTAAGCATAATTAGCCAACTAATCCTGGATTAGTGAGATTACTCACCAAATCGCGCGCAAATCGGATCAATCCGACGGCGGCGACGCGAGGAACGAAACTTCCCAAAGCAAGGCTCGGGTTCGGGCCTCGGAAACGGCCCAAAACGAGCCCGAAAGTGCTGGAAACCCACTTCGTGAGCTCGCTGGTCGGGGCTGGCCGGGGCTGCTCCAGCGGCTAGGGCGGCGAGGGAAGGCCGGCGGAGGGTGAGGGGACGCGGGGGAGGTCCGGTGGGGCTGGGCGGTGGCCGGAGGTGGCCGGACAAGGGCTGAACAGGGCGGGACAGCGGCTGAGCAGAGCTGGATCGCGCGGGGGAGGAACGCCTGGGCGCGAGGGACGGGTGGCTGGGCGCGCGGCGTCGGGCGGGCGGCCGTCGCGGCGCGTGCGGGGGCGCGCCGCGGCGGGACGGGCGGCGCGACAAGGTGCGCCCGCTCGAGCTTCGGGTTCCGGTTGCCGTCGAGCGTGCGGAGGAAGGAAGAAGAAGAAGAAAGAGAGAGAGAGAGAGAGAGAGAGAGAGAGAGAGGAGATAAGGCTTGACCAGTCAAAAGGGAAGAGAGAGAGAGGGCAGGCGGTGGGGGAGTCGCACGAAGGGGGAGGGAAAGGGGGAGGAGAGAGAGAGAAAAGACAAAAAAAGAAAAGGGAAAGGAAAGAAGAGAGAGGGGGCAGAAAAAGAAAATATATAATACTATGATTTCAATTTTCCTTTTCTCTTTTCCTTTTCCTTTCTATTTTCTTTTGGTCTTCAATTTTCTTCCGATAATTTCTTTCTTGAAATTTCGGACCCGTCAATAAATTGACGAGCGATGAGACAGATCCTAAATATAAGAATTATGGTGCGCTTAAAATTCGACTCCCGAAATCGAGTTAAATTTCGTGGTTAAAAATCGATCAGACGTGATTTTAGTCCAATCCAACCAATTAGGTAGCTTTTAGGGATTTTACAGCCGATACATCCCTTAACGGCTTCACCCAATAGGTTAGTTAACTCGTGAGTGATCAGCTCAGAGAAAAAGGACCCTAAACACGTCGACGGAATGCCCATTTCACTTTATCGAAACGGGGTGAATTTCAGGATGTCACAAAATGTCCTGGAGACGGTTCCGTAAGAATAGCCGCTGTTTTTGCCTTACCCGAAGCTCACGTAGCATTATTATGATCTTCAGTTACTGAGTTTGTCCTGGGTGAGACCTTATCTCGTTAATCAGGGTTGTCATGGCCATTTCTTCGGCATACTCCTATGCGTGTTGCTTCGATAGCGCTTATCCATTGATGGCTCGCGACGATTCTCCGGGGATCAAAGACTTTTGCGGCTAATCACAAAAGTGGGGAGGCGAGTTGGTCTCACGGGTCGGCGTGAGCGATCGACGGAGCAGCGGCACCGGTATAGCGGCCGGGGCGCGGTCGGAGACGAACCAGCTCAAGGCTACTCGTCTCTGGTCATCCCCGTGCACGCAAAACCAAGAGCGGCATGCTGGGCTTGTGTAGGTTTTAAGTGTTCTTAAGCTGGCTGAAATAGGGAATGAGTGGGCTTGGGGAGGTTTGTGTGGATTTAATGAACTGGCTTTTGTTAGGCTCATTGGGCCTAGGGGTAGTGGGCCTAGGATAAGAGATGACGCTTGGGCTGAATTAGTTTAATTCTGGTTTGGAATGTTCTCTGGTTGGGCTACTTCTGTTTGCCTTTTAATATTTTTCTACAGGCCGAACTGGGTCCAACTTGCTGAGCCCAGCCCGGTCGAGGGCCCAATTCCTGAGGCCTGGACTGGCGAGGCCGGGTCGGTCTCTGACCGGACTAGATAAGGAGACCCGACCTGGATCCCCTTGTTTATATAATATAATATATTATTTTTTTATATTTTTTTATATTTTTTTTTAAAGAATATTAAAAAATCCCAAATTTTTTTTCCAAAGAAATCAGAAAAAGCTTAAAAATAGCCTTTGAGTGGTTTTTCCTTAAGATATGTGAAAATCTTTAAAAGAAAACAAAAAAAGAGATTGTGTTTAAATCATTGTAATCAAATGTTGGATTGCTATTTGCGCATTTTCTTTATTCCAATTATGCCCTTATGATGCATTAATAGCTATTTCCTTAGCTTGGTCAGGAATTGAATCCCAGGACTCATGATTGGAATAAAATGATGCATAAATGCATTACTTGATGTTTAAATAAAATAATGTATTGAAAGAGTATTAGTTGATTAATTAGTATAATCAAGTCATCAATTCTAATTTCTCCAATTGTGCAAGAGTAAAATATTTCTTTCAATATTTTACTTGAGTTTCTAGTCGACTCATTACAAATCGATTAATAACAACTCATAAATGAAAATAACTTACTGGTTAAAAACTCGGATCTTAAGTCGCGAATTAGTAAGCTTGGGAGAGCCCGAATTAAGCCTAGAGTTGGCAATCTATTAACCTCCATGCCTACGGAAGGGCTCGAAGAGGTCGCGACAAGTCCTAGATGGAGAGGGATGAGATTTAGGTTGTGACTTACAAACGAAAATGACAGGCTTGTTTCATTGTAGCAGCGATGTGTTTATGATAAATCATACAAACAATGACAATGCATGAGTTCTGCAGGTGATTTAATCCAAGTCTCGGTTGACTTCCTCAGATAGCATATTCTTCTTCCACTCTGAATGTACCATTAAAATTATTTCACATTCTAGTCTTACGCTTCTATGAAGTGGTTCGTGCAGAATTTAAAAGAAGATTACTCAACTCATGCAGCTCCAGGAGTCACGAAGTAACCAACGACAACTCATTAATCAATAATGACTTTTAGTGTTCAACAAATTTGATGAATTTCTGAGGTCCAAGGAAGCTAATATTTAATTTCAGAATCAGGAGTTGACTTTCACTGCCATCTTATAGCAAGATATATTAGTCTTGTAATGAAGCTCAGGTCCGTATCCAGATCGAAAATGAAGAGGAGATTGTATGAATAGGAGGTTAAAGGAGATACAGTTTCCTTGCTGCCCTTGCTAAGAGATGATCCACTGATTCTCGTTCGGTTCATGATGGAGGTCTTTATCCCCTTAATATGGCGGCTGTGGAAAGGCCAATCTGATATTTCATGAAGCTGGTTTGAGCAACGCGTGATAGGACTGAAAACGATGACGCCATTCATCATTGTGGGGGAAGCATAATAACGTGGAGGCTTTGAAGCTCTTGGTGGAGCCTTGGGTAGATCATGACATGAGTTTGCAAATTCAAAGAATAGCTAGGGTCATACCATATTGCACTAGGCTTTTTCAATAAATGAGGGACAAATAAAAGCACCAAACTTTTGTAGTTGGGATAAATTTGGCCAATCGTTAGCCATTATCAAAACACTTAATATTTTTATCACTTTTTCACTTTGCACAGCTCTAAATATTTACAGAATTGCCATCAAAATTAGATTTTCTTGGAAAGGACTAATATCCATTCCTTACTTTTTGTCCGCCATTATATAATTTTAGGGAATTTCGAGTGTTACATATAACGAGTCATAAACAAACAACAACTAGCTTTAGTCTAGTCACATTTGATTATCACCAAGTCCCATAACCCATGAAAGTAACTATTAGGAGGTTAAAAGTTATGTTATGACAAGAAAAGGTTATAAATCCTTGAATAGATAATACACGATAAGACTGATAGTAATTTGTTTGAAGGCAGTTATATTTATTCCATACGTAGGTTCTAGTCCCAGGAAATATATGCAAAATAAGTTTAAGAACTATGAGAAATTAATGATAACATATGTTGAGAAAATTTTATATAATTGGAATATACGACAAATAGATGTACATTGGGTATATAAGAAAAGAGGAACCTTTTAATATATAGATTATGCAATTAAGGTAGTTGGGAAAACGATGTTAGTAATTGGAAATGATGCAACTTTTCAATTATTTCCAAAAGGGATGTTGAAATAAAATAAAATAAAGTAAAAGAAGGAAGTATAAATAACTTAGAAAATCACTATACAACTTACATTATGGCATACGGAGAACTCCAAAGATCAATCATTCTCCCATAGTTG
Source organism: Eucalyptus paniculata subsp. matutina (assembly GCA_017140255.1). NCBI lineage: Eukaryota > Viridiplantae > Streptophyta > Magnoliopsida > Myrtales > Myrtaceae > Eucalyptus > Eucalyptus paniculata. Next base: position 56,497,124 of record CM029437.1, on the reverse strand, counting down.
GATCAAAATTAGGAGAGAACATTAAACCAATACCACTAATGGTGAGTGGCCAAAAAGAAGAATGGAGTAAACCTGCTATTTTAGAAAAACTAAGGGTCTGTTTGTTTCGCGGAAAATGATTTCCGGGAAAACGTTTTTCAGATTTTCCAGCGTTCGTTTTACGGAAAATGAACTAGTCAAGGAACATGTTTTCCATCATTGGAAAAAACAACGTTTAAAAGTGAGGAAGATGTTTTCCACTTCTAAGAAGTGGAAAACATTTTCCATAACTTCTTCAATTTTGCTTCTTTTTATCCATACATTTTCGTTTTATTTTTATGCTTTCTTTTTCTTTTTTTCTTTTGTTTTAAAAAATCAAGTTTTTAATTTTTTTCTTTTCCTTTTTTTGTTCTTTTTTCTTCTTTCCTTTTCATCTTCTTCTTTGGCCTTGGCTGGTTGCCGGCCATGGCAGTGACCGGCGACCAGCCATGGCCAGCTCAAGCCTCACCCCAGGCCGGCGAGGCTCCGCCTAGCCCGGGCAGAGCCTCGCTGGCCTAGGGCGGAGCTTGCAGCTTGCCAGATCTGGGGAGCTAGGTGGGGCTCGGGCCTCGCTCGAGCTCCCCAGAGGTTCGCTGGGCTCTGGCGAGCCACGAGCACACCAAATCTGGTGGCGGAGCTCGGGCTCCCAATCCAGGTGAGCCCGAGCTCCACCACTAGATCTGGTGAGCTAGGCGGGGCTCGGGCCTCGCCCGAGCTCGTTAGAGGTTCGGAGCTTGCCGGATCTGGCGACAAAGCTTGGGCTCTCGATCCTGGCGAGCCCAAGCTTCGCCGCCAGATCCAGCGAGCTCGCAGCTCGCTAAAGCCCAACAAAACTTTCGCGAGCTCGAGCGAGATCGGCCGAGCCTTGAGCTCGCCGGATTTGGCGACCGGGTCTTGGTCGGCCACTAGGTAGCTGACCATCGTCAGGCATGCGGTGGCGGAGGAAGGAGGAGGAAGAAGGAGGAGGAAGGAGGAAGGAAAAGAAAAAGGAAAAAAAGAAAAAGAAAGAAAAATATAAATTTCAATTTTTAAAAAATATAAATATTTAAAAATTCATTTAAAAAATATAAAAACATAAAACTAATTTTTTGGTCAATTAAAAATATTAAAATTCAATTTTTGATAATTTTTCCCAAACAATTAAATTATCTAAAAAATGGTGGAAAATATTTCCCACTCAAAGTTTAGGTTTCGGCTGAAATGGAGTCATTTTACTAGAAAATGATTTCTAGAAAAATATTTTCTGAAAACATGATATTTTCTGCAAAACAAACGAACCCTAAATGTAGTAAGAAAATAAGATAATTAAAGTAATTTGTTCTTGCAGTCATTAGACGGCACTGTCCTCAATTGGGGAACTGAGTCAGCCCGTGGTTGAGGATAGTGCCGTAAGGCGTGTTGACCTAGTTGTGGGCATTTAACCTACCCTCCCTCACCCCAAGTGCGGGAGGCTACTATACCTACCTACTCGACGGTAGCCAGAACTTAAGTCCTGACGTAGTGTCTACCTTCACCACTGTGAGGCCCTATAATTTCCTGTCTATCTTTGTCTTCCCGACAGAGAGAAAATAAGAGGATTGCACAGGGTCTCCTACCCTAGGGCGGAGCTCCCGCCTATTTCCTCCATGAGCCTTTTAAGGACTTGCTCAGGTCCCTATAAACAATTTAACATAATGAGAATAAAAGAGGCCAGAAAAGAAGAACCGGAAACACTTGTAATAGAATTAAGACAACATATTAGCTCATGGAAGGAGTAGATGATCCACATCCATGACCACTTATTGGTTTTAGGTAGGAAAAGCCGAAAAAAATTTTTACCTAGAATTATTGGCCTGGAGTCTCCTTCGAAAGGTAGAGTTTGAAGAGTCACAGAGAGCAAAGAGAATAATAAAAGAGTGTTCATGGTGGTTTGACCCCAATTAGGATTGCAAGATATGTATTTATAAGATCAATTATTTACAGTCCGAGAACATAAAATAACGTAATTATGTAATGACCCCATAATACATATCAATTACAAATTAATAGTAACCGTGCATTGCCTGCATAGAGAGTGAAGAACATGCATATCTACTAAATATGTCGTAGTAGCTTAAATCTTCCACTTGCTTCGATGCTTGTTTGTGTTTGAGGCTCAGCCTTGGCCGAACTTGAACAACCTTTGTCCGTCAAAATTGTGCCCTTTTTAGTTATGCCCTTTTTTGAACTTGGACCTCTAAGGTAGAGCCTCTGCCCCTTCCTAAACTCAAAGTCGTTCCCCTTTTTGAACTCCAAGCTGTGCCCTTTCTTGAAGTTGAACTTTTGCCCCTTTCTGTATTCAAAATCCCGCTGCTTTGTGAACTTGAAGTTCTTCTCCTTCCCATATTCGATAACTTGCCCTTTCCTGAACTAGAAGCTGAGTGCCTACCTGACCTCATATCTTCGCTGTTTCTTGAACTTGAAGCTATACCCTTGCTTTGCCTCTTTTCGTAGGATCCCGTCTTAGGTTTGAAGCATATCAGGTCTCGTTCCCTTTGCTTCCTTTTGCCCGTGCTCAGTCAGTCTCCATAGTTCTATCCCTCTTCATCGGTATCACGTCCAAATTCCACATTAGTCTTAGGGCTGCAACAAAAGATGCAAATATTCAAGACTTACAAAAGAAAGGTCTTTGATCCTTAGCTTCAGTTGTAAGAGTGCCTACTAATCATTAAACAAAAATAATAAATTAAAAATTAAATAAGGACACATTGGTTATTTCATAATTATAAATTCGAATTTTAATAAATAAAAATAAAAATAAATATTTAAGAATTAATGCCAAATTTAGTCCACATGTTTTTTTAATGTGATACAAGACACCTCTTTAGTTTGTTTTGCAAATAAACTACCAATGCTGGGTGCCCTTCCCTCAATCACCGCTTTCTTCACTAACTCCATGCACGAGATCAGCGATGCATCATGTGTGGAACAATAGCCAGGTGGGGCCACTGGTGGCGGCGGTGCTGCAGGGGGATGTGGGGGGGTTGAGAAGGGTGCTGTCATCGGACAAGGTCGTAGAGCGAAGGAGGGCACCTCTCGAGGGTGAGATACACTCGAACCCAAATGTAGGTTCTTTAAATAGGATGATTGAATAGACACATTTATCTAATTTTTCAATAGCAATTTAGATTATGTTTGCTTTTGGATGGTATGTTTACCACATGATTTGCATTTTTTTTCCTTCTTTTTAAAACTAAACACATTGCGTAACCACATTAAATTTTCTGGACTCTACTTCATGATAGAATAGAAATTTTGTCAACATTATTTTTCTTTATATTTGAATCATACTGTTATCATTAAATAACCAACGAACTACTTCAAATGTATTGTTCTACAAATCATCCAACCCTTAATTGATTAGTCAATTATGAAGATTTTTGCGCTTATCTCTTTGTTTGATTTTAGTTGATATTCTCTTTAATTTATTTGTTATTATTATCACTCTCTAACGAGTGTTTCTCTTTTTGGGTTGAGAAAAGCCAATGATTTGACAAAGAACCAGATAGACAACTAATTGTCGTACTTTATCCAAGGTCATTCAGGTTTCATCTCTTAATTGCACCTATGTGGACAAGATCAACCCTCCTCGACTTCACAAGGAAATCGTGCATTGTGCTTCAAGGATCAAATTGAATAAATTTAAAGTTTATAGATCATATTTCAAATGGAGGCCCAGTTTATGAACCATTTATGTAATTATCCCTAATTTTTATAATAGTAGGATAGTATTTGTTTTTTTATTTTATTTTATAGAGAATTAATATAAAATGTTGATGCACCAGATTAGCTGAGCTTACGTAGACTACGAGCAACAGTCCAGTTTCATACTAATAACAAGCTGAAAATCCCCTCAAGGCACCCTGCCATGGCCATGTTAGTGCGAGAATCTTTCTCGTAAGAACACTGGTTTCCTTGAAGAAACAAAGTTTCAAGGCCTCATTAAACTTTGAGAATAAGATTGGAGCTTGTCTCTGTCCGCTTTGAGTATGTTGTACTTTTGCGCATGTTTGTGAGCTTTACTCGTATCGTGAATTGCTGCGATTCACGTTATACTCATTTTTCTAATGTACCAATCATCTTACCATTTCTATTACTGTTCATTGTTGGATTAGGGTACGATGTCTTGGCTGAGTTATTACCGGTCCTCATATTTGTGAACGCCTGTTCTCAGGCCATAATTTATGTTGTCCAGTGTCTTGTTTGACTATTGGGCCCTATGTACTGGGAACGCCTAAATCGCAATTAATGGTATATGTACAAAGGAATTAGATCATGGTTCGATACATGTTGCTTCCATTAGAATACATTCTACCTATTCTTAAAATGTTTTTGGCATTGGACTGGATGCTATCCTTGTAACAGATGCAGCACCCTGCATGAGTGCATACAAAAATGTTATTGTAGCCATCAACCTCATAGAAAGAACAAATTCGCGAGGTGCAAGGGCGAAAATGTACCACTAATCGGAGAACTTTGCTTTGTACCTAAAATGGGTGCAATGATAAACGCATCAAGGCACCTAATTAAATATGGCACAAAATGGAAATACTTGAATAGTAAGAGCCTTTGCTCAACTACCGCCCGCGGTGGCCGCGATGGTTAGAGCTTTCTCCCCCACCGAGGAGGCAGGGATTCGAAACCCCGCGTTCTTATTGCGCGACTCACCTGCGGCTGGGTCTGTGGTAGCAGCCCAGTTCGCCCCGGATTTACCCTGCCGACTGCTGGCTGTACAGGGGTTCCAGGTCATCCAAAAAAAAAAAAAAAAAGCCTATGCTCAGATCAATGATCGTCGTGTGAAGTGCCCCCGAGGTAGCGAGCGAGAACAGAGAGGTTTCTGAAATGAAAAATCTTCAAGTTCCAACTTTCGTGGCCTGATAAACTAAGAATTTTCCATAAAATAACACTCTTGCCATCCGTGAGCATCGGAATGGATTCGCAGCCTGATGTTGTCTTGAATAACATGCCTCTTCTGAAGGGCTACTGTCTGCTAAGCAAAAGTAATTTTCAAACCAAACATTGGAGCTCAGACTACTTTGGTTAATAACCACATCTTCACAGCGATTACTTTCAGTCTGATGCTCTTCTTCTGATGCGATTGAATTGAAAGGATCCATGACACGCTACCCTCGTTCAAGTCTGCAAGCTGAAGAACTAAGCCGGATCGACTTTCCTCCCAAATAATTGCAACTCTGAGCTGTTCGAATGGTCGAACTCAAGCTCAGAGCTCACCCTGAGGTGTATTAATTTCTAAATCCAAGCGCCAGTCCTCGTCTTCCATGACCTGTCGAAAGATCATAAAATATTTGCACAGATAAGTAAAGTGGATGACTTGCCTTGCCTTGTGGTCATACTCCATGGCCTGTTGGTTTTCTACAGTATGTGCGACTCTTATGGCTTCATCAATGTCAACCACGTTACTAGTTATATCAGAGGATTTGCCAGAATCAAATAATGATGATAAATCAGGCACGGTATCCTCCAGGATCAGACGCAGCGGAGCACGGTAGCCTGGCCTATTACTAAGCTCACTTTACCTTCATTTTCACACATAAAAGAGAAAAAATGGATAAATGTTGGGCAGAAATTTCCTGTACCTTTGCAATCAAGATTGCGACATTTTTGGTAATATACAGCCCAGATCAGGTCAGCAACTAGATAACTAGGCCAGTCAAATTGAGGAAAAAAAAAAGCTGGTCTCTACTAAAGGTAGACTTAAAGAGCACGGTTCAACACAAGAAATTTCCCATTGAAAAGAAATAGCATAAACCATGAGTTCATGCTCTGAGAACCAGTACTAGCTTTGAATTTTACCTATACTGTGACAGACTCATCAGCATTACATGAGAAAAGGAGAAGAAACGATAGGCCTTTAAAACCAGATCATTTTCTTGACGCTACTCCGCATGAAAGGGGAAAGTGCCAATCAATAGTTTCTTTTCAAATAGGACATATCAGTCCCATTAAAATTCTTTCAGGTAAGGTTAGCAACTTTAATATCCTACACAGTCCCAGGTAGAATTCTATGAACTATGAAGCAATTGAAATGTTTCATCACTCTGTTTATCTGAAAATAAAACTATAGCGATCACTTGATACAGTTCCAATGGAGGCCACAGATTCTATAACATTGGGAAAGGCAACTTTCCAATTAAGTAATTCACTGAACTATCACTAAAGAAAGAGTTGAAATTAAGTTCTTGTGAAGCAAGACGGTATCTTCCCAAATCAATATTAACCTGCGCAGGGGAGAAAAAGTCCATCACATGAGACACCGCACAGAGTTCTAGCACACTAGTCTACCCATGCAAAGATGTTTCCAGAAATTAGCTCCACCAACTGAAGATAATTAATATTTTTGCTGAATATAATAAGTACAGCAAATCATATGAATATAGTTCATAAAGGGACCCAGTGTTTTTTTGATAGGCAGATGTAGTAATCATAACGCACATTTTGACTCATCAAGTCGCAGATTCTTCCCTGCCTGAATCTCAAATTCACTTCAAATCTGACACATAGTTCTACTGTACTATGCTTAAATCATCTTAGCTGGGCCATTAACATCACTCAACCAGTACTTTCCAGTGACCAGCTGCCCCTTCTCTCTGACATTATGCCTACAAATTGTGACTCAAGGGAGGATAATTGGCTTCAAAGAGGGGAAAAAATGAAAAGCATCGCAGCAAGGAAAGCATCTGGGTATGCAGCGCCAATGCTTGATGCTCATTCAAAAGAAGTTTCATACTGAATTCGTCCCGAAATGGAAAAGATCAATTGAATAATGTTGCCTAAATAGCTCGATCTAAGATAAGCACGACATGCAATATGTTCCTATGAATTTTTTTGCTTTTTTATCTTTTTATAAATTTTTATATTTTTTGCAAAATATATAGATATTTAAAATGTCTACAAAAATTAGAATGTCAACATCAATGGTGAAGATATAAAATTTATTTATGATCCCTATGAATTTTATTCTACAAACAACATTACTTACGCTCCTTAAGGGCATTTAATCAAACACTACTATCTCACAAAACCAACCTTACTCATATCTTAGTTGTTCGAGCTGATGTGTCTGTTGATTGTGTTGTGTGCATTCGTCACTGTTCCCTATGAAGCTAAACCTTCACTCTCGTCATGCAATCTTCAGTCGAGAAATGTTGGCTAAGATCGGGAGAGATAATTTTGCAACTAGTGGGGTTCTTTGATGTTGATATATGTAGTTTGGGTGGTGAGTTTGATCCATCACGTAGTGAGGTCTAAGTAACCGGAGCATCGGGAGCTGGCGACAATCCCCCTATGCCATCAGCAATTCAGTGTGATCTTCAGGGAAGAGCCGGAAAGGGAAGGCAGATGCGAGTTTGCCTTCTTTCTTGGAAGGGAAACGCCTTTCTTGTTTTTGCTTCCTAGCAAGTGCAAATCTAATTAAATCGCAAAGGCTGGGCCATTGCATGATTGACGTAAGTTTTGCAACAATCGAATTGATAGCAAGTATTCAAAGATCTCAAGATGAATTGAAATCACTGCATCATGCTAATTACAGGACTAGAATAAACTTGGGATTTGCATGACTTAACAGTTCATTGATGCCAAACACTGAGAATAAGTTCATTAACAATAAATAACTAACCAAAATCCTCCTATTAGTAAACTAACAAGCTTTCCTCCCTTCCCTCTTTTCTCTATCTTTTGCTCTGAAAACTGATTTCCATGACAAACGCAATGATATAACTCTTAAGTATAAGAGGCAAAACATGTCTTCACCACGTCTCACTAGGTAAGAATGGCTGCGCATCCGAAAATGTAGTGACATCCACATCGATGTTTGACTTGCTGGATTTACATGCAGCAACATAAGATTCAGTTGCCTCTTGGTCCTCTTGATTTTGCTGAATACCCAAAGGATTTGGGAACTTTCTCATCACCTCTAACTCCATTGCCACTTCTTTCATTGTGGGCCGGCTCCTCCCATTCGAGTTCAAGCATCTTTTCGCAAGGTTAGCAACTAATGCAATCTCTTCCTTCTTATCTTCTTTCAAAACTTGAGCATCCACAATGTCGAACAGCCGATTTTCTTCCATTGAAATTATGAAATAGGTCGCAAGGCTTCTGCCTTCTTGTTCCCTCAGCAACGAGATTGGCTTTTGTCCTGTTAATAGTTCAACAAGAACAACTCCAAAACTATACACATCGCTTTTGTCTGTAAATTGACCTGTTTGGAAATACTCGGGATCTAGGTAGCCAATAGTCCCTTGCACCAACGTGGTTACATGAGTTTGATCGAGGGAAATAGACTTGGAAGTACCAAAATCTGCCACTTTTGCTCGATATTTCTCATCTAGGAGGATATTGGTGGACTTGATGTCTCGATGATAAATGGGAATCGAGGCTGCCGAGTGCAAGTAGAATAATGCTCCTGCAATTTCAGCTGCAATTCGTAGGCGTGTGTCCCATGATACATGAAACTCCTCATTTGAGTTGTGCAAATATTGGTATAGAGTCCCATTTGGTATAAACTCGTATACTAAAAGTGGGACTTTTGTCTCCAAGCAACACCCCAATAACTTAACGATATTTCTATGGTTGATCTGTGAGAGAATGACAACTTCATTTATAAATTGTTTGACTTTGCCCTCATCTATTGCTTTCGGTTTCTTAATAGCAACTATTTTGCCATCTGTTAACATTCCTTTGTAAACAGTACCCTGTCCACCTTGCCCAAGTATTCTATCCTTGTTGAAATTGTCAGTAGCCTTCTCTAGATTTTTGGAGTTGAACAATTTGTTTTTCTCAACATGGCCTTTGGCTGAAGATAGCTCACTTTCTAGCAAAAGACCAATGAAGTACTTCTCTTTGAGCTTGATTTCTTTTCTCTTCTTGATGTATTTGTACAGCCCCCATAAGGCAAGACACAAAAGTAGTGCCCCAAGGCCTGCCCCAGTTCCTGCATTACAAAAAGATTAAGGGGCAAAAGTCCAAAAAATGCACCCTTCTTGTATCTATAAGGTCTTATCATAAAATATTTTAGTGAATCTGATTAAGAGGAAATCATATAAGAGTAATTGACCTGAGCTCCTTTCATGTGGATTTTTCTTAACAACCTTGAATAATTAATTTGTCTCCTGCTAAGTTCCATCAGGTGATATTTTTATACATACATCTGGATTATACAAATAATCTCCCTTACTAGGAAATGAGAAAACCATTGATGAAAGTGAAAAAATTCCTACCAGCATTCATCTTGATTATGATTGTAATAATTCCAATTCAAATACGACAAGAGTAAGTAGGAACCTTGGTCATCTTTTGATAGATTTGAAGCGGCAACATTAGAAAAGTTCTAAGTGTTGTCTTAGCTATCAAATACAAGTATTCGTGCACGAAGAAAGTTTTGAGGTTTTCTTGATAGGTACTATTGATGGAAACTTATCTATAATCATCACCAAGCAAATGGACAATCATTTTAGAACGAAGGGTAATGTAAATCTTATTTATGTACCTTTTCTGAACATAATTTATGCTATACTGTTCTTTTTCTAGCAATTCGCCAGCATGAAGCGGTCTAAAATTCTAGGTTAAAAGATCTGCTTACCAATAAGAATGAACTTGGTCTTTCCACCACCGACGCAGCGAAAGGAGGCCCCTGTGTTCACACAAGTCCCGGGGCACCATGAATGACATTTGTCAATATCTGGTGACAAATGATATCATAAATATATTAGCAGCAAAACCCATCTTCCTGAGTAGAATTAAGGAGGCTAGTAGGTCGCATTTCCTCATAAAATTGCTAATTCCAGGGCTAAAATATCGTGCTTGTAACAAAAGGACTGTTTTGTTCCCCTTTATTTCCAGTAAATTTTTATCAATATAATAAGTTCAATTTTGTTTAGAAGTGCATCACTTTGTACATTCTTGGGCCAATATATATATATATAATCATTAAATAGCGTGTATGAATTCTTCTCAAAGGAAGATCTGGGAATGAACAAGCCACTTCGCTGTATGGTGCACTTAAATTCCCAATGTGATAGCATGAAATATGTTACCTTTGCATCCTCCAATAAGATAGGCATTACCATGATACCCCGTACGGCAACGGCACTGCGCAGATAGTATTTCACCTTCTCCTTCATTGCTCAAACTTTTAAATCTTGTACAGGTGAAAGATTTACTTTCGCGATAGTATCCTTTCTCGATAAGGTCAAGTGCATAAAGGGTACTGTTTGCAATCCCCCACTCCAACACCCCTGGAACCGTATCACTCAATCTCAAATCATAAACACCTGAATGAGACCCCAAGAAAGCGTACTTGCACCCCTCATCTCCGCTTTCTTCTTCGAAATCCACACCAAAGCCCTGCAGGTTCAAGGGGAGCGAACTTTGGCAGCATCCTTCACTCTCGGAACAAGCACTATAGTTGCTACTGGTGAAGTTGGCTCCGACACATTTTGACCGGCATCCGAAAACAACTGATTCTGTACTATTTACTGTCACTTGAGAGTTGCAACCGACTACTGTAAAGATGTTCCTTGTCTGGGAGAAGACAAATGGACTTCCTTTTAAGCTTGCCATTGCACCACGTCCGTCACCCCCGCAGCTTGCATTTGAGTAAATTACAGGAAGACTAACGTTAATCATGCCATCCACGTCTTCATCAGGGAGTGAAATGTTGAGAACTTGCAATCCAATCTTCTTCAGAATGACCGTGTTGTTTTGTTCGCAGACGATCTGGTACCATTCATCCAAGAAACACCCGGCTCTTATTCCGAAGGGGAAGGGAATGGTGACGCTCCCGCATGCTTCAGCACAGTCAAGGCTTCGAGTTCGAGGTGCAAATCGTGATGGTTCTGAAACCAGAAGCAGATATATTAACAGCGAAACCAATCTCCTTGAGTAAAATTACCAAAACTAGTAGGTCACATTTCCTCATAAATTGTTAATTCAATGGCTAAAATATTGTACTCGTAACTAAAGGACTGTCCTGTTCCCCTGTAATTCCAGTAAATTATTATTAATATAATTTGATCAATTTTGTTCAAAAGTGCATTCACTTTGTGTAATCTTGGGCAGAAAAACTAACAAAAAGAAGGTAGAAAATCATGTATGCAATCATTATACAGTGTGAATGCGTTCTTCTCAGAGAAAAATCTGGAAATGAACAAACCGATTCACTGTATGATGCCCCTAAATACGGAATGTGATAGCACATTCCGTATTATCTATCAAAATAAAATAAAAACGGAACGTGATAGCATGGGGTGTGTTACCTCTGCATCCTTCCATAAGATATGGGTTACCACCATCCCCCTCTAAGCAATAGCACCGTGTAAATAGCATTTCACTGCCGGCAACGCTTTGTGTGCGACATACGGAAGGATAAGTAGGAATCCTCGCCTGCTGGATAAGCTTGTCTCCATAGTCAGTATTGTTCGCAATCCCCCATTCCAGCACCACTGGAACCGTCTCATTCAATTTCAAATCATAGAAACCTGTAAAGTCAGACCTCAAGAAAGCGTGCTTGCACCCCTGATGTCCACCTTCTTCTTTGAAATCCACACTAAAGCCCTGAAGGTTAAGGGGGAGCATAGTCTGGCAGCAGCCATCCCTCCCGGAACAAGAACCATTCCAGCTAAAGCTGGTGTTGGTTCCAGCACATCGCGACCTGCAACCGACAAAAGCTGATTGTGTGGTATTCACTGTGGCCAGGGTGTTGCAACCGACCAATGTAAAGACATTCCTTGTCTGGGAGAAGACAAATTGACTTCCTTCCAAGCTCACCCCCGCAGCACGTCCGTCACCCCCGCAACTTGCATTTGAGTAAATTACAGGAAGGCTAATGTTAATCATACCATCCACGTATCCATCGGGGAGTGAAATGTTGAGAACTCGCAATCCAATCTTCTTCAGAATGGGAACCGTGTTGTTTTGTTGGCAGACGATCTGGTACCATTCCTCGAAGAAACACCCGGCTCCTATTCCAAAGGGGAAGGGAATGGTGATGTTCCCGCATGTTTCAGGACAGTTAGGGTTCGCAAGTCCAGGTGCAGCACCTGATGCTTGCAACTTGAGGGAAACCAGAAGCAGAAGAATTTGAAACACTGAGGTCGACATGATTTTCAACTTTCGTAAGTGCATGGACAGAAAATTAATGGAGAAAGCAGGCATGGGCGAAGTCCCTTTATATCTTTGTTGAAGTGGAAAAAAGGGAAAAATCTCATGTACCGTACGCATAACTTTATTGCGTCTGTTACTTCCTAATATCTCTGAGATGTTTCCTTCTGGGAAAAAAAATTGCATTACATCTTAAACTTTTAAATTGTTTCGATCAAGTCCTAAACCTTTAGCAAACAATGCAATTTAAGTGCTTTACTTTTCAACTGATTAAATTAATTCATCTACCTTTATTGAAAAATGCAATTAAATCCTAAAATTATGTTGAAAAGTGCAATTTATAAACACTTTTTGAGTGATGAGAGACAATTTTAGACATTGTCCATCGAAAAGATTCAATTACTTTTGAAGAAGGTTTGGGATTAATTGAATTGACTGAATTTAGGATTTGATTGTATTCCATATACAAGATTTTGGACTTCTTGTCCACCTTTAAGCACAGAAATGTCAAAGCTTCATAGGTGGAGAGCGCTAATTTAAGTAGCCAATTGTGACTTCTCCAATTGTTTGGTAGATAATTTAGTCATCATCATTTTTTCATGAGAAACACTGGGAACATTATCGAGATGGATGACTCTTCCAGATCTTTTGTTGTAGATCCCTTTAAACACATTAAAACTGAGCCAAAAAAAGATTCTACTCAATAATTTTTAATGCCTGGAAGCAGAGTTATATCCGTTCAATGATTTTTTTGGGTAAGAATATCAGTTTAATAATTTTTGCTCTATCAGGATGAACACAAAAATCAAATCGTTGTATCAAATGAAACAACTTTTGATGACTCCGCTCTCATGTTCCAACTTTTTTTCCTCTCCTTTTTGAGAAGGAAAACCGCTTTTCAACACAAAAATCTCTTTTTGAATGGCAAAATCATCAGAATAATTTATCCTACGACTAATGAAATGGGTGTTGGCATCTTTTCAATCTAGAAAAGTGAAAGCAAATCTCACTTTTATTAAAGCAAAGTGATTGCTTTCTAATTTCTTTAATCATTGTGCGACGTTGGAGTGTCGTATCTCTCTCATTGTTGAAGCAAAAATCACTTTCATTTTTCTCGAGTGCGGTACATCGTGGAACAAGCCCAATACTTTATTTGCGCAAGCCATCCATAACAGCACTTGGGAATATTGTTGGCCCTCCAGAAAACAGTAGAAGATGAACGAGAATCACGTGGCATGTTTTTTTGCTTCCACAGTGGAAGACGTTGTGTCGCATGCACTTGGATTGAAGAAAACTAAAATGATTTTTGCTTTAAAATACTCTAATTAATTTGCTAATGCTTTGGATCATACTGCGTAAATTATTTCGAACTCTCGGCATTGTTTTATTTTTTATTTTCAGCGATGAGGGGACAGAGAGACAAGAGAGCCTATTTTTTGAGAAAATTACCAAAAAAATCCTAAATCTATTACAATTATACCAATTGAATCCTAAAACATTTTTTTTTTTTTTGCCAATTCAATTCCAAATCTTTTGTAATTGTGCTAGTTCAGTCCATCTAGACAATTTTAACCGCCGGATTGGCATTGACAATTTTTAATGATATGTTTTTTTTTTTAATTTCTATTAATTTTTTTCTTTTTATTTTTTTTTTCCTTTTCTTCCTTCTTTTGCTTTTTTCCTCCACAGTGGCTAGTGAGGCTCTAGTGAGGCTCGCCAACCACTAGGCAACGGCCATGAAGCCCTTGGTGACTGCTGATGAGGACCTCAGCCCTCACTTGGATCTAGGCAAAGCCGCCTCGCTTGCAGTCCTCACCTAGTGGCTAGCAAGCCTCGTCGGCCACCATGGGAAAAGAAGCAAAAGAAGAAAGAAGAGAAAAAAGAAAATGACGAAAAGGAAAAAATAAAAATTATTAAAAAATTGAAAAAATATTATTATAAATTGTCACCATTAGTGTAGGCTGACCAAAATTGGCTGGATGGACTAAATTGACATAATTGCAATAAATTTAGGACTTTTTGGGTAATTCTCTCCCTATTGTTTTTTTTTTTTTAAATATAAAGATTAAGTCTTGCTTAATATTTTAACCAATAGAAAATTTTTGGCCAATATCTAAAGCACGTTGAGTCACAAAAAGTTGCATATTGTGACCATGAGGAGTCTCCCCCACAACGAAGGAGATGATTTTCACGTTTGGTAAGTTGACGGACTTAAACCTATGGAGAAAGGGGCTATGGGCTGGTTTCCTTAATTTTCATGTATTGTACACATAATTTTTTCATCTCTGTTACTTCCTAGCATCTCTGGGGATGCTTCCCCGAGGATAGGAATATCAAAGCTTGATGGGTAGAGTACATTAATCTAAGAAGCCGAGTACATTAATCTAAGAAGCCGGGTGTGATTTTTCCCATTGCTGGGGACATAAGCTTGTCGTCATTTTGTTTTGAGAAAGAATGGAGCATCATCAACATAGATCAGTTTTCAGGATCCTTTGTCGAGGACCCTGTTAATGACATTAGATTTGGTATTGAGATGAATACCACTCCGATTACAATTGCATAATTTGAGTCGCCCATCTCAATCTCGAAATTGTTTTCTTAGTGTTAAGAGTTATCACCCTTTTCCGCAATCCTGCAAGACGGGTTTGCTCTTTGATCACACCGGAGTCACAAGGACCCAACTTAGTACGCGATCCTGCAACTAAGTCACGTCCATAGTCAGTGTTGTTCGCAATCCCCCGTGCCAGCACCACTGGAACGGCCTCATTCAATTTCAAATAATATAAACCTGTAAAGTCAGACCTCAAGAAAGCGTGCTTGCACCCCTGATGTTCACCTTTTACTTGAAAATCCATACTAAAGCCCTGAAGGTTAAAGGGGAGTGTAGTCCGGCTGCAATCATTCCTCCAGAACAAGCACTAGACCGGCTAATGTTGGTATCCGTTCCAGCACATTTCAACCCGCAACCGGCAACAGCTGATTCTGGAGTACTTACTATCGCCAGGGTGTTGCAACCCACCGATATCAAGACGCTCCTAGTCGAAGAGAAGAAAAATTGACTTCCTTTCAAATTCATCTGCACAAGTCCGTCACCCCCGCAGCTTGCATTTGAGTAAACTAAAAAGAAGACGGACGCTAATCATGCCGTTCACGGATCCAAGGTAATCAGGGAGTGAAATGTTAAGAACTCGCAATCCAATCTTATTTAGGATGACCGTGTTGTTTTTCTGGCAGTTGATCTCGTAACAGTTATTCAAGAAACAACCGGCTCCTATTCCGAGGGGGAATGGAATGGTGATGATCCCTCATTTTTCTTTACAGCCAATCCTTGTAAGTCGAGGTGCAGCTCCTGATGCTTGTACCGTGAGGGAAACCAGAAGCAAAGGAATTTGAAACATCGACTTGGACATGATTTTCACGTTCCGTATATGCTGGGACCAAAATCTACGGAGAAGGGGGATACGGGCTGAGTCCCTTAATATTGCTATTTAAGCGGAAAAAGGGAAGAATATTCATGTACTATACGCGTAACTTTAGTCCAGTTCCGTCACTTTCTAGTATCTTTGACGATGCTTCCTTGAGGGGTAAAGTCGCACCACAAATACTAAATCTTATGTATGTAATGCCATTGAATTATAACCCATTCAAGTGGTTTAATCAAGTCCATAGCCTTTAGCAACAAGTGCAATTGAGTCATAATCATTGGTTCAATTAAGTGCACAACGTTTATAAAAAGAGAATTACAATTAAATCCTAAAATTAGGTTGAAAAGTGCAATTTAAGGATGATGCTAATTTTTTGAGTGATGCGTGGGCAATTTTAGGTACTATTTGTTGAAATATTTGATTGCACTTTTCGAAGAAGGTTTTAGACTTATGGAGCCAATTGAAAGATTAAGGACTAGCTGCATTTCATACATAAGACTATAAAAAATCAAAAATAATTATAAATTAGTATGGAACTTACTCCTTCAAGAGTATGTGATTTACAAAAATTTATTATTTTTACAATAAGTAACTCAAAGACTGTGATGCTAGCAAAGCACCTTCTCACCTAACATTGTGCATTAGCAAGTGGACACCCGTTAAGCTGTCCAAGACTTTTTAACAAGTTTTGGACATTTTTAAAGACTCCTGGGAAATAAAGACATTAACTGCCAAGCGCGTGCGCTGTTTCCTTCCAATCAACACGCCATGTTGTTTGGTTCCTCTAAAATGAAAGGATCGTGCGTTTCCTTTTTAATGTAATTTTTTATGGATGTAAAAGGTCATGCGTATCGACGGCAAATAAAGAAGAGCAGGTCACGTGGTATTGTAATCCTCAATTTTGGGATGGTTCTTAATTGGCCATTGACTTTGCGAGACGTAGAATGAATTACGAGGGAACCAACACCTCTTTTCATCCAACGAACAAAACTCCGGTTTCCAGTAGATGCTCTCATTAGTCTTTTCCTTTTCTGCAGGGTACTACACATTAGGCGCTATAGAGACTCGGCATTCCAAAACGTTTTTCAACCCAAACACAAGAAATAATTGAAATAAAGAAAATCACCAAACAGTTCATAGAAATTATATAATGTCTTCAGGTGGAGAGCAAAGACTGAACCAACCACCCCCTATAATCCCAACAAAATCACCGCGCATTCCAATACACGTAGAAAATTTAAATGTAAAGATGTTAGTCTCAGGATGTAAAGAGTAACCTGGAAAATACAGGGGATGAAATCTGTAATTATGTCCATATTAGGAGGTGTAAATTTCTAGTTTTTTCTTATCTTTTATGCGTGTAGCAACACTGTGCACCCACTGTGCAATTACTATACATAATAGATTGAGATTGAGTGAGACCAAAAAAAAGTTTCTCTAAAGAAAAAGGAGGGTGTGTGGGGTTAGAATTGAGTGGAAGTTTTCAATACAGACTAATAATGTGCAAACTCTCATCACAAGTGAAGACGGCCAAGATTAACTTGGTCTTTGTTGGTTGGCTCACTTTAAAGATCAAAAGTAGTTTTATCAATCGTGTGATGTTTGGCATCAAAATTATAAAACAATTTCATCGGTGGAAAATGATAGTTCTCAACATACTACCACTACTCTCATTGGTGCTCTTAATTATTCAGCACCGCCACTTTTAGGAATTTTTATGACGTTATTCTTTAGCTTCTATTGGTGGTGAAACTTTATGGCCGTGATACTAAAGAGTGATTTCATTATCTATATGAGTTAGGAGAGCAGAACTAAGTATGAGGAGTCAAGTCATACTAAGCCCATGTGGAGCTTCTCCGATTTAATTTCATCTAGAGATTGTGACCTCACTTCGATCTGAGGTGTATTGGTTACCATTTATATCAGACTAAGGAAAGGGTACCTCGACTTGTTTGAGTTAAGAATTGGAATGGTTACAGGTTTAGATTAAATCATGAATGAAAGAGGCAGTTTATTGTTGGACACACGATTGCCTTAGGAGTTACTTATATCGTGGAAATAGAGCAAATCATGGAAATTTGGAGCAGGAAAAGAGGGGGGTCACACATGAATTCTAATAACCATCATAAGGTAATCCTAGTGTTATAAATAAAAGAAACACAAAGAAAGAGAGATCGCTCAAACTGTGTCAAAACTCCGCCAAAATTTTCCTCCGGTGCATTTTCTATGTTGAACCAACGTCTTTCAGTTTCAGTTTTAAATTAAAGTTGGTTTATTTTCATGTGCATTTTGACTAACAATGTAGCCTTCAATTTAATTTTTGCAATTTAGGATCATTGTGTCTGTAATTTTGAGAAAATTTCAATTTCACTAAAGTTTCTTAGTGATTTCTTTCCCTGTGTTTGCATTTTAATTTTCATTTCAATGGTCATCGCTTTAATTTTCCTTTGATTTCCTTTTGATTCCAAAACTTTCCTTTCGATTTCCCTCAATTTCAATTGTCGGACTTTACTTTTCACGTACGTTGGTTTCCCCGATATTTTGGTTGAAGTAACATTTTTTACATCATATTTTTCTCTCAAAAGCTGGCACGCCTTTTAAACATGCATTCACACTCGAACCATCTTGAAAAATTTGCTTCTTGGAAGTTTGATCACTTTGTGTCGAGCTAAAACTAGAGAACAAGTTTTGGATTGCTTTGCAATCACCGGTTTGTTAGATTTTTCAGAGATTGATTTAAATTTAATAACTTCAAATACTATCATCATCCTGAATATTGTGAAATTGCACGTAGTTGATAAAAATGGTCACTTGGTCACTTGTCACTATCCATCAGTATAACTAGATAGTCAAATAAATTACTTCTTAATACCCCCTACCGTATCAATGACTTAATTGCTTAACTTAAATTAAAATATGAAAAAGAAACAAATATCGAAATGAAAATGAAAAGAGAAACTTATATTTTTAAGACATTTTATAGGTATCGAGAAGATAATTGAAATTACTATTGATTTGTGCAACATTCCTAATTCAGGCATTGACATAAAATAAAGAACTTCCTAAATGAAACATAAAAAATCTAGTTTATAAGACATTTAAATGGCCATGGGTGATAGAGTGAACAAGTCGAGGAGAAGCATGCAACGCAGATGACATGCGTGACTGGGGAACCCCCGCTTTGTTCATTACTTCCAGGGGGTCCACCTCTGGTCCTTCATGTGTTTTGCGGTCAGCTCTTAATAGCATGAGCATTAAACAGTCGAGCTTTTAAAGTATTAATTTGATCGATTGAATCATTTAGTATTTTCACATTAGCCGAGTTAAATCATCACGTGTTTTGATTTTGTGAGTTATCTGTCTAACACTGTCGATGGCCCGTAGAAAAGTGGATGAGGTACACAACTAGTGGAGAAGGGGGCACATCTATTCATTAGGTTTGGAAAAGTTGGAGTGGACTTGTTAGTCCACTGTGTACGAAATGATAAAGATGAACTATAAATTTCACAAATGAGTACAAACATCACGTCATGGATGGATAATTCAATTCCAAAGATGATAAATAAAAGACCAACGATGAACAAGTATTTCGAGTAGCTAACACGATCACTAAAGGTCAATGGGGCTGTCGAATTTGGTGGAGCAAGATTCACGTCGAACTCCTCATTATTTACGTATCAAAATTCAATTTAGTATGTATACTATTCTCATGTATAATAATTTCTCATTAAGAAGAGTAATCCATGAATTAGAGGATGCTAAAAAAAGCAACACATACATAGCTTTTAAATATATTTAAAGGTGGAGGAGGTACAACAATAAAAGAGGAATGGACCCGTATATTCATTGTGTTATGAAAAACTTAAGAGTGGACCCACAAGTCCACTATATACAAAGTGATAAAGATGAACCACAAATTTCACGATATGAACGTCACGTGATGGATAATAATTGAATTCCAAGGACGACAAACAAAACCAGCATCGACTCCAATGTGTTCACTAAGTTCTATCGGGCTGTCGGATCTAGTAGAGTGGGATTTATGCGAAACTCATCATTATTTCCATACCAAAATTCTATTTAGTATAAATACTGCTCTCATATATAATAATTTCTCGCCATAGGATGGTTGAAAAAATCAGCACGTACATAGCTTTTAAATATATATGTACTTTTTTAGAGGAAAATTATTTTTACTAGTAACCGCATATTCGTAGACTAAAATGCATAAAATTTTATCTATTCAGGATATATCCACTCAAAACCACATTCATTTTTCCCAATACATGAACTAATCATGTCACATTATTATTGTTGTTATTATTTATTTTGGGCTTATGACTTGGTCAACAATTTAGAAAAATTTCCCATGTCAACCGATGATACTTCTTGTTAAGGGTTTGAATGTTCGATTCAGAAGAAGGAATTGGCTTTCGCAGCCATCTTAAAGCCGAACGCGACCAGCAAAACGCAACTACAAAGTCCGATTCCTTCGAAGCTTGAGAAGCGAAAATGAAGAGGTGGCTGTACAAAGCAGAAATCGAAGGAGATGTGACTTCAATCTTCGATTTGTGAATTCAATTACTGCAACTTGCGGGAGAACGCCGAGGATCTTGCCAGTAGAAGAAATAACGCCAATTCATCCCCTCCGAAACCTTTTTAAAATTAGTTCGCATGCTTGTAAGTACACGCAACCGACGTCGGATCCAGAAATCAAGCCGCACCTGTCTAGATCAGTATAGACATAACTTTTAAATATACTTGGTATCATTACTAATGATAGAGCATGACAATAGGCTAAAAGACATTATATTGAATGTAGAAACTTATACATCTATATTAAACCATATGCGGTGTACGAATATAACACATACGTAACCTTTAAATATATATATTTTCACTAATAGTGACTTGCCTATGGACTAAAATGGATAAGCTTTTACCGGTACATGATATTCACCATTCAAGGCTACATTAATTTGTGCACCTAATGAAGTAATAATGTCATTGGTTTCGTGGGCTAATGACATAGTCAAGAAATTTAAAGAATTTCCAAATGGTCAACAAAACAATTGTTCTGTTAAGTATGCTGATGTCGGATTCGGAAAGAGTTGATTTCGTGGCAGTCTTAAAGCCTAATGTTGAAAGCAAAATGCAATTATGAAGCTTGGATTTAATTCAGAGCGAAATAGAGAGGTGGCTTTACAAAGGAGCAGCTGAAGGAGATGCAACTTCTTTGCTCAATCAAACACCAACTCGACTACTTCATTTTAAAAAATAAAAATAAAAACAATTGACGGGCCACCAATGCAAGCAAATCGAATTATCTAAATGAATAATGATAAAGTGTCTTCCCTCTTATTTTTAACTCTCCTGAATTGCTTTTACAATACATATTACACACTCATTGAATAACCACCCAAATTTTTTCCCTTTTATTTTGGTCATAATTATGTAAACTACTTCAGCTTTCCTTTTATTCTATTTTTTCTAGACCAGACTAGTCTAGTCCCCTGCCCCCACCCAAATAAAAACAAAATAAACACAAGAAAAGAAAATTAGAAAAAAAAAAAAAAAAAAAGCCTTTTTCTCACAAAAAAGAAAAAGAAAACGAGAAAACCGAGTTGAACCGAATCAGGTTTTTGTTTGGGTCGTATTCAGTTCAGATTATGATTTGGTTTGGTTCAGCCGCTCACCCCATCGATTTGGTTCGGTTCGAATATCTTGAAAACCCGAACTAAATTGAATTGTTGATATCCCTTCTTGTGACCTTCCAGCCATGTGACTACTAGATGAATTCCAGATTTCAGAGGAGGCACCACAGGGTCAGAGCCCAATGAACTGGCAGATTGGGAAGACAGTCGGACCAGAGTTTGTGCCATTCTCTTCAACTGCATCATTCGAAGCATCGATATTACTTACATTTAGAAACCGCCCTCCACTTCCCCTGACTCTTCTCATGGCATGTTGGTGCCGCAACTCATGAAGATACAAATATAGATCTGATTAAACCAAGACAAGAGAAAGTAGCGACACCATATTAGAGAACGAGCAAAGAAAAGATATCAATTAAGTTTAATCCCAATGAATTAAATGCCGAGATAGCTGCAAAAGCTGTAACGAAGATGAAGTATGCAGTCAGACTATTTCCCACAAAACAAAATTCCCTAAAAATGGCATTTAACGACAGTATAACATGTGGCTAAGGAAGCAAATCCGAGCGAAGTATCTTCAAATTAAAAAAAAAAAAAAAGCTTTATAATTAATTTTTATAAAGGCAATTCACCTTTCTAACTTTGATCGGCTACTTTTTAGGCTTAGCATGGGCTTCTTTTCGTCTCAAAGTTCTCTGATACTGCTTAGCATTTCCATGAACAGGCCCTTGTGCCGCTGCCAGGTCAAGGGGCGGAGGCATCATAGCAT
The DNA here is from genome assembly GCA_017140255.1 of Eucalyptus paniculata subsp. matutina. Classification (NCBI taxonomy): domain Eukaryota; kingdom Viridiplantae; phylum Streptophyta; class Magnoliopsida; order Myrtales; family Myrtaceae; genus Eucalyptus; species Eucalyptus paniculata. Next base: position 56,475,123 of record CM029437.1, on the reverse strand, counting down.
GAGGAGTACTGACAAAAGGATAAGCTTGCCCAATCCAAGATCTCTCAGAGGGCATAATTCAGAATTCAGATATGTTATCTATTGTGTGACAAAGCACCTCATACGACATAAACAAGGGGTGAACAATAGAGACCTTCGACACAAATAACAACAATTTTCAGTGCTCTTTGTTTATTGCAGAAGAAACACAATTAAAGATAAACGTGAATAAATCGTTAGAAATGTAACATAGATTTCTTATCTTACGTTCTCCTTTCATCTCACCCTCTAGTAGCACCAACCACCAAATATAACTTGACAAATATAAGAAAAAAGCAACGTAGAGATGAATATATTTTTTAAATAAAATAAATGCAAACACCTCTTCTCAAGATGGTATGTTCTAATAGACACATTTCTTTGTATATTCAATAGTAATTTAGATGGTGTTTGTTGTTAAATAGTATGTCTAGTAAGTATTTTGCATTTCCTCTTCTTTTTAAAATGGAATAAATCGTGTAGTCACATTGCATTATACTACGCTCTACTTCTTGTATAGAATCTCTTCTACAAAAGTTCTTTTCTTGCTTAAGACAAAGCTTATATCTCAAACCTTTGAGTTCACAACATTCTCATTTCCATTCATATTTTTTATATATCAATGTTGAATGAGCATTTGCCTAATTCGCTAAGGATTATTATTATTTTAATACCAATGTAAATTTTTCTAACGGATTTAACATTGAACATGTGACATGTGTGTTTCAAGATAGCTAAGTAATAGAAACTTTCAACATGTTAATTATATAATGAATTGTAAATTATTTTTTATACTAACAGTAGACTAAATAAAAATTCTGTCAACATATCTTTTTTTTGTGTTTGAATCCTACTACTAAATCAATGAATAACCAACAAAGTACCTCACATGTATCACTCTACAAATCATCCAAACCTTTATTAATTTGTCAATGCTTAAGGTTTATGCACTTATCTTTTTGTTTCATTGTGTTGATATATTAATGTTTCTCCTTTCATATGGAGAAAAGTCAATGATTTCAGGAATGACTTCGTAGAGTATCTCACCACTCCTTGGTCATTTAGATTCCAACCCTTAACTACACCTATTTGGATAGGAGCATCTTGTCCCACTTTGACTTTATAGCGATACTGCTTCTCGTGCTTTGGAAATGCATCTCTATACAATCAAGTCTTAAGCTTAAAATCATCAAAAATATGGGAAGGATACTTTTGTTTCCTTCTTATTTCGGCGTGTTGTCCATTATAACTTGTACAATGTGGCATTATTCACCCAAAAAAAAAAAACCAAAACAAAACTGAAGTAGCAATTGACATTTCATTCAACATTGGAAAAAAAAAATCATATACTTTATCTAAAGGAAAAAAAAAAGCCCAGTATTATAAAGGATATTAATGAATTTGTTAGCCACAAGCACGTGCAAACGAGACATTGGGGATGAGTGGTCAGTCCAACCTAGTGACCAATGGTGGTGTTTATTTCATGGATCCGATAGTCGCTTGGCGTTAATGACAAGACACTATACGGTTGCATACGAATGATGTGTAAATAGTGTTTAGATGCGTGATAACATGACATTATGGTCAAGAGAACTTATAAGCTCTACCAAATTATGTTGGCACTATTATGAGATTGTTAGCACTCTTTCGGTCACATGCTCTATTTATTACTTTATCTTTGTTGCTCTTACCTACAAATGTCTTGAACTCGGTGAAAGTATTGCTATCAGTTATTATGACAGACGAATGTAAAGATGTGAGACTTAGGATGTAAAGGGTTAGTTGGGCGGATGAGATATGTAATTATGTCTCCATTAGGGTGTGCAAATTTCTACTTTTCTTATCTTTTACATCCGTGGCAACACTGTGCACCCATTGTACACAATATATAGAGATTGAGTGAGACCCAAAAAGAAAAGTCTCTCTCTCTCTCTCTCAAGAAAAGATGGGTCTGGGTATGTGACTGTGAGGCTGGAATTGAGTGGAGAATTTTAATATGAACCAACAATCTGCGAATTTACCAGCAAAAAAGTAAAAACGACCAAGACTAACTTGGTCCTTATCTGTTGGCTCACTTTAAAGGTTAAAAGTAGCTTTGTCAATAGCATGATGCACACCATCGAAATGATAAAACGATTGCATCGGTGGAAATATGATATAAAATGCAGTAAGATAAGTCATTAGTAAAGCAAATAAATGAAAATGATAGTTGACAATATCTTTCAATATGAACAATAATGTGTGAACCCTCACTAGCAAAAAAGTGAAGATGACCAAGACGAACTCTTAGTCTTTGTCGGTAGGCTCACTTTAAAGATCAAAAGTAGCTTTATCAATTGTGTGATGCATGCCATCAAAATGATGAAACAATTTCACTAATGGAAATATGATATAAAATGTAGTAAGATAGAGTGTTAGTAAAGAAGAGAAATGAAAATGATGGTTGTCAACATTGGTCTTTGTTGGTGGGTTTACTTTAAGATCAAAAGTAGCTCTATCAAAATGCATGACATCAACATCACAAAACAACTTTAGTAGTGGAAATATGACATGAAACGCAGTAAGATAAAGCTTAGTAAAAGCAGAGAAATGAAAATGACAATTTTCATTAGGAACTAATAATGTGTGAACCCTCGCTAGCAAAAAATGAAGACGACGAAGACTAACTTGGTCTTTGTCGGTTGGCTCACTTTAAAGGTTAAAAGTAGTTTTATCAATCATGGGATGTATAGCATCAAAATGATGGAATAATTTATTTAGTGGAAACATAATATAAAATGCAGTAAGATAGAGTACCAGCAAAATGAGAGATGAACATTATAGTTCTTATTATATAACTCTCATTAGTACTCTTATTTTTTCAGTACTACCTTTTTAGAGATTTTCACAACATTATTCTTTATCTCCAGTTGGTGGTGAACATTTGGCTTAGATATTGAGGAGAGATTTCAACTATTAGCAAAGTATAAGGAGTCCAGTTATACTAGGGCCAACTTCGATCCGGAACTTATCCGGTTTAACTTCAACTGGAGGTCGTGTGACATGACTTTGATCTGAGGTGTGTTGCTGGCCATTTTGATTATAGTCAGGAAAGGGAACCTTGCCCTGTTTGAGCTAAGCGCTAGAACAATTACAAAACAGATTGAATCTTGAATGAAGGGGTAGTTATTGCATAACACGTGATTATCTTAGGAGTAACTTAAATCGTCGAAATAGAGGAAATCATGGAAATGTGGAGCAATCAAAGTGGGGATCACACATGAGTTGCAATGATTGTTATTGGAAATATCAAGAAGACATATGGAAAGAGCATAGAGAAAGAAGGGACGCTCAAACTGTGCCAAAACACTGACCCAAAAAAAAAAAAAAAAAATTGTGTCAAAACTCTACCAAATTTTCCTTGTAATAATTGTCCAAAAAATCTTAAACCTATCATATTGCAGTTAATTTAATCATAAACCTTTTTAATTGTGGCAAGCTTTTTAATTAAAATATTGTGCCGATTTAGTCATATATTTTTTTACGATTTGCCAATTTAGTTATTTCGATAAATTTTTATTAGAAATCACTGATATTGCGGTCTAGTCAACACTAGCTGTCCTATGTGACATGATTAGTACGTAGGATGATTGGCACTAAAATTTTTGCAATTTTTTGAATTTATTTTTGAAATCTTTTCTTCTTTTCTTTCATTTTTCCTCTAACTTTGAGTGGGTAAGGTCCCCAACCAACCCTAAACAAGGGCCCAACACCCTCACTTGGATCTTGGTAAGGGCTTGGGTGAAGACCATGATGCCCTTGCGTGATGTATATGACCTCATTTAAAAAAAAAATAATAGAAATAAAAGAAGATATATGGAAAAAGAGGAAAACAATTAAGATATAATATTAAAAAATAGGTTAATACCTTGAAAAACTCAAAACTGGTACACGTGTGACAAATTTCCCCTGAACTAATTTTTTTATCATGAAAAACTCTAAATTGGTACACATGTGACAAATTTACCCCAACTGACCATAAAAAATCCTACACTGATATATTTGTAATAAATTTACCCCAAACTAATTTATTTGATGGTCAAAAACTATAAACTTGTACATTTGTGATAAATATACCATTCGTTAAATTGGATTAGTACAAAAAAAAATTACAAAAATTGTATAATTGTGACAAACGGAGAGTAAAATCTCAAATCGGTACACCGGCCAATTGTCATATGTCATTTAACTTAGTAATTCTATAGTAAAATTTAACAGAAACTAATAAAAGATAAATTTATCACAAGTATACTAGTTTGAGGTAAATTTGTTAAAAGTGTACAAATTTGGGGTTTTTGGTGATGAAAAAAATAGTTTGGGGTAAATTTGTCATATGTATACCGGTTTTGGGTTTTTCAGGGTATTAATCCTTAACAAATTGCACAAATTATCCATGTTAGCATCAGTTGGGTGTCGGCCGTGCCATATAGGATGCTTGACGACCATGCCAATTATTTCTAACAAAAGTTGGTCGGATTGTTTATATTAGTATATTGTCAAAATGTTTAGAACTAAATTAGCCATATTGGAAGAGTTATATGAATGTATCTTGAATTCTAGACACATAACATGCTTCAACTTACAATTAGGGACTGGCGCATCTTGCATTATAAAAGCCCAAGATTGGAATCCAATCCAATCCCACATAAGGAGCTCTTGACAACCCTCAACTTCCATTTTGGCCCCCCAATAAAAAAAAGATAGAGGAAGAAAACCCCTCAACTTCCGCATGAAGTGAATGGTTTTTGGAGGATTTGACTTTACAATGGGATGCAGTCAAAAAAAAAAAAAAATTGAAACCTATTAAATGGATCCCAATTCAATTATAAATATTTCAATTTGGCAAAATTTAATCATAATACTTTTAATAATTTACCAATATAGTCATTTCAACTAATTTTGGATAGAATTGCAAATTACTGGGTGGCCTACTTAAAAAATTAAAAGTTTTAAAAAAAGACAAGTGCTTTTGGACTTTGAGAATTCCCGGATACTCAATTCCGACGTGATATTGGTTTGCAAGTATGTGGGGGTACTGATTATAGTGAAATGCTCGTACTGATGATTTCAAGATGGAGTATGCTAATCTTCTTTTAATCTCTTTGTAACACGGAGATAAGAAGGAAGGATTTGGTATGCAGCCACACCAAAGCCCAATGCAACAATGACATATGGCTGTGATGGCTCTCTGTGATGGATGTGCTGTGATCATTTGAGTTGGTTGTAAATTTCCTCTTTCTTCTATTGTCCGAACCATATACCATCTCGGTAGCTAATGTTCAGTTGGTGTTTTTTTTGTTGTAATCTTTTAAGTTGGTTGTAATTTCCTCTTTTTCCTATTTTCTGAACAATATACCAACTTGTCCACTAGCTTTTTCCTATTGTAATCATTCAAGTTCTAAATGAAGAGAGGTTTTTAGACCTCATTGGAAGCATAAAATTGGTGATAGTTGTTCTATTTGTGGATGCATGGTGGCTCTATTTCTTATTTTCTTCATCTCCAAGCCAATCCATCCCCTTCAAATTAGGATGACCATAGTTTTTAAAAGGTTGAGAACTTAAATCCTTTACCTTTTCAGCATGTGTGACACGATAATATGATAGTTTTACTCCATGAATCTGAAATAAATATGCAGTATAGAGAACATGACATCTTTCTCTATAGATAATTGAACACAGTTGAATGTGGATTTGCTAATACATTGAACACAGTTGAACTTGGATTTGCTAATACATTTGAACATAGTTTTCAATTTTTTTGCATCATAACATTGATCTTGCTTCATCTGCCCTCCATTTACCCATTTACAATACCAAGAAGCAAAAAAGATAGACAAATAAAACAACCATCCCCAATTCAATGTTTTTGTCAATCTAAACGAATGTTATATATATATATATATATATATATTTTTTTTGTTGGGTCCAACTTCAACATCAGGGTTGGGCACATCAATCCTTTCAATACAGCTATGCCTCTCAAATAGTTCAGTTTCCTTCTGCTTCCAAAATAGATCTTTACCTTTGCTTTCAGTGGAGACACTTCCACTTGTATCTTGTTATCCTGTCGCTTACTCCTTTCTAGATGCATTTCGAGAATGTGCACTTTCTCATTAGATACTTTCAACTAACTTTCACACTTCCAATTCTATTTACCAACGCTTTCTTTTCATTAATCAATCACGTCTCTGCCATGTAATGAGGACTTTGGATCAATCCATTTAAAAAAACTGCAATCATTAATCTGCTCGATACAAGCAAGCAATTCAAATTCCAGTAGTGCATGCTTTTGGATAGGAACTTCAAATTGTATAATGCATAGCAGAACATACAGCAAAACAGGTTGATTTAATGGAAACACTAGAAATTATGTGAAACAGAGGCCTTCAAACACAGCACAACAAATTAAATTCAACAATGCACAACACATAGCAAAGCAACCATATCCTCGTCTAACACTAAACTGCCCAATACACAACATAATGCTGACCTAGCCACCCACGATGAACAACATATGACAGTGAACTGGTCCTATACTTAGCTGGCCATTACAAGCAACCATTTCAAATGACAATGTACTAACTCATCAATCCCTAATCTGTTGCAGAAAATTGACCAACCATCACCTCCAACGATAGAATCTCCTTCCACTGGCCAACATATGGTCATCAGAAACTCGAAACTTAACCATTGCATAGTGCAAAAGAAACTTATGGAAATAATAAAGTGACTCGTAGCTAGCTCGAATAATTAAAGAGAAAGCCAAGACAGACATCTACTCCTATGTAGCTCAGGGGTCATAATATGTTGTTATCTTCTTGTCACGCCCCGATCCTCGGGGACGCGCCCATCCTTCAATCTAGTCGATTATTAAAGTGCGATATCCCAGGACTAATTATCGCTCATCCTTTCTTTTTATTACGCATGCGGAAGCAGTTATAAATCCCCAGACAATAAAACAATGGGATAGGAAAGCAGGCCATATTTTTCATATTGAAATTCACAACCACACTTTCATTAACAGCACAACTCATAGTATATTTACAATACTATTCACAACATACTTGTCTCACACCTATCTACACTAAGACAGGGTTTACAAAAGGGATGTGATCTCAGCCCACATCCAGGTTATACTCAAGATCCCTTTCTGGATCATCTTCTTCTTCAAAATACTTTCTCCCCTTCAGGCTTTTCCTCAGGGTCCTGAAATGGTTATTCAATAACCAATGAGACCACGTCTCAGCGAGTCCTACCCCCTAAGACTCGATTAATAAACTAATACGCCATATGGTTGCCTAAGCACAACACGAGTCAGAGGACTTACCTTGGCCTCGCCCAACCTGCAATTCAAGGTTAAACACAGATATTCAAACAATTAACGACATCCGATCAAGACCGGCCAATCGACTAAGTCGATTACATGTCAATCGACCTCTCTCTCAGGTCATTCCCACTCATACCACGATTTCCCTGGTGTACTCTTTCAACAAATCACATGTGTTTCCCGGCGTCGTTTTCGCCAATGACATACCGATCACCGACACCATGCGTTCTTTAAGGCGCTGCCACCAAAGGGATATCCTCGATCACCGACACCACGTGTCCTTTCTGGGACACTGTTTTCGCCAAGGTGACATCGACAATAGACAACATCGTGAGTTCTTTAAGGCGCCATTTTCACCAATGATATTTCCTCAATCACCGAACCGCGTTTGTCTATAAGTCATTCACGTGCGTTCTTTAAGGCGCCATTTTCACTAGTGATACCAATCACCGAACAACGTATGTCCAATAATGCCGTACCTGATTGGTCTCAACCAATAGCATTCTCAATTAGCTCTCACCATTCTCTCTACGATATAGCCCATCAACGCATCGGGCGCTTATATAACCATGCTCGCCATTACCAATCAAATACTCAATAATAAACAATTTGGGACAATTCCTCAAATTTCACAATTTAAATCAATTCCACAAAAATTCAAGCTCAATTAAATAAACGGACTGCACCACGACAATCGGCACGAAATTCCGGTCACCGGCCATCCCGGTTGAATTTCCGGAAAAATAATTAATTTCGAAAAATAAATAAATAAATATTAAAAATCCAATTTAGGCCCATATCGCCTTTATTGGAGCCCGAACGGTTTTAAAATCCCGAGATGCATTCAATAAATAACCAAACATTTGTACTTGCTAATAACTAGGTCTAACCACCTAACATGCATCATTAAGTCACTAAATTAATTGTTCTAACCTAATCTAACCACCTAATTGCAATTAATTAAATCTAACCAACCCTAAGCATAATTAGCAAACTAATAAAGCATTAGTGAGTAAAACTCACTTGATTAAAAACGGGGATCGAATCACTGCAACGGCGACGCGACGGCGGCCGAAATCGGGCTCGCGACGACTCCCACGGGCTCGGACCGGGCCTTAAGACTTGGGCCCAACAAATCTCAGCCCAACTGAGATTTGTTCTTGCGCTGAACTGGGCTTGCTCTTGGGCTTTTCTGATTTGAAAATGGGCTGACTTTGCTGGGCTTGAACACTTCAACTGGGCCCAAAATAGGCTGGGCCCAAACTTAAAATTAAAACTTGCTGGGCTTGATTGGATTGGGCTTCAAGAGGGCTGAAACAAATTGAATTGGGCTGAGCAAGATGCAAACTGGAAGCTGGACTGTTCGGTGGCTTCAAATGAGCTGCTGGGCTGATTTATCCTTGGACTGATGGGCTGAACCAGAAGCAACAAAGGCCACTATTGGGCCAAGAAAATTAGTGTGGACTTCGGTTGTTCACGTGGCTGAAGACCGGTGGACTCGCGGCTTCAACGAGGCTGTTGCTTCGCTGGAATTCTGGGATTCCTTCATTGGAATTTGCTGGCCGCATATGGAGTTGCGGAGGCAGGTGCGTGGGGACTTCGGTCAACCAACGGTGGAGGAGAGGGCACCGTCGACTGGATCGTGGGCACGTGAGGTGGATTAAATCAACAGGGGCTTCGGTGGAGTTTTCACTGGACGCACGAAGAAACTGCTTGGGATTTCCGTGAGTGGAGACCTCACGGTCAACACCAGCTTTGCTGGTTGACTGAACTGAACGTAATAGTTCAGTGGGTGGAGCTGCCGCGTGGAGACAAGCTGCAGGGGTCTTCAACGTAGCTTCGGTTGACTGGGACGTGGCAGAGACGGTGGAGTCTTCGTTCGGTGCTGGGGATGAGTGGTGTGAATGGCCGACAGGGTCAACAAACGGCAAAGAGCGGCTTCAGTTGACCTGGACGCGTGAAGTCCTGCTTTGTAGGGTGCTCGCAGAGGCGTGCGGACGATGGAGCAGCTTCGTGGATTTTGATCTTCATGGACGTGTGGTGACGGGGCGATCAGCAACTGGGTTGCTCGGTCTTCATGGACTCCACGAGATGCACAGGCTGAAGACGTTGGACTCGTGGCGGCATGAAGAAAGCTCGGTAGATGGCTTCGGTGGACGCTGGGTTGCAGTCGTTTACGGGGCAGAGAAGTGGAGAAGCTGGGTTCCTTTTTTCTCTGCTGGTGCTGGTGTCGCACGAAGGAATCGGGAGAGAGGGGATGGTCGTGGATGGGAGAAGGCAAGAAGATAAAGATGAGGAGTGAGGTGGGGCCTTGGCTTGATATTTTGCAAGAATCTCCTCCAAGAATCACTCTTGCCAAGAAAAACACTTGGCTATCACTAAACCATCCAAATGACTTCCATAACTTCTCGCATCCAATATCATGAAAAAGGCGACGACGATACGAATTTCACCATTCAACTTCAATTTCTCCAATAAATTCCCAAATCGAGGTCCATTTCGACGCAGAAAATCCCAAATGATTTTCTATAAATCCCCGACACACAACGGCTCAGTCTGGAAGTCCAATTTTCTATCAATTTAGCCAATCTGAACTTCTGCCAAATTTCCGCGACGTCCGAACCTAATTGCCGTAAAATTTCCCGAATCTCCGAAAAATCTTCTGAGACTGAGTTGATGCTCCTAAAATTTATCAGTGACATGGCCAAAACTTCAATTTCGAAATCGACTCGAATTGGCGGTTAATTTTCATTCGCTGCTTTTTAGCGTGACCTGACTATCGGGTAGTTTTCAGAACTTTTTAAAGCAAATGACCCGTGGTCGATTTTCTTTGAGCCACTATGAACCCACTCGACTCAATGGCGACTCTTGATTGTCGTTAAAATCTTGAGAATTCAATTACGACACACGTACCAAAATAATAAGAAAATCGCTAGTGTCGGCCGACGAATTTTCTAATTCAAATGGTGTCACCCACGATTAGTCACATATCTCTATCGATCCAAATTATCTCTCGATTTCAAATCGATTTTTAATCGTGCCAGTAGTGACCTCTAAAGATGGACACGGTCAAGAAGCCGATTCCTGATCGAGTTCTCAAGTCTAATTGCTTTAAAATTCCTTAATCATTTCCCCAGATAGTCTAGTTATCTCGAGAGTGATCGGCTCTGAGAATAACCCTATAGACGCGTCAATGAAATGCCCGATTTATTCAGTAGAAGACAGGGTTGAAAATTTGGGATGTCACAACTCTTCCCCTCTTATAAAAATTTCGTCCTCGAAATTTAACTTTACAAGACTTGATAAAAAAGGTGAGGGTACAATTCTCTTATTGACTCCTCAGTCTCCCATGTCGCTCATTCTGTACCGTGGTGTTGCCATACCACTTTGACCAACGGGATGGTCTTTGTACGCGGAACTTGCTCTTTGCGATCGATAATCTGGACCGGTCTTTCAACGTATGACACACGGTCATCCACGTCCAATTCCTTGAAATTGAGCACGTGGGTCGGGTCAGGCTCGTACTTCCTTAACATCGACACGTGAAAGACGTCATGCACTTGCGCCAATCTTGGCGGCAACGCAAGACGATACGCTAAGGTTCCGATTCTCTCAAGAATCTCAAACAGACCTACGTACCTCGGACTCAGTTTGCCTTTCTTACCAAAGCGCGAAGTTCCTCTCATTGGTGACACTTTCAGAAAAACGTGATCACCAACTTGGAATTCCAAAGACCTCCGGCGCTTATCTACGTAACTTTTCTGCCTGCTCTGCGCTGTCTTTAATCTGTCTCTGATCACTGCCACGGCATCTACTGACTGTTGAACCAACTCTGGGCCTGTTATCTTTCTTTCCCCAACTTCATCCCAACACACTGGTGTTCTACATGCTCTGCCATACAACGCTTCGAATGGGGCCATCTGAATACTCTGTTGATAACTGTTGTTGTAGGCGAATTCTACCAGATGAAGCTGATCTTCCCAACTTCCCTTGAAGTCTATTACACAAGCTCTCAGCATGTCTTCAAGGGTCTGAATTGTCCTCTCAGACTGGCCATCCGTCTGAGGATGATATGCCGTACTGTACTGAAGCTTTGTACCAAGAGCACTTTGCAAGCTCTTCCAAAAAGCGGCTGTAAACCTCGGGTCTCGATCTGATGTTATCGTAACTGGCACTCCATGCATTCGAACCACCTGACGCACGTACAGGTCTGCGTGCCTATCTAGACTGAGGTCTTTTCGAACTGCAATGAAGTGAGCCGACTTTGTTAGTCTATCGACTACTACCCAGATCGAATCATTCCCTCTTTGACTTCTTGGTAGTCCAGTCACAAAGTCCATCGTGATATGCTCTCATTTCCATTCTGGGATTGCAAGAGGTTGCAGAAGTCCTCCTGGCTTGCAATGCTGAGCTTTTACTTGTTGACATGTCAAACACTTGGCCACATTTTTAGCAATATCCGCCTTCATACCTGACCACCAATAGTGTTGACGTAGATTCTGATACATCTTAGTGCTTCCAGGATGAATGCTGTAACTGCTACGATGTGCTTAAGATAAGATTTCTTCTCTAAACTCTACATCATCAGGTACAACCAATCGTCCTTGGAATCTTAGTGTCCCGTCATCAGCAATCTGAAAATCAGCCTTTCTTTTCTCTGCATCCTCCTGAAGAATTCTATGCACATCTGGGTCTATCGGTTGGAGTTGTTTAATTCTGACCTGGACATCCGGTTCAATTCCTGAGGGTGGCCATAAAACTTGAAAGGCGGCCTACCTCAAATTTGAATACCGAATCTCGAGCTCTCTCGATTAAGTTCCACTCCTTAATCAGTATATGAGCCACCGAAGACTTTCGACTCAGTGCATCGGCGACCTTGTTCGCCTTTCCTGGGTGATACAGAATGTCACAGTCGTAGTCTTTCAGTAATTCCATCCATCGGCGTTGTCTCATGTTCAACTCCTTCTGAGAGAATAGATACTTGAGACTCTGATGGTCAGTGAAGATCTGAAACTTTTCCCCGCACAAGTAGTGCCTCCAAATCTTCAGGGCAAAGATAATCGCTGCGAGCTCTAAGTCATGCGTTGGATAGTTCTGTTCATGAGGTCTCAACTGGCGGGAGGCGTATGCAACAACCCTACCATGTTGCATTAGCACGCAACCCAACCCTCTAAATGATGCATCACTGTAGATCTCGAATCCTCCGGGACCAGATGGAATTGTCAGCACAGGTGCGGTAGTCAGCTTTTCCTTCAGCTCTTGAAAACTACGCTCGCACTTGTCTGTCCATATGAACTTCTCGTTTTTCTTCGTGAGCTTAGTTAGAGGTGATGCTAACGCCGAGAAACCTTCTACAAACCGTCTGTAATAACCTGCCAATCCCAGAAAACTTCTTATCTCTGTCACTGTAGTCAGTCTTGGCCACTTTATTACGGCTTCTATCTTGCTCGGGTCGACAGAGATTCCTTCTCCGGAAATCACATGACCTAAGAACGCAACACGAGTCAACCAAAACTCGCATTTGCTAAACTTAGCATACAACTGATGCGTCCTTAAGGTCTGGAGTACTAATCTCAGGTGATTCTCATGCTCTTCATCACTCCTCGAATAGACCAAGATATCATCAATGAACACGATCACAAATTGATCTAAATATTCCTTAAATATCCGGTTCATCATATCCATGAAGGCAGCTGGAGCATTCGTCAACCCGAATGGCATCACTGTAAACTCATAGTGACCATACCGAGTATGAAATGCTGACTTAGGAATATCCTCTTTCTTAATTCTCAGCTGATGATATCCCGTCCTCAAATCAATCTTCGAGAATATTGATGCTCCTTGTAATTGATCGAACAGATCATCAATCCTTGGGAGTGGATACTTATTCTTAATGGTCATTTGGTTGAGTTGTCTATAATCGATGCACAAACGCAATGAACCATCTTTCTTCTTTACAAACAAAACTGGCGCTCCCCAAGGTGATGCGCTAGGACGAATAAATCCTTTGTCTAATAATTCCTGCATCTGTACTTTCAATTCTTTCGATTCTGTCAATGCCATCCTGTACGGTGCCTTTGAGATCGGCTCTGTCCCCGGTGCTAGTTCAATCACAAATTCAATCTCTCTTTCTGGCGGTAAACCTGGCAATTCCTTTGGAAAGACATCTGGAAACTCTTGTACCACTGCAATATCTTCCATTTTCAGCTCTTCAACTGTCATATCCACGACAGTCGCTAAGTACCCTCGGCAACCCTCGTCTAACAAACAAGTTGCTTCGGGCGAATGAGATTAATGAAATTGAAGATTCTTTTCGACTCCCAATAACCTCGACACTTTCACATGTTAATAAACTAAACTGGATTACTCAATGACCATGATTCATTATCACAAGATGCTCCATAAGCCCACACTATTCATGTGGCAATAAATTCACACTTCAGTAACTAATCAAGCATAACTGTTGCTAATGATTTCCTCTCTGTCGCTTTTACTTCAACAATTTAAATTCTACCAACTCAGCACAAACTCTGCTACGATATTCTGATAAGATCACCTCGAACACATTCTTTCTCTGATCGGTGCAAGATCAATTCTACTCCCATTCCTTTCGCCATCCTAGTGGCGTTCTGGCTGCAGTAGCGATGTCTATGCTACCTTAGACTTCCATTGACAATCCTTCACCCGATGGCCATGCTGGTCATCATCACAACATATTCTAGTCATACTCGGACACTGGATTTATCCATGCTTCCTTCTACAATTCTAACACCTATCAGGTGAGTCTTCTATCTCCTGCCAAGTGACAGCACACATCAGTTTGCTAGGACCACTCCCGACCAGATATCCCTGTTGTCTATACTCCAAACAATTTCGCGTTCTAGGAAAGACATAAGATCGATCTTCATCATCACGTTCGGAAACAACCTGATCTATTTGACTCGGTGCTGACTTGACTACCCCACCCTTCCTCGTGAGTGGAATAGAATACTTTTCTCTCGACCTCGGTCTTTTCCCTGACCGATTTCCATTTCTGCCTGAACTGGATCTATACCTCGGCTCGAATGCAATGACTCGCTCTCGGATCACATCTCCACTCTGGATCTCAACAGGTGAAGCGACAACAGCGGTAATGATAGCGACAACCACAATGGCTTGATCCTGAGCTTGCTGGCTCATCCAGTTCCCAATGAACACTAGCATCAGAATGATCTTATCGGACTTAGGATCATTCGACGCTACTACACTAGTACCAACCTGCGGTGGCACTCTTACACTCGAGCTGGCTAGAGCCGACACTCTGCCACAACCACCTCGGGTACCGACCTTTGTCAGTGCTTTATCCCGAGTCACAGAGGACATTGTCCTCTCACTAGGAGTTCTTAGCTCCTGCTCGCTCATGGTTCAGTCTTTATACTGAAACCCGTCTTCCAAATCCACAACGGATTAGAAGGTGAGCGATCCACACACAACAAACAATTCTATCATTCAGCTAACACAGACATGCACCAGCATGAATTTAAAGGCCATTCCTACTAACTATCCCATGGTCAACGCTCATTATCACTCCAATCTTGAACTTCGCTCTGATACCACAAAAATGGTATGTCACGCCCCGATCCTTGGGGACGCGCCCATCCTTCAATCTGGTCGATTATTAAAGTGCGATATCCCAGGACTAATTATCGCTAACCCTTTCTTTTTATTACGCATGCGGAAGTAGTTATAAATCCCCAGACAATAAAACAATAGGATAGGAAAGCAGGCCATATTTTTCATATTGAAATTCACAACCACACTTTCATTAACAGCACAACTCATAGTATATTTACAATACTATTCACAACATACTTGTCTCACACCTATCTACACTAAAACAGGGTTTACAAAAGGGATGTGATCTCAGCCCACATCCGGGTTATACTCAAGATCCCTTTCTGGATCATCTTCTTCTTCAAAATACTTTCTCCCCTTCAGGCTCTTCCTCCTTAGCTTTTCCTCAGGATCCTGAAATGGTTATTCAATAACCAATGAGACCACGTCTCAGCGAGTCCTACCCCCTAAGACTCGATTAATAAACTAATACGCCATACGGTTGCCTAAGACAACACGAGTCGAGGACTTACCTTGGCCTCGGTTCAACTCCGCAATTCAAGGTTAAACACAGATATTCAAACAATTCACGACATCCGATCAAGACCGCCAATCGACTAAGTCGATTACATGTCGGGCCGACTCTCTTGGTCATTCCCACTCATACCACGATTTCCCAGTGGTGTACTCTTTCACCAAATCACATGTGTTTCCCGGCGTCGTTTTCGCCAATGACATACCGATCACCGACACCGTGCGTTTTTAAGCGCCAAGTTTCACAAATGATATCCTCGATCACCGAACCACGTGTCTTTTATAGGCGTCGTTTTCGCCAAGGTGACATCGGCTATAGACAACATCGCAGTTCTTTAAAGGCGTCGTTTTCACCAGTGATATTTCCTTAATCACCGAACCACGCTTGTCTATAAGTCATTTACGCTTTCGCTTTTTAAGATCGTTTTGCCAAATGATACTTCCAATCATCGAACCACGATGTCCAATAACATCGCACTGATCGGTCTCACCAATAACATTCTCGCTTAGCTCTCACCGTTCTCTACTATATAGCCCATCAACGATCGGGCGCTATATATAACCATGCTCGGCCATTACCAATCAAATACTCAATAATAAACAATTTGGGACAATTCCTCAAATTTCACAATTTAAATCAATTCCACAAAAATTCAAGCTCAATTAAATAAACGGACTGCACCACGACAATCGCACGAAATTCCGGTCACCGCCATCCCGGTTGAATTTCCGGAAAAATAATTAATTAAATAATTAATTTCGAAAAATAAATAAATAAATATTAAAAAATCCAATTTAGGCCCATATTGCCTTATTGGAGCTCCGAAACGGGTCGGGAAAATCCCGAGATGCATTCAATAAATAACCAAACATTTGTACTTGCTAATAACTAGGTCTAACCACCTAACATGCATCATTAAGTCACTAAATTAATTGTTCTAACCTAATCTAACCACCTAATTGCAATTAATTAAATCTAACCAATCCTAAGCATAATTAGCAAACTAATAAAGCATTAATGAGTAAAACTCACTTGATTAAAAACGGGGATCAAATCACCGCAACGGCAACGCGACGGCGGCCGAAATCGGGCTCGCGACGACTCCCACGGGCTTGGACCGGGCCTTAAGACTTGGGCCCAACAAATCTCAGCCCAACTGAGATTTGTTCTTGCGCTGAACTGGGCTTGCTCTTGGGCTTTTCTGATTTGAAAATGGGCTGACTTTGCTGGGCTTGAAGACTTCAACTGGGCCGAAAATAGGCTGGGCCCAAACTTAAAATTAAAACTTGCTGGGCTTGATTGGATTGGGCTTCAAGAGGGCTGAAACAAATTGAATTGGGTTGAGCAAGATGCAAACTGGAAGCTGGACTGTTCGGTGGCTTCAAATGAGCTGCTGGGCTGATTTATCCTTGGACTGATGGGCTGAACCAGAAGCAACAAAGGCCACTATTGGGCCAAGAAAATTAGTGTGGACTTCGGTTGTTCACGTGGCTGAAGACCGGTGGACTCGCGGCTTCAACGAGGCTATTGCTTCGCTGGAATTCTGGGATTCCTTCAGTGGAATTTGCTGGCCGCATATGGAGTTGCGGAGGCAGGTGCGTGGGGACTTCGGTCAACCAACGGTGGAGGAGAGGGCACCGTCGACTGGATCGTGGGCACGTGAGGTGGATTAAATCAACAGGGGCTTCGGTGGAGTTTTCACTGGACGCACGAAGAAACTGCTTGGGATTTCCGTGAGAGGAGACCTCACGGTCAACACCAGCTTTAGTGGTTCACTGAACTGAACGTAATAGTTCAGTGGGTGGAGCTGCCGCGTGGAGACAAGCTGCAGGGATCTTCAACGTAGCTTCGGTTGACTGGGACGTGGCAGAGACGGTGGAGTCTTCGTTCGGTGCTGGAGATGAGTGGCGTGAGTGGCCGACAGGGTCAACAAACGGCAAAGAGCGGCTTCAGTTGACCTGGACGCGTGGAGTCCTGCTTTGTAGGGTGCTCGCAGAGGCGTGCGGACGATGGAGCAGCTTCGTGGATTTTGATCTTCATGGACGTGTGGTGACGGGGCGATCAGCAACTGGGTTGCTCCGTCTTCATGGACTCCACGAGATGCACAGGCTGAAGACGTTGGACTCGTGGCGGCATGAAGAAAGCTCGGTAGATGGCTTCGGTGGACGCTGGGTTGCAGTCGTTTACGGGGCAGAGAAGTGGAGAAGCTGGGTTCCTTTTTTTTCTCTGCTGGTGCTGGTGTCGCACGAAGGAATCGGGAGAGAGGGGATGGTCGTGGATGGGAGAAGGCAAGAAGATAAAGATGAGGAGTGAGGTGGGGCCTTGGCTTGATATTTTGCAAGAATCTCCTCCAAGAATCACTCTTGGCCAAGAAAAACACTTTTATCACTAAACCATCCAAACGACTTCCATAACCTCTCAAGTGAGTCAATATCAAGCTTTGGGTGAGGGGATGATACGACTTCACCATTCAACTTCAATTTCTCCAATAAATTCCCAAATCGGTCCATTTCGACGTAGAAAATCCCAAATGATTTTCTATAAATCCCCGACACACAACTAGCCAAATCTGGAAGTCCAATTTTCTATCAATTTAGCCAATCTGAACTTCTGCCAAATTTCCACGACATCCGAACCTAATTTCCGTAAAATTTCCCGAATCTCCGAAAAATCTTCTGAGACTGAGTTGATGCTCCTAAAATTTATTGTGACATGGCCAAAACTTCAATTTCTGAAATCGGACTCGAATTGGCGGTTAATTTTCATTCGGCGCGTTTTTAGCGTGACCTAGACTATCGGGTAGTTTTCAAACTTTTTGGGCGCAAATGACCCGTGGTCGATTTTTCTTCGAGCCACTATGAACCCACTCGACTCAATGGCGACTCTTGATTGTCGTGAAAATCTTGAGAATTCAATTACGGACACAGTGCCAAAACAATAAGAAAATCAGTCAAGTGTAATTACGAAACGAGAATTTTCTAATTCAATGGTGTCACTCATGATTAGTCACATATCTCTATCGATCCAATCTATCTCGATTTCAAATCAATTTTTAATCGTGTCTTGAATGACCTTTAAAGATGGACACGGTCAAGAAGCCGATTCCTGATCGAGTTCTCAAGTCTAATTGCTTTAAAATTCCTTAATCATTTCCCCAGATAGTCTAGTTATCTCGAGAGTGATCGGCTCTGAGAATAACCCTATAGACGCGTCAATGAAATGCCCGATTTATTCAGTAGAAGACAGGGATGAAAATTTGGGATGTCACACTTCTGGCTCTAGCATTCAAAAGCATATGCAGCGCAACAAGAACAATGCGCTTAGCAAAATGATTCCGAGAATCAAATCCAATAAGCCCATTAAATCCAAGTAGAGTGGCCTTTCGGAGCTCTAAACAATGATGAGAGCACCAAGTTCGCACCAATAGTATCTCAATCCCAGGTTCCAGTGGTACATTCAACTACTATATTTGCATTGACTTAGCAAATCTTATCTCTGTATAATCCTGATCAAATTACAGAATACTGGCAAGTGTAGATGCACCAAAGATATGAGAAAATTAGAGAGTTGACAAAATTGAGTAATGCAAAATATAATTCATCTCTTCCGATGAGCATGTAAGATAAAGAATCTCATGTTGCAAAAGTAAGATTCGCAGTATGGAGGGGTTAAAAAGTACTGGACATGAAGCAAAAAACTCTTCATGGGAATCTTGGAGAGGCAAAAATGCACAAACTCTGGTAATGACAAAACCAAAGAGCAAGCAAAGGGGGTGAAACCCACAACCAGAAAAACACCAGATAGTAGAAACAACCCCAGATTTGGAACAATGTGAACTTGTAATTAGTCGCCCAAGTTGAATTGAAGCTCAATTTGGATATATATTGGTTAAACAGAAGGAACCAAGAGAGAGAGAGAGGGAGCAAACACGAACCACGAACCCTAGAATTTGCCCCGAATTGACTTCGGCAACTAAGACTGAGAGCAAGTTTGGTAACGATTCTGTTCTAGGGAACAATTTTTTAATAGAAATAGTTTTTTTTTCCTGTTCTTAGGAACAATTTTTTAGTTTAAGAACGTACTTGGTAACTGTAAAAAAAATTTATATTCCAGAAATAGAAATGCATTTGGTAAACGTATATAATTTTGTTGTTTCTTTTAATTTTTCAATATTTTTATTTTATTTTTCCTTTTTTTCTTATTTATTCTTTCTTTATTCTTTTTTTCTTATTTATTCTTTCTTTATTCTTTTTTTCCCTTCTTTCTCTTTGTGGCCAATTGCCGGCCACAGAGGCTACCGGCTCCGGCGAGCTCGCGGGAGCCTCGCCAGGCCATCGCGAGGCTTGGCCTCGCAGGTGGCTTCGGGTGGACTCATGAAGAAGAGGAGGAGGAGGAGGAGAAAAAAAGGAGAGAGAGAAGAAAAAAAATGAGAGAGAAAAATCGTTTTTCGGAATTGTTCCCGGGAACAAGAAACAACTTTTTTCTACTTCTTATTTTTCTCAAACAGGCCCTAAGAGAGCGCAAAATGGCGCCTTGTAGTCCACGTCAGGCACCATTTTGACATCATTGTTTTCACAGCGCCGCATCAGCTTCTCTTGCATTCTGTTGTCCACGTAAGCAATAGGATTTTTTAGGATAATCTTTGACAGAACTGTAGAGTACATGTGTCAAGCAAGTATATATTTAGGGTTTCTGAAGGTCTTGAAAGGAAATTTGAAGGTGTTGGAGTCGCAATGAAAATATTTTAAAATATTTTATGGTATTTTTTCTAGTAAATGTAAAGATTGAGAAATAGAAATTAAGTTTAGTAAAAGTAGATCGATGAGAAGAGCTAAATAAGGAAATAATTCAGGCAAGAATTTCATACGGAGTATCTTCTAGATCATCTGGCTTCCTTATCCCAGAAAAAGAAATTGAGGGAATAGTTTGCAATGGAATTAGAAAAAACAGAAGAACAAGGAGTATGTCCTACTCATAGGATTGATCCTACATTGCTAGAAAAAAAGCATCTACGACTATTCATCCCAGCAAATGTACCTCACTCATGTTTTCAGATTTCGAAATGAACTTATTAGCACTTCCTGTAAAATAGACTGCAAAACCTTAAAAGAAGATTTCCTTTCAGAAGAAAATGAAAACCAAAGAAAATAGTCTGCAGAAATATGCACTGCAAAAGAAAGGTTTGCCAAGAAGAATGATACGTAGAAATAACAAAAAGAAAATGAATATGAAATTCTACATAGATTAAAGCAAGGAAGTATAAATGACGTAGAAAATTATCTAAATAACTTATATTATGGTATATGGAAACGAGGAGTGAACACATCATTGTCATCATCTATAACAACTATGGAGGATGTTTTTAATTTGGCTCTCATTTTGCATTGATACATTTCGAAATTTGATTCAGATGAGCTGATTTTGGCCATTTTAAATTTCTAGGTCATTGTTGTGTTTTTGTGTTTGGGTGGGGGGGTTGGTACCGCAGTTGGATTGGCATTCAAGAGTGAACAAGATGCCTAAGATTTGTGCGATACACTCGCTGAAGAAGTCGGTTTTTATAAGATTTTGTTCATACAATGCTTGTCATTTTTCTAATTTTTCTAAATTTGATTCAAATGAGCTGATTTTGGCCATTTTTCTAATTAGCGAAATGACAAGCATTGCTTGTCATCAACAACATAAAAACTGTTTAGATAAAAAAAAAAAAAAGAAACAACAACAACAACATAAAAACTGTGATACGAGTCTAATACTCAAAAATGGCGGAAGCGTGAAACAAGCACAATCAAGCAAGAAACCATCGTAGAAAATAAATTTGACACAGAGGATTTACATTATTTGACCTAGTGTGCCTACTCCATGGGGAGAGAGCAACGTGATGCTTTACGATAATCAACAAGAGGAAATTACATTCACTCGAAACATACAACTCTCAAATGTTTTCCAGTTCCCAATTATACTTAAAAAGTCTCACATAGTCAAATGAAAGAGATACAAGGTGTTTACTCACACACTCACGTTCCTTGACGATTTCTGAGCTCTCTTAAGTCAAACTTGATGTTAGTGCAAAATTAGGGCGCATTTAGTATAAATCCCGCTTTCGGTCATCTAAAATCTTCTTGGGAAAATTTGGTCCATTTTAGATATCTAGCCATAGCTTGGTCGGACATTCAAAGTTGCTCACTCTTGCTCACTGTGTCCATGGTCGAACAGTGGCGTCCCAATCAACCTCTTACTAATCCCTGTTCTTTATTTGTATTAAGTTATCACGCAAGCGGAAGTTTTTTCTAAAGGTTAGCATTTATAACAGGAACTATACACTCGCCTCTGAAAATACCAATAGTAAAGGGAATCATGCTTCCATTATTTATCATACTTATATGTACATCAGGTGGCGGATTATACATCAAAAGGAAAAACCTAAGTTGGGAGAAATTGAAAAAAAAAAAAAAAAAAAAGTGCTTGTTTCCTAAACCCTGCTATAGCAAGCTTCTCGTCCATACATACGTCCCTCCATCCAACCGTCCCGATAATACCGCACCCCAAATAGTTACAGTCGTATCAAAATACAAGCACGACCCCTTTGCACTCTATCCTGCTCTAGCTCCTAATCCTCCAAGTCCCTCCCATCACCACCTGCACTAGGAGCATCAGGGGATGGAATCGGTCCTAGCAGGCAATCGTCCACTATCACGAATATAGCATAAAACAATAGGAAATTAGATCAAGCTATCCTATGTTCACTAACAAGACAGTCGTGTATCGAACAAACATCATGCTTAGAAAGTGCAGGTCCGTCAATTTGTGGTGCTTACCCTCTAACGTAATGGGCGCTCCATAATGAGAGATGGGGGATGCGGGGAGCGACAGCATAGCGATCAATCCGAAGAATAACAACAGGAGTAGCTGACGCTCAGCAAGAGAAACAGCGAGCTCATAAACCACTCAATCTAATTGACATTTGATTCCTAGGACACAATTAATATTCAAGCAACTAAGCACCTACGTATGAGCACATAACATACCGTAGACCATTTCCAGTAGCATGAGTAGTGCCAACATGCATTTAACGCATCACGCATCATATACAATCACATGGGCCACACTACTATGCAATGGGTACATCACACTTCACATTTATCATGCACAATATCATTGGGTCCATCCCCATTTCACTGCTCAACTAGTCCGTGTAGGCGGCTCATGCAGTCACCTCTGGTTCACTAACCAGGCATTTACAGTTCCCATTTACGGTTCCAATATTGCGGCATCCCTACTCCGGGGCATCTTGGTTGTTAGCCAAGGCATTCGCCTCCCGACATCCACTCTAGGCCATCATCGAGTTTTTGAGTTGATCGTCAAGACTTCTGGGGTTTATCACCAGCCTAGACATCCGTACTACAACCAGGTTATCTTGGTTGTTAGCCAAGGCAATCACCTCCAACATCCCCTCCGGGCTATCGTTGGGCATCCAAGGTTCACCAACCTTGGGCATCATATATCACAATCCATCTCATGCATTGTAGGCATAGCACGTTCATGTAGAGACAAAGCATTTGTACACTATAAAATGCATCCTATTCAACACACATGACACTAGGTTGGGCACTATGCCACTGTGCACGATTCACTGCCTTCACGGCACAGTCAACCACATATAAACCAAAATTCCAGATTCCGTCCTATTATGTTTTTACCCAATTTCCACAAGTAAATGGTACCGCATGGCAATCAAAATGCACCATTTTAAAGTCTATCAAATGCCATTATCGTCATCAGTAGGTCACCAGGCAAGATTCCATCACCTTCCTAAAGAATTTAATGCAATTTGGATCAAAGGCAGAAACGAACAGATTTGCGTAGTCAAAGAAATCAAAGCTAAAATCATGGTGAATGAACTCGAAAATTTTTAAAATTTTAATATGTTATAAAGAAGGCCTTAAAAAAAAATTTCATGAGGAAACTAAGTCCAAAAAAATTTGTATAAAGAGCAGCAAATCGTACAAAAGAAAGAAGAATCTGGTTCACTGGAACAGAGCAACCGATATACTCATCTCGCCGCCTAAACATGTCAAAAAACTTTGAAATTTGGATATGTTATAAATTGGAATGTCCTCTACAACTTTTATGAAGAAGCAAGTCCAAAATCAAAAGGAAAATTTTTATAAAAATTCAGAAAGACAATTGAGTTTATGTTCTTACTGCAGTAGGCAGATCAGACACGGTAAATGAATAAGCTTTCGTACCAACCATACCGCATCAGAAATATTTAAAAATTAAAGTATGTGATACATCAAGATGCCTTGCACACTTTCATGAAGAAATTCTCATCAAATTCGAATCACAGCAAGCTCCACAAAATTAACAAACAGATAAGGTCTAGCAATTTCAGTTTTGGAAATCCGAACCACAGTACACGAACTCATGAAAAACTTGCACCATACGAGGCCGTTTGCTCAAAACACACCAAAACCAGAAGTCCTAAGCCACATGCAATATCCATCTTCAATTATAATCAACCACTTCGTACGTGAGTGTTGACACCTAAAAATTAGACTTTATTTTATTATTATTTTGTTTTATTTGATTAATAAACCAAAAAAAAACAAAAGGGGCAAAAAAAGAAAAGCGAAAACGGAAAAGAAGTAAAGAAGCACCCTCCGCATGGGCCCTCGGCCCATTTCCGCCTTGGCCCGGCCCCGCCAGGTCGTCTCCTTCCTCGCACCTCTGCAGAGCACGCGCAGGGGGCGCGACGGAGGGGAAGGGGATGGACGGACGGCAATGGGACGTGGAGCAGGGGGCAGCTGGCGTCGGATGGGATGCCGGCGAAGGCCGTGGCGATCGGCGGTCGAACTCCGTCGACCGGCCACCCCTCGCCTATAAATACCTCCCCCCGACGACGACGAGGCACAAACAACGAGATCACGGAGAGAGAGAGGGAGCCAAATCGAGTCGCAGCCCTTGGACACCCCACTGAGAGACTTCAGGGGGGCAGAGGGCTCGCGGCCTCAGATCTGAGCCCCGCCGGAGGGAGAGTAGAGAGAGAGAGAGACGCAGGAGAGGTTCTCACCCTCGCCATCTTCGCCCTCGTCGCGCCGTTGCCGAACAGGTATAGCACTGTCCCCGTCGCCGTCGCCATCTCCCTCTCCATAGTCCAATCACCTTTGTCGTCATCGCCGTGGCAGTCGTCGCCGCAGGATCGCTTTAGTCTCCTCTCCGGCGCCGCGAATTCGCAAACCCTAGGGTTTGCGATTTTCCGGGTCGCGAAACGGATCCGGACCCGAAAAATCGGGTAGGAAAAAAAAAAAAAAAGGAAAAAATCTGAGTCGGGCCCGCAACGCGGGCCCGTCCTCATTCGGATCGCTAGCCGGGTCGGACCCAACCCGCGGATCCGACCCGGTCAGTTTTTATATTATTTTAATATAAAATAATATTTTAAATAAATAAAAAATAAATATTTTATTTCAAAAAATCAAAAAAATCAAAAAATATTTTATTTTCAAAAAAATATTTAAAAAATGTTAAAAAAATGTTTTATTTTCCAAAAAATCGAGAAAAATAAAAAAATAATTTATTTTCCAAAAATATAAAAAATATTTAAAAAATATTTTATTTTCCGAAAAATAAAAAAAATCAAAAATATTTTCATATTTTCCAAAAAATGCCAAAAAATCCAAACAATCCAAAAAAAATGCCAAAAATTCATGAAAAAGCAAAAAAATTCAGAAAAAGCCAAAAAATGACTTGTATTTTTCCAAAAAAAAAAAATAAAAAATCCCTTTTGTGTCCAAAAAAATTAGAAAAAGACCAAAAAATGTTTTTCCTCTCAAAAATGCATGGAAAATCCCTCAAACATCCAAAAAACCTCAAAGTTTAAACAAGATTAGGTACCGAAAGGGCATTAGTGATTAACTAGTGTAATCAAGTCTCCGATCATAATTTTTCTGGTTGTGTAGGAGCGAGTACCTTGGGTTTCTAATCGACCCACCCCAAATTGATTAGTGGCGACTTTGTTTTAAAATTAATTTATAGGTTAAAAACTTGAACCATTAAAGTCGTGAATTGGTGGACTTGGGAGAGTTCAGGCATCACAAAATTCAACCGAGCCATTAGCCTCCTTAGGTGCCGTACCCGATCGCGGGCGCTAGGAAAAAAGAGGTCGCGACAGCTTGGCAACTCCGCTGGGGATTTTGAGGACTTAGGCCATTTTTGTCTTGTTTAAATTCTTTGCTTACTTGTTTTTGTTTTTGTTTTTCTTTATGCAGGTTAATAGCTTAAAAGTTTATCTTAATTTTCGTTAAAATAAAATGTCTTGTGATTGTAAATTGTTGTGCATGCTTTACTATTTTAAACACTACACATGGCACACACAACTCGGCCGCCGGACCTGGGCCGCCATAGGATTTCTAGGATGGTGTTAAGAAGATACAACCTCAAACGCGAGACTGCGATGTAGAGGTTGCCTTTCTTTTCCCCAAATTTCTTAGCCAAGGTTAAGGGGGTATACTGCTAACGCGAGACTGCGACGGGCGGATATCTTTTTAATTTCATCAAGCCTTCTAAGTTAGAAATCGAGCCACACGTCCCATGCGCATGTCTTTGTGCTTGCCATTTTATTTAAAAGCAAAGTGATTTCTTTACTTTTACTTAGTCTTTTTATTGGCCCATGGCAATTTAGGATAAGCTTTCCAAGTCCCAGTTTATATGTGATGGGGAAGGACGATATCCAGTTTATTCCTGATCCCAAGGCGGAGCTCTTCAGATGGTGGGGTCAATTGAATCAGCTTGCCCAAGAGCGCGTGAAAGCCAAAATCGGTCATCTCCTATCGTTGATTCAAATCAATGTTCGTCCCGAAGTCATACAAGCCATGGCACATTTCTGGTGCCCGAGGACACTTACTTTTATGTTTGGTAGGTTTGAGCTAACCCCAACCCTGGAGGAATACAGCATCATCATTGGAATGCCTCTTGAGAGAAAAGCTTGTCGGCCATCAATAGGCATCATCCCATTGCGTGGGTTAGCGCGACTTTTAAGAACTAAGTCCATGTTATGATACAAATTCTTGAAAACAACCATAATACCTGCCCATTTGAATTTATGAATGCTTGTTTTCAAAATCAGCCTATGACCCAAAAAAGTGAGATTTTCCTCCCGGCCTTTTTTGGGCTCATCATTTTCCCCCATCAAAGAAATGCCATAAGTCCTAAGATGGCATGGATAGTTGATCAGATCTTGAGGGGGGAAATTATGTCAACATGATTTTAACTGAAACATTCTTGTCCTTTAATCGTTTTAAAGACAACACGGAGAAAATCATGCGGGTCTCTCCTGAAATTTTACAAGTCTGGTTCTTTTCTCACCTAAGCGAATTCCGAGACTTCATGCGATCGTCTGAAACAAATGCTTTCGAAAATCCATTACAAAAATTTATGGTTTTAGGACCATATATTCCCAATCAAAGCTGTTTAAATTGGGTTGACTTCCTAAGAAACCCAGCTCCTGAGGCATTCCAATGGTGTGCTGGTTGGTTCCATGAAAAGAGGGCCCGCTTTGCTTACAAACGCACCCACCCAATTCCGTTGCTCGGCTGCACCGGCGCCATTCCCTATTACCCATATCGGGTGGCACGACAATTTGGAGCCCTTCAGGAGATTCCACCGCCTTCCAAGAGGAGAATTCCTCCAGTCCTTTTCAACACAAGCCGTGACTATGCAGTCGAAATTTCTATCGTTGAGGAAACTTGGGACAAATGTCATCGCAAAAGGATCGTGATACCTGAAGGGCTTGAGGGAGAAGAAAAAGCCCATCACGCCTCTGCAACCTACATCCACAATCATCACATCCCGACAAGGTGGAAGCCATCGGTCCCTCGCTCAATCAGAGAGAGCAGCCCGCACGAGCAAGCAAAGCTTATGCAAAAGATATGGGAGTAGGCCGAATACTCATCTCAGAGCCAAGAAAGCAAGTAGCTTTTGCAAGAACAAGGCTCCCTATCGCATATAAATTAGCAGTCGTGTCTCCCTTAGTGTTAATATCCTGAAAGTTTTGTCCCATTGTTTAGGGACTTTTGTTTAATATCTAGTATTTCATTCTGTCATTTCAATTTCAAGTTCTAGATGTCAGAAGTCTGCGGTTTATAAAATCATCTTTTGATAAATAAAAAAGCAGTTAGACCATTGCCATGGGTCAATCTTTGTTTACTTTTGTGCTCATTCATTGTTTTCGCAACGATAGGTAATTATGAATCATCGGCCACCAATTGCTCGCGAATGGCCTCATGCAATAGGGCCCGATCAGAATGATGTACAAAATCGCCTCATTAACATTGAAGACGGCGTAGGACAGATGTCCATTGTCCTTCAACAACTCTCAAGACAAATGGAATCCACTCAAGTCAAACCCAACTCCATAGTTGCTTTAAGCACCATCATGACACCCGCGAATTTGCCAGAGAATAGCCAACACCATAGACAGTTTGAAAAGATCATGAAAAAGTTAAACTAGTTGCAGGGGCAGAATCCCATGAACCTGTCCAATTACGCCGGCATTGAGATCCCTGAAGAGCTCAAAGCACCTGAATGCGAAAGGTATTCTGATACCTCCCGCCCGGAGACCTACTTGAATGCCTACCTGGTCCGAAGGATGATTCAATCGTACCAATCAAGTTTGACTGGCCTCGCCTTGCGATGGTATGTTGTCAGGAAGATTAGTTCCCTTAAAACTTGGGGGGAACCAATTCATGTTTTTCACCAAGAATATAATATTGACATCACCCCTGACATCGCCTTGCCCTACGAAGAGCCGATGATCGCGGAGCACGAGGAGCTGTTAGTCGCCGAGATAGGAGAAGAGCATGTCAATGAACCCTTGCATGATAAATGGGCAACTGAGCAGCATCTTATTACTGAAAAGTTTCCCACTAGGAAAGGCAAGGAGTCTTTGTACGAGATCTAAGACACAAAACTTGTTCAAGACCGGGGCACGATAGGACAACTCCCCAAGCTTACTCCCAGAGCTAGGGTCCAAAGAATACCAACCCCTATCAACCTAGAAAGTGAATTAAAGAGTGAAACTCTAATATCTCCCACTTCCCTTGACAGAATCGAACTAATGAAACGAAGGGCTTTACTCAAAAGGTCTGGACCAGGAGCCAAGAAAAGAAAGCCTAAACAAATCAATTCAACATCTACCGACGAGCCACCGCACCAAAGCCTCGAACATTCCTAAGAATGCAGCTTTGAAGGCTACCATCCCCTAGAGTACAACCCTGAAAACTTCCCGGCCCTAGAATACAATCCCAAAGACTTCCAACATTATTTCGACAATGAAATCGACGATTCATCGTATAACTATTTCCTACTCTCATCCGGGGATGAAGGCCCGTCAGAAGAGGAAGCATACGTCTTTATCCATTACGATCCTAATGAAGTACTAAGCTTGTCACCTCGACCATGAAGATAGCTTAAATGCTTCATCCTCATTCGGAAATTTTGACCCGAAGAAAGCAATGGGGTAATCTCGATAGAATCCAACTTCCCTTGAAACAGAAAAATTCACACTACAATGAATATGCAATGGGAAAACCAGTGGCCTAACCAAGATGCACCAGGTCCTTCTTGCCCTCATAGGATCATGACCCCCAGAGAAATGTGGATACCTAACCTCCACAAGTATAATGGCACGACTTGCCCCGTGGCTCATTTGCAATATCTCCACGCTGAAATGAGTCGGTACTATAGCCTGATGTCATTTGCAACTCGAGCCTTCCAAGAAAGTCTTACGGGATCCGCATTGCAATGGTTCATCACAGCAAATATTTATCTCCTAAAGATATTGGAATGAGCTGACTTCCACATTCTTGCATCAGTACCAAAACCAGATTGGAACTGAACTGCCTTGTGAGAGTTTGGCTCACTTCACAAGAAGACCAATGGAGGATTTCCAAGCATACGCAGGGAGGTGGAGGGCTTTCATGATGCAAACCCACCCTCAACTGGCTGAAGAGGAGTTAATGAAGCAGTTCATAGAAGCTTTGTCCTTGCAAGCATCGTTGTTGGTTGCATGGGTTACACTTCCATAGCTTTAATGAGGTAGTCATCGCATGCGAATACTTTGAGTCTACGAAGACGAGGAACTCAAAGACGCTTGATTTCAAACCAACACTATCAAAGCACTCCTTTACACAGGAGTTTTCATGGGGTTTACTCGTTTTTATAATTTCATGTTTCTTATCTTGTCTAGTGTGCTACTATTGTATTTTCCATTCCAAGTACTCTAATTGTATAGTTCTAATATTTTGTTTTAAGAGCATGAGGCGGTACTCCAAACTAGCCCGGTGATGTTATCCAACCATGAAAAGAAAATATCATCCAAGGAGAATACTGGGCTTCCTCATGCTTTTTCTCCCCCAAAGACGTATTTTGAAAATAAAAAATATTTCATCACCCAAAAGCTTTTGTTAAAACAAGATGATAAATTTAAGCCATGTTTGTCTTTCTAACCGACTCATTCACTTCATGTCTCGAATCATTCCCATCCCCTTTGACTTAGTGTGACAAATTTGAAGACACATCGTTCCAACTCGCCAAATTCAAAGAACCTTGCCAAGAAAACGGGGCAAATAGAAAGAATCATCATCTACACCAAAAGAGGTAAGTCTTATTCTTTGAATATAATTTGGAAATGATGTCCTCTCTCTTCTATTTACAGGATACAAAAGATGAGACGTAATAGGTACGGGCATATGGTTGAAATCAAAGCATCCATGACATGCCTCACTCCCCTCCCATGTCTCCATCCTAAGCCAAAGGACTATCTTGTCGCACGACGCGCCCAAACAACTAGATGTTACATCATCAACTTTGGACAAGCCCAAAAGCATAAGGAAGGGATCTCTTCCTTTTTTGAAGTGATTACTTGTCAACAAGGAGAAAATCTAGACAATCAAAGCGATCTATAGCCCCACACCCCGGACAATGACTTTGGAATTTAGAAGCTTCACTCCGATGCATATTCTTCCAAGAAGTAATTGCCATAAGAGAATTGAGATTTTGATTGTCCATCTCAGATTCCATAGAAGCTTGAAGTACATGACTTTGCTCAATGCTGCTATATAGTTAAAGACATAAGAAAATTCCACGAAAAGGAAGGCGTTGAAGATGAATCAACGACCATCAATCATGCATACATGGCCACGAATGAGGAAGGCCAATCAAAAGAAATGTCGAACTATGTCAAGACGAAGAGGCTGTCATCAACATTCAAAATCCTTAGGAGTCAACAAATACAAACTCTGAGGAAGGGTAATTTGGTATCGTTTCCAATACTCCCACTATTTGAACCCACTTTTGACGTATTTTCCCTATTAACAGGAAGCATCGCAACTCAAGAACCGAACTCAATGGTTAGGTTTGGCAAATCAATACTGGCCAACCTAGTATATGGAAATGACCCAATCAATTCACCTAACTTCGTGTAAAAGGACGTGTCATCTATCAATTCGGAGAATATTTGACCTAACAAGCAAGGGATGCCTAGGACTTCATGTCCCCCTCTCACTTCAGGTTCATCCAATCATCTGCAAACCAATGAAGGGTAAAGTTGTATCGCTTCCAATTATTCGACTTCTAAAGAGTTCATGACTAACACATTCCCTCTTGTTTGTAGGATCACTTGACTATCAAAAGCAAGGATAACAAATCAATGAGAGGCATGACAAGCTCTCCCAAACAAAATGGCGTCTCAAGTAATCGCCAAAGCAAATGACGGAAAATCTTCATGCCTCAACTCGACATTTGATTTTGGCCGGACTAATTGATCTACTTGTACATCTTCTCTTCTGCAGGGGCAAAAAAAGGCCCATCAAATCAATGATTAGATTCCCAATCCTTAGCTGATCATTCATGTATCATATCCCTAATCAATAAGGACAACCATCAACACCCATTTGTGAACAACAATTTTGATATTCAAGATTTAACATATTTGAAAACACTGTTATCTTAACCCCTAAAGCTATCAATAGGGTCTTTGTTTGAGTCAAAACCATTAATTTGTTTTGAGAGTACAAACTTCGTCATATTTAAAATGTTGCATGCCGTTTCCAAATGAATTATGCATGATGATTTTGCCTGTCCAAGTTATTGATTCCACTAAGGATTATTAGAATAGACAGCTAAATGAAGAATACAAGATTGATTGAGCATGCTGGATAAGGCGCGTCAGAATGATGACATGCAAGCCATATCTTACACACAGTCCCCTATCTATACACTTGTGAGATGAGTGTAGAAAATTCCATGACTACAGGGTAAAGAGTTCTCTCGCGAATGGTACGATAACCAAAATAGTGAGAGACATTTCATTGCTCACCCCATTGAGCCCCATATATTGGTGAAATTTTTGTCCTACTCCCGACAAAGAACCACCCACATTGGGGCAAGTCGAAAGCAAATCAACATCACAAGGTGAGAAAGAGATAGAAATTTTCTTGCTTGCACTTGCATCAATCTTCGAGTGTCTTTATTGCATATGAACACTCGCGTTAATTTAAGTGCCCTAGAATGACGAAGAGCAATTCTTTATTTACGCACTTGTATCCATTGTACAACCCAATTGAGTCTGTAATTTCACCCTCACATGGAGGTAAAACAGAAGTTATTTCCATTTGAGCAGCATAATCGGAAGTGCCAACAAAAGATGAAGACTCAATAGTCTAATAAAGGCATTTGCTTGAACTTGCAAGACCAGTTCCTCAAGCAACAAGAAAAAAACATGGGCATAAAAAAGCAGTGTACCTGGTAAAAGCAAGGTCAATGCCCATAAATGAAAAACTAGAATAAAAATAGGGGCATGAAAAAGCAATGTGCCTGGTAAAAGCAAGGCCAATGCCCCCCCAGTCAAAAATACAGCCAAGAAAAAGTTGTTGTTGTGGTCCATAGAACCTCCATCTAACAAGAAAGACCAATGACAAATGCCAAGACAGTCACCAACTCTCACCCTCTTACATGTGAGCCAAGTCTATGTTACATTCCCATTGTAAAAGTCTCTTCAGACTAGGGCACTTCAATTAACGTAGGATTTCATGCGTATATAAGCATCACTCGAAGAAGTACGAGCAAGACTATTTTATCTCTTTTTGCAGGATTCTTGACTTGCAAACTCGGAGATGATCGTGCGGCACTTTGTTCATGAGCCTTGACCTCGACGATCCCATTTAATGAGCCGTCGACCAAGTCTTCATCACAATTTCAACAAAGGTCTCTCACATTGGTAAAGTCGTATCACTTGCGAGAATACTCGGACCCCTGTCGACATGATGACAGTGAGATAGTGTGGTCCTTATAAATCCTGCATCAATGGTCAAGATAGCCTTTTCCATGAGAGTGAGTAGAAAGTCCTTTCAGACTGAAAGTCCCTTGTCTGGCATGCTCAAGACATCTACATTCTAAATGAATGTTGTCTTTCAAAATCTTCCCCAATGGAAATCAGATGATGCAAAATTGACAAAATTATCATGCATGAATTCATAAATATACAATCATGTGTGCATATTGTGCAAATAGCATACATACTTCTTAGAGATCGAGATATTGTGCTTGCAGGTAAGCATATCTCTATCCCCATTTGTCTTAAAGTACCTACCACTATCCAGGATACTCTTTTCTGACACTCAACCTATTCGAGTTGTCCCTTGAGTTTGGGTGCTTGCAACTTGTCTAAGTATCCCCTTGTCTTTAGTACCCACCACTTGCTTCGGTACTCCTCTTTCCTCACTCGACCTATTCGAGTTGTCCCTGAGTTTGATACTTTGTATTGATCGTTGAATACCTTGCTGTCTATATCCCATTGTCTTTGAGTACCGGCCACCGTTTGGATACTCCCTTTTTCTGACACTCGACCTGTTCGAGTTGTCTCTAGAGTATTGATACTTGTGATTGATCAAGAATCTCTTGGAATACCTCTATGTCCAGGTATCCCCTTGTCTTTGAGTACCCACCGTTCCAAATACTTCCTTTTCATGACACTCAACCTGTCCGAGTTGTCCCCAAATAATATAGCAACTGTTCAAGCATTCCATTGCTTTGCTTGGCACCGCCGTCCAGGTATGCTTTCTAGCACTTGGACCAGCCTAAGTGGTCCCAGATCATATCATTAAATACTTGTGTTCATCCAAGTATTCCAGTACTTTGTACACCTGTGGCTATCCAGGTGTTCCAGCCCTTTTGAGTGCTTACGGCCATCCAAGTAAGCCTTGTGCTTCATTCAAGTTTATAATGCAGGTTCTACGCCCTCGATATTCCTAATTACCAGGAGATGAGAGACCTTCACGAATATCCCAGGCACGTCCTCGATATTCTCCAATTACCAGGAGGTGAGAGACCTTCACGAATATCCCAAGCACGTCCTCGATATTTCCCAATTACTAGGAGGTGAGAGACCTTCACGAATATGCGAGGCACTCCCTCGATATCCCTAATTATCAGGAAGTGAGAGACCTTCATGAATATCCAAGGTACGTCCCCGGTATTCCCAACTACCAAGAGGTGAGAGACCTTCGATATTCCCAATTACCAGGAGGTGAGAGACCTTCATGAATATCTCGGGTACGTTCTCGATATTTCATTTACCAAGAAGTGAGAGACCTTCACGAATATCCTCGGTACGCCCTCGATATTCCCATTACCAAGAGGTGAGAGACCTTCATGAATATGCGAGGCACGTCCTCAATATTCCCATTACCAGGAGGTGAGAGACCTTCATGAATATCCCAGGTACGTCCTCGATATTCCCAATTACCAGGAGGTGAGAGACCTTCATGAATATCCCAGGTACGTCCTCGATATTCCCCATACCAGGAGGTGAGAAACCTTCACAAATATGCAGGGCACGCCCTCGATATTCCCAATTACCAGGAGGTGAGAGACCTTCACGAATATCCGAGGCACGTCCTCAATATTCCCAATTACCAGGAGGTGAGAGACCTTCATGAATATCCAAGGCACGTCCTCGATATTCCCAATTACCAGGAGGTGAGAGACCTTCATGAATATCCGAGGTACGCCCTCAATATTCCCAACTACCAGGAGGTGAGAGACCTTCACGAATATCTTAGGTATGCCCTCGATATTCCCATTTACCAGGAGGTGAGAGACCTTCATGAATATGCGAGACACGTCCTCAATATTCCCAATTACCAGGAGGCGAGAGACCTTCATGAATATCCAAGGTACGTCCTCGATATTCCAACTACCAGGAGGTGAGAGACCTTCATGAATATTCGAGGCACGTCCTCGATATTCCCCATACCAGGAGGTGAGAAACCTTCACAAATATGCGAGGAACGTCCTCGATATTCCCATTTACCAGGAGGTGAGAGACCTTCACGAATATCTCAGGTACGTCCTCGATATTCCCAATTATCAGGAGGTGAGAGACCTTCACGAATATCTCGGTACACCTCGATATTCCAACTACCGGGAGGTGGTGAGAGACCTTCACGAATATCCCAGTGTACGCCCTCGATATTCCCAATTACCGGAGGTGAGAGACCTTCATGAATATGCGAGGCACGTCCTCAATATTCCCACCGGGAGGTGAGAGACCTTCATGAATATCCAAGTACGTCCTCGATATTCCAACTACCGGGAGGTGAGAGACCTTCATGAATATCCCAAGTGTACGCCTCGATATTTCCCATACCGGGAGATGGGACACCTTCACAAATATCCAATGTATGTTCTCAATATTTCCAATTATCAAAGTACCCCTTCGATACTTGTGAATGCCCAAGTATCCCCCAAGAATTCATACTTGTGATCATCCAAGTACCCATTTGTCTTTGACAGAAGTCAGACACCCCAACAAAACAGATGCTCTGAGAAAGGTCGGCGCATCTCCCGAGAAAGGTCGGGTACCAACTGGTGTCCTCGATACAAATCAAGGCACCCACAAATGAGATGCCCTGAGAAAAGTCGGTGCATCTCCCGTCAAGGTGACCGAAGAAAGGTTCGGGTCCGAGACAAACCACTGATTACTCCAAAAGGCGACCGAAGAATGGTTCGGGTCCTGGAGGAGCAGTCTCCCGTCAAGGCAACCGAAGAAAGGTTCGGGTCCTAGACAAATCACTGATTGTTTTAACAGGCGACCGAAGAATGGTTCGGGTCCTGGAGGAGCAATCTCCCGTCAAGGTGACCGAAAAAGGATTCGGGTCCTAGACAAATCATTGATTGTTTTAACAGGCGACCGAAGAATGGTTCGAGCCCTGGAAAAGCAACCTCTTCAAACCACCAGGTAAGATGACGCCTTGATACTTGCCTAACTCGGGGTTCACACCCTACCTCACTCACTCCCGGTAAGTAACTACAGGTATCTTCTTATCTGTCTTAGAATATGTAATGTTATATTGCTCTTTTTACATAAGATAATAAGTCCCGAATAAAATATAATCCGCTAAGCATATATGACCAAATTTTAGGCATCATTTTGTCTTTGAATGCAACCTCTGCGAGCTCACCTTCAAAAAGGGGCAGCTGTTGACACCTAAAAATTAGACTTTATTTTATTATTATTTTGTTTTATTTGATTAATAAACCAAAAAAAAAAGGGGCGAAAAAAGAAAAGCAAAAACGGAAAAGAAGTAAAGAAGCAGCCTCCGCATGGGCCCTCGGCCCATTTTCGCCTCGGCCCGGCCCCGCCAGGTCGTCTCCTTCCTCGCGCCTCTGCAGAGCACGCGCAGGGGGCGCGACGGAGGGGAAGGGGATGGACGGACGGCGATGGGACGTGGAGCAGGGGGTAGCTGGCGTCGGATGGGACGCCGGTTCGGCCGGCGAAGGCCGTGGCGATCGGCGGTCGAACTCCGTCGACTGGCCGCCCCTCGCCTATAAATACCTCCCCCCCGACGACAACGAGGCACAGACAGAGATCACGAAGAGAGAGAGGGAGCCAGATCGAGTCGCAGCCCTTGGACACCCCACTGAGAGACTTCAAGGGGGCCGAGGGCTCGCGGCCTCAGATCTGAGCCCCGCCGGAGGGAGAGTAGAGAGAGAGAGAGACGCAGGAGAGGTTCGCGTGGGTCTCGCCCTCGCCATCTTCGCCCTCGTCACGCCGTTGCCGAACAGGTATAGCACTGTCCCCGTCGCCGTCGCCATCTCCCTCTCCATAGTCCAATCACCTTTGCCGTCATAGCCGCAGGATCGCTTTGGTCTCCTCTCCGGCGCCGCGAATTTGCAAACCCTAGGGTTTGCGATTTTCCGGGTCGCGAAACGGATCCGGACCCGGAAAATCGGGTAGGGTTTGCGATCCAAGGGGGCGGCTGCGAGGCGGATCGAAAGCCAGGTCGGACCCGGGTAGGGTTTCGTGGGGAGTCGGGTCACGGAGCGGCCTGTCGGGCCGGGTCGGCGGGCCAGGCCGGGTGTCCCCCAGCACCCGGCCGCGATGCCGTTTCACTAAATAAAAAAAAAATTTTAAAAAGGAAAAAATCTGAGTCGGGTCCTCATTCGGATCGCTAGCTCAGGTCGGACCCAACCCGCGGATCCGACCGGGTCAGTTTTTATATTATTTTAATATAAAATAATATTTTAAATAAATAAATAAATATTTTATTTCAAAAAATCAAAAAATCAAAAAAATGTTTTATTTTCAAAAAATATTTAAAAAATGTTAAAAAATGTTTTATTTTCCAAAAAATCTAGAAAAATAAAAAAAAAAAAATTTATTTTCCAAAAATACTAAAAAATATTTTAAAAATATTATATTTTCCGAAAAATAAAAAAAATTAAAAATATTTCATATTTTCCAAAAAATGCCAAAAATCCAAAAAAGGCCAAAAATTCATGAAAAAATCAAAAAAAAATTCAGAAAAAGCCATAAAGACTTGTATTTTTCCAAAAAAAAAAAAACCCAAAAAATACCCAAAAATCCCAAAAATCCCTTTTGTGTCCAAAAAAATTAAAAAAATACCTAGAAAATGTTTTTCCTCCCAAAAATGCATGGAAAATCCCTCGAGCATCCAAAAAGCCTCAGGGTTTAAACAAGATTAGGTACCGAAAGGGCATTAGTGATTAACTAGTGTAATCAAGTCCCCGATCCTAATTTCTCTGGTTGCGCAGGAGTGAGTATTTCTCCCGATACTTCACTTGGGTTTCTAATCAACCCACCTCAAATCGATTAGTGGCAACTCCATTTTAAAAATTGATTTACAGGTTAAAAACTCGAACCATTAAGTCGTGAATTGGCGGACTTGAGAGAGTCCGGGCTTAATAAATTCAGCCAAGCCATTAGCCTCCTCAGGCGCTCGTACCCGATTGCGGGCACTAAAAAAAAGAGGTCGCGACAGTGAGGGCGAAACGAACACACGAAACTCACATGCAAGACTATATAAGCCATGAAAATGACATGCAATGCTTCGCTTCCACAAAATCTCGAAATCACAACATAACTAAGTTATCATTTCACTTTCTCTACATCTACTCACGCTAACAAGGACATGCAAGCAAAAAGCAACACAGAACAGCTCCTATTCTAATAAAAACGAGCCTAAAAAAGATCAAGAAAAGTAGAAGAAAGCCACTTTTCCTTGCCTTGGCTTCTCTTGACCTCTAGACCTACTTTCCTTGAAGAAGACCTTGAATCCTTAGAGGAAAATGGAAGGAAACGAGAGAGAGATGTTCGGTGAGGAAGAGGGGAAGAGAGCTCGCACGAGAGAGAGGGAGAGAGAGAGAAGAGGGTCGGCCGATCAAGGGAAGGAAGAGGGAGGTGTCTTCCTCAATACACCTCTTGCATGAACTCTAATTGGATCGAGAGGGTGGCAGCTCATCATTAGGCTATCTTTAGCCTATTTAGCAAATTTAACTCAATTTCTAGCAATTCTATTGGGCTATAGGGGCGGCAACATAATTTAGGGATATTATAGAAATTATATCCCATAAAAAATAATAATAGGGCCGGCCACATATATAATATATATAGGTGTATTAAAAGACTAATTATGTCCTAAGGTGCAACTTTGGGCGCATACATAAACCGTACAAGGCATATGCTAATGTCTTCGTCCCTAATTCACTCACTAAATTTGGTTATCGAAAAATTAAATTTCTACACGGCTTGCTGATATAGCTAGACAGAAATTTGAGACGTCATATGAATATCTAGTGAGTCTGGCCAATTTTCCAATCTTGCCTCTAGACATCCAAATCCACAATTCGTATCCATAGTAGCCTCGTCTTGCCTCACCATTTAATTCGGATGTCCACCACTTGATTTAGGACATCTAAAATGTATCGTCACGCATTCTAAACCTTTTGGCTTGCTTCAAATGTCTCAGACTTTAATCCTGATTCACATCCAAATCAAAACAAAGTCAAATTTCGAGCCACATTTCAACCGCTAACAGAATTTATTATTTTGAAAAGAGAAGTTTTTTTGTTATTCACAATCAACACGTATATGTATATCATTAATTTATATTATTTGAGGAAAATTTGGTGTCCAACGAATCCATACCTCTTCCATTTAAAATTTCGTTCTTCTTTTATTAATAAAATTTGCTAAGGTCCAATATATATCAATGGCATTGTCCCGTATTTGAAAAAGAAGGGCAAGTTTACTTCGAAATGCTACTGGGAACCGATGTATCATTTTTCTTTTCTAGAATTATTTGTTGTCTTTGTTAGTTCTAACGAGTCCACGCGTTTCAGCTACACACCGACAGGTGAAAGGTATGCCTAGTGGAACAAACGAACAAATAGCACCTGAAAATTCCTAACATTGTCTATAATATCTACGTTTAATGAACATTTATGTCTCGGTGCATTCAAATAGTATTTTTGCTTAAGAAACACTGAGAAAATAAAAACAAAGTCGACTTTCTAAATGAACCAGCCAACACCTAAATTTGTCTGAATGTATCCTGAGCGTATAACGTGCTCCTGAGAACTCGTCTTCCATTTTGGCCCTTCAATGAGAAGAAGAAAGGGAAAAGGAAGGGGGGGTGGAGGGAGGGAGGAGAGATCCGAGCGAGAGGGAGACCGTGAGCGGAGAGAGCCGAGCGAGAGACTAGTAGTGAGCGAGGGCTCTCCGTCGACAAACACAAGCGAAACCTGGCCGACGACCCGCCAACGTTACCCCTCTTGCCGAGCTGAGCTCACGGTAGGTTTTGGTTCGGCTTCATTCGCCTTTCTTTTGGGCATCGATTTCCCGAGGATCCCAGCTCAGAGACGCGTGAGGTGGATGAGCGTAGCCCGATCTTTCGAGCTCGCCCACTGTCCGACGCCGCCGAGTCGGGTAGGGCTCCTTCATCCGAACGCTCGTACCCCTTTTTGTGCTCTGTTTCGGGCTCGCCAGACCGGGCTGACATTGTCCGGTTCGCGCGAGTTCTGGCCTCATTTGTGTGTGCGCTGCGGTTTTGGGGGACTGGTATTTAGTTCATTCGGAATCCCGGCTCGAGCTCGGGCTCGATCGTCCTCGCTCCTTGCCCCTCAGTTTGCGTGTATTAAGTGTTCGATAAAACGTCCTCGAGACGGCTCCGTAAGAATAGCCGCTGTTTTTGCCTTACCCGAAGCTCACGTAACATTATTTTGATCTTCAGTTACTTGAGTTTGTCCCGGGCGAGACCTTATCTGGTTGATCGGGGCTGTCATGGCCGTTTCTTTGGCATACTCCTATGCGTGTTGCTTCGATAGCGCTTATCCGTTGATGGCCGAGGACGAGTTCTCTGGGGATCAACGACTTTCGCGGCTAATCGCAAAAGTGGGGTGGCGAGTTGGTCTCTCGGGTCGGCGTGAGCGAATGACGGACCAGCTCAAGGCTGCTCGTCTCTGGTCATCCCCAGGCACGCAAAACCAAGAGCGGCATGCTGGGCTTGTGTAGGTTTTGAGTGTTCTTGAGCTGGCTGAAATAGGGAATGAGTGGGCTTGGGGAGGTTTGTGTGTATTTAATGAATCGGCTTTTGTTAGGCTCATTGGGACTAGGCGTAGTGGACCTAGGATAAGAGATGACGGCTTGGGCTGAATTAGTTTAATTCTGGTTTGGAATGTTCTCGGATTGGGCTACCTGCTTGCCTTTTAATATTTTTCTTCAGGCCGAACTGGGCCCAACTTGCTGAGCCCAGCCCGGTCGAGGGCCCGAGTCCTGAGACCTGGGCTGGCGAGTCCGGGTCGGTCTCGGATCGGACCAGATGCGGAGACCCGACCTGGATTCCCTTTTTATATAATATAATATATGATTTTTTAATTTTTTAAAAAATATCCCAGAAATCTTTTTTTTTTTTTTTCAAAGAAATTAGAAAAAGCTTTAAAATAGCCTTTGAGTGGTTTTTCCTTAATATATGTGAAAATCTTTAAAAGAAAACAAAAGAAGAGATTGTATTTAAATCATTGTAAGCAAATGTTGGATTGTTGTTTGCATATTTTTCTTTATTCCAATTACGCCCTTGTGATGCATGAATAGCTATTTTCTTAGCTTGGTCAGGAATTAAATCCTAGAACCCATGATTGATATAAAATGCTGCATAAATACTTTACTTGATGTTTAAATAAAATAATATACCGAAAGGGCATTAGTTCATTATTTAGTATAATTAAGTCATCGACCCTAATTTCTCTGGTCGTGTGGGAGTAAAATATTTCTTTCAATATTTTACTTGAGTTTCTAGTCGATTCATTACAAATCGATTAGTGATAACTCCTAAATGAAAATAACTTGTCGGTTAAAAAATCAGATCATAAGTCACAAATCAATGAGCTTAAGAGAGCCTGAATTAAGCCTAGACTTAGCAATTTATTAACCTCCGTGCCTACGGAAGGGCTCAAAGAGGTCACAACAAGCCCTAGACAGAGAGGAACGAGATTTAGTTTGTGACTTACGAAGAAAAATGACAGGCTTGTTTCCTTGTATCAACAATGTGTTTATGATAAATCATACAAACAATGACAATGCATGAGTTCTGAAGGTAATTTAAACCAAGTCTGAGTTGACTTTCTCAGATAGCAAATTCTTCCTGCACTCTGAATGTACCATTGAAATTATTTCACATTCTAGTCTTACACTTCTATGAAGTAGTTCGTGCAGAATTTGAAAGAACAACAGCTCCAGGAGTTCACGGACTAACCAACAACAACTCATTAATCAATAATGACTTTTAGCGTTCAACAAATTTGATGAATTTCTGAGGTCCAAGGGAGCTGATATTTAATTTCGGAATCAGGAGTTGACTTTCACTGCCATCTTATAGCAAGACATATTTGTCTTGTAATGAAGCTCAGGTCTGTATCCAGATCGAAAATGAAGAAGAGGCTGTATGAATAGGAGGTTAAAGGAGATACAGTTTCCTTGCTGCCCTTGCTAAGAGATGATCCACTGATTCTCGTTCGGATCATGGTGGAGGTCTTTATCCTCTTGATAACGGCTGTGGAAAGGCCAATCTGATATTTCACGAAGCTGGCTTGAGCAAGACCGAGCGCAACACGTGATAGGGCTGAAAACGATGACGCCATTCATCATTGTGGGGGAAGCATAATAACGTGGACGCTTTGAAGCTCTTGGTGGAGCCTTCGGTAGATCATGACATGAGTTGCAAATTCAAAGAATAGTTAGAGTCATACCATATTGCACCAGGCTTTTTCAATAAATGAGGG
Organism: Eucalyptus paniculata subsp. matutina; assembly: GCA_017140255.1. Taxonomy (NCBI): domain Eukaryota; kingdom Viridiplantae; phylum Streptophyta; class Magnoliopsida; order Myrtales; family Myrtaceae; genus Eucalyptus; species Eucalyptus paniculata. The sequence continues at coordinate 56,432,974 of CM029437.1, read as the reverse complement.
ACAAATAAAAGCACCAAACTTTTGTAGTTGGGATAAATTTGGCCAATCGTTAGCCATTATCAAAACACTTAAAATTTTATCACTTTTTCACTCTGCATAGCTCTAAATATTTACAAAATTGCCATCAAAATTACATTTTCTTGGAAAGGACTAATATCCATTCCTTACTTTTTGTCCGCCATTATATAATTTTAGGGAATTTCGAGTATTAACTATAACGAGTGATAAACAAACAACAATTAGCTTCTGGTCACATTTGATTATCACCAAGTCTCGTAACCCATGAAAGTAACTACTAGGAGGTTAAAAGTTATGTTAGGACAAGAAAATGTTATAAGTCCTTGAATAACACGACAAGACTGATATTAGTAATTTGTTTGAAGGCAGTTATATTTATTCCATACGTAGGTTCTAGTCCCAGGAAATATATGCAAAATAAGTTTAAGAATTATAAGAAATTAACAATAATATATGTTGAGAAAAGTTTAGATAATTGGAATATACCACAAATAGATGTACTTTGGGTATATAAGAAAAGAGGAACCTTTTAATATATAGATTATGCAATTAAGGTAGTTGGGAAAACGATGTTAGTAATTGGAAATGATGCAACTTTTCAATTATTTTCAAAAGGGATGTTGAAATAAAATAAAATAAAGTAAATATGACATTCTTCCATTGGTTTCTACGTAGAGTAAAAGAAGGAAGTATAAATAACATAGAAAATCACTATACAACTTACATTATGGCATATGGAGAACTCCAAATATCAATCATTCTCCCATAGTTGGATCAGAATTAGGAGAGAACATTAAAGCAATACCGCAAATGGTGAATGGCCAAAAAGAATAATGGAGTAAACCTGCTGTTTTAGAAAAACTAAACGTAGCAAGAAAATAAGATAATTAAAGTAATTTGTTCTTTGCAGTTATTAGATAAACAACTTAACAGAATGAGAATTAAACTAGGGAAGAGGCAAGAAAAGAAGAACCGGAAACACCTGTAACAGAACTAAGACAACATATTAGCTCTTGGAAGGAGCAGATGATCCACATCCATGACCACTGGTTGGTTTTAGGTAGGAAAAGCTGAAGAAATTTTTTACCTAAAAATATTAGCCTAGAGTCTCCTTCAAAAGGTAGAGTTTTTCTTCTTTTTTTTGGTCCCAAGAAAGGTAGAGTTTGAAGAGTCACAAAGAGTAGAGAGAATAATAAAAGAGTGTTCATGGTGGTTTGACCCCAATTAGGATTGCAAGATATGTATTTATAAAATCAGTTAGTTACAGTCCGAGAACATAAAATAACATAATTACATGATGACCCCATAATACATATCAATTACAAATTAATAGTAAGTGTGCATTGCCAACACAGAGATTGAAGAACATGCATATCTACTAAATATGTCATAGTAGCTTAAATCTTCCACTTGCTTCAATGCTTGTTCGTGTTTGAGGCTCAGCCTTGGCCGAACTTGAACAATCTTTGTCCCTCAAAATTGTGCCCTTTTTAGTTGTGCCCCTTCTTGTACTTGGACCTTTAAGGTAGAGCCTCTGCCCCTTCCTAAACTCAAAGTCGTTCCCCTTTCTGAACTCCAAGTTGTGCCCTTTCCTGAAGTTGAACTTTTACCCCTTTCCATATTCAAAATCCCGTTGCTTTGTGAACTTGAAGTTATTCTTCTTCCCATCTTCGATGCCTTGCCCTTTCTTGAACTAGAAGCTGCGTGCCTACCTGACCTCATATCTTCGCTGTTTCTTGAACTTGAAGCTACACCCCTTGCTTTGCCTCTTTTCGTAGGATCCCCTCTTAGGTTTGAAGCACATCAGGTCTCACTCCCTCTGCTTCCTTTTGCCCGCGCTCGGTTAGTCTCCATAATTCTATCCCTCTTCACCGGGATCACGTCCAAATTCCATATTAATCTTAGGACCGCAACAAAAGATGCAAATATTCAAGACTTAAAAAGAAAGGTCTCTTTGATCCTTAGCTTCAGTTGTAAGAGTGCCTAATAATCATTAAGCAAAAATAATAAATTAAAAATTAAATAATAAAAAAATAATCGTTAATCTATTATGAATAATCACACCGTTTCAATAGGACATATTGGTTATTTTATAATTATAAATTCGAATTTTAATAAATAAAAATAAAAATAAATAATTGAGAATTAATGCCAAATTTAGTCCATGTATTTTTTTAATGTGATGCAAGACACCTCTTTAGTTTGTTTGGCAAATAAACTACCAACGCTGAGTTCCCTTCCCTCGATCACCGCTCTCTTCACTAACTCCATGCACGAGATCAGTGATGCATCATTTGTGGAACAACAGCCAGGTGGGGACACTGGTGGCAACGGTGCTGCAGGGGGATGTGGAGGGGCTGAGAAGGGTGCTGTCATCGGACAAGGTCATAGAGCTGAGGAGGGCGCCACTCGAGGGTGAACCCAAATGCAGACACCTCTTCTTTAAATAGGATGATTGAATAGACACATCTATCTAATTTTTCAATAGCAATTTAGATTAAGTTTGCTTTTGGATGATATGTTTACCACGTGATTTTCATTCTTTTCCTTCTTTTTAAAACTAAACACATTGCGTAACCACATTAAATTTTCTGGACTCTACTTCATGGATAGAATAGAAATTTTGTCAACATTGTTTTTCTTTATATTTGAATCATACTATGATCATTGAATAACCAACGAACTACTTTAAATGTATTGTTCTACAAATCATCCAACCCTTAATATTAGTCAATTATGAGATTTTTGCACTTATCTCTTTGTTTGATTTTAGTTGATATTCTCTTTAATTTATTTGTTATTATTATCACTCTCTAACGAGCGTTTCTCTTTTTTTTTTGGGTTGAGAAAAGCCAATGATTTGACAAAGAACCGGGTAGACAACTAATTGTCGTACTTTATCCAAGGTCATTCAGGTTTCATATCTTAATTGCACTTATGTGGGCAAGATCAACCCTCCTTGACTTCATAAGGAAATTGGGCATTGTGCTTCAAAGATCAAATTGAATAAATTTAAGGTTTATGGATCATATTTCATATGGAGCCCTAGTTTATGAACCATTTATGTAATTATTCCCAATTTTTATAATGCCAGAATAGTATTTGGTTTATTTTTTAGAGAATTAATATAAAATGTTGATGCACCAAATTAGCTGAGCTTACGTAGACTACGAGCTGCAGTCCAGTTTCACACTAATAACAAGCTGAAAATCCCCTCAAGGCACCCTGCCATGGCCACGTTAGTGCGAGAATCTTTCTTGAAAGAACACTGGTTTCATTGAAGAAACAAAGTTTCAAGGCCTCATTAAACTTTGAGAATAAGATTGGAGTCTGTATCTGTCCGCTTTGAGTATGTTGTAGTTTTGTGCATGTTTGTGAGTTTTACTTGTATTGTGAATTGCGATTCTCTTTATACTCATTTTTCTAATGTACCAATCATCTGACCACTTCTATTACTGTTCATCTTTGGATTAGGGTACGATGTCTTGGCTGAGTTATTACTACTCCTCATATTTGTGAACGCCTATTCTCAGGCCATAATTTATGTTGTCCACTTGTCTCGTTTGACTATTGGGCCCTATGTACTAGGGACGCCTAAATCGCAATTAATGGTATATATACAAAGGAATTAGATCATGGTTCGATACATGTTGCTTCCATTAGAATACATTCTACCTATTCTTAAAATGTTTTTGGCATTGGACTGGATGCTATCCTTGTAACAGATGCAGCACCCTGCATGAGTGCATACAAAAAAGTTATTGTAGCCATCAACCTCAAAGAAAGAACAAATTCGTGAGGTGCAAGGGCAAAAATGTACTACTAATTGGAGAACTTTGCTTTGTACCTAAAATGGGTGCAATGATAAAAGCATCAAGGCACCTAAATAAATATGGCACAAAATGGAAATACTTGAATAGTAAGAGCCTCTGCTCAGATCAATGATCGTCGTGTGAAGTGACCCCGAGGTAGCGAGCGAGAACAGAGAGGTTTCTGAAATGAAAAATCTTCAAGTTCCAACTTTTGTGGCCTGATAAACTAAGAATTTTCCATAAAATAACACTCTTGCCAACCGTGAGCAATCGGAATGGATTCGCGGCCTGATGTTTTGTGTTGAACAACATGCCTCTTCTGAAGGACTACTGTCTGCCAAGCAAAAGTAATTTTCAAACCAAACATTGAAGCTCAGAGTACTTTGGTTAATAACCACATCTTCACAGCGATTACTTTTAGTCTGATGCTCTTTTTCTGATGCGATTGAATTGAAAGGATCCATGACACGCTACCCTTGTTCAAGTCTGCAAGCTGAAGAACTAAGCCGGATCGACTTTCCTCCCAAATAATTGCGACTCTGAGCTGTTCAAATGGTCGAACTCAAGCTCAGAGCTCACCCTGAGGTGTATTAATTTCTAAATCCACCCGCCAGTCCTCGTCTTCCATGGGCTGTCGAAAGATCCTAAAATATTTGCACAGATAAGTAAAGTGGATGACTTGACTTGCCTTGTGGTCATACTCCATGGCCCGTTGGTTTTCTACAGTATGTGCGACTCTTATGGCTTCAAGCCACCAAGCATCCATAGGGGAGCAATTTGTCGTGTTTTCATCAATGTCAACCATGTTATTAGTTATATCAGCAGGATTTGCTAGAATCAAAGAATGCTGATAAATCAGGCACAGTATCCTCCAGGATCAGACGCAGCAGCGAGCGGTAACCTGGCCTATTACTAAGCTCACTTTACCTTCATTTTCACACATAAAAGTAAAAAAAAAAAAAAAGGATAAATGTTGGGCAGAAATTTCTTGTACCTTTGCAATCAAGATTGTGACATTTCTGATAATATACAGCCCGGATCAGGTCTGCAACTAGATAACTAGGTCACTCAAATTGAGGGAAAAAAAGCTGGTCTCTACTAAAGGTAGACTTAAAGAGCACGGTTCGACACAAGAAATATCCCATCGAAAAGAAATAGCATATTCCGCAAATGCACTATGCTCTCTGCTTATCAACTCACAGAACCTGTTCCTTGACATGCTAGAAACCATGAGTTCATGCTCTGAGAACCAGTACCAGCTTTGAATTTTACCTATACTGTGACAGACTCATCAGCATTACATGAGAAAAGGAGAAGAAACGATAGGCCTTTAAAACCATATCATTTTCTTGACGCTACTCTGCATGAAAGGGGAAAGTGCCAATCAATAGTTTCTTTTCAAATAGGACATATCAGTCCCATTAAAATTCTTTCAGGTAAGGTTAGCAACTTGAATATCCTACAGAGTCTCAGGTAGAATTCTATGAACTATGAAGCAATCGAAATGTTTCATCACTCTGTTTATCTGAAAATAAAACTATAGTGATCACCTGATACAGTTCCAATGGAGGCCACAGATTCTATGAATTTATCCAACATTGGGAAAGGCAACTTTCCAGTTAAGTAATTCACTGAACTATCACTAATGAAAGAGTTGAAATTAAGTTCTTGTGAAGCAAGACGGTATCTTCCCAAATCAATATTAACCTGCACAGGGGAGAAAAATTTCATCACATGAGACACCGCACAAAGTTCTAGCACACTAGTCTACCCATGCAAAGATGTTTCCAGAAATTAGCTCCACCAACTCAAGACAACTAATATTTTTGCTGATAATAACAAGTACAGCAAATCATATGAATATAGTTCATAAAAGGACTCGTTACAAGAACTAATTCAAATTTGTAACTACCTCCGTATCGAACTGAAGTTTCTTTCCACAATCTAACTCCATTTGCAGACTAGGATCTTCTGACAATCAAAATCCACAATGCAGATCAAAGAAGCCATGATCATGTCTTCCTCACACTATCAGGAGAGAGTAGGCGCATTTTGGGTGTCAATGAGCACATGAACCTTTAAAGAGCAAATGGGATAGAGTCATCACTATTTCAAGCACTATCGCAATAAATTCTCTTCTCTGTGTGCACATGCACATTTTCTCATGTGTGAATCTAACTTTCTAAAATGATACAAAGGCATAAAAGAACCCTCTGCTGGTAGTTTTGAGGAACATTTTGAGTGAACTAGGAACAGTTCATCACACCCATGTTCCAAAGATGCCTCATGAGTCTCTAGACCTCAATTACAAGGAGTAACGTAACATGTCCTTGCATTTGAAATGCCCAATCGGCAGAAGGACAGAACTCTTGCCTGCCTTGGATGATAGAGCCAAAGAAAAGCATCGATTCCTTGAATAGACAGCAGATTCCACAAATATCTGACCTGTCGATGGGCTGGAATCTTTCTCAACAAACAACTTTTCATATCTTCTGTCTGTCTCCCTTTCACTAGAAATCAACAAACATACCTGTCAATTCAAATGAAAGCTGCACATCGCCTATTTAGCAACTACCATAGTGGATCAGTGTAATCAGGCTTAATAGTCTTGTCACTCTCTATGGGACCATGCATTTCCTGGCAATAAAGAAAATCAAGCTTCTTGCCTTTCCATGATCTGTAGTTGTCAGTGTTTAGGCTGACCATCCTACCGGTATTCACTTCCATAATTCACTAGGAATATTCACAAACACCTACTGAGCACCGAATGCCGTCGCACATTCACAAGTGTAAGTCCATCATATGATTGTCGGGCGGTACTCAAGATTTGACGCAGAGACGACGTTGGCTTCTTCATTCATCCTTCCGCTTTACCACTTTGACTTCGAGGTTCAATCTCCTAATGCTCAGGAGCACATGGCACTCACCTTCTAATGCTTGTGCAGCATCGCTCCTCGTTCCCGCCTCTGAGTTTGCCATAGCTAGGACACTTATTACTTCTGGATCTGTCTCTCCTAAAAAATACCAATAATTAGATTGCATTGCTGGGTCATCTTTTAACAAAAGTCATTTGGTCATGTTAGTGCCCTAGAGTTTAGTGTTTTATTTCTAAGAAAAATGAAAATACAAAAATATCTCACGTAGTTTAATTAATAGGGTTAATTTATAGTTAAATTAAATCATGTTCTTAGAATTGCACATAGGTTATATCTATATCATGAGAATTATTAATAATAGGGTTATTTTTACATTTTAGAATTCTATATAGTTCATTAATGCATGGTAGATTAAAACTCATATAGTCATAGCATTTGATCTGAGTCATGCTTAGTTGTTAACAAGAAAAATCCCCAAAAAATAATTAATTAGCATTGCATACTTTCATCATTGTCTACTTTGTAGTCAACATCCTGCAGAATGCTTTTTGCATTGGACGATAATGGAGCTTTGCTTTTGATATGCTTAGCGCATCAAGGTTTTTCAAATTATTTCGTTATTTATCTGTAGCATTTGATTGTTGAGCGTTAGTGATTTACGATTAAAGGTTATCAAGATTGCTTGCAAATATTTTTTGAGATAAGGAGAAAAAAGGTAGCAAAAGGATGCTAGATTTCTCTAGTGTGATCAAGTTCCCCGATCCATAAATCTATAATTCATAAAAGTAAAATATTTCCTCACATTATACTTGAGTTTCTAATTAATTTTGTAATACATTAGTTTTAATTGATTAAATTGAAACTACATAGTTGGAATTTGTATGGGCTTAAGAAAGTCTACCCTAAGCATTTGCTTAGTTATTCATTAGCTTTCCTTTGATGGTTCACCTCTGGGAAGGTCTCGACAAATTAAGTCAATTTTAGGTTGGGCTATTTTCAATCCATCATATTTGACATGAACCACCCATTTGACAGGTTTACTCCATACCATACGTGCACTAGCCAAATCGTATAGGCTTGGTCTGGGTGTGTTAATTATTTACGGCTGCTTTCTTCTTTATCATTAACTTTTTTCTCTTTTAAGGGCTTGGAAGGAAAACAAATAGAGATTTTTTTTTCTCCAAGACACAATTTGTCTGAGGACATCGAAATATGAACTAGAATGTTCACTGAGCTACAGCACTTATAGAAGACCACATGCCCCGATGCTTCAATCAGCAAAAATTAAAAAGGGAAATGAAAAGAACGACAGAAGATAAATCCATAAGCTCCCAGGGAGAAGGATGGCAGCTTTTTATTAGACAACTACGTGTTGGCCAAATCATGCAGACTAGAATCACAACCTTGGAGCATCCCTCTATGGAGACCAAGCCACGACCGACATTGCCACTGAAGACCTTTCATCCTATAGCATGAGAAATACAATGCTTCTTCAATGGCCGGCAGATACTTTTTCTATTAAACCGAACTCTCAAAGCTTCAAACCAGAACCACGCAACTTCTCTTCCATGACACCGTCAATTCTGTCTCCCATCTCAGAACTCATGTAATTCACCCAATCTCCAGCCTCGCCTCTCCTGAAGAACCACTTGGTCTCTGCCCCTGTCCACAACTTCCCACACTTATTCACCTCCAATGCGCTCATATTGTCGAAGCTACACATCTTCAATATTCCCTCCACTGTCCCGTCTCTCAGTTCTTCTTTACTGAGTGGACACCCCAAGAAATCGGCCAACCTCCTCACATGAACATGCGGGTCCACTTTCATCTGTTCGTACGTCATGAACAACACCTTCTCGGGCATATCCAAGCTCGCCTTGTGGTAACCCAACACATGGTCCCAATAAGGCCCACAAACGCTCACCCCTCGACAAAACTTGTCGAGGCCCTCCTGGATCGGAATCTGGCCCTTCTCTTCCGGCCTCATCCGATTGGCAAAGTGCCACGTTGAGACGAAGGTGTCCTTGGGGTTCCTACACAGGTAAACCAGCTTGCAGTTGGAGTCCCTCACTGACTATGGAAGCAAGGAATACGGCATGTGGGTGGCAAAGAGCCTAGGGGATGCTATAGCAGTGAGATCGGGATTTTCTTGGCCGAGATAGAGATTGAGCTCCAAGAAGGGCACGAGATCATCGGAGTTTTGGGTCAGGAGAGGGTGGCGTTGTTGTGAGTCGGAGTCAGAGTACTTGGCACGGTTCAAAAGAGCGAAGAGGATGGCCTTTAGCCAGGTGGTGCCAGATTTTGGACTAGTGACGAGGAGGATATCAGAGGGGTGAGCTTGGAAGTGGTTTTGGCAAGTGAGGATGCCTTTGAAGAGCCGAGGGGAGAGCCAGAAGCCCTGATACAAGCGGAAAGAGGCGGTGATCCAGTCTTCTTCTGAAGGGAGAGAGGAGAACAAGTCCTTGAATGCTTGCGGCATGTCCTCGTCTCGCAAGTACCTTAAATGGGGTGGAGGAAGAGGTTGAGAGGCTTGCATGGTGGTGGTGGTGGTGGAGAATTGGAGTGAAGAGTTGGTTGATGCTTAGTGGGACGATGAGCTTAAATAGAGGCTTCTTGCATCAGAAAGATCGTTGCTGGGATAAGGTCTCGAACTTTAAACGAAATACTTATATGAAGATGGTGTTGGGTGTCTCATACAATTTACACATTAGATGTTGTCAAATTACATCTTTCAATAAATTTGAAATAAAAATTTTATTACTCCTAGCATTATTGATGCTTTCATTTAACTCGCTAACAACTAAACCAGCTCACTTCTAAGATTTCAGATATGAGTTAAGTACCACAAAAGTCCTAAATGTTTAACTTTTGTCAATTGAGATATAAACATTCTTATGTCTTTGTTTCATTTCTATTTGAACAATGTCTCGTAGACATACGACATACATTTGAAATAAGTTATCTCGTCTTGTGAGGTGCAGTCTATAATTTCTTAGCAAGTAGGTATCATGTCAACTTTGAATAGTATTTTGCAACGTCCATGAATAATAATTGAAAGGTAGCTCACCGAACCCTTTCATGGCCATAAGCGAATCAACCTATTTAAATATTCATCTGAAGATTCATATCCAGGGTAGTATGGATATCGCTGATCTCCCTAGGGATCATATATCTGGCAGCCAATTTTATAATCTCGATCCAATATTGCATCAAACACTGAATCAGAGCTAAGGAGTCGCCAAGCACAGGTCAAGTATTTTAACAATATACTTGAACATCTATCTGCCAATTTTCCCCCTAAGAGGGATTTCTTAAGGAAAAGACCCAAATAAATAAATAAAAGAGAGATTAGAAAATCCAAAAAAAAAAAAAAAAAACTTGAGCTGGTGGATCCACATGCAAAATAAACTGGGTTAGAAAGTGGCTCCAATGCCATGTCATGAAGTCCAATTGAAAAGTTTAAACTAATAGATGGAAGGAGAATACATGTATATAAAGAGTACATAAATCTCCTAATTAAATAACGTGAGATATTTCAACAAGAGAAAATAACGCTTAAAAAAAGCTTTCACCAACTATACTTCGCTTCTGTCTCTCTTTTTCTTCCACGCCCTAAGACAATATCATTTTTAGACTGGTGAAAATGGGGAATGGACAGAAAGAGATCATTGTCGGTCTCTTTCAAAATCACTTGCAAGTTTTCCCTTGCTATTTAAATGTTTGGGGCTTGAAAATGCTAACCAATTCCAGCCTATCCGCCTTTGTAATACCATTTACAAAGTCGTCACTTAAAAGCCAACTGATATGCCCTGCATGGGCTCAATGACCTCACTCAAACTGCTACAATATTATTGATAGTTATAATATTTTATGTGATTCCGACCCGATTATTTTACCAACAGTGACATCGTCAATATTGAATTTTTTATTGATTAGAATCATCTGCAATTAAGAGGGTAAGTTACATATTAAATTTTCAGCTAACTTTGATAAGACAACTTTACTTATTCATCTTTTTCCTTTGTTTCTCTCTTTTTTCCCTTTTCTCCATTCTTCTTCCTCGAGCAAGGTGTTCTATTGCCACCTCATTTATGACACTATCATTGCCTTTGCCAACTTACAGGTCGCCAGAACGCCCCGGCCGTTCTTCATCACCTTCGATGCTTGCTAATCAATCTCTCTCTCTCTCTCTCTCTCTCAGAGATGGAGGTGAAGGACGGACAAGCTGCAGTCTCTTTCAGTGATTTATAGATGATGTAGATGATTATGTCTTAATCATTTATTACGTGGTCCCATCATAAAGGTCACGTGATTAACTATGGAGATGAACTTTAGCTATATATCAGGTTAGGTAAGTCAACTGAATTTGATATTTCTTGCTAATCGATGCCAGTGATCAAACATTCATTCTTTGTCTTGTTCAATATCTGTTCGATCAGACATCACCATACACTCATAGGAGGTACATGCCCATCTACCAAATAAATAAATGACTACTTTCAAGAACCGGGACACAAAATTCTACAACATGAAGAGTCTTGGCAAACCAGATACACAGAATATACTAATGAAACTAAGAGAAAGATGTATGGATGGAGTTAACGGATAGAGTTGATTGTCCAAATTTGACGAGTTTTATAATTTGATTGAAGTTTTTGAAAATTTTAGGACTCAATTACACTTTCTTGACAAATTTTAAGACTTTTAATACACTTATCATAATCGCCATATAACTTTTCAATCGATTATTTGAGTGCCTCATGTCTTTAAAAACGTTCGCCACAAATGTCGCGTCATGTTGAATTTCCAACACTTAAGTAAATGCTATTAAAAGTTATGTTGCTCAAGTGATCAATTAAAAATTATGACACTTAAGTGAATGTTTTTAGAAGCTATAACACCCAAGTGGTCGAAAAAAAAAAGTTATGGCCCTCAAGTTAGCTCTGTACAAACGTGACGACATTTGTGGTGTTTTTATCCCCATTCAACTCCTATACCATTTTTGTAAAATTTGTGAGGACATTGCCAGCTATTCTAAAAATTAAGTTATTAGATAAATATTTTGCCTATTATTTAAATATTCTAATACTTCTCATCAATTGTAGGCTAGACTTTAGGCTATGACCAAGCGTGGAAACATATAATAAGGGACATAATTAACAGGTTGGAAATATTATAACTCAGGATCTCCTATTTTGATATCATATATAATTTTGTAAGATCCCTGCTAACTATTGTAAAAGCTTCACTATCAGATGAAAGTGCGTCTTAACATTTAAGGAGAAAGTTACCAAATCAGTCCTAAACTTATCATATGGATGCCAATTTAGTCTAAATTTTTTAATTTTGTTAATTTAGTCCTAAAACTCGGTGCAAAATTACAATGTAATCCTTTCGGTCAAATTTTGCCAACAATCTAGTTATCACTAACCATTCTACGTGACACACCGATGGGTTAACACTTTCTTGAGTAAATTGGCTTGAAGAACTACATTAAAATTTCACTCAAAGTTTCAGGACAAAATTGGTAAAATTGTAAAGTTTAAAACTAAATCAGTATAGTGCAATAAGTTTAGGATTGATCAGACAATCACCCCAGTATTTAAGTATTACTAACAATCTTTCACTACTCTACTTTATGTTTCTATCAAGTTACTCTCGCCAGTTGGATCACAACGAAGAAAATTATAGTCTTGTATCCGACGGACTTCTCAATACTCAAAAGGACGCGTTCTGTGACTGCTTTCTCGGGCCAATGACCTAAGGACGTTGGTGTTTCATTTTCGAAGGAATTGACTTTTACAGCCACCCTAAAGCCGACTAAAGTAAGAATAAATGTTTGTGGTCATAATTGGGCATGACAGGACGTAAGAATCTTATAAATCCGGCCCAGTTTGACGTCACCTTAAGGTTGTGTGACCTGACTTCTATCTAAGGTGTATTGGTTACCATTTCGATCAGATTAAGGAAAGGTTATCTCGAACTGTTTGAGTTAGCAGCTAGAATGTTTACAAAATTAAATAAGTCATAAATAAAATGGCAGTCTATTTGCAGGAGACACAATTGCCTTTGGAGTTACTAAAATTGTGGAAATAGAGCGAATCATGGAAATATGGAGTGGCTAGAGTGGGGAATCACACAAGAATTTCAATAATTGTCGAAGAAAATCCCAGGAGTACAAATAAAAAGAAAACAAAGAAAGAGAGGACACTCAAGCTATGCCAAAACACTGCCACATTTTCCTCCGAAACTTTTTTCATTTTGAACCAACGTCTCTAAATTTCAGCTTTAGTTTTGGAGTTTGCTATCCTTCAGGTGCATTGTAAATAATAGCGTAACTTTCATTTCAATGTTTTCAGTTAAGCATCAATGTGTCTATAACTCTGAAGATATTTCAATTTCAGTGAAGTTTCTTAGTGATTTATTTTTCTTTGTTTGAACTTTAATTTTAATTTCAGTGGTCATCGCTCTGATTTTCCTTTGATTTCCTTTGATTCCAACACTTTCCTTACAATTTCTATCGATCTGTGCAACTTTCCAATTGCAAAAATTGACCCAAAAAAAAAACTTCTTAAATGAAACATAAAAATGCAGTTCATAAGGCGTTTAGTTCATAAGGCGTCTATAATTTTCTTTGGTTGGATCATCTCAAAATGCATTTGTTAAAGGAAGGAGAATTAGAGATAACATTCTTCTTGTTCAGGAATTGTTCTCTGGTTTTCACTTAGATCCTTACCTTCCGAAATGTGCTGTTAAGGTAGACTTTCAAAAGGCGTATGATACTCGTAGATTGGGATTTTTTGGAACTCACTCTGCAAGCTTTCAGATTCCCGGAATGGATCATCCATTTGATAATGGTGTGTGTGAGAACACCCAAGTTTTCAGTTTCTATTAATGGCGAACTTCATGGCTTCTTTTCCGGAGGTCGAGGCCTTCGCCAAGGGGACCCTTTGTCGCCGTACCTCTTTACCCTTGTTATGGATGTGTTCTCGGGATTTTAAATGCCCGAACTTCGGTGAAAGGCTTCAAATACTTTTGGAGGTGCAAGAAGGTAAAGTTGACCCATCTTTTCTTTGCCGACGATGTCTTTCTCTTTTGTCAAGCTGATTGGGTTTCCGCCACGATCCTCAAGAGAAGTCTTGATATATTCTCATCTTGGAGTGGATGAGTCCGAACAAAAACAAGAGCGAGGTGTTTCTCTCGGAGGCCCCGTTTCCATCGAGAGAATATTCGACTTGCATTTGGCTTTCAGGAAGGTCGACTCCCAGTCCGGTACTTAGGGGTGCCCATCATTACTTCAAGACTTGGGAAAGCTGATTGTGCTTCGTTGATTGATCGTATTACCGCAAGAATTCAATCGTGGGCTCACCGCTTTTTATCCTTTGCTGGAAGACTCCAACTTATAAGGTCGGTGCTGCATTCTATCCAAGCCTTTTGGGCTAGTGTGTTTTCTCTGCCTATCTCTGTTCTTGATAGAATTGAACAACTGCTAAGACAGTTTCTGTGGAAGGGTACCTCGCTTGGCCGAGGCGGTACCAAAGTATCTTGGGATGACATTTGCCTCCCAAAAAATGAAGGTGGCTTGGGTATTCGGAAATTGAGAGACTGCAATACTGCTTCCTTGCTTAAGTACATCTGGTTTCTCTTCACCGATAGAGAATCTCTCTGGTGTCGTTGGATCCATTCTTATTTTTTAAAGAATGACAACTTTTGGAACTCCTCCACACCCACTACGTGTTCATGGGCGTGGAAAAAAATCCTTCAACTTCGAAGACACTTTAGGCTCTCTTTCTTTTGGAAGATTGGCCACGGCTCCTCTGTTTCTTTATGGCACGACAATTGGCTGGAGTGTGGCCCGCTTATCTTACTTATCCCACCGGACCTTATGGAGAGCTGTCGCCTTCCAAGCTATTCTGTAGTGGCGGACCTTTATTCTCCCGTGGGTGCTTCTTTGAGAGAATCCCTTGCAAATATGGGAATTACTATACCCATTCTTTCTACTGATTCTGACCGCTTCACCTGGCAAGAAGATCCATCAGGTTCGTTTTCTGTTGCCTCTGCCTATAAATACATCAGGGTTAAAAAGAATCGAGTGTCTTGGGCTCCTCTTATTTGGGACAATGACCTTGCACCCAGATTTCAATTTCATTTGTGGTTGCTCGCAAAAAATAGGCTGCCAACTCAGACTCTCCTTCTCTCTTATGGGAGGATTGAGTTCTCTGTTTGTGCTTTTTGCTGCTCCGTTCCCGACTCCGTGGACCACTTGTTCTTTTAGTGCACAACGTCTGCGACTCTTGCGTTCTTTTGGGCTTCTAGATGTAATTTACCTTGGAAGAACAGAGTTTGGAAGGACAACCTCTCTTGGGCTCTCAAATTCCTATCCGGCAAAGACTTCTTTCACAGTATTGCCCGTTTCTCCTTTGGGGCTTTATGCCATTTCATATGGAAAAAAAGGAATTCTATCATCTTTCGAGGTGATTCTTTGGCAATTCCGGCCATGAAGAATCACTTGATTAAGGTTGTGAAGGATAAGGCTATTTTGTTCTCTAATGTTCCGCCTACTCCAAGAAACAAGCGACTCCAGAGAAGTTGGGGGTTCGATCCGTCCATCTTCAGCTCGGCGTCCTCTTCCTAGCTCTCCTCCATCTCTTCAATCTTTGGAGGGGTGCCTGAGGGTCATTAGTCTGTTTTTTTAATTGTAGTTCAGCCGAGTAGTTGCTGCTTTGTTTCCTTCTCTCTGTATCTTTTTGTTTCGGCACCCTCACACTCTCGCTGCCCCACAGCTAAAGTGTGAGTTACGGTGCCGAATTCTTGTTCATTTCTCCAAAGTTTAATATATATTCTTACCTTTTACCAAAAAAAAAAAAAAATGCAGTTCATAAGACATTTAAATGGCCGTGGGTGACAGCATGAACAACAAGGCCAAGCAATGCAATGCAAATGACATGGATGACTTGGGAAAAACCCCCTTTGTTCATGTACTTCCGGGGGTCAACCTCGTCCTTCACGCGTTTTGGGTTCGGCTCTCTCTTCGACCAGTGATGTGCAGCTCTATCGACACAAACATGTGATTCGTACATGTATATGCATGGGTGAATGTTGATTCGGTCCATCGTAGCATCATCATTAAACATTCGAGTTTTTAAAGTGTTGATTTGATTGGTCAAATCATTTAGTATTGTTGATATTAATTGAGTTACATTCTCAAGCATTCCGATTTCGTGAGTTATCTACCGACTATTGTGGATGGCCCCATAAGAAGTGAAGGAGGTACACAAATAATGGAAGAATGGGTCACATATATTCATTAGGTTTTGGAAAAATTGGAGTGGATTGACGAGTCCACTGTGTGTACCAAATGATAAAGATGAAATACAGATTTCACGAATAAATACAAACATCGCGTGATGGATAAATAATCGAATACCAAGGACGATAAACAAAAGTTGCATCAACCAACAAGGAGCAAGTATTTCAAGTAGCTAATACATTCACTAAGGGCCTATTTTTTTTTTTTTAATACTTTCGTTACCAGAAACAAAAAATCTCTTTTTTTTGTTCCTGGAAACAAATTTGAAACAGAAAAAAAAAAAAAAAAAAAAAAAAAAAAAAAAAAAAAAAAAAACCTTATTTCTTATCCCTAGGAACACTTCCGAGAAACACTTTTTTTTTTTTCTTTTTTTCCTTCTTTTTCTTTTTCTTTTTTCTTCTTCTTTTTTCTTTGGCCGGTCACAAGCCTCGGCCATGGCCAGCGATCGGCCATTGAGGGCCGGCGACCTCGCCGGAGCGTCGCCAGCCCCGGGCAAGGCTTGGCCTCGCCGGATCCGGTGAGTTCGAGCTCACCTAGCCAAGGCGAGGCTCGGCCTTGCCGGGGGTTGACGAGCGTCACCGTGGCTGGGCGAGGCCACCGGCCATGGTCAAGGCCGGCAACTAACCAAAAGGAAGAAAGAAAAAAAAAAAAGAAATAAGAAATAAGGAAAAATAAAATAAAAAAATTTAAAAAAATTTAAAAAAAAAACTATATAAGTTTACTAAATACATTTTTCTATTAAAAAATTATTTCCTGGAACATTTCAAGAACAATTTTTGAATAGAAACGTTACCAAACGTGGCCTAAACTTCTGTTGGGGTGGAGCAAGATTTACATGGAACTCATCATTATTTCCGCACCAAAATTCTATTTAGTATATATACTACTATCATGTATAATAATTTCTCATCAAGAGTAATAATGTGCAATCGAGTTTATTTTTGATAAAACATAAGACTTTAAATTAACGGGTGATCTTGAAATGAATCATTTGGTAGTATCAATACAAACGCAAAATGAAATCTAAAAAAGTTAACTATTTTGACAAGCAATTTTTTAACGTGTAACATAAAAATTTAGTTTATAAGACGTTTTTGAACACGTAACTTAGTAGCGGTAGCGATGCCGGTGATAACAATAACATAAAAAGTAGACCCATCCGTTGTGTAACTTGTGTTGCTCTCTGCGTCTCGTAGAAGTTCATTTCTTGCAAGACCAATTCTATGTCTTTGGTTCTCTGAATTCGTTTTGCCTTTTTGCAGGGGAAGTCGATTCTTGCAAGGAGCTTGCCCCTTCTTCGCATCCTGAGTTAATGATATACGGCAAATTGCTTGAGCTTCTTTTACATTTTCATGAGCGTGGGTGATTGCGGGAGCAAGTCAAGGTCACTTAATGCAAAGCCAAATGACATGCATGGCTCGTCGATGTAATGCTACAAGCCTACACCGATATAGGCATGTGATTTGGATATGTCTAAGCAATAACAGGGAATAGATGTCAGAATCAATCCTCAATAGTGTCATCATTCAATTATTGAATGATGACGCTGAGATTGTCATTTAATAATCGAGCTTTTAAAAGTATGGATCGGCCAAATCTATTGCATCATTATGGATGACCCCACGTAAAAATGGAGGAGGTAGACAAATGGTGGAGGAATGGACCACGTATTCGTTAGGTTTAGAGAAGTTGGACGAACCCACTATATACGAAATGATAAAAGATGAACCACAAATTCGATGAACCATGTCACGTGATGGATAATTCGCTACAAGGGTGATAACCGAAAGCAATACCAACCAACAAGGAGCAAGTATTTACTATGGCTAAAGCCCAGTCGAGCTTTAGATCTGATGGGGGTGAGATCCGCACGGAACCCATTATTTTCCGTGCAAAAATTTAACTTAACATACATAATTAATATTACGAAAATTTTTAAATTGATACATATATGATAGATTTACTTCAAATTAATTTTTTAATCATAAAAAATCTGAAACATATATACTTGTAATAAATTTATCTTAAACTAATTTTTTGACCACAAAAATCATAAATTGGTAAACTTATAATAAATTTATGACAAACTAATTTTAAACATCAAATTGGTACATTTATGACAAATTTACCATTTGTTAGTTTTCATTCAATTTTATTATTAAATTACTGAGTTGGATGATATGTGGTAGTTGACGAATATACTAATTTAGAAAATTACCCTCCGTTTGTCACATATATATTAGTTTTGTGATTGTTTTAATGAATGATGTATCTATTACAAATGTATCAATTTTGGATTTTTGGCTTTATCACAAGGGGTTTTTGGTTGTCAAAAATTTAACTTAGAGTAAACTTATTACGGATATATCAGTTTAGGGTTTTTTTGTGTTTAAAAAATTAATTTGAAATAAAATTGTTATAAATGTACCGATTTTAGATTTTTTATGATTAAAAAATTAACTTGAAATAAATTTATTATATATATATATATATATATATATATGTATCAATTTTGATTTTTTCGTGATATTAATCCTAATATATATATTTATTTATTTATTTATTTATTTACGCCCAAAATAAAAGAATTGGAGCAAGAACAGCTAGAACTCACTGTGCAAAGGAGACGCACTAGTCCAAAGATATTTAGAATTTGGAATTGACACTAACGAAGACAAGCAAAAGAAGCCTTCGTGAGCTCAAATAATTGTAGTTTTTGCCTAAGTAGCACGGACACGTACCATGACACACACCCCGACACGTCATTTCTCAAAAATAGAAAATTCCGACACGTTAGGATACGTTATTATTGAATAAATATTTTTAGTTTTAATTAATTTGATTCAAATTCACAAATAAATAAATAAATAAATAACAAGAACTGATAATGAATTTACACTAATAATATTAATAGATATATTCATAGAAAATTTGAAAGATATATTCATAATTAATGCTTAACCATATTTGAGAACATATTTTAACTTTAACAAAAATTATAGATAAAACTAATGACTAACAACAAAATATAATCAACTTTATTTAAATAAATATATGTTCTTTTATAATCATCAAAATTTATCATTATTTAACATTCAATATTTTTATTTTTTGAAATCATTTCTTAACTAATTTATTTATTTTATAACAAAAATAACTTTATCTCTCAAAAAAGTTATTCCTCTCAAAAACCTCTCAAAATTATTTTCCCCTCTTTTTTTCCCTCTATACGCTCATCCCCAAAAATTATTTGCTCTCCCCCATTTCTCTCTCTCTCCAATCCCCCACGCCACCCCCAAAATCCGGGCACCCAATCTTTTCTCCAATATTTTCTCCCAACTTTCGGTTTCTTCCCTACTCTCTCTCTCTCTCCCCTCCCACCCACGAGCCACGACACCACCTGCTCCCTGCCTTGCCCCGCCCCCATCAATCATCCCCAACCCACGCCACCACCTGCTCTCCCGCCCGCATCAATCAACTCCCCCCAAGCTGTCTTCTTCTCCCTTCGCATGCTCTCACGTTGGGGACGATTCCGTCTCCGGCGTGCAAGAGCCTGACCTCGATCAGTCGCGGATGAAGTGGACGAGGAGTACCAGAAGATATCCGATCAGATCAATGAAACTCGAACATCTTTGAAGCCTCGCCGTCGGCCCTCCATCGCAGCGTCGCAGTCGCGGCCCTGCACTCTGGATCGCCTGCTCTTCCTCTGGCCCTCCCTCGCCGTCGCGGCGTTGGCTCTACTCCCCGGTCTCGCCTCCACCCTCCGTCTTCTTCAACGATCCCTCTCCCTCGGACACGCTCCGACGCGCGTGTCGAGAAAAGTTGTCCGACACGCCATCAACGCGTGTCCGAGCGTGTCGAGGTGTCCGACACGCTCCGACACGACACGGAAGCTCCGGCGACGTGCCCGGGCTTCATAGGTTTTGGCTATATCAAAACCGTGTTTTGTGTGCTTGGACTTCGAGTGAAGTGCACTTGGGACGAAGAGAAAGCCATGGCTGGATTTGACCTGAAGTGGACGAGGAGTATCAGAAGATATCCGAGCAGATCAATGAAACTCGAACATCTTTGAAGCCTCGCCGTCGGCCCTCCATCGCAGCGTCGCAGTCGTGGCCCTGCACTCTGGATCGCCTGCTCTTCCTCTGGCCCTCCCTCGCCGTCGCGGCGTTGTCTCTACTCCCGGTCTCGCCTCCACCCTCCGTCTTCTTCAACGATCCCTCTCCCTCGGACACGCTCCGACGCGCGTGTCGAGAAAAGTTGTCCGACACGCCATCAACGCGTGTCCGAGCGTGTCGAGGTGTCCGACACGCTCCGACACGACACGGAAGCTCCGGCGACGTGCCCGGGCTTCATAGGTTTTGGCTATATCAAAACCGTGTTTTGTGTGCTTGGACTTCGAGTGAAGTGCACTTGGGACGAAGAGAAAGCCATGGCTGGATTTGACCTGAAGTGGACGAGGAGTACCAGAAGATATCCGAGCAGATCAATGAAACTCGAACATCTTTGAAGCCTCGCCGTCGGCCCTCCATCGCAGCGTCGCAGTCGTGGCCCTGCACTCTGGATCGCCTGCTCTTCCTCTGGCCCTCCCTCGCCGTCGCGGCGTTGTCTCTACTCCCCTGTCTCGCCTCCACCCTCCGTCTTCTTCAACGATCCCTCTCCCTCGGACACGCTCCGACGCGCGTGTCGAGAAAAGTTGTCCGACACGCCATCAACGCGTGTCCGAGCGTGTCGAGGTGTCCGACACGCTCCGACACGACACGGAAGCTCCGGCGACGTGCCCGGGCTTCATAGGTTTTGGCTATATCAAAACCGTGTTTTGTGTGCTTGGACTTCGAGTGAAGTGCACTTGGGACGAAGAGAAAGCCATGGCTGGATTTGACTGTTAATCAATTAATCTGCCTCCCACGTGGCAAAATGCCAACAAGTTTCTGCAGAATTCTGTACTCTCAAGTGGTTTGAAAATTGGTAACCTTCATTGAGCTTTTTTGACTTGTTTCGCGGGCCGAAGGAAGAGGCAAACGTGAGCTCTGTGCAGAAAATTGAAAAGGAAAAAAAAAAAAAAAGGTTAAAGGACGTGGAAAGAAAAAATTAGAGAAGCGAAAAATGTCACATGAGGGAGGCAAATAAAGAAGAAGCCTTTATTAAGTATCTAATAGAACTTTTGTTATGAAATTTGAAATAGTAGTAGATGCATTTTATTGCAAAATCCTTAACAAAATAAATCTTTTTACACCTGGCATATATTCATATGAAATTCTTCTCCACTCGAAATCGAAGCCCTAATGGTGAAGGAAGCATTGCTCTGGCTACGGGACCCGTATGAGCAGAAGGACGAATCCGTGGTGCACGTGAATGTTCTATCGGACAATTAATCTACCATTAGATTCACTGTTGAACCTTGTTTGAGCCCATGGGCTTTGAGATGTCTCTTTGAGGAATGCAGTGCACCACTATCCCAATTAGAAGGTGTTTCTCTAGCCTATTGCCCACGGGAAGCTAACCAAATCGCCGACTGGATTGCCAAAACCAACTGAAGAGGAACCTCCCCTCCAATTAGATGTTTAGGCAACCCCTACCTCTTTGGGACTTATTATGTATTGATTCTTATCAACTTCGCTCATGTATACCTTTTGAATGAATGAAATGGTATTTCTATTTGACAAAAAGAAAAAGAAGATAGAGTGTTACTTTATTTTTAAAATAGAATATATTGGATGAAGGTATGCTTCTCTAGGAAAAATTACCCAAAAAGTCATAAACTTAATGTACCGATACTAATTTAGTTATAAATTTTTCAATTTGACTCGTGTAATCTTGAATCTTTTAACGATTTTCTAATGTTATTTATTTAGCCCATTTAGATTGGAAAAACTTTACGTGGAGTTTTAGTCAATGTAGGCCGTCTTGTAGAATTCTACTCAAAATGATGTCAATGTGAGAAATTTTATAAATTATCTTGATTTTTTTTTCTTTCTTTCTTTTTTCTTTTATCTCGGTTAATGTTCAATAAATATATTTGAACGGATCCAATCTTTCAAAGATGAAGAAGTTATGTCTGAATGGACATAACCTCCCAAAGGGTAAGAAGCTATGTTCGAATACACTCAACCTTTCAAAGATTGTAAGAGCACCTAATAACCGTTAGGCAAAATAGTAAATTTGAAATTAAATAATAAAAAAATAATCACAACTCTAAGCTGTTTCAATAAGACATAATGATTATTTTATAATTATATATTCGAAATTAATAAAAAAATAATAATAGTCAAGAATTAATGCCAAATTTAATCCATGTGTACACTAACATATTTTCAATAAGGTACGAGTCATCTGTTAGTTTATTTTACCGACGCTGAGTGCCCTTCCCTCAGTTACCGTCCTTTTTAGTGCCTCCATGCACAGGACCAGCGATGCATCACACGCGGAACAACAGCCAGACGGGGACACTGATGGCGGGGGTGTAGCAGGGGGATGTGGAGGGGCTGAGAAGGGTGCTCTCGTCGGACAAGGTCGTAGAGCTAAGGAGGGCGCCACTCGAGGGTGAGATACACTCGAACCCAAATGTAGACACCTCTTCTTTAAATAGTATGATTGAATCGACACATTTATCTAATTTTTCAATAGCAATTTAGATTATGTTTGCTTTTGGATAGTATGTTTACCACGTGATTTGCATTTTTTTCTTCTTTTTAAAACTAAACACATTGCGCTACCACATTAAATTCATTGGACTCCACTCCATTTATAGGATAAAAATTCCATCAACATTGTTTTTCTTTATATTTGAATCCTACTATTATCATTGAACAACCAACGAACTATCTCAAATGTATTGTTCTACAAATCATCCAACCCTTAATTGATTAGTCAATTATGAAGATTTTGCACTTATTTCTTTGTTTCATTTCTGTTGACATTCTTTTTAATTTATTTGCTATTATTACCACTCTCTAACGAGTTTTTCTTTTTTCAGGTTGAGAAAAGCCAATGATTTGATGAAGAACTTGGTAGACAACTAATTATCGTACTTTATCCAAGGTCATTCAAGTCTCATCTATTAATTGCACCTACGTGGGCAAGGTCAACACTCCTTGACTTCATAGAAAAATCACGGCATTGTATTTCAAGAATCACATTAAATAAATTTAAAGTTCAGGGATCATATTTCATTTTAAGACTAAGTTTATAAACCATTTCTGTAATTATCCCTAATTTTTATAATAGCATGATAGCATTTAGTATTTTTTTTAGAGAATTAATATAAAATGTTGATGCACCAGATTAGCTAAGCTTAGGTAGACTACGAGCTGCAGTCCAGTTTCACACCAATAACAAGCTGAAAGTCCCCTCAGGGCACCCTGCCATGGCCACTTTAAATCTTTCTTGAAAGAGCAATATTTTGAGTCTGATTTCATTGAAGAAACAAAGTTTCAAAGCCTCATTGAACTTTGAGAATACGATTCGAGTTTATCTCTATGCACTTTGAGTACGTTGTACTTTTGTGCATGTTGGTGAGTTTTACTCGTATTGTGAATTGCGATTCTCGTTATACTCATTTTTCTACGGTGCCACTCATCTTACCACGTCTATTATTGTTCCTCGTTGGATTAGGGTATGATGTCTTGACTGAGTTATTACCGCTCCTCATATTTGTGAACACCTGTTCTTAGGCCATAATTTATGTTGTCCAATGTCTCGTTTCACTATTGGGCCTATGTACTAGGAACACCTAAGTCACAATTAATGATATATGTACAAAGGAATTAGGTCACAGTTCAATACATGTTGCTTCCATAAGGATACATTCTACCTATCCTTAAAATGTTTTTGGCATTGGACTGGGTGCTATCCTTGTAACAGATGCAGCACCTTGCATGAGTGTATACAAAAAAGTTATTGTAGCCATGACCCCCAAAGGAAGAACAAATTCGTGAGGTGCCAGGGTGATAATGTACCACTAATTGGAGAACTTTGCTTTGTACCTAAAATTAGTGCCATGATAAAAGCATCAAGGCACCTAATTAAATATGGCACATAATGGAAATACTTGAATAGTAAGAGCCTATTCTCAGATCAATGATCGTCGCGTGAAGTGAACCCGAGGTAGCGAGCGAGAACAGAGAGGTTTCTGAAATGAAAAATCTTCAAGTTCCAACTTTCGTGGCCTAATAAACTAAGAATTTTCCATAAAATAACACTCTTTCCATCCGTGAGCAATTGGAATGGATTCGCGGCCTAATGTTTTGTCCTGAATAACATGCCTCTTCTGAAGGACTACTGTCTGCTAAGCAAAAGTAATTTTCAAACCAAACATTGGAGCTCAGAGCACTTTGGTTTTTTTTTTTTTTTGCCCAATGCACTTTGGTTAATAACCACATCTTCACAGCGATTACTTTCAGTCTGATGCTCTTTTTCTGATGCGATTGAATTGAAAGGATCCATGACACGCTCCCCTTGTTCAAGTCTGCAAGCTGAAGAACTAAGCCGGATCGACTTTCCTCCCAAATAATTGCAACTCTGAAATGTTCGAATGGTCGAACTCAAGCTCAGAGCTCACCCTGAGGTGTATTAATTTCTAAATCCACCCGCCAGTCCTCGTCTTCCATGACCTGTCGAAAGATCCTAAAATATTTGCATAGATAAGTAAAGTGGATGACTTGCCTTGCGTTGTGGTCATACTCCATGGCCTGTTGGTTTTCTACAGTGTGTGCGACTCTTATGGCTTCAAGCCACCAAGCATCCATAGGGGAGCAATTTGTCGTGTTTTCATCAATGTCAACCACGTTATTAGTTATATCAGGAGGATTTGCTAGAATCAAAGAATCAGGAGGATGTGCTAGAATCAAAGAATGCTGATAAATTAGGCACAGTATCCTCCAGGATCAGACGCAGCAGAGAGCGGTAACCTGGCCTATTACTAAGCTCACTTTACCTTCATTTTCACACATAAAAGAAAAAAAAAAGGGTAAATGTTGGGCAGAAATTTCCTGTACCTTTGCAATCAAGATTGTGACATTTCTGATAATATACGCCCGGATCAGGTCCGCAACTAGATAACTAGGCCAGTCAAATTGAGGAAAAAAAAAAGCTAGTCTCTACTAAAGGTAGACTTAAAGAGCACGGTTCAACACAAGAAATTTCCCATTGAAAAGAAATAGCATATTCCGCAAATGCTCTATGCTCTCTGCTTATTCGCACACAGAACCTGTTCTTTGACATGCTAGAAACCATGAGTTCATGCTCTGAGAACCAGTACCAGCTTTGAATTTTACCTATAGTGTGACAAACTCATCAGCATTACATGAGAAAAGGAGAAGAAATGATAGGCCTTTAAAACCAGATCATTTTCTTGACGCTACTCCGCATGAAAGGGGAAAGTGCCAATCAATAGTTTCTTTCCAAATAGGACATATCAGTCCTGTCAAAATTCTTTCAGGTAAGGTTAGCAACTTTCATATCCTACAGAGTCTCAGGTAGAATTCTATGAACTATGAAGCAATTGAAATGCTTCATCACTCTGTTTATCTGAAAATAAAACTATAGCGATCACCTGACACAGTTCCAATGGAGGCCACAGATTCTATGAATTTATCCAACATTGGGAAAGGCAACTTTCCAGTTAAGTAATTCACTGAACCATCACTAACGAAAGAGTTGAAATTAAGTTCTTGCAAAGCAAGATGGTATCTTCCCAAATCAATATTAACCTGCGCAGGGGAGAAAAAGTCCATCACATGAGACGCCGCACAGAGTTCTAGCACACTAGTCTACCTATGCAAAGATGTTTCCATAAATTAGCTCCACCAACTCAAGACAGCTAATATTTTTGCTGATAATAACAAGTACAGAAAATCATATGAATATAGTTCATAAAGGGACCCGATACAAGAACTAATTCAAATTTGTAACTACCTCCGTATCGAACTGAAGTTTCTTTCCACAATCTAACTCCATTTGCAGACTAGGATCTTCTGACAATCAAAATCCACAATGCAGATCAAAGAAGCCATGATCATGTCTTCCTCACACTGTCAGGAGAGAGTAGGCACATTTTGAGTGTCAATGAGCACATGAACCTTTAAAGAGCAAATGGGATAGAGTCATCACTATTTCAAGCACTATCGCAATAAATTATCTTCTCTGTGTGCACATGCACATTTTCTCATGTGTGAATCTAACTTTCTCAAATGATACAAAGGCATGAAAAGAACCCTCTGCTGGTAGTTTTGAGGAATATTTTGAGTGAACTAGGAACAGTTCATCACACCCATGTTCCAAAGATGCCTCATGAGTCTCTAGACCTCAATTACAAGGAGTAACGTACCATGTCCTTGCATTTGAAATGCCCAATCGGCAGAAGGACAGAACTCTTGCCTGCCTTGGATGATAGAGCCAAAGAAAAGCATCGATTCCTTGAATAGACAGCAAATTCCACAAATATCTGACCTGTCGATGGGCTGGAATCTTTCTTGACAAACAACTTTTCATATCTTCTGTCTGTCTCCCTTTCACTAGAAATCCATGAACATACCTGTCAATTCATCATAAGAACATCATGGTTGCATGCAATGTTATATTTCTCCAAAAATAATAATAATAAACTAAAGAAAACGCCCACACACACACAGTTCCAATAGTTCAGTAAAGTTGTGAGAATGGCTGTAAAGTGAAGTATGCAGGCATCAGAGATATATGTTAATCTTGAGAGATGGGTAAACTACCTCAAAACAGGTGGCTAACTTGGAAGGCGCAATAATAATATTTACACAGAATAATTGAATTTGCAATTGTCTCTACCACACAATAACTAAAGCTTCTTGTCAAAGCAAACCTCCGAAATTAATGCACCCACATGGGAGTTGTCCTTAAAAGCAATCTTTGGTATCAAATGAGAAGAAAATTTTTCTGCATATAAGCAGTGCTGTTATTGACATCACAGTAAACTTGTCATATTCCCTGGAAAGATTTGACATATACAAGGGAAAAAAAGGTATAACACGAGATATTCCCAGTGTTTTATTGATAGGCAGATGTAGTAATCATAACGCACATGCTGACTCATCAAGTCGCAGATTCTTCCCTGCCTGAATCTCAAATTCACTTCAAATCTGACACATAGTTCTAGTGTACTATGCATAAATCATCTTAGCTGGGCCATTAACATCACTCAACCAGTACTTTCCAGTGACCTAGCACTGTGAAATTATAACCAGTCTTCAGCTGCCCCTTCTCTCTGACATTATGCCTGCAAATTGTGACTCGAGGTAGGAATTGGCTTCAAAGAGGGGAGAAAAAGAAAATCATCACGGCAAGCATTTGGGTAGTGTTCAATGCAGCTCCAATACTTGAGGCTCATTCAAAAGAAGTATCATACTGAACTAGTCCCCGAAATGGAAAAGATCAATTGAATTATGTTGCCTAAATAGCTCAATCTAAGATAAGCACAAAATGCTTTTAGGTGCAATATTCCTCAAAAATGAAATGTTAAGGTAAGTCACTACTCAAACAAAGATGGACCATACAAGTGTCAGAGACCCCATATAAGGCTGCTTTTCTTCAATAAACCTAACACAGTTCTCTTGCATCAAATGTGAAAGGTCTCAAGAAGAACAATGGAAATTTGTAGCTGGAAGGCACCATGAAAAAGAACAAGACGGCCTTCACTTGATGGGGTGTCTACACAAATTTATGTAAAGATATCCAATGGCATAAAGATGAAGCTCATAGTATGTGACTATGTATTGCATACACCACCCGTGACTACTGATGCAATGAAAGTTAATAGGAGTAGCGAGATACAAAGTCAGCCTACCTTCAGTTGAAGAATCGAGCTTCACTGCCCATTCTTGGTTTCCTTGGATTGAGTACTTGCCAAGCAACACCTCCAAGACAACCAATATCATATAATCATCCATCTCATCTCCATTTTTATCAGCATTTTCCCTCTTATGGAACTCCAAATCAAAGTCTAAGTGACAAGGCAAACCCTGCCAATCTCTGGAGATAAGAAGGTAGTCATTCAAGTACCTCAAATGGAGGCTGTGGCAGAAGATTGAACCCGTTGTTTTTGACGTTGCTTGCAATTAGTGTACAAATTCAACCTGGACTGCTTTAAAAAATCAAGAACTGAAGCACAAAAAAAGCAACAGGAAAAAGAAGCCGAAGCATAGAAATGGCACAGCCACTGTCCATTTCAAATAAGACCCGTTCAAAATCTGTTCACCCAACTTCTATTCTACATATTTTAGGACAGTTGAAATGTGAGAATATTCTATCAAACAAATAGTAATACTCCTTCCATGAAGGATCAGAACCCAAATCATTCAAAAGTGCCTCAAAGCCAAGACAAATTAGGCCAGAGCAACAGCTGGGAAATTATACTAGTGTACACAAATCACATGGCATAAAATAAGGACTGCAGCTGAGCTTTTCCAGAAGCAGTCTGGACTCACAATATTCCCCATATGGATAGCTAAAATAATCTCGGTAGCAGAAGAACGTATCAACCAGTGATGACATATCAGTCACCTTGATATACCTTATATACCCAGCAATATTCAGAATCTCTACATTAGGACAAACTAGCTCCAGATCCCCATAGAAATAAATGGTTAAATGTTTTATATCTGATCGGGTAAGATCAAGCTTATTCAAATCGCTGCATCCCTCCAAATTTAACTCTTCAATAGATGGGGCACTACAGAAATGGGATTGCGGAGGCCATAGCAATATTCAAGAGACAATTCTCTTAGCAATGGACTATGAGATAGTATTTCAGCCAACTTTTTGTCAGTTAAGTGAATTTTCTTCATAAACAATTTTCTAAGCGACCTTAGTTGGACCCGTCCCGCCACTGGTCCGACCTCACAGGAAGCCAGCTTCAGCTCTACTAAGCTGCTACACCCAAGAACAATGCAGGGCAACCTGTAAAGATTATGTGTGAACTCCCTAGCACACCCTAGGGAGTCCAAACCAAGGAACTTAACCTCTCTAATTGCTGCAAAACGAATCCATGTATCGATTTTGCCTGACCTTCTTGTCTCTTCGGTCATACCACCCTCATACTGAGGATCATAGGGGTCCACCTCAGCCACATAGTTTATATTAAGACTGAACAAATCAATTGTGGGGTTCTTGTGCAGAGTTAATGCACAGTCGGTAAAATTAATGAATCTCTCATTGATTCTAAAAGCAGTCTTCCTCTCCTCGCAGTTGTGGTAAGGGCAGTGATCGAAAGGTAAGTGGCAGGTAGAAGTCCAGAGGTAACGGAACCCTGGGACCATCACTGTCCTTACTGCGTCTCTCGTGGGCAGGAAGGACAGAATATGGATGAGCACCAAGTCTGGCAGATTGCTAATCGCATCATGTCCGTCATCTCTGTCCATCTTCCGAACGTTTCAACTTGATACGGCATTGACCACCCAAGCTCTTCTGTACTTGATTGCAAGATGCTGCCGGCCAATCTGATGTCCACTGAAATTATTCATCGCTCCCGCGAGCGAGGCCAATTCTCTTGCAAACAGGGTTGCCAAAGCCCGCCATTGTTGGTCAGTGGAATTGGGCTTGGCCTCGTCACTCTATGGGACCATGCACTTCCTTGCGATAAAGCAAATCAAGTATCTTGCCTTTCCATGTTCTGTAGTTGGCACCACTTAGGCTGACCACTATGCTGGTATTCACCTCCATACTTCACCAAGGAATTTTCACAAACACCTAGTGTTCACCGAACCTCGTCACTCTCTCCATAATGCCAAAACATGGAGCACCGGGATTAATCAAATTCCGCACCACAGGTCATATTTGGTTTTGTGCCGTAACATAAATGAGTATTGTTGAAAGCAGAAAGAATCAGAATCTCAGACGAAGTATTCGAAGCCAACAGTGCGACCGAAGTATAAGCTTGAAGGAGAGCTACGGGAGTCATTTTCGAGCATAGAACATGAGATCGCGTGATTTCGCAAGCTACAGAGAGTTTGGTTAAGCTTTCGTGCTCGACTCTACTGATGGTTTTAGCTGGATATCTTCTGTACTAATTGCATTGTGAATTCGCATCTGTTAAGTCCATTGTATGATTGTCTGGCAAACGCTAACATAGTTCATGTCAGTCTTGCAAGGGTAGCCATCCCTCAGTAAGTAAACCTTTGAAATCGCAGAGCACTTGGGTCTCTGTTTACACAAGAGAAAGACAACTGTCCCCGTTCTTTCCAAGTAAAATAGACATTTGAAAATGGCCAATTCAGGGAGGATCGTGGCGCTAGCAATGGCAATGCCTAGGGATTCGACACGGAGACGTGGTTGGCTTATTCAATAATCATTCCACTCTCTATCTCTTTTGCGGACTGAAGAAACAGAGGTCAATTTGAAGAGGAAGTGATGACGAAGAACAGGGGACTAAAAGAGTAGCAGGTCGGGAAAGGGATCGAGAGCTTTCTGATCGTTGACGGACAAACCTGATTTGAAAAGATGGTTCTTACCAGATACAAAAAAACGACGGATGATGTTGATCAAGCTTTTCCTCCAACAGGCGATCAATTTCATTGTAAGAGTACACAGAGCGTGACCGATGGCAGACTCCAGAAAACTAGAGAGCTTTTCTTTTCCACCCTCAAGAAATGGATTAAGTGAAGTTATTAGTATTGTTTACACATATTTTATAACATCAACGTATCATAATATTGAGATGTCACCAGGCTCACGTCAAGCGATAAGAAAAGCGAGATCATTCCAATATTTAATTTTATTAACTTTGTCTATTGTCATTTACAAAATGAATTTTAGGTAGTAAGTTTTTTCCATAATTATTGGTCGGAGGAGGGGACACGTGTCGGTCGGTAGGAATACTTGGGCAGGCATATTTGCTGGTTTAATAAGGTAAAGCTGCTAGTCCTGTGCAGGTGCAATGTTGAGGCACCCCCGATTTTCTCCGCAACCGTGGACGATAGATCATTTCAAGTGAATGAAGGAGGGATCAATTCAGTCTTTTGTCTTTACATGCGTTGCTTCCATGGTGCCCCTTCACTCTCCGCCTATGAGATTTTGATAAACCACCTTCCTTAATCCAAGAAGTCAGTAAAATTTTTCTGGTCCCATCACTTTCCTTATCAGGGCGGGCGCTAAAAGTGGTGTCGTGATTGGCTTTTAAAGCACCGGACCAAATAAGCGAGCAACGACTAATGAAAGGCAACAATTATCATACTTAATTGAGTATTTCCTATGTAGTATTGTATGCCATTTGATTAGATTCAAATTAACAGTTTTTTCTTAAAATGAAAAACCCGTTTTCAAAAGCTAGTGTTATGCAAAAGGGCAGAAGCATGAAACAAACACAAACAATGTTTGAAACAAGAAGGGGCAAAGTTAAAGAAATAAAATTCCAGATTGAAGACAATATTGGTCGTGTTGAGTGTTCTTAGTTATTTTAGCTCACATGTATGGAAAGGTTAAAGGGAAGGATGTATTGAGTCTGCCATAAACTATGTTAGTAGACATTGTTTTGTGTTTAGGCACGAATGAGTTGTTGTAGTATGTGTTTTCTAATCGTGGACATGTTTTGCATATATGAAATTCAATGAGCATTTTGCAAATATTACCAGACTTGCATACATGTCGATTTGCAGGTTCCTCTATGTCATACCATATCGAGCCTAAGTTTTGGAAACTGGTATAATGGAGCTTTGACTGTGTTAACAAAATGAGTTTATCTAATAAAGCAATCTAGTAAAGCAATCCTAAAGGCCATCAAATTACAGTGTTTTGCTCAAATTACGGGCTTGCAACAGCAATTGTTCTATGGACAATCTAGTATGACATCATTAAATCTGGTGTTAACTAGGAGGATAAGGCCAAGAAAGCAAAGTTGTGTTCAGCAATGAAGCAGAGAAAGCAGCGAACATATTTCATTGCAATAAGAGAGGGATCACAAAATATTAATATCTAAGTTGCTAAAAGCAGCGCATTTGCAAGCAATAAATCATCACTATGTCATCAATCCAACCATACTAGTTCACTGAACCCGGAATCCACCAAAAACGGAAAAAAAGAAAAAAGAAAAGAACACACTACTTCATTGATCCCACGATCCAGTCAAACACCCCAAGTGACTATCAATCCAGATGTACGAAATCAGTTGTCCCTCCAAGTTGGGCCATTCCTAAGCCTGGCACTTCTTAAAGGATTGACTTGCTTGCTGTCATTCTCTTTCTTTTTTCTTGACGACCTACTGCTTCAGAGGGAAGTGCTGCTGCTTCAACTAATGATTGTATTTTTGCCGCTTGTGTTCCTGTCCTTCTTGTAAGATGCTGAAGAGCGCCACTCTGTTGGCCACAAGTTGAGTTCCAAGTTGAGTTCTTCGTTGATTTGTGGGTGTGCATGATCATCCTCTCTCTGCCTCTTGCCCTGTGTAGCACCTGTACTGTCGACCTGACATGGGGACCACAAGTTGAGTTCCAAGTTTGAGTTTTTTGTGGCGTGGGTGTGCATGATCATCATCTCTCTGCCTCTTGTCCTGTTTAGCACTTGTACTCTTAAGCTGACATGACTAGATTTCACAATGAACCAAAAAAGCCAGTAAAAACTAAAAATTCAAACAAAACCACTACTTACAATCCCATTAACATGCGCCAATACAGTCTCACCAGCAGCACCAGCAATTGTATCCCAACACAAACAGATTACAAATAAGAGAACGGCAACACTCTTAGAGAGACCACAATGATATATTTACCTTTAGACCCTTTTTTTGTCTTTTTCTTCTGGTTTTTGTAAAAAAAATTGAAGGCTGTCAACTTCAATGTACACCAAACAGAGTGATCTTCATCGTTTCTGTTGCAAAATCTCAAGATAGCTAATCTCTTCTCTAGACGTTGACGTCGTCGAGTGAAACTGATGATTGTGATGGCAAACTATGGTTCAGTTTAAGGAAATTGGGGATTCCGATGGAAATCCACGCCGTCAGCGAATTAGGGGAGTTCATTTGGGATTTCCGTGGTTTAGTTGATTTTATTTTGTTATATGTTGCACCTTCTTCCAAATAAAACAACGTTTTTTCCATTAATTTTTTCATGTAGACGATAATGATCGATCATCGGAAGATATAGAATTTAGGACTATAATGATCCGGCCAATAGGAAGGACTGAATAGAAACCAAAATTATATTGGAACAATTGAAATTATTTAGTAAACATATTGGAATCCGTACAATAGGTTAGGACTGAAATTGTAATTAACCAAAATCTATATCCAGTTTCATTTCTCTTTCTATTATTTATGTTATTAATTTAGTAAACTTTAATTCTTCATCTTATTTCACTTTAGTTACACATGGTACTTCATGTACTACCATCTTCAAATGTTAATTATCTATTTCAGTTAAAATCCTAGTATAAATTCAATTGCTTTGCATTCCGTAACTAAAAAGGAGTTCTATTTTCTACTTTTTGAATGAAAAATCCATAACCATGGGACACATTGTTTTAAATCAGTTTATGAAAGTGTTAATGTTTTTGTATTCTTCCTTATTCTAAAGTGATATGCTTTGAAATTAGTTAAGAGTCTCTTTTCATCATAAGTCAGTCTTTAGTGAAATAATATGTTCACTCGTATAAAAGTTACATCCTAACTCAATGTGTGACTATTTTCCCAAGCAGTATGTGCTTTAATTTACTTTGACATAAAAATTACATCCTAACTCAATAGTCAAGCCCACTGTATATGCATGCATCGGCAAAATAGCATACAAATGTGTAACACATTTATTGCTTAATCTGCAGGTGGATGGATTAGCCCTATATTAATTTGCATAAATAGTCTAACAGAAATAATATAATAAAAGGCAAAACAAATGATCCAATTATGTTTACTCAAGAGGAAACCAACAGATTCAAAGGAGATAAATCATCATAATATTATATATATATATATACATACCAACCAAATATATATACACAACACCAATTATCTACCTTCATCATTCATTTTTCCATGTGATGACACTTGGTAAAATCTAATGAGTTCTTGTTTTTTTTTTTTTTTTTGCCCTTTCATACAACTACGGATTGGACATTAATTTCTCCAAAGCGCATTAATGGAATAATTGAATCAACTAGTTCATAATTAGTTTTATTATATGAACAGTATTAAATTTGTGCATTAATTATGTCAATTGCAAAATTTAAAAAAAAAATAGTTGACAAAGAAATCATATATTGTTTTTGAAATCAATAATTTGTGATCTATTATCTAGCATGTTATCTATGAAAGCAATTTTGATGAGATAATATTAGTTTGCCAGCACTATTAAAGAACTAAGACTATCCAACACCAAAAAGGTAAGTAGAGATAAGTGACTAATGCAAGGAAACGAATCAGCCACCTAAGAAATTACAGTGCAACAAACAAAAAATGGCAATTTTTAAAAGGGCGGATATATGTGTGGCTAAGGAAAAGAAGAGATTTGGCCTAAAAATGAATTGAACAAAAATCCCACACAATGAGGAAGATGTCGCACCTTGTTTAATGTATTCAGAAAAATCTCCTCTCTGTAATGCTCCAAAGTTATTGTTTCCTCATCTCTAGGTTTTTCGTGAAGCTCCACCTGTTTTTTAACACTGTCTAAATCTTCTTCTGCAATTGACGTCATAGCCTCAAAGCATTCAGCATTGCCCCGCCCTAACTCAGAATCATCAATGGAGGAGTTGCCGTGAGTTTCGCTTTCACCACCCACAGGTGTAGAGTTTGAGTTTCACATTAGGACATGAAACATCCCCCTTAGCCCCATCCTCATCGAAATGCACGCAAGTCTTCATTCTCCCTTCCTCCCTTAACAATTCCTTCATCTCCTCATCGTATTCTCCCTCCCACTCACTATCGACCCCTCCCTCAACGTACAAATGACTAATGAATCCTCGGTAAGATGCCGACCTCAACATTTCATTCACGTCCCCATCACTCTTGATCTCCATTTGTATTTTGCAAGTATCCTTGGTCTCATGCCACATTCTCTTGAAACGAAAGCCAAAACTTTTCACGTCAGCAATCAATCCTTCATATGTCAATGAATGGAGGTCAACATCTTTTTTTTCTCTCTCTATTCCACGAACAGACCCAAAAATCCGTTCACCACGGTCCTTACGGTCCTTTACTCCGAGGTGAAATCGGATTGTGAAGGAATCCTGTAACGTAACAAGTTCAACAGGAGAGCCAAACAACATATTTATTGAATATACACTAAACTTTTTGCATATTTACCCACAATCCAACCATCGCAAATATAAATATGTGATGTAAATTTAAATTAAACATCGAGTAAGATAATTATCTACCTAGGAGTACCATCTCATCACAGATTTCCTTTTCTAAGGAGGGGGGAGGAGAAAATTGTAATGCCATTGTAAATAAAACTTTCTAGTAGTGATTTTACCCACTATTGATTGGGGGACAGTAACTATTCACTTTCTCATTAACCATTAAATTAAGGGTAGATGAGGTCACTTGTGAAACATTTTCTCAATACTGCTATAATTATTCAAAAATGGCATCGATAGAAATATTTTTAAATTTCTTTTTGAATATTATAGTGCTGACATTTAGCTTGACTAATTCCTATTGATACACAAATTATTGCATCTAGGCACTTAAAATGCTTAGTTCACATCTTGACAAGTCTTACTCCTAAGATTACTTTGTATCTTGCAATTGTTAACTTGCTAACAAAGTGTACTTAAGGTGGTACAATAATTAAAATTTTATACACTGTCCCATTCATGAGATAGTCTTTTGCACTTTATTGCATAAAATTATTTGTAACTTAATAAATTGTACAATTCATGTCAAAAGATTGTCTTTGGTACACGAATGCTAGATTTAGTGATGTAGTGTATTTACTTCAAGTCCATTAATGCTAGCTAGAGTTGGTGGGTATTATTTCTTTTGTTTACACTTCCTATTTGTAGATTACCTTACATGGCGGGTTGCCTTTTTAATGTCTTAATTTGCTTCCACTGACAGGCACCAATCATTAAAAAGTTACTGACGATTTATTTCTAGGTCGTTTATTTTCATTAAACCTAGCGACTTGAAAGGGTTGTGATGCTTATTTCTTACTTGTTCCTAGGGGTGATCGGTTTTCAGTTCCCAATTTTTGGGATTGGGGACTAGACCGGACAGTCCTAGGATTGGGAATTGGTGGTCGGTCCCATGGAACCAATCACTTAGCAAAAAAAATTAAAATTAAAAAAAAATATTAGAGTAGTTACTATTTTTAAGAAATTAAAAAATTTATATAAAAACAAAAATAATTAGTCCGGTCTGTCGGTCCACTCCGGTCCGGTTCCCCCTTGGAACCAGGAATCAGACTAACAATCACCAATTCCATTTTTATGGAACCAGAACTAGACCGATTCCTCCGGAAACTAGACCACACCGGCCGATCCGATCTAGTCCGAACGATTCCGGTTTAGGCGATCTAACATGCTCACCCCTACTTGTTCCTTCTTATCAATTGCTTTTGAAATCTATAATTGGCGATCAATTATCTAACTTCTTGTCTATGAAAGTAATTTTGATGATTAATATTAAAAGAATGATTCATTGAGTTTACGGGCACTATTACAACACTAAAAAAGGCAAGTAGAGATGAATGACGAAGATAGAAAAAAAAATATGCATCCTAAGTAATTAAACCACAACACAAAATGGGAGCCACAAAAGAGGGGGGAAGATTGCTTCAGGAACCACTAAAAAAGGCAAGTAGAGATGAATGTCCATCCTAAGTAATTAAACCACAACACAAAATGGGAAAACAACCGCAAATGTCCGACAAAAAACAAATCATCATCCACCTAAGAAATTAGGTGCAACAAAAAAATGGCAACTTTAAAAGGGCGGATATTGTGTGAAGAAAGGAAGGAGGATATTTGGCCAAAAAAGGAATTAAATATTGGTGAAGAAGATTCCACACCTTCTTTGATGTATTCTGAGGATCTCCTTTCTATAATGCTTCAAAGGCATTCCCTCCGTAGACATAGGATTTTCGATAGAATCTTTGATAAAGTATCCACACCAATATATATGGACGATGCAATCATCTGGTATTTTTGTGCAAGATGCATCAATCAACCATCTCAATGACAAGCAATAGTAGACCGACAAAGCTTTCAGAGACTCTAGCTCATTTAGGCCCTCAACATTAGTAAGTACATCGCAACCTCTAATTTCCAATCTCTCCAGGTTCTTCAAGTATGATAACCCACTTATTATTGTCAGAGATTTGCAATGACGGACAATCAAGCCTTCCAATGATTTTGAAACATCCACAAATTGTATCTCAACTAGGTCTCGACAAGATTCCACCGTCACTTGCCGCAGCTTCCTTAATTCTAAAGGAATGGATAATCTCTGAAGCCGTTCACATCCAAAAACCCTTAAGTTCTCCAGTTGTGATAGTCCATCTAGCGAAATGTCTTCCACTTCACAACAATGGATCTCTAAAGTTGACAACTTTCTACACCTCCAGTTGGAGGATGGAAGCCGCACAGGGGGTTTTGAGTCCAAGTGTCCCAAAACAATCTCTTGTGGTTGAGAAAGATAAGTCAACTGTGGATTTGCAAGGACGTTCAATAGTCTTAACTCCACCCATTTCAGTCTAGATAAATTCACAATCCCCCTTAAGTCCCATCCTAGGATTAGCTTTGATTTGCCTTCATAATCAGAGCCATCACGTAGTAGTAGATTAACCAAATTAGTAAGTTTTGACGGGCCACATAATGTGGATCGAAGATGTAGATAGGTCAAACTTGTGGGAAGCTCCATTAACTCTTGAATCTCATGACAATCGATTAAGTCTAGGATGTGGAGGTCATCAAACGTGTTGATTGTCCTTGGAATTACACCAACACGAGTACGCTCTAAGTTTGGGGTTCTTAAATATGACCGTTTTCCACTTTCAACGAGAATTTCACATTTCATTCTATTATTACACCTAGAGAGATCCAACTCTCTAAGATTTACCAAAGTGCTTATGCCACAAGTTAATTGCCAATCATGATCCTCCTTGACATTGAATGGCCATAATGGAAAGCGCAAGATCTCTAATGATTTTAACTGTAAAATGAAGTTGGGAAGTTCCATTATTATCGTTCCTGTCAAAAGAAAAATTCTCAAGTTTCAAACTACGAATATTTAAATTTTAACATTCCAATGGAATTTGGAAGTATGGCAATGCAAGTACCTGACAAGTCTAACTCTTTCAATGAGGTCAAATTCCCAAGTGAGTTTGGAAGTTCTCTCAACCTTTTACAATGCCGCAAGGAGAAACACTTGAGCTTCACCAATGCCCCCACTTCTTTTGGCAAATTAGTTAAATTCAAGCAATCTATAATCTTTAACTCAATCAATGATTGTAGATCTCCAATGAAGCTTTCAATTCTCATTAGACCAGAGCATCGAACAAGAGTCAATCTCTCTAAAGCCGAGCATCTAGAGATGTTTGGGATTGTCGTTATGCCAAAACACCAAGTAATAGATAGAACTTTCAAATTTTCTGCTCTCTGTAAAAATGAATGACATGTCGAGTTAAAGAACCATTGTAGTGTACACAAGGGAACTATTAGACTAGAATTTAAAACATGTAATTTACCTTGATCAAGTCCCATGCTTTTGAATCATCCTTGAAGTCAAGGCTGTGAAGTTTACAAACAACAAGCTTATCCAAATACAAATTGCTTGCCCTAAAATCCAAATCAAGTTTGTTCATCCCATGATTTTTCCTAAAAGAAGGATTACTCCAAGAGAACCATCTCAAATTTGAATGACACTTTGCAAAGTCCCCAACAAAAGTTCCCCTTTTTAAATCG
Organism: Eucalyptus paniculata subsp. matutina; assembly: GCA_017140255.1. Lineage (NCBI taxonomy): Eukaryota > Viridiplantae > Streptophyta > Magnoliopsida > Myrtales > Myrtaceae > Eucalyptus > Eucalyptus paniculata. Next base: position 56,394,107 of record CM029437.1, on the reverse strand, counting down.
AGGAATCTTAGGTTCCGCAACCTTTTAAAGTCTTCCTTTCTAATCTCTATGGGGGAAACATATGAAGATATCTCAAGCGCTTGAACCTTATGCTTTTTCTGCAAGTGACATTTTGCAATGATGCCAAGAAGTTTGTCAACTTCCAACCACTATGTTTTACAACTCAAATGGGCAGGAAAAAATTGATAAATTTCCTAAACAAAAGAAAAAAAAAAAAAAGAATCCCCAATCCTAGGATATACGACTTTTATTTGAAAATGAGATGTTTCTAACTTACCTTTTTGGTTCCTATGATTTGAAGGGCCTCTTTTGCAATCCACAACCTACTATGCTTTTCAGGGTCATTTGGACTGTTTTCACGGACAATTTGCCTTCCCAGTGCTATAAGTTGATCGTGCATCCAGAACTTATCATTGTCCAATATCTTTATCAAGCACCTATCGGTAAGGACTTCAATTCCTCCCTTGGGATAAAATTGACAATCGGTCCACATGTAAATTGTATTGGTCTTATTCTCATTCACAAAGAAGCACGCTATATCGAGAAAAATTTGTTTTTGATGTTCTTCTAGATCATCATAGCTAATCCTTAACTTCTCTAGAATCTCTTTTGCAGGAACATTCCTTAACTTTTCCAATGTCTCTTCCCAAATTTCTTGGCATTTCCCCTTGAGCGATGAACCTATCACTTGAATAGCTAATGGAAGCCCTCCCGTAGTTGAGACAATGTCACTTGAAAGCCGGCGATAATCATCCGAAGGAAAGTCTCCACTAAAAGCATGTCGACAAAAAAGTTGGAGTGCAGGACCAACATCCATCTTTAACATCTCATACTGCTGAGTTTCACCTTTAAATCCCTCAACTTCTAGAACATAAGTGTTTCTTGTTGTAATAATTATCCTAGATCCTCGATATAATTTGGAATTTCCTATTAGATTCTTAATGAGCTCTTTCTTATCAACGTCATCCAAAACCACCAGGACCTTCTTATTTTTGAGTGTTTCTCTAATCCTCCTCATTCCTTCTTCACTATTGTTGATATCTCCTACAGTTCCAGAACAACCAATGTCAACTAGTAATTGCTTCTGCAACGAGACTATGCCCTCCTTATTCGACCTTTCACGAACATCATCAAGGAAGCTACAACACTTCCCAAAGTGGGAACATAATTTATTAAAGACGACCTTGGCAATAGTTGTTTTACCGATGCCACCCATTCCATAAATTCCAATGAGCCGCACATCATCATGATTGACATCTAAAAACTTTCTCAGCTCTTTAATCCGATCATCAAATCCAACTAAATATTCAGTCACTGATTTTTGTTTTATCTTCAGCTTCTTCAAAACCTCTTTAACAACTAATTTGACAATCGCTGCTTGGCTGCAAGGCATAAAAGCGCATTCTTTAGTTACTAGATTAATTTCATACCCACGCAACATATGTCGGATTGTCAAAATCTTAACTTGAAAAGGTATGAAGTACATCAAAATGGTAATTAAGTACAAATAATAACTTATAGGCTAAATTAGTAGAACTCACTTTATATGTTTTTCATCTATGATTATGTAAATTTCTAAAGACAATAGTATTGACTTTCACACGATGGCTACAGTTACCAAGTGTCTACCGAATCGTGCATAAGCAAAATTTTAGCATTTAGCTAGGCCTGGAAAAAATTTCAGCAATCGCAATGGGAGAATCATAAGTCGAGATAATGTAAACAAATGCAACGTCATCTATTGAGCATTGTAGTTTGGTTGACAGAAAAAATACAATCCGAAAAAAACAGCCCAAAATTTTTATGTTGACTTAACGTGTGCATCTTACCTAGTCATAGACCTAAGCATAAGTCATAGATTCGTAATTAACCTATCTAAGGTGGACTTCTTTGTCAATATCAAAACAAAATGGAGAGGCCCTGTCTGTTTGCTATCCAATAATTCCATCTTTTCGTTAAAAATCTGGAATTCTAGAGCGCATGTTGGTAACAGACGTAATACCAAAAGCTTGCCCACTCTAAGACATTATGCAAAAACAGCTCATTTACTTTGGGGAAGCTATAATGGGGTGCCCGCATGCTATAAAAGCACACGGTTGGTTTGTTAATATAAAATATGTGTTAGATCTAAATTTATCAATTGAACAGCCGAATTATGTGTTGTTATTGATGAATTATAGAAAGCATATTAAGTTGTTAATATAAAGGCCACGCGATGACCCCCCAAAACAAGATATAAATGACACGCGGGGCCACGACACTGCGACGTTGGCCCCCAACTCATCAAATGGTTCATTGTTCGAGCCATGTGGCCCATTATTCATCTCCACCTTTTATTACTTTTGATTAGGTTAGATGGGTGATTAATATTTCAAGGCTGTTTAGTTTACCTGGGACAACCCTTAAGAAAGGTCGAAAGGGAAATAATAATAAATCCCTAAAACCATTTTCCATGCACTTCGACTAGCATCTCCATATTTTGACACTATGCAAATCGGATACCCAATTTTTACGTTTTCTTTTGAAATTGCATATGTTGCCCTAACTTAATCTCATCAAAAGGGATCCTCACCACTCTCTTCCGAACTTCCAAAACACCCTACACCGCGTGTCCCTTCTCTCTCTCTCTCTCTCTCTCTCTCTCCCTCTGTTCGCGCGGCTACACCCCTCGAAGGCCCGTGTGGCCGCCGACCTCATATCAGACGTTGACAACAGTCGTCGCCTCCGGCCTGGTCCAGATCAAGGTTGTCCAGCCTCGATTTGGACCTCCCATGAGCTCCGCAGAGCTCGAGTCCCCGAGATGACAGCCTTGTCATCCTTTATCTCAAAATACTCTTGCTTCTATTGAATATTTAAACATGATTTTTCTTCATCGAATCTCAATTTTCTGGTATATTTGGTGTTTCTTGAGAAGCACATGGAAATGTGTAAAACAAAGTCAGCACCGGATGCCGTTTCTGATTTTTTTTTTTCTGCCTTTTCCCCGTTAATGGGAAATGGAAACTGATATGAATGCATAATCTGAACTTGATTTTGGTAATCATCCCAAATAATAAATGCAAAGGGATGCTCTTGAATATTTCCTAGTCTTACGAAACAGTGAAGTGGAAAATATAGTTAAAAGGAATATGGAGGTCCATGTCATTGAAGCTATTGACATCACGGGGGAATATTTCAAGGAAGATGTTAAAAGCAGAGGATGTAGAGTTGAATGAGTGCGGGGGTAGTTTTCACTACGTTCCCTTTAACCCAAAAAATAATAATAATAAAATAAAATAATCTTCTTTTTTTTTTTTGGTTGAAATAAAAGAATCATTTGACAGGCCAACGTTGTGTACTCTAAAATAGCAACAAAAAAAAAAAATCAACAGAAGAAGAAATTTGTAGGGATCTTAAAAGAGTTTTACCTTGATGTCACGTTCAATCCCTTGATTTTACCTACTGCTGCAAGAGCCGCTCTCCATGCCTCAACTTCGTTGGGAAACTTCCTCTCATGTTCCAATAAAGCTTTTCTATATATCCGCGTTTTAAGTTTAACATCATCTGGTCCCACGTCAAGAAAAATGGGAAAGATACACTTTTCGTCCTCTGATTTAGACACGTTGTCCACTATATGCGCAAGCTCCCAAAGACACCATTTGCTGGAAGCATAAGTCTGAGAGAAGATGGGTATGTAAATTATGGAGTTATTGATAGCACTTAGCAAGTTGTCACTGATTATTTCTCCAACGCGAAGTTCATCATCATCCCTAAATACATGGATTCCGGCATCTAACAAGTCGTTATAGAGGAAGTCTGTGAATCCATGACGAGTGTCAGGCCCTCTAAAACTCAAGAACACTTGGTACTCACTTCCTGATGCTGGTGTAGCATCATTACTGGTTCCGGCCTCTAAGTTTGCCATAGGTATCTCTTTCCTGAAAATAAAATGAGGTTAGTGTGGCATGGCCTGGCTAAGAAATGAGATGAGATATTGGATATGAATTAGGCAAATGAGTACCGATACCTTAAAACTTGGCCGCCTCAGTTTAAAATCAAATTAACTTGTACATTTCCCATCTAACGTTCTGCATTAGCAAGTAGACAACGGTGAAGGAGGAAGAGAGAGAGCACATGAGAGAGAGAGAGAGAGAGAGAGAGAGAGAGAGAGAGATTTGGAGGATAGCAAAGGGAGAGAGGGACGAGGCATGTGAGCATGAGGAATCGGTGCATATAAAGGGTCATGCGTTCTTTTAAAAAAAAAAAAAAATTATAATGGACAAAAAAGGTTCTATATCAATGGCAAATCAAGAGAGAGAGAGAGTGAGTGAGGGTGGTGCACTATTGTAGTCCTTAATTTTGGTTTGCTTCTTGATTTTGCCATGTGAAACACAATGTGAAATTCGAAGTTGCTAAAAGTATAGAATTGGGTCTATTAAGTGATAACTTTACCAATAATAAATAAATCAACACTTATTTTTATCAACAAACAAACTCTAGCAATACTAGATGCTATCACACAGTTTTTTTTTTTTTTTTTTTTGCTCCAATATATTGAATATCAGGGCCCATAAAGACTCATTTGGCATTCCAAAGTTCTTAAAACCCAAACACAAGAAATAAATGAAAGAAAAATCACCGCACAGTCTACAGAAATCAGATAATGTCTTCAGGTGGAGAACAAAAAATGAGCCAGCCACCCCTAAAAATCCCAACAAAATCACCACGCATCCCATATACAGCCAAGAGTCTTAAACTTAACATTGTCAAAGAAATGGGAGGATACTTTGGGTCCCTTTTGATTTCGACGTGTTGTCACTATAACATGTACAAGCTGACATTATTCGCATAAATTGGAAAAGTAAGCAATTAACATTTAGTTCAACATTTCTTTACCAAAAAAAAAAAAAACATTTAGTTCAACATGAAAAAAAAATTCATACATTTTACCAAAAGATAGAAAACAATTCCAATGTTATAGAGAACTGCAATGGATTTGTCAGCCACAACCATGTGCAAGCAAGCGAAATAGAGAGGGGAGGGGGTGGGGATGAATGGTCAACCCTATCCAATGATAGGGGTGAGTGGCTCCAAGTTCCTTACAGGTTGTACCTGGAACCTACCCTTGGGTATGGTTCTTCATTTTTTAAGAACCTTAAACCTACCTGCGAAACTTGGAACCTACCCTATTATAGGTTATAGGATCTAACAAGTTCTTTTTTTTTTTTTTTTTGGTTTCATTATTAGTTAAGCAAAATGAAAATGAGCACAACAATATAAATGAAAGCTTCTTATTGATTCAGTCAACCAAATAAGGAACCTCTAGATCGTTTTTGGTCTATTGAGTACTAAACAAGCTTGCCATTCATCAAAGAGAATACAAAAGACTAGTTTTCCTAGCATTACAGTTCAAATAAATATAATTAAAATGAGAAGTCATGACATTCTCGAAAGATATTGTTGATTTTCACCTATAAGATTATAAAACAAAAGTACTGGCTAATGATGATAAAATAACAAGATAAAGTATAACAAACAAAACATCATCAAAGCGATAGGCAAGTCCTATCTCATCGAAACTTAGTGTCCTCCTTAACCAAGTGCTTTGATGTTATACATTAAACTGATGCAATAGAATTTACGAGGGACTAGCATGTTGATCAAGACAATATCTAGGACCACAAACAAAATGGGATGTAGGAAAAAGGAAAGAAAGATGACAGCAAGAAGTAAGCCTGCAGGAGAATTAAAAAGCTTTTGGGGCACCTTTCATCAAGGATCCATCAAGTCAATCCTAATCCAGTGACAATAGTATGGACGCCATGAACAACAAAGATACTTGGGATACTAGGAATGTTATCTTGATATGTCAACTTCATATATGCACAACATCATTAGAGATTTCAAAATAAAGATCAAACATTTATAAAATAGCAAAACAAATTTCAAGCCAAGGTAGCATTTTCTTGCATCTAATACTTCAACTATAGCATGAAAATGATTTCATCCCACAAACTCCAGTGCAATCGGGACAAATTGTGCCTTGGGACAGAGGTGAATCCAGCCCACAAAACCAGTCAAACAACAATCAGAAGGGAAAAGGAAAATGTAAACTCATTGAGGAAATCAACTCAGTAATGCAAGACGGGCAAATGACCGAGATCCTTTCACCTTTTATCTCAGCTATTGCCCAAATCAGGGAGCTTCACTCGAATAGTCAGTTGCTCAAGATCACTAGATTTTGAGCAGATAACCTCATCGACCATACCCCAAGGTTCTCCAAATCAGTTGCTTAAAATCACCAGATAGCACCCTTTAAGGAAGTACTCATTCGAGCTCAACGTTGGTCATTCATCATGAATTCAAAAATATCCAAATACCAGCAATCGGGCAGTCAATCATCTTAACAACGCAACATGTCTGATTGAGCCTATAAACGAAAGCCCTAGATCAATCGTAGCCAAGCAACGAGCTAAAGAAGGCAACAATCGAACCAACTCCAAGTTCATCAGCTCAGGCATTTGATCCCGCGCACTCAGAAACAATCGAAACGCAAAATCAGCAGCAACAAACGCCAGCGACATACACAAGCAGCCTCGAGCCGATTCGACCAAAAAAAAAAAAAACACACATGCGTAATTGTACTCACGCAGATTCAGCAATCGCATTAAGCACGAAATCGAGCAGATCCAACAACAAGCTTACCTGCTGGATGATGGTTGCTGTAGTGAGAGAAAGAGAGAGAGAGAGAGAGAGAGAGGCGCAGGTAACGCAATTTTCGTGGTTTTGGTCTGAGGAGGGAGAGGAATTAAAGGAGGTCGAGGTCGATCTTAAAAGAGACAAGAAAGCGTGGAGAATAAAAGATGATGGAGAAGGGCTTAAATTTCTAGTCCCACTTGGTCAAGGGCTGAAATTTCTAGTCCCACTTGGTCGCTCGATCACTGCGACTCGGTGAGTGGGAGTGTGAGTTTGGATTCACTGTGACTTCACTAAACCCCTCGGATCTGAGCAGCGGCCGGCAGTGGTGACAGCCAAACGAAGGGCTCGGCGTGACAGAGATGAGATGCAGCGTCGCACAAGGGCTCAAAGTCGTGCAAGGAGGGAGAGGAGAAAGTGCAGAGAAATGGAATTGAGTTGGGGAACGGGAGAATGTAATCAGGGATTTAGGGTTTCCGGTCCGGTTCCCTTCCCGGTTCCAGTTCTCGGTTCGGTCCCTATAAAACCGAATCGGATTGGGAACCGGCGGTTCTTAAAATAGTGAAACCGAAAATCGAACTCTCTCACTCTAAAACCTAGAATTGGATCAGTTCCCACGGATCCGATTCTCTGATTTCCATTCAATTCCAGAATTATGCTCACCCTTACATGGTGATAAATGATGGCGGTGATCATCATGGCTTCAATAGGGGGTTGGCCTCACTAAAGGGTAACAACAAGACACTATCCAACCGTGGAGGATAGATATGTAAATAGTATATATATTTTTTTTAGAAGGCATGTGACAACAATGACTTTATGGTCTGCAGAAATTATTATCTTTTCCAAATTATATGGGATTATCTTTACTGTGAGATGGTTAGCTCTCTCTTGGGCACACGCTCTATGCATGATTTTATCTCTATTTCTCTTACATATGGATATCTTCAACTTAGTAAAAGTGTTGCAAGTTGTTTTTAGGGTAAAAGCCACCGAAAATAAAAATGTCTAATTATGCCTATTGTGACACATATACTCTAGACATTTTCTTTTTGTAACACTTAAAATCTCAAACTATTAACTGTGTGATACATTTACCATCCATTAAAGTTCCGTCAATGAGAACTTTAAAAATCTATCTACATAAACGCCGAAAAGTAAACGATGTTGACATGATGCACACAAGGCTAATGATGTTAGTTTGATTGAAAAATCATCTAATGGAACTTTGAGAAAGGGCAAATATGTCACATAGATACAAATTTGGATTAAATGTGTCACAGTGAGATTAATTGGTGTTTTTGTAACTTTTTCCTCATTAATATGACAACCAAATGCAAAGACGTTAGACTTAGGATGTAAAGATTAACTTGGGGGATGGGATTTGTAATTAATTCTATAATAGGCTGCACAAATTTCTAATTCTTCTAATTTTTTACGTGTGTAGCAACACTATGCACTTATGGTACGCAATAGTGAGAGATTGTTAAGACCAAAAAGATTCCAAAGAAAAATGTGGGTCTATGGGGCTAGAACTAAATGAGAGGTTTTCGATATGAATTAACAACGTGTGAACCTTCACCGGTGAAAAGGTAAAGACGACCAAGACTAATTGGATCATTGTTGGTTGGCTCAATTTAAATATCAAAAGTAGCTTTATCAATCACATGATGCATGCCTCAAAATGATGAAACAAATTCATAGGGGAAATATGATGTGAAATGCAATAAGATAAAGAGATGGTAAAATCAGAGAAATGTAAATGATAGTTCTCAACATATTATTCTCATTGGTGCTCTTACATTTTCAACACTACCTCTTTTAGGAATTTTTACAATAGTATTCTTTAGCTTCCGTTGGTGGTAAAAATTTATGTTCGGGATACTGTAAAGTGATTCAATTATCGCTATGAGTTAGGAAAGCAGAGAGAAGTTTGAAGCATCAAGTCACACTAAGCCCGACTTCGTTTTGGAGCTCATCTAGTTTAAATTCATCTGAAGATTGCGTGACCTCATGTCGATCTAAGGTGTTTTGGTTACCATTTCAATCAAATTAAGGAAAAGGTACCTTGACTTGTTTGAGTTAAGAGTTGGAGTGGTTGCAAAATTAGATTAATTCATGAATAAAATGGCAATTTATCGCAAGACACAATTATTGTCTTGGAAGTTACTAAAATTGTGGAAATATGGAGCAATTAGAGAGGGGATCACACATGATTTCCAATAATCGTCAAATGAAATACCAGGAGTATAAATAAAAAGAACTCAGAAAAAGAGGGGTCCCTCAAGCTATGCCAAAACTTCGCCAAATTTCCTTCCGGAGCATTTCCTATGCTAAACTAACGTCTTTCAATTTCAGTTTTAGATTTAGAGTCTGTTATTTTTCATGTGCATTGAGAAATGACAGTGTAGCTTTCATTTCAATGTTTGCAATTTAGCATCAATGTGCTTGTAACTATGAGGATATTTCAATTTTGGTGAAGTTTCTTAGTAATTTCTTTTTCTGTGTTTGCACTTTCATTTTAATTTTAGTGGTCATCGCTCTAATTTTCTTTTGATTTCCTTTGATTCCAAAGCTTTCCTTTCCTTTCGATTTCCTTCAATTTCGATTTTAGTGGTCATCGCTCTAATTTTAGTGGCCATAAGAAGAGCCGTCTTTTCGGCTTCTTTCACCACTTTTGCCCACAAAATAACCCCTAATGAGCCTATTGGCCACAGAATAAGAAGCCCACCAAACTGAATTTGAAGGTGCATATGTCAAAATTGAAATCCCAAACCCTCTGTATAGGCCTCTCAAACCATCTACACATAGTATTTTCTTGAATGCATCAAGACCATTTTTGTACCTACAAGAACCAATACCCCCTTGACCAATTAAGCTCCATTTGCTAGTGAAGCCATTTTTTTGGCCTTGGACCATTAATCTCTGGCTCACCACATCGACTGGGGTCCACACGAGCTGAGCAGCCATGGCTGAGCTTACCCCTGCCACGGCATTGGCAATGGCCAAGGCACTGGTCTCTGAGAGCCCTAGCTTCACAGTGGCTGACCCAACACTGCTGTTGGTGACCTGACCTCAAGGGCAGTCATGGAGAGGGCTCTTGCTGGGATTGTGCCCAGTAGGGACGTCCCAAATCCTCTGTAAAATCCTCTCAGGCCTTCATGCCTCATGATGGAGAACGACATCATAAAGCAAGAGACCTGTGCGTGTGAGACTTGTTGCCTCGTCTTGAGCACCACAACTGGGTAGAGAGCAGCCGACACACCTGAGAAGAGACCTGCTCCAAGGAAGAAGAATCTTGATTTGTCAAGCATATGCCAATCCACATCTGCTGGGATTTGAATCTTTGGATCTGAACCTTCCTCTGTTGCTCCCAAGCTCATCTCTTGAAGCAAATTCGTAAAAAAAAAAAAAAAAAAAAAAAAATCCGCAAACTGTGTATGATTCCTCTGTTCTGCTTTAACTGTACAAACTCAAATGAATCTCAAGTCCAGACAACTGAACTGATCCCAATTTTGTTAAGCAGATGGAGATCTACCAGAAACTTATACGAAGATGGAGAGAGAAAAAAAAGGTTGATCTGAGGAGGGAGTGATGACAAACAATGGACAAAAATAATAGTAGTGTGGATAAGAGGAAGAGTTGCTCTAATTATTGGAACGAGGTATCGGAAGAGAAAAGAAGGATCATGAAGAGGACTTTCGGAAACGGACGAGGTTCACACATAGAAGGCGTTGAGAGATTTCCGATCTTTGATGGACAAACCTGATTTAAAAAGATGGTTTCTTACAAGAGACAGAAACCGTGGGACCATGATGAACATGGTCTTTCATCCAACGGGCGGCTAATTCCACGTGGGGACAAAAGGAACCCCACTTTTTCAAGAGTAAAACAGAATAAGTGAGACAGAAGGCAGACTCCAGAAAACTAGAGAGAGAGAGAGAGAGAGAGAGTTATACTTCCTCCCTCGAGAAATGGATTTAAGCGAGGTGTTAGTATCGATCGAAGCAGGCGACATGTGTCGGTCGGGCGGAAAACTTGGGCTGGGATTTGATGGGTTTGAGGTTCTGCTGCTCGGCCTGTGCAGGTCCAGTGTCGAGGCGGCACCGCTGATTTCCTCCGCAACCGTGGGCGACGGATCGCTTCGAGCAAATGGGTTTTGGTTAAAATAATAAAAATGGAAGGTGGGATCGATTGAGTTTTCTTTGTCCCTACAGGAGCTGCTCTTATGGTGCCCCTTCAGTCAGCCAATGAAAACGTTCATAAATTACCTTCCTTTATCCGAGAAAGTCAAGAAAATTTCACCGGTCCCGTCGCTTTCCTTATCAAGGCGGGCGCTGAAAGTGATGTCGCGATTGATGAAAGGCAAGAACTGTCGTATTTTTCAATTTGAGTTTCTGTTTGTATAAACTAATGTGCCGTTTGATTAAATTGATATATATATATATATATATATATATATATATATATATATATATATAGAAACAAATCCATTTTAAAAGCTAATGTTATGTGAGACGGCGGATGTGTGAAACAAACGTAAACAACCGAGCGAGAAGTAAAACTAAAAAATAAACTTGTTCTAAAGGACACATGCATTTTTGGTCTAAAAATATGTAGTGAGTTTCTCAAGAATATGGAAACTCTTCAATATGCTCAGATCCCAGGGTGGTGCCACTTTGTTTGACTTAGTTCAAGCCTCAAAAGATTTCGCGCAAATAATGGGCATGGCTGTTGGTCAATTCCCATAAATGAATACTTGATAGAAGAAAGAATTGTTTAGATTCATAGGAAAGGAAGTCGGACACTTCAACTTAATTGCGACTGTGAAAACATAAATGGATTTCGACAACATCATCATCATTATTTTTCTTTTATCAGTCAAAAGCATCAACTTGAAATCAACTTTTTGGGTGTCTCATTTTGGTTAATATAGAGGGAAGAGACATGGCGGATATTACACCATTGGAACAAAACAATGGACATGTCGCAAAGCGTGTTAGTGAAGGAAGATCAAGATTGTACGGTTTCTTCCATATCTTCAACACATTCAAGCCACCTAATTAAACTATGCATTTGGAGCATTACAAAATTATTCAAGAGTGCCGATCTCATACTCACTTGAACGGTTGCAAATGACAGAATATATCAATGAATGTGTCACACCCCGATCCACAAGAACAAGGGCATGACATGGCTATCATTTCACCAAAAGACGTAGCCTCAACATAACCAAGATTCGGCCCGATATCAACATATTTACATATATATAACAAAAATGGCATATGGTTATAATATTAGAGTATTTCTATAATCCACCAAATTAAAACATATACCTTCTGCAAAGACTAACTTATAAACTTATCAACTATGCACAAGTCAAGTTTACACCATAAAAGTCTTTCCTAAACAAACACTCACGCCTACTTGCGGTTCGCTGAAGAACCTGAAAAACAAGTAGATAAAAGGAGTGAACTGCCATGGCTTAGTGAGTAGCACATTTCTTCTAAGTGGATTGAGAAATCATTATGCATATTTAAAACACAATCCTAATTCACTTTAACATAATATATAATCATAACTCAAATACAAAAGATACCAATGGTCCAGTCCATCGGCCAATCTCATAAAACATACATCAATGGTTTATTCCATTAATTAATCTCATCAAACCACACATCAATGGTCCACTCCATTGATCAATTCATGCTCAAATGTTTAGCCATGATCATGCAACATGCCCGTGATAAGACGACCAAGATTTCCTTTTAGTAAGGCCTCCACCTATTATTAGCTAATAGCTCAGTCTATCAGAATATCCTAAATTAGTATGCGCATACCCATACACTCCTCAGGGTTTATAGAGACATTGGGCACCAACCATCAATCATAATATCCAGCAACACAACTCAAAATTTGATATATAAATATCAAATCATTCTTCAAAACGTTTCAAGATTCTTTCATAAAGAATTTCACAAACCATTTTCAAACAACCATTCAAATAGAATTTGAAATATAATTACTTTTAGACAACAAAATGGCAATAATAGCTCCATTTTGTTTTATGAAACAAAAGATGTTTTTTATCAACTCACAAAATATATAATCCACCATATTTCTCAAAACATGGGTTTAAAATATAAAAAAGAAATAATGTCACTCACTTGGGAAAAACCAAAAATTAGCTATGACGTTTACTCGAACCAACGCACTCGGATTCTTAACAATTAATGGAAAAACAATATTAAAAGGCCGAGTAAAAAGGATATTCTTATAACGAGTTGCCTATATTAGGCCTATTTGTTGATGAAATGACACCAATGTGCCACTAAAGCTCACATTTAGTGGAAATCCATTGTTTTCTGCTAGGCACGGCCCACGCGCTAATTTCATCGTGCTATAATTTTCTTCACAAAACTCTGTTTCAAGCCGTCTTATAGTCTTTAGAAAGCTCTTTTACCAAATTACAACAACCCCAACTCAGCCGCCCCAAAACAACATCGAAAATGACAAAAAATCAGGCTCAAAGCTACTATTCGTTATACTTCTAGAATGCACCCCCAACTTTAAAATTCCATTCCGGACAAACCGCAAACTCAAATTACAATCCGTAAGATGTTATAACTTCACAACATCCCAAAGTACCATTTTTATAAAAATATGCAGCTCAACGACTCAAAAATTGGGCTTTGCCATACAAATATCCAAGAATCCGAATTTCGAGCCCTAATTGCGACGATTGCTTCGAGTAGATGATTAAAGGCTTTGTTCTCTTACTGGCGTTACAAAACAAACTTGAGTTGGCTTGATGAGGCATTTGGATTGCGAGTGTGCCAAATTTTTTTCTCTTTTTCTCTTTTTTTTCCTTTCTCTTCTTTCTCTCCTCTCCCCTGTTTCTCCGTTTCTCCTGTTTTCGTTTCTGTTGAAACCCTCCCTCTCTCCTCTCTTTAAAACAGCCGAAGCTTCCACTATTTTCCTTCAGCTTCTTTTGTTGACTTTTCAAACCCTTTTTGTCCTTTTTTTTTTTTTTACAATATATTGCAGAATGAGACCACAAAGTATGAATTGCTTGTGAAAGGATGACCTGTTCATAACAATGCAAAAACTGACACGAAAAACCTCGACAATGTCTGAGTTACATGAGGGGAAGCATGCAAAGACAAGTTTAAGGGCAGGACGAGTAAAACGGATGATGGTGTGAGTGAATAGCTTTTTTCCTGACTACCTCTTCGTATTGCCTCATCGACAGTCTCATGACAACAAGAACGAAGAGACAAAAATAGATTGGACAGTAAACCCGGTTTCAAAATTATCCAAGAAAAATCAGTCAAACAGAGATTATTACTTCTTGCTTGAGGACTACCAGTTAAAAGTACTTTGGAACTAAGCACGTCCTTAAATTATTTCGTCTAAACTCTGAGACGTAAAATGTGGGGTTATTCCCAGCTGGGGAGGGGGTGGGGTGAAGAAAAATGTTCACCTAGCAAGATCAAGTTTCTTCAACCCATGCACGTGTCGAGGTTCAATTCTTCAATTGACGGGTACTGTCGAATCGAGCTTCGGAGAGCATCTTTCCAATAGACAACTCTCCAAGCAATTGTCGGGCTCTCGTGCGGGGCTCAATACATGGCTGGTGAAATTTAAGAACTTGCCATCATACTCAAGACCATTGTGCACTTGTCTGCTCTTCCCATTTTTGGTAAGCACACCGATCAAAAGATAATATTGCGTATGTAGACTAGGACCAAGTCCAGGAAATTACTGATTACACCATTTCTACCATCTTGATGGCCCTTTCAAACTTTCCGCATTGCTTCTTTGCCCGACAACACTATTGACCTCCAAAGTTGATCTACTCCAGGACACTATGATGTGATCGAAACACTGCAGCAAACAAGAAACGGATCGATAGAGAAATCGGGGCTAAACAGAAATATGTTGGAAACGGGGTTGGACGATTGAACCCGAGCGGGACATTCTACACACGCTTGGAGAGCGACAAGAAACAAGCCAAGTGACAAAGCCTGCCGGGAACCACCCAAAATCAGAATTCAACCTCCTCCTTTTCCGCGAGGAAAAAGCGTGGGAAATCGAAGAGGAGCGAGAAAGGTAAAAAAGCACCCGGAACCTGGATGACCCAAGAACTCATGGGAAAAAAACGCAGAGACGTAAATTGCTGTTTTTGACATCTTCTCTAAGATCAGCGCACTCTCAAGTAGAAACTAGATGAGCTCAATGATATATCCCCGTATCTTTACATTGCTTAAGCTTATTGCTCGAGGCACTAGTTTTCGCCATCGAAGTCACGTGCATGCATCCAGCCAGCTTCAGCATGCTGAAATTTGAATGCAAGCCGTTCTTTCATCTCCAGCACTTGCGATAGATTGAATGGAAATTCGTATGTAAATATGTGATGAGGTCCAGGATGAGCACAACTAGTGAGGATCTCGTGACAATAAGAATTCGGTGTGAGGTGGAAATACCAGGGAGGAGTCGCTCCGCTTAGAAGCATTCGAAGCCTTAAAGATGGAGCTCCCGAATACAAAGAATACCAATTCAAGGAAAGTACGTGGAGGACCCAGTAACTCATGGGAAAAAAACGCAGAGACGTAAACTGCTGTTTTTGACATCTTCTCCAAGATCAGCGCACTCTCAAGTAGAAACTAGATGAGCTCAATGACATATCCCTGTATCTTTACATTGCTTAAGCTTATTGCTTGAGGCACTAGTTTTTGCCATTGAAGTCACGTGCTTGCATCCAGCCAGCTTCAGCATGCCGAAATTTGAATGCAAGCCGTTCTTTCATCTCCAGCACTTGCGATAGATTGAATGGAAATTCATATGTAAATATGCGATGAGGTCCAAGATGAGCACAACTAGCGAGGATCTCGTGACGATAAGAATTCCTGTATGAGGTGGAAATCTCAGGGAGGTGTCGCTCTGCTTAGAAGCGGTCGAAGCCTTAAAGATGGAGCTCCCAGAATACAAAGAATACGAATTCAAGGAAAGTACGTGGAGGAGTGTGAAAGAAGCAACTCGGACTACGGCTTAATAAAATCGAGTGAGAAAAGTTCTATTCAAATTTTGAACTGAATTGAGACGGCCTGATCAAGTTGAAACTATCTATTTGGTCCAGAAATCAAATCCCATTCGGTTTGACTTTGATCAAATCTGACGTTGTTCCTGTTAGGTTTCCAGAAAACAATGTGGAAGTGCTTATTTTGTAAAATCTCATATTAGAGCACCGCTTATTATTGTGGAATTGTGGCGGAGGAAGTGCGTGGTACACCGGTTAATGCTCGATGGACATGTTACTATGGAAAGTCTCCTTGGAAGCCTGTGTCTGGAGGGGATGAAGTAAATACATAGTTGGACTGATTTGATGCAATTCATAGTATAAGGGTATAAGGGGTCGACTCCTAATTACCTTAAGTAAAGATACAAAGTTGGATACTCATGTTATCTATAAAGGAAAAAGAACTCACACGTCAAATAAGGGACATCATGATCTTGTTAATTTGCAAGAAGAGCACATATAATAACGATTTTAGGGTAGACATCAAGAAAAGATTTGAACTTGGAGGACTGCACAACTCAATATTTTATGGTATAAAGTAGCTTCGGATTGTACTGATATTGATGTTGATAGTAATCACTAAGAATGTTGAACTGCATTGACTTCCTTTCAAGATAAAGAAATGGGTAGCTAAACCTGAAAAGTGAAAGAACAAAGATGGCAGCCTCTGAAATGAAAAACCAAGAGAGAAACGGTAGCGGCAAGAGCAAAGGTTACTCATGAACAGATTGTAACTGGTGTCAATGGATTGTTCAAGTAAATCTATACTGCAAAAATTTTAGCCGAACTATTTGCAAGAGCTGGGAATATGAAAAGAAAAGCCGTCAAGAGAGACATACTTCGAAAAAAAAGGGCACATCCACCATCAAAATATTCATAAAGCTGCCTGTACAGAGTCGTGGATGTTGCGAATTCATAGACCTGAGGCAAAGGGGCGAATTCCTCATAAAGGCCAACTACTTATGTAAAGTCTACCAAATGTGAGACATGCCTGGCATAGAAACATCAAGGGTTGTCCAAAAGAAAGGGTGAACACAATTCCAATACCAGTATCTAACCCAGGTGAATTACTGCACGTGTTGAGGCCCTTGGGAAACTTAACAACTTCTGTGAAAACTCTAGCAGCGCATCCGATGTACAATAATCCTTTGATGGACGACCAATGTCACTGGAAAACGTTTACTTGCTACCAGTTCGCTGCAGAGTCTTCTCGGTAGAAATCTCCATTTTCTCCAAGATCTGTGCATTCTTGAGCAGAAATTCAATGAGCTCAATGACATCAGGCTCCAGTACATAACCATATATCTTAACATGCTTAAGCTGGTCCTCCAGACAAGGAAATGTGCTGTCCACTGAACACCAGTAACTAAAGCCGTTGAACTCAAATACAAGCTTACACCCTGCTTTGGCAAGCTAGAAAATTAAAGTGACTTTTCAATCTCCATTAATTCCAAGTTCTAATATGGCAACAAAATGTTACAGTTCAAGCATTTATACCTCGGATTCATCTTCACCTCTTCCAGGATAAACATAGATAGCGAGTCTCTCTAGAAAATGAGAGTTCCTCAACAAGCTAGAGATGCCGGGGAGGTACCACTTAATCAGACGCAGTTGAAGTGTCACATACTTCCAAGCGAAAGATGGGCATGGCTGATTTGTCAGTTCCCATTTAGTTAATGCCTGGTTTAAAAAGAATTACTTGGACCAACTTTAAATGAAAATTACCATCGGACAAACATTGTGGGCACTCGAGAGCATGTGTATGTATGGACTGACTGAAATGAAATTATATGATACCATTCAATTCAGAGTCATGTCAGGAAATTTATAATTAGCTATTGTAGAATATTTAGAAAGGCAAATCACAAGAGCATGTACATGCACATTTAAAATGGTAACACATGTCACGTAAAAAGTAAAAACAATATCGTCCACAAAATGCCACAAAGCAAACAAAGACACAAGGAAGACAGACTCCTAACAAGCTGTAGTTTTCCGTTACATGAATAGGTTATGGATGATAGTTTACAATTGCTCAAAGTTCAAAGGCCAACAGATGCAAGGAAGGCCACCTTATAAAAGTTTAGGTGCGCATAAATAAAAGAACCTAGCCTAAGTAAATAATATTTTCTTTTACTCTTCATCTAGGACATTACCTGATGAACTGAAGCATAAAAAAACAACAGAACAAAGAAGCCAAAGCAGAGAAACGGCGCAGCCACTGTCCATTTCAAGTAAGACCCATCCAAAATCAGTTCACCCTACTTCTATTCTACAAATTTTAAAACAGTTGAAATTGTGAGAATATCCAATCAAAAAATAGTTATACTCCTCACCTGAAGGATCGGAACCTAAATCATTCAAAAGTACCTCAAAGCAAGACAAAATAGGTCAAAGCGAAAGCACAGAAACCATGCTAGTACGCACAAATTGCGTAGCATAAAATAAGGACTGCGGCTGAGCTTTTCCAGAAGCAGTCTGAACTCACAATATTTTCCGTAAGGATATATAAAATAATCACTGAAGCTTGAGGGACGTATCAACCACTGATGACATATTAGTCGCCTTGACATAATTTAGACACATAGCAATATCCAGAATCCTCACATTAGGACAAACTAGCTCTAGATCCCCATACTGATCAAATGGTTAAATGTTTGATATCTGATCGTGTAAGATCAAGCTTTTCAAGACTGCCGCATTCCTTTAAATTTAAAACTTGAATGGATGGGCCACGACAGAATTTAGGCTCATGGAGGCCATGACAAACTTCAATAGACAATTCTTTCAGCAACGGGCTACTAGATAGTATGTCAACCAACTTCCCGTCAGTTAAGTGAATATCCTTCATAGACAATTTTCTAAGCAACCTCAGTTGGACCCGTCCCGCCACCAGTCTGATCACACAGGAAGCCAGCTTCAGCTCTACTAAGTTTGCTACACCTAAGGACAACGCTGGGCAGCACGTAAAGATTAAGTGGAAGTAAAGACAATGTCGGAACTCCCAAGCACACCGTAAGAAGTCCAAATCGAGGAACTTAACTTTTCTCCTTGCTGCAAAACGAATCCACCAGTTTGTTGCACGTTCTTCTCCTCTCTTGAGTTACAGAGTCCTCATATTCAGGATCATAGGTGTGCACCTTAGATGCACAGTTTAAATTAAGACGGAACGAATCGATCGTGGGGCTCTCGTGCAGAGTCAGCACGTGGTCGGTAAAATTCACGAATCTGTCGTCCACTTCAAAAGCAGTCTCCAACTTTTTGCAGTCGTGGTAAGGACAGTGATAGAAAGACAAGTGGCGGGTAGAAGTCCAGAGATGGCAGAACCCCGGCACCATCACTGTCCTGACGGCGTCTCTCGTGGGCAGGAAGGACAGAATATGGAGGAGCACCGAGTCCGGCAGATTGCTAATCGCATCGCGTCCGTCATCTCTGTCCATCTTCTTGAACGTTTCAACTTGCTTCGGCGTTGACCACCGAAACCCTAGCCGTCTTCCGAGCTCTTCTGTATTTGAAGAAGGAGAAAGTGGATCAACTTTTTGTAGAGATAAATAACTATTCTGTTCTGAAAGAATAATTTCTTATTGAAAATAATTTTTTTATTTTCTTTCTAAAAATAAATTCTAAGCATATAAAAATATTTGGTAACTACTCAAAATTTTTATTCTCGAAATAAATTGCGTTTGACATCATCCTCAAAATTTGTAATCCAAACTATTTTCTTCTATTTTTTAAATAATTTATTTTTTTCTTATTTTCTTTTCTTTTCTTTTATCTTCTTCACGGCCTTGGGATGACCAGCAACCGGCTAGGCGAGGGTCGGCAACCTCGTCTAAGGGTTGTTGGCCCTTGGTGAGGCCGCGCCTTGTTGGCTAAGCCTCGACTTCACCCAGCTACCGACAGGGCTCAACCTTGCCGGGCCACCGCAAGGTCGGGTTCGTTGACCTTGGCGAGGCTGCAGCTACAAAAAAACAACTTCTCCACAAACCTCCTTCGTGAAAGTGTTAAAGTCAAGTCCCACTCAAAGGCCAAGGAGCACAAGCACCTTAAACTAATGCGGACCCGACCTTTAATCTACATTCCAAGGATTGGATTTGACTTGCAGATATACTTGCAGATATCCCCAATTACATAATTTATCTGCTCATCTTATTTACTTATTAAAAAAGAGTATTACTGATCTCATCGAGCCTGTGAAATAGAATAGAGAAAAGGCAGTCTTTCACCTCGGTGTTCAGGTAAAGCAAGCAAAACAAGCAACCGATGAGCGCAGTGCCAACTTAGAAAAGCCCCAATCCATCGAGGGAGAAATGCATGCTCTTGCAACCATAAGGGGCCGAGCGAGTGTCAAATCTTGTTCTAATCTCTTCGATAGCCCAGCACCTCCTGAGTCTATTATTAACTTGAGCTGTGGAACTTATTCTCATTTCTCAGCCACATCCCAAAGCTTTCCCTAGCAGCTCGTAATTTGCCTACTCCTACTCGATTTCCTTAATCCCTTGCTTCGAGGCTAGGCTCTCGTTTTAGACTTTGACTTCTCCCTTTGTCACGAGCTGGATCTGAACCAAGGCTTTCGGATGTGTAAAAGGACATTTTCCGATTTCAACCTAAGATTGATCGTGACTTTGAAAAAGAAAGAAGAGAAGTCTAGACCTTGCGGTGGTTGGCAAGGTCAAGCCCCACCGGTGGCTGGGCGAGCTTGGCCTTGCCAGATTTGGGTGAGGTCGAGCCTTGCCCAGCCCAGCCCAGCCCAGCTAGGGCTCGGTCGAGTCTCGCCCGGCCAAGCAAGGCTCGCTGATGGTTGAGGGAGGCTTGAGCGAGGCCAGGCCTCATCGATGGCTGGGCGAGCTTCAACGGTCGATGGTGGCGGATAGTGGTAGCGGCGGCGGCCGATGGTTGTGGCTGTGAAAGAAGAAGAGAAAAGGAAGAAAAACAAGAAGGAAATAAAAAGAGAAAAGAAAAGAAAAAATCTTGGTTGGCTGATTCTAGAATTGTTCCCGGAAATAAAGAATCTTTTTATTTTATTTTTTTATTTCTCAATTCCACTCCAAATATATTCCCGAGAACAAATTTATTCTTGAAAACAAAAATTTTACCAAACAATTTTCTATTACAAATCTATTCTTGGAAACAAAAGAACAAATCAAACACTATTTGGCCGGTTGCCAAACACGCCCATAAAGATTGAAAGTAGATTTGTGACGGAGTTGCCAAGCTAAAAAAGTAGAAAGCCCGTGGGCCCTATATCATGTTGTGGATGATTGCAAGATGTTACTGGCCAATCCGAAGTCCGCTAATTCAAACTAGGTTGAAAGGCCGGAAAATTCTCTTCCTCGGGAGATCACAAAGACCCATTGAGGCCTCTTTGGAATGTCCTTTCTTCAGAAAGTGTGTTTGGTTCATCATTCTTAAGGAGCTTTTATATTGGATCATTTGGCTATTATTTTTAAGGAGCTTTTAAGTGAAAGTCAATATTGAAAAGGTTGAAAACCCACTAGCATTGGGCTTTTAGTATTTGACTAAATATTGAAACTCATTTTTTCTTTCAAAATTACTCTCAAGAATTCTTGAAAATTTTGATTTTGTCCCTCGTTATTTTTTTTTTTTATATTTAAAAAGGACCAAACCTTTTGTTGAATCAATGGAGGGCTATGGCCATCAGCGAGCTAGATCTAGCCACAGCTGCCATTGGTCGAGGTCACCCATTGCATGACCTTGGCGAGGGTCGCATGGAGGTCACATGACCTCAAGCGGCACGTGACCCAAGTTGTCAATCAAGTGACCCTCGCAAGACCTAAGCAGTGGTCACCTAAGTTACGCGCGGCCTGGTCGCATGATCCGTGCCGAGGGTTGCTTGAGGTCAAGTGACCTTCGGCAGCCACTATCGTCAAATCCAGCTCACGACGATCATTCGACAAAAGCTTTGGTAATCTTTTTTTTTTTTTTTAATTATACATATTTGATTTTTTTAGCATTATTATCAAATTTTATGTTTAAAAAGTTGCGTACAAATAAAAATTAAAAAAAAAAACTAATATGAATCACCCAAAGGCTCTTCAAATATGTTTTCTATCAAATAACATTTTTTTGAAAATTGTTTTTTGAAGTGTAATTTATCAAACAGTCTTTGCATTTACCCAAAATCCTTTAGGTTGAACTGCTTTGTATTTTCCTAAGGGGCTTTTCAAAATACTAACCATACGCACTTGGGTAGGATCAAGAAAAAAAGGGAGGGAGAGAGAGAAAGAGAGATATCCAATTTTTGATTTCGATTCCTAATTATGCCCGTTGGTCGGCCACGCTTTGCCAATTCCTTTTCATTGTCGTTTCTATGCTTGGCGAATGGATCTGGGCTTAAGGGGGGCCTGGCTGCAAGAGAGGCCCATCAATTGGATATTGAACGTTTTTGGGAAGAAGATATAGGTTTCCGAGAAGTATACCACGAGCTGTGAGCCCATTTATGAAACTTTCCATTATAGACCAAACTTTTGAAAAAATAAAGTATTCACAGAGAAAAACCATACGCTAGAGTTAAAAAAAGAAAAACATCGGAAAAAGAGAAGGCAATATTGGTGATGATCCCTCTTTCTTACTTGTAGTTTTGAAGGTGATTATCAAATAAACATGGAATCTATAATCAATTGACTAGAAAAGTAGATAAAATTTTGAAAAACCACAGTTTTTGATGTTTTTCATGGAACAGATCTAATGCACATGTGAAAATAAAATTACCAAAATAAACTCCTGCTTCTATCATCTCTTCCAAATTGGTATTCTAATACGTTCATCTTAATAGAAAAGTTCTTACTCAAAGAATTTGGTAACTGTGAAGTTTGAGACAAAAATACGAGAATTAGACAATCCAAGGAGCATATCTAAGGCGATCTTATGTTGTTGAAAAGTAGTGTCCCGAATTGTTTGAACTACAAAAAAAATTCATAGTGTAAATTTCACGATTTTGTGCTCAATTTGTAATTCAAGCTGTCGCAACTAACCTCTTCCAATGAGGGTGAAATTACGTTTAAGATACTTGCTCATGAGATGAATCGAATGGTCCATACAAATGATGATCACGAAATGGACCATTCGATTGTTAACACTGCAAATGATTCATTGATCATAAACATGGATTCTCCCAAATCCATATCTCATGCAACATTGGATGTTCTTTTTTTGATCAATTAATCCTATATAGATTTTGACTCAGGAGCCGCTACTAATCTTTTGTGGTTGGCTAGAAATCTAATAAGATAGGGGATGATATCTTACTATTTATGCAACTAGAGATTATAGATTTGAGAACTTGATTACACTAATCTCAAAACCGATGTCCTTCCAGTGCCTAACTAGATTGAATGCTAACTAACGCCATGGTAATCTATTAGAGGATTCTAGGTTTCATCCAACCATTTAAAAAAAAAAAAAAATAACATCCAAGGTATTAAAGAAGCACTACCAAGTATAATCGCAAAGAAAACACATAAATATCCTAAATGGTCTCTAAAAAAGAGAAAACAATTCAAAACAAAGAACCCTATTATAAAGTCCTTTTTCAATTTAACAATTTTCCCATTTTCATAGTTTTTGTATTTTTCTGGAATTTTTTAATGAGTTTTTATGAATTTTCAGAATTTTTAAATATTTTAAATATTTCTAATGATTTTTTGAATTTTCTGAAATTTTTTACGATTTTTTGAATTTTCTAAAATTTTATGAATATTCTGGCTTTTTAGAATTTTTTAAATTTTTTTATGATTTTTATGATTTATCTGAATTTTCTAAATTTTATCAATTTTTAATTTTCTAATTAAGTAAATTTATATAATGATTTTTTTTATAATTTTTCTGATTTTTTAATGATTTGTCTGATCTATATATTTTTACTAATTTTAAAATATTTTATTAATTTTTGGGATTTTCTGAGTTTTTAAATTTTTTTAAATTTTCCTAATTTTTTAATATTTTCAATGTTTTTGAAATTTATAATGATTTTTACAATTTTTAAAAATTTTAATATTTTTTATTATTATTATATTTAGGCAACAGTTCAGACTGGGTTTACTTGATCCGAACCATTGTCCCGACCTGTCTATCCGGATCCGACCCGCTTCGGATTATAAAAGGATTTTTTAATGTGTTTTTAGATTTTTGGAATTTTTATTGATTTTCCTTTTTTAAATTCTTTTTATTCCTTTTGTCTTCTTCCCTATTTTGTCTTCTTCTCCTCCACCGCCTGCAAATTCATCTTCACCGAACCAGGGGACCTCAACCAAACCTCAGGTTGCCGCTAAGCCCTTACCCTCCATGGTCGTCCACTCAGGCCACCACTGGCCGGTCTATCGTCTACCACTAACTGCCGCTGGCTCATCACCAGCTGTCTACTCCGGCGGCCCAAAACAAATTCACCGAAACAAAAACTAAGCGAACCATGGCTTCTAAAATCAGCAAACCAGAAAAAAGAAGCGAACATAAATACACGAATATGGAGGGAATGGCCTAACTAGAATAGCCCTGGACAGCGGGATTCGCCGATGTGGAGTGAGAACTTCGGCCAAAGGGGGACTCTCGGCTCGCTTGCTGACGATCGATCGTTCCCACAGAATCACATAGCCAGACAAAGAGAAAAAAGAATATCAGAGCAGATTCAACCAACCCAGAAGCGAACATGAACGGATCTATCTTGGGATTCAATGATGAATCAATACTTGGCATTCTCTCAGCCATTTTATCAAACGGTTGATATGCGATTTTAAGCATGCATTCCAGAGCGAAATTTATTGCAACCTACGGACTAAACATGATGCATAAAGGCTGGAATCAACACATTTTAATGTTAAACCCATCTCAGTCTATCACGAGTCACTTGAAATTCTCCATTCGAGTTCGGGGTTCTCAAACATTCTGTGTTTCATTTAAGAAATACATTGAGTATTTGGTGTTCATTAATGAACTCGCATTCCGGGTTCAAAGCATTATAGCTCGATATGAAATTACTTCGGTTTAACAAGATTTGCCAAGAGCACGAATCAACCCAAGCGGTTCTTTTTGGGGTTCGGGAAAGGGGAATCTTACTTGGTATTGGTATATTAGACGAGTCAAGATCTCGATTGGCGATGGCGAGAGAGTTTAGGCTAAAGCCACTCCATGGCTGTAGAAGGAAAAGGGAATATTCCAAAAAAAATCCAAATTGTTATAATTTTTTTCAAATTGGATCTTGTTTTAAATATGGGACTACAGTGACTTTGGTTGTTTCAAATAAGGCCCTCAAATAACTATGATTATTTCAAATAAGGGCTTAACCTCGGCGATCGCTAGCCAGCTAAATTTTCCGATCGGTCAAGAGCATTTTCGGCATATTTTTTTCTTTTTCGACATTAGCCTCGCTAGTCACTGGGAAGGACCGACAAGGGCTCGGCCACCTTCACCGGCTACTAGGAAGGATCGGTGAGGGCTTGCAAGCCCACACCAGTCACCCTCGCCAGATCTAGTGAGTATAAGCCTCGCCTGGGGTTAGCGAGGGCTCAACAACCCTTGCTGACCTCAAACAAGGGTTGTGGATCCCCCACCTGTGGCTGGCAAGGGTCAACCTCATGGATGGCCGTGAGGGGCAACCTCCCCCAAGGTGAGGGTCGCCTCACTAAGGCGAGGCCATCTCTTACCTACGGTTGGCATTGGTGGCCCTTGTCGAATTGGGCCAAGATAACCCTCGCCCAACCCTCTGTGGCCATCGCCAGTGGTTAGCTGATCAGCTATCGACGGAGAGGAAGAAGAACCACAAAAAAAAGGAAAGAGAAAAGAAAAAAAAAAGGAAAAAAAAGGGAAAATGGTAAATGACAAAAATACCGTTGATTGCTGAAAGATAGGGCTATTATTTGAAATAAACATAATTACTTCAAGCCCATATTTAAAAAAGATTCACTTTAAGTCATTATTTGAGAAAAGTAATAGCATTTCAGGCTCCTATTTGAAATAAGATCCGTTTCGGTTTTTATTTGAGAAAATGAGGATATTTCTGGTCATTTTTTGAAATTTTCTAGACAAAAAATTGAAATGATGAAGGACAACATGCGAACACCGCATGGACCTTTGATTGGCTTTGAAATGAGCTCCAGCAACCTCACTTTTGTCACTCTAGGGAAAAACCAAAAACGTCCTCTCCTCAGCCTTTCCTCTCTCTTGTTTTCTTCTTTTTCCTTGAAAGAATGGCTCTCTTGTGTTTGTTTTTTTTTTTTTTTTCAGGGTAATGACACTAAAAGTGTCAAAAGTTATGTACGACACTCATTTTAATGCTAAAGATTTTTTCGGATTACTTAAGTACTACTTTTTTTGAAAAAAAATGATCATCTAAGTGTCAACTCCGGTCCGAATTGCCAGATATTCGACGTGTCTATGTATTATTATTTTTTCAGTCCTATGTGGCTCGCCAGCGTGCTTAGTCAACATATAATTCCTTAACGACATTATCCAAAAGTTGTAAATATTGATCATTTAAGTACATAATTTTATTAAAATTGATCATTTGAGTGATAAATTTTATTTAAAGTGATCATTTTAGTATTAGTCATTGTTAAAAAAGGATTACTTTAGTGCCAAGTATTCCATGTGAAAATATCACGTGGATCGGATTTTTTTAAAATTTTGCCTAGTCATATTATAATTTTAATTATAAATGACACTTAATCAATTTGGCTAAAATCTTTCGCTGTTGGTATTAAAGTAATCGTTTTTCTTCTGATTTAGCACTTAATTGAGCCGACGGAAACTTTTAATACTAAAGTGAGCTTCATATATACCTTTTGACACTTCTTATACTTATCCCATTTTTTCTCTAGCCAAACCCCCCACGAGCTGAGCCTTTCTCTCCTCTTTTTCTGCCTTGCTCACGCCCTTCTCGCTGCCTTCTTCCTCCACTCCTCTGACGAGCAACAACAGCTGGAATATTCCTTCCGCTGGCGTCATCGCTGCTGGCGTCACTGGACTAGCGCCATTGCCGCTGGGTTCAACCCCTCCCTCATGTGCGGGCGCGCGTGCGCAAAGGAGAGAAAAGGGATGATGGGCTGGGCCTCTCTTTTATTCAATTTCGGATGGGCCAAAAGTATGGGCTGGAAGAAAAATAGAAGAGTGGGCTCAAAAAGAAATAAAAGAATGGGCCGTGCTACACCAGCCCACTCGACTTTTCCATTATTTTCTCATCATTTTTTTTTCACTCTCATGCATTTTTTATTACTATTACTTTATCATCATCATCATCATCATCATCATCATCATCATCATCTTTTTATGATTTCTGTTTTTATTATTTTTTTTATTTTTTCTATAAATTTTTATATTTTTGCAAAATAAATAGATATTTAAAACATTTACAAAAATTCGGTGTCAACATCAATAATGAAGCCATAAAACTAATTTATGATCTCTATGGATTTTATTCTACAAACAAGATGACTTACGTTCCTTAAGAGCATTTAATCAAACACTACTATCGTGAAAATTCAATGGAAATATGAAAAAAGAGCATCCAAACATCTTCTATGCTTTAAATGAGGAGAGTAAATATCTCTTATATACGAGTTGATCCATGTGCGATTGATTTTTTACTGGTTTGTT
This sequence comes from Eucalyptus paniculata subsp. matutina, assembly GCA_017140255.1. Taxonomy (NCBI): domain Eukaryota; kingdom Viridiplantae; phylum Streptophyta; class Magnoliopsida; order Myrtales; family Myrtaceae; genus Eucalyptus; species Eucalyptus paniculata. The sequence goes on along the minus strand of CM029437.1, from coordinate 56,366,746 downwards.
TTTGCTATTGAAAATTGGCAACAATCCCTCTATGCCACCAGCAATTCAGTGTGATCTTCAGGGAAGAGATGGGTGGGGAAAGCGAATGCAAATTCGCCTTCTTTTTCGGAAGGGAAACGTCTTTCTTGTTTTCTTTTTTTACTTCCCAGCAAGGACAAATCTAATTGATTTGCAAAGGCTGGTGCCTTGCATGATTGATGTAAGTTTTGCAACAATCGAATTGACGGCAAATATTCAAAGATCTCAAGATGAACTGAAATCACAGCATCATGCTAATTACAGGACTAGAATAAACTTCGGATTGGCATGACTTAACAGTTCATTGATCCCAAACACTGAGAGTAAGTTCATTAACAATAAATAACTAACCAAAATCCTCCTATTAGTAAACTAACAAGCTTTCCTCCCTTCCCTCTTTTCTGTATCTTTTGCTCTGAAAACTGATTTCCATGACAAACACAGCAATATAACTCATAAGTGTAGAGGCAAAATAGATCTTCACCACGACTCACTAGGTAAGAATGGCTGCGCATCTGAAAATGTAATGACATCTGCGTCGATGTTTGACTTGCTGGATTCACATGGAGCAGCATAAGATTTAGTTGCCTCCCCATCCTCTTGATTTTGCTGAATACCCAAAGGATTTGGGAGCTTCCTCATCCCCTCTAACTCCATTGCCACTTCTTTCATTGTAGGCCGGTTCCTCCCATTCAAGTTCAAGCATCTTTTTGCAAGGTTAGCAACTAATGCAATCTCTTCCTTCTTACCTTCTTTCAAAACTTGAGCATCTACAATGTCGAACAACCGATTTTCTTCCATTGAAATTATGAAATAGGTCACAAGGCTTCTGCCTTCTTGTTCCCTTAGCGACGAGATTGGCTTTTGTCTCGTTAAGAGTTCAACAAGAACAACTCCGAAGCTATACACATCGCTTTTGTCTGTAAATTGACTTGATTGGAAATACTCGGGATCTAGGTAGCCAAAAGTCCCTTGCACCAACGTGGTTACATGAGTTTGATCGAGGGAAACAGATTTGGAAGTACCGAAATCTGCCACTTTGGCCCGATATTTCTCATCCAAGAGGATATTAGTGGACTTGATGTCTCGATGATAAATGGGAATTGAGGCTGCTGAATGCAAGTAGAATAAGGCTCCTGCAATTTCAGTTGCAATTCGTAGGCGTGTGTCCCATGATAAATGATACTCTTCCTTTGGGTCATGCAAATATTGGTATAGAGTCCCGTTTGGTATAAACTCGTATACTAAAAGTGGGACTTCTGTCTCCAAGCAACACCCCAATAACTTAACGATATTCCTATGGTTGATCTGTGAGAGAATGAAGACTTCATTTATAAATTGTTCGACTTTGCCCTCATCTATTGCTTTTGATTTCTTAATAGCAACTATTTTTCCATCTGTTAACATTCCTTTGTAAACGGTACCCTGTCCACCTCGCCCAAGTATCCTATCCTCGTTGAAATTGTTAGTAGCCTTTTCTAGATCCTTGGAGTTGAACAATTTGTTTTTCTCGACATGGCCTTCAGAAGATAACTCACTTTCCAACAGAAGACCGCCATTACGTTTGAAGTTCTTCTCTTTAAGCTTGATTTCTTTTCTCTTCTTGATGTATTTGTACAGCCCCCATAAGACAAGACACAAAAGTAGTGCCCCAAGGCCTGCCCCAATCCCTGCATTACAAAAAATTAAGGGGCAAAAGTCCAAAAGATGCACCATTCTTTTATCTATAAGGTCTTATCATAAAATATTTTAGTGAATCTTATTAAGAGGAAATCATATAAGAGTGATTAACCCGAGCTCCTTTCATGTGGATTTTTCTTAACAATCTTGAATAATTAATTTGTCTCCTGCTAAGTTCCATCAGGTGATATTTTTATACATACATCTGGATTGTACAACTAATCTCCCTTACTAGGAAATTAGAAAACCATTGATGAAAGTGAAAAAATTCCTACCATCATTCATCTTGATTATGATTGTAATAATTCCAATTCAAATACGACAGGAGTAAGTAGGAACCCTGGTTATCTTTTGATAGATCTAAAGCGGCAACATTAGAAAAGTTCTAAGTGCTGTCTTAGCTATCAAATATAAGTATTAGTGCACGAAGAAAGTTTTGAGGTTGTTTTGATAGGTACTATTGACGGAAACTTATCTATAATCATCACCAAGAAAATGGACAATCATTTTAGAACGAAGGCTAATGTAAATCTTATTTATGTACCTTTTCTGAACATAATTTATGCTATGCCGTTCTTTTTCTAGCAATTCTCCAGCATGAAGCGGTCTAAAATTCTAGGTTAAAAGATCTGCTTACCAATAAGAATGAACTTAGTCTTTCCACGACCGACGCAGCGAAAGGAGGTCCCTGTGTTGACACAAGCCCCGGGGCACCGTGAATTACATTCGTCATTACCTGATGATAAATGATATCATAAATATATTAGCAGGAAAACCCATCTTCCTGAGTAAAATTAAGGAGGCTAGTAGGTCGCATTTCCTCATAAAATTGCTAATTCCAGGGCTAAAATATTGTACTTGTAACCAAAGGACTGTCCTGTTCCCCAGTAATTCCAGTAAATTATTATCAATATAATTTGATCAATTTTGTTTGAAAGTGCATTCACTTTGGGCAGAAAAACTAATAAGAAGAAGGTAGAAAGGCATGCATACAATCATTATACAGCGTTCTTCTCAGAGAAAAATCTGGAAATGAACAAACCACTTCACTGCATGATCCCCCTAAATACGGAATGTGACAGCACATTCCGTATTATCTATCAAAATGAAAAAAAAAAAGGGAACGTGATAGCATGGAGTGTGTTTACCTTTGCATCCTTCCATAAGATATGGGTTACCAACATGCCCCCACATGCAATAGCACTGTGTAAATAGCATTTCACCGCCGGCAACGCTTTGTGTGCGACAATAGGAAGGATAACTAGTCTTTGACTGCTGGATAATCTTGCGTCCATAGTCAGTATCGTTCGCAATCCCCCATTCCAGCACCACTGGAACCGTCTCATTCAATTTCAAATCATATGAACCTGTAAAGTCAGACCTCAAGAAAGCGTACTTGCACCCCTGATGTCCACCTTCTTCTTTGAAATCCACACTAAAGCCCTGAAGGTTAAGGGGGAGCATAGTCTGGCAGCAGCCATCCCTCCCGGAACAAGCAGTATTCCAGCTAATGCTGGTGTTGGTTCCAGCACATCTCGACCTGCAACCGACAAAAGCTGATTGTGTGGTATTCACTGTGGCCACGGTGTCGCAACCGACCACTGTAAAGACATTCCTTGTCTGGGAGAAGACAAATTGACTTCCTTTCAAGCTTACACCCGCAGCACGTCCGTCACCGCCGCAGCTTACATTTGAGTAAATTACAGGATGACTAATTTTAATCATGCCATCCACGTCTCTATCAGGGAATGAAATGTTGAGAACTCGAAATCCAATCTTCTTCAGAATGGGAACCGTGTTGTTTTGTTGGCAGACTATCTGGTACCATTCCTCCGAGAAACACCCGGCTCCTATTCCGAAGGGGAAGGGTATGGTGACGTTCCCGCATGTTTCAGGACAGTTAGGGTTCGCAAGTCCAGGTGCAGCACCTAATGCTTGCAACTTGAGGGAAGCCAGAAGCAGAAGAATTTGAAACACTGAGGTCGACATGATTTTCAACTTTCGTAAGTGCATGGACCAAAAATTAATGGAGAAAGCAGGTATGGGCGGAGTCCCTTTATATCTTGTTGAAGTGGAAAAAGGGAAAAATCTCATGTACCGTACGCATAACTTTATTCCATCTGTTACTTCTTACTATCTCTGAGATGTTTCCCTTAGGGAAAAAAAATTGAATTACAAGTCTTAAATGTCCGAAATCTTATATGGATGCAATTTAATCCTAAACTTTTAAATTGTTTCGATCAAGTCCTAAACCTTTAGCAAACAATGCAATTTAAGTACTTTACTTTTCAACTGATTAAATTAATTACTCTACCTTTATAGAAAAATACAATTAAATCCTAAAATTATGTTGAAAAGTGCAATCTATAAACACTTTTTGAGTGACATGAAACGATTTTAGATATTGTTCATCAAAAAGATTCAATTGCACTTTTGAAGAAGGTTTGGGACTTAATTGAATTTAGGACTTGATTGTATTCGATATACAAGATTTTGGACTTCTTGTCCGCCTTTCCTTAAGAACAGAAATGTCAAAGCTTCATAGGTGGAGAGCGCACTAATTAAAGTAGCCAATTGTGACTTCTCCAATTGTTTGTTAGATAATTTAGTCATCATTTTTCTCATGAGAAACACTGGGAACATTATCGAGATGGGTGACTCTTCAAGATCTTTTGCTGTAGATCCCTTTAAACACATTAAAACTTAGCAAAGAAAAAAAAAAGATTCTACTCGATAATTTTTAACGCCTCGAAGCAGAGTTATATCCATTCAATAATTTTTGGGGTAAGTATCAGTTTAATAATATTTGCTCTATCAAGATGAGCACAATCAAATCGTTGTCTCAAATGAAACAACTTTCGATGACCCAGCTCTCATGTTCCAACTTTTTTTTTCCCTCTCCTTTTTGAGAAGGAAAACCGCTTTTCACGACAAAAATCTCTTTTTGAATGGCAAAATCATCGGACTAATTTATCCTACGACTAATGAAAAGGGTGTTGGCATCTTTTCAATCTAGAATAGTGAAAGCAAAGCTCACTTTTATTAAAGCGAAAGTGATTGCTTTCTAATTTCTTTAATCGTGGTGCGATGTTGGAGTGTCGTATCTCTCTCATTGTTGAAGCAAAAATCACTTTCATTTTTCTCGAGTTAGGTACATCGTGGAACAAGCCCAATGCTTTATTTGCGCAAGCCATCCATAGCAGCACTTGGGAATATTGTTGGCCCTCCAGAAAAAAAGTAGAAGATGAACGTGAATCACGTGGCATGTTTTTTTGCTTCCACAATGGAAGACGTTGTGTCCCATGCACTTGGATTGAAGAAAACTAAAATGATTTTTGCTTTAAAATACTCTAATTAATTTGCTAATGCTTTGGATCATACTGCATAAATTATTCTGAACTCTTGGCATTGTTTTATTTTTATTTTCAGTGATGAGGGGACAGAGAGACAAGAGAGCCTATTTTTTGGGAAAATTACTGAAAAAATTCTAAACCTATTATAATTATACCAATTGAATCTTAAACGTTTGTCTTTGCCAATTTAATTCCAAATATTTTGTAATTGTGCTAGTTCGGTCCATCCAGCCAATTTACGCCGGCCGGCATTGACATTGACAATTTTTAATGATATATTTTTTTTTGAATTTTTTTTCTTTTTCTTTTTCTTTTTCCTTTTCTTCCTTCTTTTGCTTTTTTCCTCCACAATGGCCAATGAGGCTCTCGTGAGGCTCGCCGACCACTAGGCAATGGCCATGAAGCCCTCGGCGACTGCTGATGAAATACAAAATTGCATTTGATTGATGAAAAGTGTCACTTAATCAATTGTCACCATCCATCACTATAGCTAAATAGTCAAGTAAATTACTTTTAACTAACCGGTAACGTATCAATGACTTATTGGCTTGAGTTAATTAAAATATGAAAAAGAATATAGTAGAATATCGAAGTGAAGATGAAGGAGGAAACTCCTATTTCGATGTGTCTTCTATATTTCGGAAGAAAATCTCAAGTTGCGTGCATATCATAGGAAACTAGACTTTTTATAGGTATCAAAAAGATAATAAAAATTACTACCGATTTGTGCACCGTTCCTATCGCAAACATTGACGAAAAGAAAATTTCTTAAATGCAACATAAAAATTTAGTTTATAACACATTTAAATGGCCGTGGATGAAGCGTGAGCAGGTCAAGGTCAAGCAATGCAACGCAGTTACATTTACTTCCGGGGGTCCCCCTCGTCCTTCACGCGTTTTCTGGGGTTGGCTCTCTTGTTGACGAGTGATGTGCAGCTATACTGATGCAGACACATGATTCGTACATGTCTATGCACGAATTAAGAGTAAATGTTGAGTCAGTCCTTCGTAGCACGGTCATTAAACAATCGAGCTTTTAAAGTACTGATTTGATTGATCCGTCAAACGAAGATTCATTTGGTCTTGGTCCTTGTCTTGATATTAGTTGAGTTACATCCTCAAGCATTTGGATTTTGTAAGTTATCTACCGACCATTGTGGATGGCCCCATTAAAAAGTGGAGGAGGTACACAAGTAATGGAGGAAGGGGCCACATATTCATTAGGTTTTGGAAAAGTTAAGAGTGGACTAGTCCACTGTGTACGAAATGATAAAGATGAACTATAAATTCCACAAATGAGTACAAACATCACGTGATGCATAAATGATGGAATTCCAAAGACGGTAAATAAAAGCAGCATGGACCAACATGAGCAAGTATCTCAAGTGGCTAATACATTTGCTAAAGGTCAATCGGGCTGTTAGATTTAATGGAGCAAGATTCACGTGTAACTCATATTTATTTCCATACCAAAATTCAGTCTAGTATATATACTACTATCATGTATGAAAATTTCTTGTTAAGAAAAGTAATTCATGAGCCAGAGAAAACTAGAAAAAAGAAGAAGCACACACATAGCTTTTACATATATTCATTTTTTTGAGGGAAAAAATTAGTTTTAATGGTAATTGCTCGCTTATAGACTAAAATGCATTCCTGTCAACAGTTTTTCTCATTAAAAAAAGAAAAAAAGAAAGAAAAAGAGAAAACTAAACCAAATCGAATTAGGTTTTCATTTGGGTTGTATTTAGTTCAGATTGCGATTTGTTTTGATTTAGCTGCTCACCCCTATAATTTGGTTCGGTTCGAATTTCTTGAAAACTTAAATCACATTCAACTATTGACACCACCGACCTTCCAGCCATGTGACAACTAGATGAATTCCAGATTTTAGAGGAGACAGGTGCCAAACAGAGCCCAATGAACTGGCAGATTGGGAGATAGAGCGGGAGCAGAATTTGTGCCCTTCTCTTCAGCTGCATCATTCGAAGCATTGATTTTACTTGGATCAAGAAACCGCCCTCCACTTCCTCTGGCTCTTCTCATGGCATGTTGGTGCCGCGACTCATGAAGATACGGTTGTAGATCCTGCTAAACCAAGACAAGAGAGAGGAATGACACCATGTCAGAGAACGAGCAAAGAAAAGATATCAATTAAGTTTATCCCCAGTGAATTAAATGCTGAGATAGCTGCAAAAGCTATAACGAAGATGAAGCATGTAGTCAGACTATTTCCCACGAAATAGAATTTCTTTAAAATAGCATCCAATGATAGTATAGCATGTAGGTATGGAAGCAAACACAAGCGGAACACCTTCAAATAATTTTTTTAAAATTAATTTTATAACTGGCAAAGTTCGGAAGGGGCTTCCAAATCAACATGCATAAAAAAGACAATTCACTTTTCTAACTTTATTGTTTGCTTTTCAAGATTAGCACGTGCTTGTCTTCGTCTCAAAATCTCGTGATACTGCTTAGCATTTACATGAACGGGCCCTTCTGCCTCTACTAGGTTAAGAGGCAGAAGCATCCTAGCATGAGAAATACCGACAAAAGAATAAGCCTGCCCAATATAAGATCTCTCAGATGGCATAATGCATAATTCAGATATTTTATCTATTGCGTGACAGAGAACCTCGGACAACATAAACAAGGGGTGAACAAGAAAGACCTTCGTCACAAAAAAACAGCAATTTTCAGTACTCTTTGCTAATTGCAAAAGAAACACAATTAAAGATAAGCATGAATAAATTGTTAGCATTGTAACAAAGATTCTTTCTCATTTATTCTCTTTTCCTCTCACCCTCTAGAAGCACCAACCACCAAATATAACTTGGCAAATATAAGGAACAAGCACCGTAGAGATGAATATGTTTTTAAAATAAAATAAATGCAGACTCCTCTTCTCAAGATATTATGTTCTAATAGACAAATTTCTTTCTATTTTCAATAGTAATTTAGATGGTGTTTTTATTAAATAGTATGGCTAGTAAGTATTTTGCATTTCCCCCTCTTTTTAAAATTGAATAAATCGTGCAATCACATTAAATTTTACTACGCTCTACTTCATGTATAGAATGATCTCTCATACACAAAAGTTCTTTGCTTGCTTAAGACAAAGCTTGTATCTCAAACCTTTGAGTTCACGACAACCTTTGAGTTCATGACATTCTCATTTCCCTTCATATTTATTATATATCAATATTGAATGAGCATCTGCCTAATTTGCTAAACATTATTATTATTTTAATACCAATGTAATTTTTTTTAATGGATTTAACATTCAACATGTGACATGTGTGTTTCGAGATAGCTTGTCAACATGTTAATCATACAATGAAGAGTAAATTATATTTTATATTGACGATAGACCAAATAAAAATTCTATCTACATATCTTTTCTTTATGTTTGAATCCTACTACTAAATCAATAACCAACAAACTACCTCACTTGTATCACTCTACAAATCATCCAAACCTTTATTAATTTGTCGATGCTTAAGGTTTATGCACTTATCCTTTTGTTTCATTGTGTTGGTATATTTTCTTTCATTTTTTTTTTGTTAACTATTATCTCTCTCTAATGAATGTTTCTCTTTTCATATGGAGAAAAGCCATCGATTTCAGAGATGACTTGGTAGAGTATCTCGCCACTCCTTGGTCATTTAGGTTCCATCCCTTAATTGCACCTATTTGGGTAATAGCATCTTGCCCTACCTTGATTTCATAGGGAAATCGCTTCTCGTGCTTTAAAAACGCAACTCTATTTAGCCAAGTCTTAAGCTTAAAATCGTCAAAAATACGAGAAAAATACTTTTGTTACCTTCTTATTTTGGCCTGTTGTGCACTATAACATGGACAAGCTGGCATCATTCACAAAAAAAAAAAAAAAAAAAAAAAAATGGAGTAGCAATTGACATTTTGTTCAACATTGGAAAAAAAATTGTATAATAGTGAAGCCGTGCGCTTTCTCCTCCCTCGCTGGGGTGCTTGTTGTCTGGTAGCCGGTTGTTCATGCCGTGCTAGTTTTGGTTTTGTTTTGTTTTGTTGCCACGTGTTGGGTGGCTTTTACATCTCGACATCCTTCCACTCTTAATGTTTTCTCATTTTGAGTGTAAGTTTTGATGTCGAGATCTTTTGTACATTTGCTATTTTCTCAATATATTTCTTACCTTTCACCAAAAAAAAAAAAATCATATACTTTATCATAAGAAATAAAATCCTTAGTGTGATAAAGGATTTTAACAGATTTGTCAGCCGCAAGCACATGCAAGCGAGAGATAGAAAATGAATGGTCGGTTCAATCTAGGGACTAGTGGTGGTGGTTATCTCATGGATTAGACGATCGCTTGGCGTTACTAGAGGGTGGTGACAAGACATTATACAGATGAGGAGAAAAGATGTGTAGATAGTGTTAGTTGCGGATAACGATGACTTTATGGTCCAGCCACTTGTAATCTCTATCAAATTATATTGTCACTATTATGAGATCGTTAGCACTCTCTCAGCCGCAAGCACATGCAAGCGAGAGATAGGGAATGAGTGGTCGGTTCAATCTAGGGACCAGTGGTGGTGATTATCTCATGGATTAGACGATCGCTTGGTGTTACTAGAGGGTGGTGACAAGACATTATACGGTTGAGGAGAAAAGATGTGTAAATAGTGTTAGTTGCGGATAACGATGACTTTATGGTCTAGCCACTTGGAATCTCTATCAAATTATATTGTCACTATTATGAGATCGTTAGCACTCTCTCAACCACAAGCACATGCAAGCGAGAGATAGGAAATGAGTGGTCGGTTCAATCTAGGGACCAGTGATAGTGGTTATCTTATGGATTAGACGATCGCTTGGTGTTACTAGAGGGTGGTGACAAGATATTATACGGCTGAGGAGAAAAGTTGTGTAAATAGTGTTAGTTGTGGATAACGATGACTTTATGGTCCAGCCACTTGTAATCTCTATCAAATTATATTGTCACTATTATGAGATTGTTAGCACTCTCTCAGTCGCAAGCACATGCAAGCGAGAGATAGGGAATGAGTGGTCGGTTCAATCTAGGGACCAGTGGTGGTGGTGGTTATCTCATGGATTAGACGATCGCTTGGCATTACTAGAGGGTGGTGACAAGACATTATACGGCTGAGGAGAAAAGATGTGTAAATAGTGTTAGTTACGGATAACGATGACTTTATGGTCCAGCCACTTGTAATCTCTATCAAATTATATTGTCACTATTATGAGATCATTAGCACTCTCTCAGCCGCAAGCACATGCAAGCGAGAGATAGGGAATGAGTGGTCGGTTCAATCTAGGGACCAGTGGTGGTGGTTATCTCATGGATTAGACGATCGCTTGGCGTTACTAGAGGGTGGTGACAAGACATTATACGGCTGAGGAGAAAAGATGTGTAAATAGTGTTAGTTACGGATAACGATGACTTTATGGTCCAGCCACTTGTAATCTCTATCAAATTATATTGTCACTATTATGAGATCATTAGCACTCTCTCAGCCGCAAGCACATGCAAGCGAGAGATAGGGAATGAGTGGTCGGTTCAATCTAGGGACCAGTGGTGGTGGTTATCTCATGGATTAGACGATCGCTTGGCGTTACTAGAGGGTGGTGACAAGACATTATACGGTTGAGGAGAAAAGATGTGTAAATAGTGTTAGTTGCGGATAACGATGACTTTATGGTCTAGCCACTTGTAATCTCTATCAAATTATATTGTCACTATTATGAGATCGTTAGCACTCTCTCAACCGCAAGCACATGCAAGCGAGAGATAGGGAATGAGTGGTCGGTTCAATCTAGGGACCAGTGATGGTGGTTATCTCATGGATTAGACGATCGCTTGGCGTTACTAGAGGGTGGTGACAAGATATTATACGGCTGAGGAGAAAAGTTGTGTAAATAGTGTTAGTTGCGGATAACAATGACTTTATGGTCCAGCCACTTGTAATCTCTATCAAATTATATTGTCACTATTATGAGATCGTTAGCACTCTCTCAGTGGTCACACGCTCAATTTATCACTTTATCTTGGTTGCTTTTATCTACGGATGTCTTGAACTTGTTGAAAGTATTGCTGGTGGTCACTATGACAGACAAATGTAAAGATGTGAGAGTTAGGATGTAAAGAGTAAGCCGGGTGGATGGGATTCGTAATTATGTATATATTAGGGGCGAAAGTTTCTACTTTTCTTATCTTTTATGTGCGTGGCAACACTATGCACCCACTGTACACAAAAGATAGAGATTGAGTGAGACCCAGAAAGAAAAGTCTCTCTCTCTCTAAAAAAAAGGATGGGTTTGGGTCTGTGACTGTGGGGCTGGAACTGAGTGGAGGTTTTCAATATGAACCAATTGTGAATTCACAAGAAAAAAAAAAGTGAAGAGGACCAAGACTAACTTGGTCTTTGTCGGTTAGCTTCGCTTTAAAGGTCAAAAGTAGCTTTATCAATCATGTGTTGCATGCCAACAAAATGATGAAAGGATTGCACTGGTGGAAATATAATATGAAATGCAATAAGATGAAGTGTTAGTAAAGCTGACAAAGGAAAATGATAGTTGTTAACATTTTTCAATATGAACAAATAATGTATGAACCCTCACCAGCAAAAAAAGTGAAGACGACCAAGACTAACTTGGTATTTGTCGGTCGGCTCACTTTAAAGATCAAATGTAGCTTTATCAATTGTGTGATGCACGCCATCATAATGATGAAACAATTTCATCGATGGAAATATGATATGAAATGCAATAAGATAAAGTGTTAGTAAAGCAAAGAAATGAAATGATAGGTGCCAACATTTTTCAATATGAACAAATAATGTGTGAACCCTCACAAAAAAAAAAAAGAAAAAAGAAAAAAGTGAAGACGATCAAGACTAATCTTGGTCTTTGTTGGTCGGTTCACTTTAAGATCAAAAGTTGTGATATCCTGAATTTTTCAGTTCTGCTTTCAATTAAATTAATATTGTCACGCTCCGATCCTCGGGCACGCACACATCCTTCTCTTGGTCGATTTTAATATGCGATATCCCAGGACTATATATCGCCGACCCTTTCTTTTATTAAGCACATGCGGAAGCAATTATAAATCCCTAGATAATAAAACAATGTGATAGAAAAACAAGGCCATATTTTCATATTGAAACTTATAACCAAACTTTTATACAAAACACAAACCATAGTACTTCACAACTTTTCACTCTATTTCTATTCACATCAAATTAGAGATTTCAAAAGAAGATAGAATCTCAGTTCATCCGGATCATATTTAAGACTTCTCTCAGTATTATCTTCTTCTTTCAAAAATCCTTCTCCTCAGGTTTCACCTTCGAGTTCTCCTTCTCAGACTCCTTCTCCTCATCTCCTCATCGGGGTCCTGAAATGTTTCCTCAAACCGGGATGAGATTACGTCTTAGCGAGTTCTGCCCCATTAAGGCCCAATTAGTAAACCATTATACTATAGGCTGCCTAAACACACACAGGTCAGAGGACTTACCTTGGCCTCAGATCCCACCTGCAAGTTAGTACAATTCACAATAGGCACCCAAGTAATCATATCACAGATCGAAGCATCGATCAAATCGACCCAGTCGATTACAAGCCAACAAGACCACTCACGGTCATTCATTCAATCAATCAATTTGCAACATCAGACTCAAGGAAATGATCAATCGACTTAGTCGATTACATGTCAGCCGAACCATCTCTAGGTCATTCTAATCATTGCTATACAGTTTCAACTGATAAAACCAATCACCGAGTCACGTGCATTCTCCGAGGCGATATTCTTTATCACCGAGCCACGTGCATTCTCCAAGGTGATGGAACCGATCATCGAGCCACATGCTCTTTAAAATGTCATTTTGAATCAGCGAGCCCACGTGCATTCTCCAAGGCGATGCATCAAGTCACCGAGCCCACATGTCTCTTCAAGATGCCAAATGTACTCATTGAGAACACGTGCATTCTCCGAGGTAATACATCAAATTACCGAGCCCACGTGTCTCTTTCAAGATGCCACACTTAATCACTGAGCCACATGCATTCTCCAAGGCGACATACTTCGTCACCGAGCCATGTGTATTCTCCGAGGTGATATATACATTTAATCACCGAGTCACATGCATTCTCCAAGGCGACATACTTCGTCACCGAGCCATGTGCATTCTCCGAGGTGACATATCTAATCATCAAGCCCCATGTACTCTCCAAGGTGACGTACTAATCACCGAGCCACGTGCATTCTCCGAAGCGATATACCAAATCACGGAGCCACGTGCATTCTCCGAGATGATGTACTATTCACCGAGCCACGTGCCTTTCATGATGATTCATCTCATTTCTAAAGTAATTATCCACAACCTTAATTCGTACTCAATTTACCTAAATAATCAATTTAGGAACATATCCTAAAAATCCACAATTAAACCAATTCAATACAAATTAAAGCTCAAATAAATAAATGGAATGTGCCCCGACAATAGCACGGGATTTCGGTCATCGGCCATCTCAATCTTAATTTCCGAAAAATAATTTATTTATTTATTTCTTTCGAAAATTAATTATTAAATATTAAAAATTCCGTTTAGCTCAAAATAATGCCCAATTAAATAAACGGACTGCACCACGATTACCAACATAAATTTCCAGTCACTAGCCATCTCAATTGAATTTTCGGAAAATAAATAAATAATTAATTAATTTCGAAAATTAAATAATTAATATTAAAAATTCAATTTAGCTCAAAATAAAGCCCAATTAAATAAACGGACTTCACTACGATCATCAACATAATATTCCGATCACTGGCCATCCCAATTGAATTTTCAAAAAATAAATAAATAATTAATTTAATTCCGAAAAATAATATTTAAATGCCAAAAATCCCACTTAGGCCCGAATCGCCAAATTGAAGCCCAATTAGGGGTCAGAAAATTCCCGAGATGCTTCCAATAATTAGTATACCACATCTACTTACTAATTGCGCAATCAATTTATCTAAACCGCATCACAATTGACTAATAATTGTTAATTTATTCTAATCTAACAACCTAAACCTAATTAATTAAAACTAAACCAACATTAAGCATAATTAGCCAACTAATCCGGGATTAGTGAGATTACTCACCAAATCGCGCGCAAATCGGATCAATCCGACGGGGGCAACGCAAGGAACGATTCTTCCCAAAGCACGGCTCGGGTTCAGGGCCCGGAAACGGCCCAAAAGCGGGCCCGAACCAGCTGGAAACCCATTTCGTGGGTTGCGGTTCAAGGCTTGCCGGAGCTAATTCGGCGGCTAGGGTGGCGAGGGGAGGCCGGTGGAGGGCGAGAGGGACGCCGGGGAGGTCTAACGGGGTCGAATGGCGGCCAAAGGTGACCAGACGGGGGCTGGATGGAGGCTGGGTAGCGGCTGGATCGCGCGAAGGAGGACACCTAGGCGCGAGGGATGGCCGGCGGGACGTGCGGCGTGCGCGGGCGTGCGTACGGGCGGCGGTGTAGCTCCGGTGCGACGATGATGGCTTCGGTGAGCTGCTGTCCTTCTTCCTCCGCTTGCTGGTTTTTCACGAACAAGAAGGAAGAAAAAGGGGGTTTCGGTCACGTGGGGTTGGGGGAGAAGAAAGAGGAGAGAGAAGAAGAGATAAGTGAGAGAAGAAGCCTTTGACTAGTCAAAAAGAAGAGAGAGAGAGAAGAAGCAAATGTGAACTTGGCAAGGGTGTTCGGTGGGGGAGTGGGAATCGCACGAGAGAAAAGAGGGAAAGAGAGAGAGAGAAAAAGAAATAAACTAATAATCTTATTCTTAATTTTCTTTTTCTCTTTCCCTTTCCTTTCTATTTTCTTTTGGTCTTCAATTTTTCCTCCGATAATTTCTTTATTGAAATTTCGGACTCGTTAATAAATTGACGAACGATGAGACAATGTCCCAACAAAAAAAAAAAAGAATTATGACGCGCTTAAAATTCGATTCCCGAAATCGAGTTCAATTTCGTGGTTAAAAATCGATCAGACGTGATTTTAGCAAAATCCAACTAATTATGTAGCTTTTAGGGATTTTACTGCAGATACATCCCTTAACGGCTTCACCCAATAGGTTAGTTAACTCGTGAGTAATCAGCTCAGAGAAAAATGGCCATAGGTATGTCACGAAATGCCAATTTCACTTTATTGAAATGGGGTCGAATTTCAGGATGTCACAAATATGGCCTTTCATCGGCGCGCTTATAGTGTTGTTCTCAGAGTTGATCACTCTTGAGATAATTAGATTATTTGGGGAAGTCACTAAGGGATTTTAATGCAATAGACTTGGGAATTCGATTAGGAATCGATTACTCGACTGTGCTCATCTGCAGAGATCATTACGGCATAGTTAAAAGTCGATTAGAGATTAGAGATAGGTTGGTTCGATAAAGATGTGTGACTAAACGTTGGTGATTCCACTAAATTACAAAATTCTCATCAACCGGCACTAAATTAATTTTTTTGTCGTTTTGGTACCCTGTATCTGTATTTGAATCCTCGAGATTTTCATGACAATCAAGAGTCACAAGTGTGTCAAAGAGGTTCATTATGGCTAGAAAAAAAATCGACCACGGGTCTTTTGCACTAAAAATTTCTGAAACCTATCCGGTAGCTTAGGTCACGCTAAAATCGCGCCGGATTGAAATTACCCGTGAATTTGAATTTGATTTCAGAAATTGAAAGTTCTGTCATGTAACGAGTCGTTTTAAGAACGTCGACTCAGTTTCTGAAGATTTTTCTGCAAACCGAGGTTTTTGCGGAAAAAGTCAACATAGGGCCATTTTCAACCGGAAAATGCAGAGGGCCGTTTTTATTGCGAAATTGGGATGCAAGTGGGTTCAATTGGCGAGGAAAAATGCCAATTTGATCGATGATATGATGGTTGAATTTTTTAGAGGTTGATTTGAGTTGAATCAAGTGAGAATTTAATCCAAATTGAGCCAAATGTTGTGCAAATTCGTATGTCCCCCTTGCCCACAACAATTGGACCATCTCAAGGCTTCTAAAAGGGAGTTGGCTGCTAGAAAATGGGCAGAGGAAGCCAGCTTGCATGGTGGACCAGCCAAAGGGACCAAGAAGATGAGAATGAAGGCCAAGTGGTCCCACAAAAGCCAAGTTGTTCCCTTTTCCCCTCCTTTCCCCCAACCGATCGAGCACCCCTCTCCCCCATTTCTGCCGTGTGAAGCTCCCATCAACCTAGAAAATTGGCTAGCCTCTCCTCATTCTCTGTTTGAACCACTGCACGCCATTAGAGCTCCGCCGCAACGTTGTCGTGCCCCGCCTGCTCGCGTGCCAAACCAGCACATCCCAGGCCACCGTCACACCTCCACCATGACCCTAGGACATCCTTGGAGCTAGTCGCAGCTCCCCCGTTGTCGCCGGAGCTGCCTAGCTGCCCGTCGAGCCACCGTGAGGCCCTTCTTGAACCCGTAGCAACCTCCGCCGGTCTTCCTTGCTCGTCTCCACCTCAACCGAACCACCGGCCAACTTGTTCGACCCAACCAAAAAATCGAATCGTGTGGGTTTCTAGCCACGATTTTGGCCTGCTTTGGACCACTTCCGGACCTCGAACGGTGGTCTTGCTTTGGAGTTTGTCGAGCCCCTCCGCATCCCTGTCATTTTGATCCGAGCGGATCGCTTAACAAGTGAGTTTAACTCACTAATCCCTTCTTTGTAAGTTGATGACGTTTAAGGGTTGATTAGTTTAGGCTAAGCTAGGATTAGGTGGTTAGTTAGAATGGATTAGTGAATTAGTTAATTATTGATGCATGTTAGGTGGTTAGAGTAGTGTAATTAGAGCTTAGACAAACTCTAGTATTTATCTAGAGTGGTTCGGAAATTTTTTGAACCCGAATCGGCTTTCAATTAGGCTTTACGGGCCTAAGTTGCTATTTTTGGCATTTAATAATTAATTTTCATAATTTTCATAATTATTTATTTTCCAGAAATTAGGCGCGTGATAGCCGGTAACTGAAATTTTATGCTGATTGCGGTGATGTGATATGTTTATTTAATTGACTATTATTTTGTGCAAATTGAGTGTGATTTGTGATTTTGGGACTTTTATCCCAAAATTTTATAATTTCAGTATTTAATTAAAAAATTACCGAGTGTTGATTTACAATGCCAAAATATTTTTACTGATTATATAACTGGTGAGAGTTTTGAAAGTAAATATATTATATTTTTGACGAAGGATCCGTGTGTACCTACACACGATTATTTTTATCGGATATTTTTAAATCAAGGAAAATAGGCCAAAATATTATGTTAATTGAAGAATTTAATTCTGAAGTGCAATGTTGTTGGCTGTGGGTGAATAACCGTGTGATGTCGTGAGTTTGATCAAAAAAACGGCCGAAGTATGGCCATGCCTATTGGGCTGTAATTAACCACCAAAGTATGGCTATGTTTATTGGGCCGTAATTTACCGCCGAATTTGGAACATGATATGCCTGTTGAGCCGTAATTCACCGCTGAACATTTAATAGGTCGTGCCCGAGTGTGGCCATAATTAGTGGTTGGAATGAGTAATTGGAATGACCGTGTAATGGTCTTATTGACATGGAATCGACTGAGTCAATTGATTGATGGTTTGATCTAAATGATTGAAATGATTAGTTGAAATAACTGGATAGTTATTTGAATTATATTGACTTGTAGGAAGGAAATGAAGTCAAGGTAAGTCTTCTGACTCATGTTTGTGTTTAGGCAACCCTTATGGCGTATTTTCTTCCTAGTCGGGTCTTAGGGGGCAGAACTTGCTGAGATATCGTCTCACCCCGTTGTGGGATAGCATTTTAGGTCCATAGATGACAGCTCCTCCCGAGCATTTTGGTCAACTTAAGAAGGTGACAGAGCATAAGTATATTATCCCACTGCATGAGAGCCCCAAGGGATGGACCTATGAGCTGGTGAAGTCCATAGTATGGGTTGATGAGGCTTTACCCAAAGAGGTGTCCCATCAATACAGGGCATGGTATCGTCAGGCTTGAGATGGGGAGAGGGAAGGTCCCATACTTGAGTCTAAGATTCCCCTATACATGCTAGAAGTGGCCTTTGGGAAAGGCATAGCATATCCTCTTGGAGGTTCAGTGATAAACGTGGAGCTGGAATGTCAGATCCAGGATCCCCGATGTATTTAGCTATAGGCTCCAGTTGGAGTGTGGATGAAGGTGAAGAGGAGGATAAGGACCTATAGTTTTGTGAAACCCCCCATGTTTTGTAGATATTATAAATAGACCAGCTTGTATTATATATGACATGGTTTGTTATGTATATATATTAATTTGGTTGTCTTTTCAGTTTAAAAATTTATGGCCCTACTTTTCTATCACATCTTGTTGTTGTTGTTTGGGGATTTATTATTTGCTTCCGAATGTGTATTAAAATGAATGGGTCGGCGATGCGTCCTGGAATGTCGATATTTAATCAACCATGTAGGGATAGGCATGCACTCTGGGGATCGGGGTGTGAGATCCCCGATTAATGGTATCAGAGCAAAGGTTAGTGATCGGAGTGATAAGGTACGATGGTTTATGGGATAGTAGTAGGAAAGACCTTTATTTTATACTGGTGCATGTCTGTGATAGCTGATTGTTTGAATTGTTTGTTTGTATGGATCGCTCAGCTTTTAATTCGGTGTGGAATTGGAAGCAGGCTTCTTTAAAGAACCTTCAAAATGAACGATCAGGAGCATAGGACTCGTAGGAAGTGTACGATAGGGCCTGTGAATCGAGGTAGGACGCCGACAAGGGTCGGTATCCAAAGGGGCCAAGGTATGGCGCCGGCACAGGCTAGCGCCAGTGGAGTAGCACCACCTCTCGTTGGTGCTGGGGTAGCAGCCCCTAGTGATCCGGGAACAATCGAGATCACATAGGCTCTAGATGCAATGAGAGATATGATGGGGCAGCAGGCCCAGAATCATGTTGTCGCCTTTACCGTCGCCGTTGCAGCTACTGCTACTGTCGCTACCAATGCGGCTGTTGCTGCCGCAACCGTCACCACACCTGTCGCCACACCTACTGAAGTTCCAGCTGGGAACATAGTCGTGGATAGAGAGAGACCGATCCACAAGTTAGTGGAACAATTCTTAAAGCTGAGCCCGCCGAGGTTCACGGGTACTAGAGATCCAGAGACCACATCTCTTTGAATTTAGGATTTGGATAAGGCGTTTGCACTCCTGAGGTGCAATGAGGAGGAGAAAGTAGTCATGACAATCTATCAATTGCAAGGTAATGCCAATACCTAGTGGAGAGTCGCCAGAGAGACAGTATTTCTGAGAGGAGAAGTCCCGTTGTGGGATGCCTTCCTTAGAGCGTTCGATGACAAGTACTTCTTGGGAAGTGCCCAAGAACAAGAAATGGAAGAATTTCAGCGTCTCCGCCAAGGGACAATGATTGTTGACCAGTACGAGGTCAAACTTGCGGAGCTTTCTCAGTATGCTCCGAGGTTGATCGAGAATCTAGAGGAAAAAGCTCGAAGGTTTAGGATTGGCCTTCGGCTAGAACTGAAACAACCGATGGTGCCATTGGATTTGAAAGACTATCAAGAAGTTTACCATTGAGCCTAGCTGCTAGAGAGAAGTTTGAGTGAGCAAGCCACCTCGTCTGGATCGAGGTTTAGTTCGCATAGAGAAGGGATCCGACATGGGAAGAGGCCTATGATCGGAGGAAGATTTTGAGATCCGCCCAATAGGAATGGTGGAATTGGGAAGTCAGGACTTAATCAAAATGGTGTGTGTCGCTTGTGTGGAAGACGACACAAATCAGCCCCATGCCAATCTAGGTCGGGTACTTGTTTTGGGTGTGGCCAGCCGAGTCACATAGCCAGGAAATGTCCCAGAAGACAGGGGAGACCACAACAGTTCCCACCGCTACCACTGATGGGTTAGATTAGAGGGTACGTGCCACAGAATGCACCGCAAGGTGAACAACTCAGACCCTCAACTCAGGGAATGGTGTATGCCATCACCTGAGGTTAGGCAAAGGACACGCCTTATGTTATTACAGGTATGGTTTTGTTGAACGACCATCCTACTTACGCTTTATTCAACCTAGAAGCAACTCATTCTTTTATTGTCGAGCAGTATGTTAAGCTGACAAGATTAAGTCCTGTATTATTGGAGTCAATGGTTAGCATATCTCCACCATTAAAAGATAAGGTGTTAGCTACTTTGAGTTGTTTTGGTTGCAAGTTAGCGATTGGTAAGCGAGAGGGGAAAATAGACTTATTAGTCCTAGCCATGTATGACTTTGATTTGATAATTGGCATGGACTGGCTCACTAAACAACGAGTTAAAATGGACTGCTATCATAAAGCGATTCAATTTAACCCGTTTGAGGGTAAGAGTTTTGAGTTTGTCAGGAATTGAGGAGGACCCTCGATTTCCTTGATCTCATCGCTTGAGGCAACCTGTTTGTTAGATGGGGGTTATCAAGGTTACCTGGCAACTGTCGTGGATACGACAGTTGAGGAGCTAAAGATTGACGACATCGCAGTGGTACAAGAATTTCCAAATGTATTCTTGAAAGAATTGTCAAGTCTACTACTAGAGAGAGAGATCGAGTTCGTGATCGAACTAGCACCTAGGACAAAGCCAATCTCTAAGGCTCCTTACCAGATGACGTTATCTGAGTTGAAAGAACAGATGCAAGAGTTGTTGGATAAGAGATTCATACGTCCTAGTGCATCACCTTGGGGAGCACCAGTTCTATTTGTAAAGAAGAAAGATGATTCATTGCATTTGTGCATCGACTATCGTCAACTCAATTAGGTGATGATCAAGAACAAGTACCCATTCTCGAGGATCGATGACTTGTTCGACTAGTTACAAGGAGTGTCGATATTTTCTAAAATTGACTTGAGGACAAGATATCATCAGCTGAGGATCAAGAATGAGGACATTCCAGAGTCAGCATTTCGTACTCAATATGACCATTATGAGTTCACGGCAATGCCATTCAGTTTGACAAACGCTCCAGCCGCTTTTATGGATCAGATGAACCGAGTGTTCAAAGAATACTTGGATCAGTTTGTGATCGTGTTCATCGCTGATATTCTGGTGTATTCGAGGAGTGATGAAGAGCATGAAAGTTATTTGAGATTAGTACTGCAGACTCTGAGAATTCATCAATTGTATGCCAAGTTTAGCAAGTGTGAGTTTTGGCTGACTCACGTTGCTTTCCTAGGTCACGTGAATTCAAGCGAAAGAATCTCCGTGGACCCAAGCAAGATTGAAGTCGTGATCAACTAGCCAAGATCAACTATAGTGACAAAGATTAGAAGGTTTCTAGGTTTGGCAGATTATTACAGAAGGTTCATAGAGAGATTCTCAGCATTAGCGTTGCCGTTGACTAGACTCCTAAAGAAGGAAGAAAAGTTTGTGTGGATAGACAAGTACGAGCGTAATTTCCAAGAACTGAAGCAAAATCTAACTACCGCACCTGTGCTGACCATTCCATCTGATCTTGGAGGATATAAGATCTACAGTGATGCATCGTTCCGAGGATATATCAAAACCGTGTTTTTTGTGCTTGGACTTCGAGTGAAATGCACTTGGGACGAAGAGAAAGCCATGGTTGGATTTGACCTGTTAATCAATTAATTTGCCTCCAACGTGGCAAAATGCCAACAAGTTTCTGCAGAATTCTGTACTCTCAAGTGGTTTGAAAATTGGTAACCTTCATTGAGCTTTTTTGACTCGTTTCGTGGGCCAAAGGAAGAGGCAAACGTGAGCTCTGTGCAGATAATTAAAAAAGGAAGAAAAAAAATAGGTTAAAGGGCGTGGAAAGAAAAAATTAGAGAGCAAGAAAATGTCACATGAGGAGAGAATAAAGAAGAGAAGCCTTTATTAAGTATCTAATAGAACTTTTGTTATGAAATTTGAAATAGTAGTAGATGCATTTATTGCCAAATCCTTAACAAAATAAATCTTTTTACACCTGGCATATATTCATATGAAATTCTCTCCACTCGAAATCGAAGCCCTAACGGTGATGGAAGCATTGCTCTGGCTACGGGACCTGTATGAGCAGAAGGACGAATCCGTGGTGCACGTGAATGTTCTGTCAGACAATTAATCTACCATTAGATTCACTGTTGAACCGACTTTGAGCCCATGGGCTTTGAGATGTCTCTTTGAGGAATGCAGTGCACTACTAGCCCAATTAGAAGGTGTTTCTCTAGCCTATTGCCCACGGGAAGCCAACCAAATCGCCGACTAGATTGCCAAAACCAACTGAAGAGGAACCTCCCCTCCAATTAGATGTCTAGGCAACCCCTACCTCTTTGGGACTTATTATGTATTGATTCTTATCAACTTCGCTTATGTATAGCTTTTGAATGAATGAAATGGTATTTCTATTTGACAAAAAGAAAAAGAAGATAAGAGTGTTACTTTATTTTTAAAATAGAATATATTGCATGAAGGTATGCTTCTCTAGGAGAAATTACCCAGAAAGCCATAAACCTAATGTACGGATACTAATTCAGTTATAAATTTTTCAAATTTGACTCGTGTAGTCTTGAATCTTTTAACGATTTTCTAATGTTATTTATTTAGCCCATTCAGATTGGAAAAACTTGACGTAGAGTTTTAGTCAATGCACGCCGTCTTATGTCAAGACCATCAATATGACGTGTAGGATTCTACTCAAAACGATGTCAATGTGAGAAATTTTATAAATTATCTTGATTTTTTTATTTTAGTTTCTTTCTTTCTTTCTTTCTTTATTTATTTCTTTTCTCTTGTTTATGTTCCCCACACTCAACATGCACTGGATGTTGGGGAAAAAATGATTGGGAAAGAAGAATGGAATCAAACTTTGAGGCGTGATAACACTTTTTTTATGGAATTATTTGCCCGACAACTAAGGGTGAGCATGGTCTAGGTGGGCGGTTCCTACCTTAGAACTAGGAGCCCCCTATTAAGGACCGGATTTGAAAATTTGAAATCAAGAATTGCTTGTTGGTTCCATGGATCCACCTAAAAATTGGACTATCGGTCCAATCTAGTTCCTAAGTAGGTCCATGGAACTAGTTCACGATCCCTACAAAATTGCATTCATCAATTAATATCATGATGAAACTAGTGTTCACGTAGAGCACTAAAGTTTGTCTAGCCTTAAATTTGGGTTGAATTGCGAGGTATGGATTTTGATTAAGGATTGAAAACTATAGGGCGGAATAAATCAACAATACTCATTAGTTAGGAATTTAATTTCTTTGAAAGTCATGGTGTAGTCCACTTAAGGTTTCCCAACACTAGGAACAAATTGAGAATTAGACTCTAAGTTAGAAGTACTAACTCCATAGAATTCACAACGTTAATCGCTTGATCCATCTTTTTTTCACGTCAACATAATTTAATCATGGGGATAGCTACAGAGAGACCTAATTATATTTTTAAAACGAGCCATTGACTCTTAATTTTATATCATGAGGACAAAGCACCACAACATTCATGGATATTTCCAATTAGTATCATCCCATAGTCTTTGTTTCTTTATTTTATTTTGACTGAGAAAGTAAGTAAATGGATCATTAGAATAAACAAAAAGTTGATAGAGAAACTACAGACACCAGTCCGGTCCGAATAGGCAACCTGGAACCGGAAACCGAATTGGTACTCATCGATTCTAGTAAATTGGAACCAAAAACCATATTAGTCCCCATGGAAAATGTCAATTTTGGGCTAGCCTGGTCTTGTTCTAGGCAGTTCCTAGTTCTCTTACACACCTCTACCTACAATGTTGCTAATGGTTATTGGCAAAAATCTTCCAAAATACAACAAAGCCTCTAATAAGAATACTATAAAACAATTCAGGTATTTTTCAAGGAACTCCCAAAGGGAAACAATTGAAAATAGTGACTATATATCCTAAACAGGAGAATCGAAAGTTATGAAAAGTATACAATAATAATGTTCAATAAATATATTTGAACGGATCCAATCTTTCAAAGATGAAGAAGTTATGTTTGAATAGACATAACCTTCCAAAGGGTAAGAAGCTATGTTCGAATACACTCAACCTTTCAAAAATTGTAAGAGCACCTAATAACCATTAGGCAAAATAATAAATTTGAAATTAAATAATAATAAAATAATCACAACTCTAGGCTGTTTCAATAAGACATAATGATTATTTTATAATTATATATTCGACATTAATAAACAAGAATAATAATAATAGTCAAGAATTAATGCCAAATCTAATCCATGCGTACACTGACATATTTTCAATATAGTACAAGTCATCTGTTAGTTTATTTTACTGACGCTGAGTGCCCTTCCCTCAGTTACCGTCCTTTTTACTGCCTCCATGCACAGGACCAGCGATGTATCACACGAGGAACAACAGCCAGGTGGGGACACTGACGGCGGGGGGGCAGCAGGGGGATGTGGAGGGACTGAGAAGGGTGCTGTCGTCGGACAAGGTCGTAGAGCTGAGGAGGGCGCCACTCAAGGGTGAGATACACTCGAACTCAAATGTAGACACCTCTTCTTTAAATAGTATGATTGAATTGACACATGTATCTAATTTTTCAATAGCAATTTAGATTATGTTTGCTTTTGGATAGTATGTTTACCACGTGATCTGCATTTTTTTTCTTCTTTTTAAAATTAAACATATTGTGCTACCACATTAAATTTATTGGACTCTACTCCATGTATAGGATAAAAATTCCATCAAGATTGTTTTTCTTTATATTTGAATCCTACTATTATCATTGAACAACCAACGAACTACCTCAAATGTATTGTTCTACAAATCATCCAACCCTTAATTGATTAGTCAATTATGAAAATTTTGCACTTATTTCTTTGTTTCATTTCTGTTGATATTCTTTTTAATTTATTTGTTATTATTACCACTCTCTAACGAGTTTTTCTTTTTTCAGATTGAGAAAAGCCAATGATTTGATGAAGAACTTGGTAGACAACTAATTGCCGTACTTTATCCAAGGTCATTCAAGTCATTCAAGTTTCATCTATTAATTGCACCTATGTGGGCAAGGTCAACACTCCTTGACTTCATAGAGAAATTACGGCATTGTGTTTCAAGAATCACATTAAATAACTTTAAAGTTCAGGGATCATATTTCATATTAAGACTATGTTTATAAACCATTTATGTAATTATCCCTAATTTTTATAATAGCATGATAGCATTTAGTATTTTTTTTAGAGAATTAATATAAAATGTTGATGCACCAGATTAGCTAAGCTTAGGTAGACTACGAGCTGCAGTCCAGTTTCACACCAATAACAGGCTGAAAATCCCCCCAGGGTACCCTGCCATGGCCACTTTAGTGCGAGAATCTTTCTCGAAAGAGCAATATTTTGAGTCTGATTTCATTGAAGAAACAAAGTTTCAAAGCTTCATTAAACTTTGAGAATAAGATTGGAGTTTATCTCTATGCGCTTTGAGTACGTTGTACTTTTGTGCATGTTTGTGAGTTTTACTCGTACTATGAATTGCGCTTCTCGTTATACTCATTTTTCTACTGTGCCTCTCATCTTACCACTTCTATTTCTGTCCCTCGTTGGATTAGGGTACGATGTCTTGACTGAGTTATTACCGCTCCTCATATTTGTGAACGCCTATTCTTAGGCCATAATCTATGTTGTCCAGTGTCTCGTTTCACTATTGGGCCCTATATACTGGGAACACCTAAATCGCAATTAATGGTAAATGTTCAAAGGAATTAGGTCACGGCAAAATCCTTAAAATGTTTTTGGCATTGGACTGGATGCTATCCTTGTAACAGATGCAGCACCCTGCATGAGTGCTTACAAAAAAGTTATTGTAGCCATCAACCTCAAAGAAAGAACAAATTCGCGAGGTGCCGGGGTGATATTGTACCACTAATCGGAGAACTTTGCTTTGTACCTAAAATAAGTGCCATGATAAAAGCGTCAAGGCACCTACTTAAATATGGCACAAAATGGAAAAACTTTAATAATAGAGCCTCTGCTCAGACCAATGATCGTCGCGTGAAGTGACCCCGAGGTAGTGAGCGAGAACAGAGAGGTTTCTGAAATGAAAAATCTTCAAGTTCCAACTTTCGTGGCCTGATAAACCAAGAATTTTCCATAAAATGACACTCTTGCCATCTGTCAGCAGTCGGAATGGATTCGCAGCCTAATGTTTCGTCTTGAATAACATGGCTCTTCTAAGTTACTAATGTCTGCCAAGCAAAAGTAATTTTCAAACCAAACATCGGAGCTCAGAGTACTTTGGTTGGTAACACATCTTCACGGCGATTACTTTCAGTCTGATGTTCTTTTTTTGATGCAATTGAATTGAAAGGATCCATAAAGTGCTACCCTTGTTCAAGTCTGCAAGCTAAAGAATTAAGCCGGATCGACTTTCCTCCCAAATAATTGCAACTCTGAGCTGTTTGAATGGTCGAACTCAAACTCAGAGCTCACCCTGAGGTGTATTAATTTATAAATCCACCCGCCAATCCTCGTCTTCCATGACCCGTCGAAAGATCCTAAAATATTTGCAGAGATGAGCAAAGTGGATGACTTGCCTTGCCTTGTGGTCATACTCCATGGCCTGTTGGTTTTCTACAGTATATGCGACTCTTATGGCTTCAAGCCACCAAGCATCCATAGGGGAGCAATTTGTCGTGTTTTCATCAATGTCAACCACGTTATTCGTTATATCAGAAGGATTTGCCAGAATCAAAGAATGCTGATAAATCAGGCACGTTATCCTCTAGGATTAGACGCAGCATAGAGTGGTAACCTGGCCTATTACTAAGTTCACTTTACCTTCATTTTCACACATAAAAGAAAAAAAAAATGGATAAATGTTGGGTAGAAATTTTCTGTACCTTTGCAATCAAGATTGTGACATTTCTGGTAATGTACAGGCCCGATCAGGTCCGCAACTAGATAACTAGGCCAGTCAAATAGAGGGGAAAAAAAAATTGGTCTCTACTAAAGGTAGACTTAAAGAGCACGGTTCAACACAAGAAATTTCCCATTGCAAAGAAATAGCATATTCCGCAAATGCTCTATGCTCTCTGCTTATCCGCTCACAGAACCTGTTCCATGACATGCTAGAAACCATGAGTTCATGCTCTGAGAACCAGTACCAGCTTTGAATTTTACCTATACTGTAACAGACTCGTCAGCATTACATGAGAAAAGGAGAAGAAACGATAGGCCTTTAAAACCAGATCATTTTCTTGACGCTACTCCACATGAAAGGGGAAAGTGCCAATCAATAGTTTCTTTTCAAATAGGACACATCAGTCCCGTTAAAATTCTTTCAGGTAAGGTTAGTAACTTTAATATCCTACACAGTCTCAGGTAGAATTCTATGAACTATGAAGCAATTGAAATGTTTCATCACTCTGTTTATCTGAAAATAAAACTATAGCGATCACCTGATACAGTTCCAATGGAGGCCACAGATTCTATGAATTTATCCAACATTGGGAAAGGCGACTTTCCAGTTAAGTAATTCACTGAACTATCACTAACGAAAGAGTTGAAAATTAAGTTTTTGCTAAGCAAGACAATATCTTCCCAAATCAATATTAACCTGCGCAGGAGAGAAAAAGTCCATCACATGAGACGCCACACAGAGTTCTAGCACACTAGTCTACCCATGCAAAGATGTTTCCAGAAATTAGCTCCACCAACTCAAGACAATTAATATTTTGGATGATAATAATAAGTACAGCAAATCATATGAATATAGTTCATAAAGGGACCCGATCCAAGAACTAATTCAAATTTGTAACTACCTTTGTATCGAATTGAAGTTTCTTTCCACAATCTAACTCCATTTGCAGACTAGGATCTTCTGACAATCAAAATCCACAATGCAGATCAAAGAAGCCATGATCATGTCTTCCTCACACTGTCAGGAGAGAATAGGTGCATTTTGAATGTCAATGAGCACATGATCCTTTAAAGAGCAAGTGGGATAGAGTCATCACTATTTCAATCACTATCGCAATAAATTCTCTTCTCTATGTGCACATGCACATTTTCTCATGTGTTAATCTAACTTTCTAAAATGATACAAAGGCATAAAAGAACCCTCTGCTGGTAGTTTTGAGGAACATTTTGAGTGAACTAGGAACAGTTCATCACACCCATGTTCCAAAGATGCCTCATGAGTCTCTAGACCTCAATTACAAGGAGTAATGTACCATGTCCTTGCATTTGAAATGCCCAATCGGGAGAAGGACAGAACTCTTGCCTGTCTTGGATGATAGAGCCAAAGAAAAGCATCAATTCCTTGAATAGACAGCAGATTCCACAAATATCTGACCTGTCGATGGGCTGGAATCTTTCTCGACAAACAACTTTTCATATCTTCTTTCTGTCTCCCTTGCACTAGAAATCCGGGAACATACCTGTCAATTCATCATAAGAACATCATGGTTGCATGCAATTTTATATTTCTCCAAAAAGGTGTGCATGCATGAACATATCAACCAGAACCCCACCCCAAAAAAAAATAAAAAAAATAATAATAATAAACAAAAGAAAACGCCCACACACAGTTCCAATAGTTCAGTAAAGTTGTGAGAATTGCTGTAAAGTGAAGTATGCAGGCATAAGATATATGTTAATCTTGAGAGATGTGTAAACTATCTCAAAACATGTGGCTAACTTGGAAGGCACAATAATAATATTTACACAGAATAATTGAATTTGCAATTGTCTCTACCACACAATAACTAAAGCTTCTCGTCAGAGCATACCTCTGAAATTAATGCACCCACATGGGAGTTGTCCTTAAAAGCAGTCTTTGGTATCAAATGACAAGAAAATTTTTCTGCATACAAGCAGTGCTATTATTGACACCATAGTAAACTTGTCATATTCCTGGAAAGATTTAACATATATAAGGGAAAAAAGGTATAACACGAGATATTCCCAGTGTTTTATTGATAGGCAGATGCAGTAATCATAACGCACATGCTGACTCATCAAGTCGCAGATTCTTCCCTGCCTGAATCTCAAATTCACTTCAAATCTGACACATAGTTCTAGTGTACTATGCATAAATCATCCTAGCTGGGCCATTAAGGCTGCGTTTGTTTGTGTTCTTTTTTTTTTGTTTTTAAACACTTTTTCTGTTTTTTGTTCACTTGGAACAAAAAGGAACACAACGCGCGTTTGGTGCGTTTCCTTTTTTTTGTTCTTTTGTTCCCGGAACAAAAAGAAACAAACAAGAAACACAAATTTTGTGTTTCTTGTTTTGGAACACTTTTGAGAAATACTTTTTTTGTTTTTTGTTTTTTCTCTTATTCTTGTTCTTTTTCTTTTGGCCGGTCGCCGGCCTCGGCCATGGCCGGCGACCGGCCGACGAGGGCCGGCGGCCTCGCCCAGCCACGGCGAGGCCGACGCTCGCCGTCCCCGTGAGGCCAAGGCTCGCCGTAGCTAGGCGAGGGTCGGCCTCGCCATGGCCGGGCGAGCTCGAGCTCGCCCGGATCCGGCGAGGCCGACCTCGCCCGGCCGGCGGCGAGCCTCGGCCTCGCCGAGCCACCGCCCGCGACGCCGACCTAGCGGTGGCTCGGCGGGCCGAGGCTCGCCGGGCCGCCGGGCGAGCTTGATCTCGCCCGGATCCGGTGAGGCCGAGCTCGCCTGCGGCCGGCGAGCCTCGGCCTCGCCGGGCGGTGGCCCGGCGAGGCCGCGCCTCGCCGCCGGCCGGCGAGCTCGGCCTCGCCCGCATCAAGACGAGGCCGACCTCGCGCCGGCCCGGGCGAGCTCGATCTCGCCCGGATCCGGCGCGAGGCCAAGCTCGCCCGGCGGCCGGCGAGCCTCGGCCTCACTCGGCGGTGGCCCGGCGAGGCCACGCCTCGCCCGCCGCCCCAGGCGAGCTCGGCCTCGCCGGCCGGTCACCGGCCAAGGCCTTGGCCGGCGACCGGCCAAAAGAAAAAAAAAAAATGAAAAAGAAAAAAGAAAAAAGGAAAAATAAGAAAAAAATAGAAAAAATAAAAGAAATAAAAAAATTATCCAAATTTACCAAACATGTTTCTGTTTATTTTTTATTCACCGGAACAAGTTTACCAAACGTGGTTTTTTGTTCAAAAATTGTTCCCCGGAACAAAAACACTTTTTTCTATTTCTGTTCCAGAACAATTTTTAAACAGAAACACAAACAAACGCGCCCTAACATCACTCAACCAAGTACTTTCCGGTGACTGACCTTTGTGAAATTATAACCGATCTTCAGCTGCCCTTCTCTCTGACATTATGCCTACAAATTGTGACTCGAGGTAGGATAATTGGCTTCAAAGAGGGGAAAAAAAAGCAAATCATCACGGCAAGGAAAGCATCTGGGTAGTGTTCAATGCAGCTCCAATACTCGATGCTCATTCAAAAGAAGTATCATACTAAACTAGTCCCCGAAATGGAAAAGATCAATTGAATAACGTTGCCTAAATAGCTCAATCTAAGATAAGCACGACATGCAATATGTTCCCCGTCAATCCCATCCATGAAATCAAAATTGTCTCAACTTCCAAAAGGGGTACATCATTCAAAGGGGATAAGTACACTAATGGTGCCATAAGTTGTGTACGGCGCTCACTTTGGTGTCAAAAGTTTTCGTCGGATCACTTAAGTGCCAAAAAATTTGAAAACGCTCACTTTGGTGCCAACGCCGATCTGAACCGCCGGAAATCTGACGTGGCATTTTTTTATTAATTTTTTAGGCCGACGTGGCTTGCCGGAGAGCACAATCAGCATCTAAACCACAAAAACGACGTCGTTTGGCTTCTTTCCTCCAAATCGAAACCCTAAATCCCCAAATTGAAAGAGAGAGAGAGAGAGAGAGAGGCACGCCGTCTTCTTCCTTGAAGAGCGACACCAGCAACGAACGGCACCAACAGCAACACCATCAGCGCACCAATAGCAGCACCAACAATGGCACTAGCGGCGGCGGCGGCGGCGCACCGTTGAGGCACCTTCAACCCCTCTTCTTCCTCCTCCTCCTCCGCCTTGCCTCCTATTCTTTCTGCCACTTTTTGTTTGAGCAACGGTCTCGTTCCCTCCTCGCTCACCTAGTCGAGCATCTACAATGGTGGCTGAGCGACGGTGGCCGAGCATTGGTGGCGAACAATGGTGGCCGAGCGGCAAGGAAGAAACCCTAACCCTAATTTCAACCCATGTACGAGCTAAACGACGTCATTTTTGCGAGGGTGTCCACGTATAAGAGCAAAATGACGTCGTTTCTTGAAGAGAATGGAAAATGACGTCGTTTAAAAGCCGAGCAACTTTTTTTTTAAAATAAAAATGCCACGTAATCATTTTGGCCGGAATTTCTCGCCAGTGGCACCAAAGTGATCGTTTTTTCTCCGATTTGGCACTTAAGTGATCCGGTGGAAACTTTTGGCACCAAAGTGAACGCCGTACACAACTTATGGCACCATTAGTGTACTTATCCCTCATTCAAAGTTATAACATTTTTTGATTTCCACCTCCATAACTGCTTTTAGGTGCAATATTCCTCAAAAATGAAATGTTAAGGTAAGTCACTACTCAAACAAAGATGGACCACACAAGTGTCAGAGACCTCATTTAAGGCTGCTTTTCTTCAATAAACCTAACACAGTTCTCTCGCATCAAATGTGAAAGGTCTCAAGAAGAACAATGGAATTTGTAGCTGGAAGGCACCATGAAAAAGAACAAGACGGCCTTTCACTTGATGGGGTGTCTACACAAATTTATGTAAAGATATCCAACGGCATAAAGATGAAGCTCATAGTATGTGACTATGTATTGCATACACCACCCGTGACTACTAATGCAATGAAAGTTAATAGGAGTAGCGAGATACAAAGTCAGCCTAACTTCAGATGAAGAATCGAGCTTCACTACCCATTCTTGGTTTCCTTGGATTGAGTACTTGTCAAGCAACACCTCCAAGACAACCAATATCAGAAGATCATCCATCTCGTCTCCGTTTTATCAGCATTTTCCCTCTTATGGAACTCCAAATCAAAGTATAAGTGACAAGGCAGACCCTGGCAAAGAATTCATTGATGGTTGAGCCAAACTTAGATTTCAAAAACCCAAATGACAAGCAAATACTGTTACATTAAGTGTTAGACAGAAGTTCCAAGTAATGTCACCAAATGCTTCTTTCAAGTACTAGCGCTATTATACACTGCATGACATTACAAACAACACTCATTTCGCCACCCTATCCTTATTACTCCCTACTTCTACTTATGGCTTTTGATTCAGTCTATTGCTCGACACTCAAACAATCAAGAGTTGGAACTTGGAATTGGCTATAACAGATAAATAGATATCAAGAAGAAAATCGTAAACCATCCCCATGAGATTATTAATTGACAAATCACGTGGAGAGATGCTTTCTTTCTAAAGTCCATTCTACGCATGAAAATCAACTCATTGCATACAAAATCAACCTATATCACATTCAGCAATCGCAGCAAACTAGATGGTCTTTTTGGAGGCACCCCATTCGGAGACCCATAGAACACCACCGGAGAAATATGCACCCCTCGCCATTGGCTGAACTCGCATGCTCTAATTGTTATCGAACTGAACTGAGAAGTTACCAACGGAAACCCAATCAGCATTTGCCAGGACAAGCAGTAAATATGCAACTTGAGTCCTATAGCAATAGAAAGCTGGTTAAAACTCGACGAATTGTGCTTCCTCAACATCAGCCTTAGTGGGATTCTTTGATGGCAATAACCCATCTCATCTATGAAGACATGGAAATAAATTTTATCTGTCCACCCGAAAATCGAACTGCAGCGGAAAACAACAGCCAACATCGCCCATACTTTCTCGGTGCAAAGCTGAATGTCTGTTGCCTCATCATGTCTCTGTCCTGATGATCCTGGCCTGAGAGCACTCATTGTAGAACCTCCATGTATGGAGCTTCCCTCCCGCCATTTCCTTCTAAATCCTTTCCTCTCTCTCTCGTGGCCGATTCTGATCAAATCGATGAACAAATGCCACGGAGAGAGCACGGAACGGGCAAAACAGAATCAACCGCGGCATATATGCATTCCACGAGAATGTCCTTCAATCAATGGATCGCCAGCGTTCCCCATTAAAGCATATCCCGCACACCGAATGCAGCGACAGGCATTTCAGACCCAATCCGCCCATGTGCAGTTCGAAAGTTGGCCCGAATCCTCCGCCGGGCAACGAAATTAGGAAATCTATTCGGGAAAAGCAAAAACAAAAGACGCAAATGCTTTGAGCATGCGAATGCGCTGGCAATGAAATCGAGAGGAGGAGAAAGCAATGGGAGGAGAGATGCCGCACTTTTTAATTTTTTGCTAAAAAAAAAAAAAAAAAAACTATATCCAGATATTTTCAGGAAAATCAAACTGAGCGTTTGAGAGTTCATATTCCTAGATAATAATAAATGGCAATATTTTCTGTTTCACCGAAAATGAAAATTTACCCGAGAAGCGAAATTATCTTTCAACGAATATTTGATCTCGGTTTTTTGTGTGCCGGGAACATGGATGATTCGTCTTCCCCTTGTCAAACGTTTTCAGTTCCATTCCAGGCCACGGCAGAGTGCTCAAATGATTCAAATGTGAATTGTCTTTGGTTTGGGGAAATCAAAGAGGAGCAAGAATGGTAAAAAGTAGCCGATAACATGGATGGTTCAGTTAACTCATCGGAAAAAAAGAGCAGAAATTGTTATTAGCTTTAATTTAATTTAATTGAAAAGATTCTGTAGCTTTCACAATTTAATTGTATTTCATTTTTCTCAACTATTTTAGAAACTTAAATTACTATTTTCTCCATCTTCTCCAAGAATAGTGCATTCTCAAGTAGAAACTAGATGTGCTCAATGACATATCCTTATATCTTTACTTGCTTAAGCTATTGGTTGAGGCACTGGTTTTCACCGTTGATGTCGTGTGCTTGCATCCAGCCTGTTTTAGCGAGCTGAAATTTGAATGCAAGCCGTTCTTTCATCTCCAGCACTCGTGATATATTGAATAGAAATTCATACGTAAATATGCGATGAGATCTGAGATGAGCATAAGTAGTGCGGGTCTCGAGACAATAAGAATTCCCATACGAGCTAGAAATACTAGAGACATGTCGCTTTGCTCAGAAGCAATTGAAGCCTTAAAGATGGACATGGCCGATATGTGAGCTCCCATTATATTGTGATTACCAATTCAAGGAAAGTAAGGGGAGGAGTGGGAAGAAGCAACTCGGACTACGATGAAATAGATCAAGCGGGAAAAGTTCCATTCAAATGGTTAACCGAATCGAGACAGCCCGATCAAGTTAAAACTCTCTATTTGGTTTAGAAATCAAATTCCATTCAGTTGCACTTTGGTCAAATTTGGCATTGTTCCTGTCAGGTTTTTAGAAAACAATGTGGGAGTGCTCATTTTGTAAAATCTCATATTAGAACACCACTTCTTATCGTGGAATTGGGGCAAAGGAAGTGTGTATACCGATAGATGCTCTACGAACTTGTCACTATGAAAAGTCTCCTTGGAAACCTATGTCAAGAGGGGATGAAGTAGATACAAAGTTGGACTGATTTCATGAAATTCACAGTATAAGGATATAAGGGATTGATCACCAAACTACCTTAAGATACAAAGTTGGATACTCATGTTATTTATAAAGAAAAAGGAACCCTCACGCGTTTAATAAGGGACAAAATGATCTTGTTAATTAGCAAGAGGAGCACATATAATAGCAATTTTTGGGTAGACATTAAGAAAAGATACGAACTTGGAGGATTGCACAACTCAATATTTTATGGTGCACTGTAGATTAGGATTGTATTGATAATGATGTCGATATACTAATCATTCGGGGGCAGCACTCCAGAATCTTGAACTGCGTTGACTTAGGGCCTGTTTGGCAACGTGCCAAACAGTGCCTGATTCTGATTTTTTGTTCCCAGAATTAGTTTGGGATGAGAATCACGTTTAATAAAAATTTTGTTTCCGGGAACAGTTTTGGACAAAATTTGAGAATCAGAAAAAGAATCAAAAGAGTAAAACTCTCATTTTTTCCTTCCGTCATCCAGCGATTGCCATTCGCCACCGCCCACCACCGTTTGCCACCGCCTGCCGCCGCTCGCCACCGTCCACCGCCAGCCACCACCGGTTGCCAGTCCGGCGAGCTCGCCGGAGGCTTGCTAGGCCAGGGTGAGGTCCGGCGAGCTCGCTGGAGGCAAGCCCAGCCACCGGCGAGGCTCCCCCAACCCCGCCGATGGCCAGGCCGGCCTCGCAGGGGCTGGGCGAGCCTCACCGGCAGTTGAGTTGGGCGAGCCTCGCTGGCAGTTGGGCGAGGCTTGCCCAGCCTCGCTGGTGGCTAGGCGGCCTCGCTAAGGTTGGGCAAGGCCGGCCTGGCCACCGGCAAGGCCAAGCATCGGGCGGGCCGGGCGAGCCTTGCCCGGCTACGGCGAGGCTCGGCCGACG
The DNA here is from genome assembly GCA_017140255.1 of Eucalyptus paniculata subsp. matutina. NCBI lineage: Eukaryota > Viridiplantae > Streptophyta > Magnoliopsida > Myrtales > Myrtaceae > Eucalyptus > Eucalyptus paniculata. The sequence goes on along the minus strand of CM029437.1, from coordinate 56,331,226 downwards.
GGGCGGCGACGTTCCGGTGAGCGTCGCCGGCCCTCGTCGCTGGGCCGCTTGATCGAAGCGACCGACCAAATGAAGAAGAAAAAGAATAGGGAAAAGGGAAAAAAATAAAATAAAGAAAATAAAAAAATAAAAGAAAAAAAGTAAAAAAATTATTTAAAAATTATTTAAAATCAAAAGAAATTAATTTGGAATAGAATCAATTAGCATGATATCAAACGCAATTCTATTCCAGAATAAAAAAAATTTGAATAGTTACCAAACGTGTTTTTTTACTCAGAATTAGTTCCCGAGAACGAGAATAAAAAATAATCATTTCTAGTCGAATCGGCTCCACAGGAACGAATTGTTACCAAACGCGCCATTAGTTTCAAGATAAGGAAAGGGTAGGTAAAACTGAAAAGTGAAACAACAAAAAAATGGCACCCACTAAAATGAAAAAACAAGAGAGAGACAGCAGCCGCACGAGCGAAGGCTACTAACGACAGCTTATAAGCGGTGTCAATAGATTGTTCAAGTAAATCTATACTGCAAAAATTTTAGCCAAACTATTTGCAAGAGCTGGGAATATGAAAAGAAAAGCTGTTATGAGAAACATTTTTTTTTTTTTTTTTTTTTTTTTTTTAAAAAGGGCACATCGGCTGCTGTCTTTGAGTCGTGAATGTGGCGAATTCGTAGATCGAGGCAAAAGGGCGAATTCATCATAAAGGCCGACTACTTTTGTAAAGTCTACGAGATGTTAGATGCGATATGGAAACATCGAGGTTGTCCAAAAGAAAGGGGTGAATACAATTCCAATACCGGTTTCTAACCCGGGTGTAATACTGCACGTGTTGAGGCCCTTGGGAAACTCAACAACTTCGTGAAAACTCTAGCGGCGCATCCGATGTCCGAAATCCTTTGATGGACGACCAATGTCTCGGAGAACATGTACTTGCTACTTGTTCGCTGCGGAGTCTTCACGGTAGAAATCTCCATTTTCTCCGGGACTTTGTGCATTCTTGAGTAGAAATTCAATGGGTTCAATGACCTCGGGCTCCGAGTATATAACCATATATCTTAACATGCTTAAGCTGGTCCTTGGGGCGAGGAAATGTGCCGTCCATTGAACTCCGGTAACCATAGCCACCGAACTCAAATGCATGCTTCCACCACCTTCAGCAAGCTAGCAATTTAAAGCAACTTTTTAATCTCCGTCACTTCCAAATTTGAAAATTCCAATAAAATTTTACAGTTCGAGCATTTACACCTTGGCTTTATTGTCATCTCTTCCAGGATAAACATAGATAGTGAGTGTCTCAAGAAAATTAGAGTTCCTCAACATGCTACAAATGCCAGGGACGTACTGCTTGCTCAGAAACATTTGTAGTGTCACATGTTTCCAGGCAAAAGATGGGCATGGCTGATTTGTCAACTCCCACATAGTTAATACTTAATTTAAAAAGAATTAATTGGACCGACATTAAATGAGAATTAGTACAAGACATATATTGTGGATGCTCAAGAGCATGTGTATGTATAGACTGACTGAAATGAATTAGTATGATACCGTTGAATTCAGAGTCTTGTCAGGAAATTCATCAGATTATGTAGAATATTAGAAAGACAAATCACAAGAGCATGGACATGCACATTTAAAATAGCGATAGATGTCACATTAAAATTGAAAACAAACGGGGACACAAGGAAGACAGGCACCTAATAAACTAGTTTTCAGTTACATGAGTGGGCTGTGGATAATAATAGTTTACAATTGCTCAAAGTTCATAGGCCAGTAGATGCAAGGAAGGCCACCTTATAAAAGTTTAGGTTGACATAAATAAAAGAACCCAGCCTAAGTAAATAATATTTTCTTTTACTCTTCATCTAGGACATTTCAAGTATAAAAAAACAACAGAACACAAGCCAAAACAGAGACACGGCACAGCCACTGTCCATTTCAAGTAAGACCCATCCGAAATCAGTTCACCCAACTTCTATTCTACAAATTTTAGGACGGTTAGAATGTGAGAACATCCAATCAAACAAATAGTAATACTCCTCACCTGAAGGATCAGAACCCAAATCATTCAAAAGTACCTCAAAGCAAGACAAAATAGGTCAGAGCAAAAGCAGAGAAACCATACCAGTATGCACAAATTGCATAGCATAAAATAAGGACTGCGGCTGAGCTTTTCCAGAAGCAATCTGAACTCACAATATTTCCCGTAAGGATATCTAAAATAATCACTGAAGATGAAGGACGTATCAACCGGTGATGACATATCAGTTGCCTTGACATAATTTAGACACACAGCAATATCCAGAATCCTCACATTAGGACAAACTAGCTCCAGATCCCCATACTGATCAATGGTTAAATGTTTGATAACTGATAGTGTAAGATCAAGCTTTTCAAGATTGCCGCATTCCTTTAAATTTAAAACTTCAATGGATGGGCCACGACAGAATTTAGTTTCATGGAGGCCATGACAATCTTCAATAGACAATTCTTTCAGCAACAGGCTACCGGATAGTATGTCAGCCAACTTTCTATCAGTTAAGTGAATATCCTTCGTAAACAATTTTCTAAGTGACCTTAGTTGGACCCCTCCCGCCACCGGTCTGACCTCAAAGGAAGCCAGCTTCAGCTCTACTAGGCTACTACACCTAAGAATAATGCGGGGCAGCACGTAAAGATTAAGTGGGAAGTAAAGACTGTCGGAACTCCCAAGCACACCGTAAAAAGTCCAAATCAAGGAACTTAACCTTTCTCCTCGCTACAAAACGAATCCACGTATCCAGTTTGTTGGACCTTCTTCTTCTCATTGGAGTTACATATTCCTCATTTTCAGAATCATAGGGGTCCACCTTAGATGCACAGTTTAAATTATGACAACGAATCAATCGTGGGGCTCTCGTGCAGAGTCAGCACGTGGTCGGTAAAATTTCACAAATCTGTCATCGGCAGTCGTGGTAAGGAAAGTGATCGAGAGATAAGTGGCGGGTGCAAGTCCAGAGGTAGCGGAACCTTGGGACCATCACTGTCCTGACGGCGTCTCTCGTGGGCAGGAAGGAGAGAATATGGAGGAGAACCGAGTCGGGCAGATTGCCAATTGCATCGCGTCCGTCGTCTTTGTCCATCTTCCTGGACGTTTCAACTCGATACGGCGTTGACCACCAAAACCCTAGCTGTCTTTCGAGCTCTTCTGTGCTTGAGGAAGGAGAAAGCGGACCATCTCTTTGTAGAGATAGAGACCGACAGTAGATTTGTAGCGGAGCTCCTAAACCGGAAAAGTAGGAAGCCCGTGGGCCCTACATCCTGTTGTGGATGATCGCAAGATGCCGCTGGCCAATCTGAAGTCCGCTAATTCAAACTGGGTTGCCAAAGCTTATCGGCGGAAAATTCTTTTAAGTCCTCCCCACTCGATCGCTAACCCACAGGGGCCTCTTTTGAATATCTTTTGTCCAGAAACTTTTCTATGTTTTGTTCTGATTTTACTTGTGAATGAATGAATGGCCTCATTTTCGACAAAGAAAACAAAACTTGTTGATCTCCTGCAAGACCATCTCAACATATTGGACGTAAAAAGCCCTCCACCCCCTCGAAACAAAGGTCTGTTGGGGAAAACTGGGACCTGAAAAGAGCACCGCAAAATGGGGTTTCCGAGAATGAAGCTACTCAGGAATTTCGACAAACAGTTGGTGGGGAACATGACAACAAATCAAGTTGACCTCCATGTTCGTCACTATAGTTCAGTCGCTGCACAGAGGAGAGTGATGTGAATCATGCGGGCATGGTTGGTTTCCGATCGAAGGAATTGGAGGAGGTAATCGAGATGTTAATGCCTTTGGGATCCCGAAGAAGAAAGCAAAAACGCTACTCTTCCTTCTTTACCAGCGGAGATATCAAAAGGTACCGAGGAAAGGCACATGAAAGAACACGTGTACTTGTACACACATTAGACAATTTTCATATATGCGCCCTAGGGGGCAATTTTACCTTCGTTATCCATAAGCACAACCTAGCAGAAGCAATAACAAGGGAACGGATAATCTAAATGAAGATTTTGTTTGGCTCTGAAAGTTATCGGACGGTCTGATCTGTGAAACAATGTTGTTTTGTTCGTATCAGAAACTCCATTTATTAATAGGTAGGCACCGATGCCACTTTTCTGCAACGAATTAGCAATTTAACAACATTCATATGGACGACTAAGGTCACAAAGTACAAAATTAGCACTCAAACCTAATGTTGAAGTGATGTAACCAAATCTACCATCACCTAAGAAACATCTAAATAAATAAGTAAACAAGTCAATTGATTTTTCATTGATTATCAACAAAAATTATATGAATCCAAACGGCATGTTACTTACGAACAATGAAATATTTACATCCGTTGAAGTTGCTGCAGTTTTGTTTCTTCAAAGCAATTCTATATGCATTGTGATTCGTTAGTGACTATTATCATTATTTCCACATAATTTTCCTATGGTTTTGCAAGTTTATTTCTCCTATTTATCATTGATCCTAATTTTCTGTTGTACATTGCAACGTTCTTCCAATGATGATAATTTTATAGCTATTGTGATTTGTCTGCTCCACGCATCACCTTTCTTTTTCTAATTGTAATTTTCCTCAAATAATAGTATGTTTATTTATTTTCTTGCAAAGTTGGAGATCCTATTGCTCGTGACTTTCGACTAAACATAGTAATTTTACTTCTTTGCAGGATTTAGGAGGCTTTTCTCGCTTATATGGTCGAGTTTCATATTCCATAGATCAGGTGTCGCTACTTCTCCCATGACATGAATCTGGTCCTTGCAAACCTTAGCTTGCATGCAGAAAAGAGCACAACACTTCCCCCTCTTTGCTAGAATGAGCGATGTATGAGATTTGTTAAATATTCCCTTGAATCTATCACAGTTGTAGGAGTTCTTGAGATGTACTCCTTGCTCTATGCTCTGAGACAACAGGTTGTGGTTCAGAGAAGTCAAGGCACTTTTCCTCCACATCTCATACTCAAGCAAGCTAGATTTTGCTGCATCCAACTTCACTTTTTCCATTAGATGCTTATGCGATAAGAGGTGTCACTGATATCCCATATGGAAGCAAATTAAGGAAGAACGATGCTTGTTGCCCATCATTTATCAAGCATTGCAACTCTTTCAATTGATCCGCCATTGGAGTTCCCTCTTGATATTTCAAAGCGCCAAGCTTCTTGTTACAATAAGGCTTGTTGTTGCCCGATTTCCTCTCACACAACACTTAAGTTTCTTCCAGAGTGTTTTTTTTTTTCGGTCGAAGTTTCATTCTCTGCACGGAGAAAAACATTGTGATCCAACCAACCTAATGAAACCTATCCATTGCCTATTTAGCAACTACCACTGTTGAAGCATCTTGCCTTCCCATACATTATCAGGCTTAGCCTCATCACTCTCCACGGGACCATACATTTCCTTGCGATCGAGCAAATGAAGCATCTTGCCTTCCCATGTTCTTAGTTGGCTGATATTAGGGTGACCATTCTACTGATATTCACCTCCACACTCCACCAAGAAATCTTCACAAACACCTAGTGTTTGCCGAACATCGTCACTCCCTCCATAATGCACAATATGGACCACTGGGATTTATCTAATTCTGCACCACTAGTGACATTTCGTTTTGTGCCATAACTTAAAAAGTACTTGTTGAATGCAGAAAGAATCTGAATCTCAGACGAAGTATTCAGAAGCAGTGCGACCAAAGGAAGAGGAGGAGGAGGTATGGAGGAGGATAATGAGCAGGAGCCTGGAGAGGCTCTTGAGGGATTGCTGGAACTTGATATGGAGCTGTGGGAGTCATGTTTGAGCATAGTGCATGCGACAACTTGAGTTTGCAAGCTACAGAGAGTTTGGTCAAGTCTTCTGTACTAATTGCATTGTGAATTCCCTAACAGTAAGTCCGTTGTAGGATTGACTGGCAATCACTAACGCAATTGATGTCAGCCTTGCAACGGCAGCCATCTGTGAGTTCGTAAATAATTAAAATCGCGGAGCACTTGGATCTCTGTTTACACTTCTGAGTAAATATACCTTTAGCAAAATGGCCAATTCAGTAAAGGATCACGGCACTGGCAATGGCAGTGCTTAGGGATTCGACGCAGAGACGTTGCTGGCTTTTTGATTGATCCATCCGCGCTCTCTCCACCTCTTTTGACTTGGAGGCTCAATTTCAAAGGCACTTTTTGCAGACTGCAAGAAACATGGGTCAATTCGAAGAGGAAGTGACGACGAACAATGGACAAAAGAGTTGTAGGTACTGAAAGGGATTGAGAGATTTTTCATCGTTGATGGACAAACCTGATTTGAAAAATGGTTCTTACCAGAGAGAAAAGCCATGGATGCTGATGATGAAGATGATTATCGTGCTCTTCCTCCAACAGGGGATCAATTTCATGTAGGAGTACACAGAGCGAGACAGATAGTAGACTCCAGAAAACTAGAGTGAAAGAGAGAAAAGTCACGGAAATCCTTGATAAAAAGGTCCAAGATTGAGAGAATTTTATTTTCCTAGCTCAAGAAAAGGAGTAGGTGAGGTTATTAGTATTGTTTATTACATGTTAATCAAATCAACGAATTATATATTGAGATGTCGTCAAGCTCACATTGCACCATAAGAAAAGCGAGATCATTCCGATATTTAATTTTATTTACGCCATATATCATCATTTACAAAATGAATTTCAGGTGATAATCTTTTTTTCCTAATTATTGGTTGAAGAAGGGGACGCTCAATCTGAAAATTTGAGCAGCCATATTTGCTGGTTTAATAAGGTATAGCTGCAAGTCCTGTGCAGGTGCAATGTTGAGGCACCACCGATTTCCTCAGCAACCGTGGGCGAGGAATCATTTCGAGTGAATGGATTTTGGTGACAATCGAATGTGGAATCAAATTCAGTTTGTGTCTCTACATGTTACTACTTTTCTAATCCCATCACTTTCCTTATAGGGAGGGTGCTACAAGCGGTGTCGTGATTGCCTTTTAGAGCACCGGACCAAATGAATGAGCTATGACAAATGAAAGGCAATAAGTATCATACTTAATTGAGTGTTTCTCATATGGTATAATGTGCCATTTGATTAAATTTGAATCAATAGTTTTTCCTATAATGAAAAACCTGTTTTAAAAATCTAGTATTATACAAAAGGGTGGAAGCATGAAACAAGTACAAACAATGTTTGAAACAAGAAGGGGCATAGGTAAAGGAAGAAAATTCCAGATTGAAGAGAATATTGGTCATGTTGAGTGTTCCCAGTTATTTTAGCTCTCATGTGTGGAATGGTTAAAAGGAAAGATGTGTTGAGTCCACCATAAACTATGTTAGTAGACATTGTTTTGTGTTTAGGCAAGAATGAGCTTTTGTAATACATGTTTTCTAATAGTGGACATGTTTTGCATATATGAAATTTAATGAGCATTTTGCACATATTACTGGACTTGCATCCATGCGACTTGTAGGTTCCTCTATGTCAGACCAGACTGAGCCTAAGTTTTGGAAAATGGTATAGTGAAAGCTGGGACCGTGCCAAAAAAATGAGTATTTTGCACAAATTACGAGGCTTGCAACGGCAAATGTTCTATAGACAATCTAGTATGACATCATCTAATTTGGTATAACTAGGAGGATAAGGCCAAGCAAGCAATATTGTGTTCAGCAATGGAGTAGAGAAAGTAGAAAACATATTTCATTGCAATAAGAGAGATCACAAAAGATAGTCATGTTAGTTGCTAAAAGCAACACGGTTGCAAGCAATACATCATAACTCTATTATCAATTCAACCATACTAGTTCACTGACACCAGAATCCACACCAAAAGCGAAAAAAAAAAAAAAAAACTACTTTATTGATCACACAATCCAGTGAAACATCCCGAGTGACTATCAATCCAGATGCATGATGTCACTTGTCCCTCCAGTTGGGCCTCTCATAAGCCTGGCACTTCTTCTTATAGGATTGACTTGCTTGCCGTCGTTCTTTTTCTTTTTTCTTGATGGGCCTGCTGCTTCAACGGGAAGTGCTGCTGCTTCAACTAGTGGTTGTTTTTTTGCTGCTTGTCTTGTTGTCCTTCTTGTAACTCACTGGGGATTGCCACTCTGATGGCCACAAGTCTTAGTTGTGGTGTTGGTGTGGCCTGCATGATCATCATCTCTTTGCCTCTTGCCCTGTTTAGCACTTGTACTCTTAAGTTGATATGACTAGATATCACATTGAACCAAAAAAGCCACTAAAAAATAAAATTCAAACAAAATCACTACTTACAGTCTCATCAACACGAGTCAACAGAGTCTCACTAGCAGCACCAGCAATAGTATCCCAACACAAATAGATTATAAAAATAAAAAATAAAAAACAGGGGCAACACTCGTAGAGGGATCACAATAATATTTCTACTTTTAGACTATTCTTAGGCTATTTCTTCTGGTTTTAGTGAAAAAATTGAATACAATTGACTTCAATGTACACCTAACATGAGCGCTCTTTATCGTTCCTATTGCAAATCTCAAGGTAGCTAATCTCTCCTCTAGAGTTTGATGACGTCAAGTGGAAATTGAGGATTGTGATGGTAAACTAGGGTTCGAATCGAGGAAATTGGGGATTCTAATGGAAAACGAGGCTTTCTTTTCAACGAATTGGGGGAGTTGATTTGGGGATTATTGTAGCTTAGCTGATTTTTTTTGGTGATACATCACACACGTTTTTCCAAACAAAATGGCATTGTTTTAATTGACATCTTCCATGTCAGATCGTTGACCGTGTGTTAGGATGGTAATGACTAAACCATTGCAAGTCAACAATCTTAGGCAAAAATTAGTCGGAAAGACTATATTAAAATTTCATGCAATGATTTAGAACTATATTGGAACTATTGGAAGATTTAGGACTACATCGGAATCCACACAATAGATTTAGGACCAAAACTGTAATTTGCCGAAATCTATATCCAGTTTCATTCCTCTTTCTATTATTTATGTTATTACTTTAGTAAACTTCAATTCTTCTTCTTATTTTCACTTTAATTACACGTGATACTTCATGTACTACTATCCTCTAATTTTGATTATTTATTTCAGTTAAAATACTAAAATATATTCAATTGCTTTGCATTTTGTAACTAAAAAGGAGTTTTATTTTCTACTTTTTGGATGAGAAATCCATAACCATATGACACGTTGTTTCAAATTAGTTTATGAAAGTCTTGATATTTTTGTATTCTTCCTTATTCTAAAGTAATATGCTTCGAAATTAAATAGTCTCTTTTCATCATAAGTCACAGTCATAAGTGAAATAATATGTTCACTCGTTCAAAATTACATCCTAACTCAATATATTACTATTATTTTCAAGCAGTAGGTGCTTTAATTTAATTTGACATAATTATGTAGTATGAAAAGACGGGAATCCTGCATGGTGGTAATATGCTATAGAACTAAAAACGCATAGTCGACTAGTCAAGCTCACTGTTGAACAAAAGTAGAAAGGTGGTCAAGCCCACTGTATACACATGCATTGGCAAAACCGCAAGCAAATGTGTTAACATAGTTATTGCTTAATCTGCAAGTGGATGGATTAGCCCTATATTAAATTGCATAAATAGTTTAACAAAAATAATAAAGAAAAAGGCAAAACAAATGATCCAATTACTTTTCCTCAAGAGGAAAATAACAAATTCATAGGAGATAAATGATCATAATATTAAATATATATGCCACGAATTATCTATCTTCATCATTCGTTTTCCCATGTGACGACATTTGGTAGGATCTAATGAGTTCTTGTGCTTTCTTTAGCTTTAGTAGAACTACGAAATGGACATTAATTTCTCCATAGCGCATTAATGAAATAATAGAATCAAATAATCCATAAGCACTTTTATTATATGTACAATATTTAATTTGGGCATTAATCATGCTCATTGCAAATTTAAAAAATAAATAGTGGACAAAGAAATCATTTAATGTTTTTGAAATCAATAATTTGTGATCTATTATCTACCATGTCATCTGTGAAAGCAATTTGACGAAGTAAGACATAGATAGACAATATTAGTTCGCTGGCAATATTATAGAACTAAGACTATCCCACATCAAAAAGGTAAGTAGAGAGATAAATGACTAATGCAATGAAACAAATCAGCCACCTAAGAAATTAACAGCGCAACAAACGAAAAATGGCAACTTTTTAAAGGGCGGATATTTGTGTGGCTACAGAAAGGAAGAGATTTGGCCTAAAAAGGAATTCAACTAAAATCCCATGATGAAGAAGATATCGTACCTTCTGTAATGTATTCAAAAAAATCTCCTCTCCGCAGCCCTTCGAAGTTATCTTATCTCTAGATTCTTCGTGAAGCTCCACCTGGTTTTTAACGGCGTCTAAATTTTTTTCTGCAATTGATGTCGTAGCCTCAAAACATTCAATATTGTCCCGCTCTAACTCGAAATCATCAACAGAGGATGAGCCATGAGTTTCGCTTTCACCACCCACAGATGCAGAGTTTGAGTCTTCATTAGGACATGAAGTGCCCCCCTTAGCCCCATCCTCATCGGAACACACGTCAGTCTTCATTCTCTGTTGCTCCCTTAACATCTTCATCATCTCGTCATTGTATTCTCCCTCCCACTCACTGTCTACCTCTCCCTCAACGAGCAAATGAATTGGCGATGTTCTTCTAGATGCGTATCCCAACATCGTATTCACTCCCTCATCACTCGTGATCCTCATTTGCATTGCAAGAGGAATCTCGTACCACATTCTCTTCATACGAAAGCAATCATTTTTCACGTCAGCAATCAATCCTTCATATGTCACTGAACTGGGGTCGACACCTTCCTTTTCTCTCTCTATTCCACCAATACACCCCCTCTACCCTTCATAGGACTTCTTTACTCCAAGGTGGAATCGGATTGTGAAGGAAATTGGTGACGGAACAAGATCAACAAAGGATGTGGAATCAAAGTCTAATTCTGAGTCTGAGTCTGAACGTGAAACGCCCCACCACTTGACGTCATCCTCATCGGAATACACGTCAGTCTTCATCCTCCATTGCTCCCTTAACATCTCCATCATCTCATCATCATATTCTCCCTCCCACTCACTGTGGACCCATCCCTCAACGAACAAATGAATTAAGAATCCATTTATAGAGGAGTGTTTAAATATTCTATTCACTTCCTCGTCACTTTTGATCTCAAGGAAACGGTTGAGCCACATTCTCTTCTTGATATGAATATCAAGGAAACTGCTATGCCACATTCTCTTCAAACCAAAGCCGAAATTTTTCAGGTCAGCAACCAATCCTTCATATGTCAATAAATAGGGGTTGACACCTTCCTTTTCTCTCTCTATTCTACCAACAAACTCGAACCTCTCACTGGACTTCTTTACTCCAAGGTGGAATCGGATTGTGATGGATATCTGTGATGTAACAAGTTTAGCGGGAGAGCCAAACAACATATTATTGGATATACGCTAAACCTTTTCCATATTTATCCAAAATCCAATCAGCACAAATATAAGTTAATGGATTTGGGAATAGTAATTATTCACTTTCTCACTAGCCATTATATCAAGGGTAGATGAGGTCGCTTGTGAAACATTTTTTATACTGCTATAATAATTCAAAAATAGCATCAATAGAAATATTTTTCTTTTTCTTTTTGAATATTATAGTGCATTTTTAACTTGACTAATTCCTATCGATACACATAAACTACGAATCCACGTACTTAAAAAACTTAAAACCACATCTTGTCGGTGTCACTCCTAAGATTACTTTGTATATGGATGCTAACAAATTGTAGTTAAGATGGTACAATAATTGAAATTTCATTAAATGGCCGATACATGATAGTATTTTACACTTTATCGCATAAAATTATTTGTAACTTAATAAATTGTACAATGATGTCAAAAGATTGTCTTTGGTACATGAATGCTAGATTTAGTGAAGTAATGTATTTACTTTTAGTCCCTTAATGGTAGGCTAGGTGGGTCGATATTATTTATTTTGTTTATACTTCATATTTGTAGATTACCTTACATGTAGGTTGCCTTCTTAATGTCTAAATCTGCTTGCGGTCACAGGCGCAAATCATTAAAATGTTACTGACGATTTATTTCTAGCTCGTTTCTTTTCATTAAACCCAGTGACTTGAAAGGGTTACGACGCTTCTTTCTTACTTGTTCCTTCTATCAATTTCTCTTTTCAATTCCCATCCTATTGCAAAATAATTATAAAAAAAAAAATTAGTAGACAAAAAACATTATCTGATGCTTTTGAAATCTATAATTGGTGATCAATTATCTAATTTCTTGTCTAAGAGAAATTCATGTCAACTGACTCTAGCTCTGGTATCTATGGATACCCCCTTTTCAGCTCATACATAAAGGCCATCCTTGAGTTCGCTGCTAAACGAAGACGTTTGATGATCAATATTTAAAGAATGATGAAATGAGTTTACTAGCAATATTAAAAAATTAAAACGACCCAATACCAAAAAGGCAAGTAGAGATAAGTGACTAAGATAGAAAAAATAATATGCAACCTAAGTAATTAAAGTACAACACAAAATGGGAACCACAAAGAGTGAGGAAAGATTGCTTTAGGAACCGCAGATATTCAGCATTAGAAAACAACGGAAATAAATTAGCCACCTAAGAAATTACAATGCAACGAAAAAATGGCAACTTTAAAAGGGCATATATTGTGTGGGTAAAGAAAGGAGGATATTTGACCTAAAAAAGAATTAAACAAAAGTCCCACACATTGATGAAGAAGATGTCGCACCTTTTTTGATGTATCCAAAAGAACCTCCTCTCTGTAACGCTTCAAAGGCATTCCCTCAGAATCTTTGGTAGAGTACCCACACTCGCTTATATAGAGATAGCAATTATCAAGTATTTTTGTGCAAGATGCACCAATCAACCTTCTCAATGACTGGCACTCTATGACACTCAACGTTTCTAAAGCCTCTAACTCGTCAAGGCCCTCAATATCGGTAACTTTGCAATGTTGAAGTACCAATTTCTTCAAATTCTTCAAATATTGCAACCCACTTATTTTTGTCAGAGATTTGCAATGATGGAAGGACAAGTCTTTCAATGATTTCGAAAGACCTACAACTCGTAGCTCAACTAGCTTTGGACAATATAACACTTCCACGTCCCGTAGCTTCCTTAATTCCGAAGGAATGGATAATCTCTTAAGTCGTTTACATCTGCAACTAATTGACTCCAATTGCGGAAGTCCATCAAGGGAAATGTCTTCTGCTACACATGAAAAGATATCTAGAGTCGACAAATTTCTCAAACTCCAACATGAGGACGGAAGCAGGGCGAGAGGTTTTAAGTCCATGCGTGTCAAATGAACCTCTTTTAGAAGAGAAAGAGAAGCCAACTCTGGAGGTACAGGAACGTTTAGCAGATCTAACTCTAGCCATTCCAGTTTAGATAAATTCCCAATCCATCTTATGTCACATCCTGGGAATAGCTTTAGTTTGCGGTAATTGGGATGACCATCGCTTAGTACCAATTCAACCAAATTATTCAGTTTCGACAGATTAGGGACTGAGTGCAATGATAAGGATTGAAAAAATAGATAGTTCAAACTTGTAGGAAGCTCCGGTAACTCTTGAATCTCATTACAATCGATTAAGTCTAGGGTTTGGAGATAATGAAGCTTGTTGATTGTCCTTGGAATTCTGTCAATACCTGTTTTCCTTAAATTTAGGATTCTTAATGTCTGTTCTCCAACAGGAATTTCTCCTTTCATTCCATTATGCCTAGAGAGATCCAGCTCTTCCAGATTTACCAAAGTGCTAATGCCACTGGGTAACTGCCAATCATGATGCTCACTACCTTGTACTGAGCTGAGTGGAAAGCGCAAGATCCGTAATGATTTTAACTGTCCAATGAAGTTGGGAAGTTCTCTTATTTTCGAGCCTGTCAGGAGAAAATTTCTCAAATTTTAGACTATAAACATTTAAATTTTGAATTCTTACCTTTTACCAAAAAAAAAAAAAAAGACATTTAAATTGACATTCCAATGGAATTTATAAGTTTGACAATGTGCATACCTGATAAGGATAAACACTTGAGCTTCACCAGTGCCCCCACTTCTTCTGGTAAATCCGTAAAATTGCTGCACTCTTCGATCTTACTCTTCAATCTTTAACTCAATTAATGATCGTAGATCTCCAATGAAGCTTTCAATTCTCTTTAGACCAAAGCATCCAACAAGAGTCAATCTCTCTAAAGCCGAGCATCTGGAGATGTTTGGGATTGTTGTTATGCCAGAACATCGAGTAATAGATAGAACTTTCAAATTTTCTGCTCTCTGTAAAAATGAATAACATGTCGAGTTCAAGAACCATTGTAGTGTACACAAGGGAACTATCAGACTAGAATTTAAAACATGTAATTTACCTTGATCAAGTCCCATGCTTTTGAATCATCGTTAAAGTCAATCCCGTAAAATTTACAAACAACAAGCTGATTCAAACACAAATTGTCCGCCCTAAAAGTCCAATCCAAACTGTCCCTCCTAAAAGAAGGATAACTCCAGGAAAACCATCTCAAATTTGCATAACACGCTGCAAAGTCCCCAACAAAAGTTCCACATTCTAAAATGAGGATTCTTAGGCTTGGTAACCTTCCAAAGTCTTCATTTCTAATCTCTATTGGCCGACCATCGCTAGTTATCTTAAGCGCTTGAATCTCATGCTTCATCTGCAAGCAAAATTTTGCAATGACGTAAAGAAGTTTGTCAACTTCCAACCACTATGTTTTACAACTTGAATAGGTGGGAAAAATTTGTTAAAGGTCGTAAACAAAAAGGAAATCGATTCTTACCTCTTCGGTTCCTATGATTTGAAGGGCATCCTGTGCATTCCACAACCTACTCCGCTTTCCAAGGTAATATCGACTTTCTTCACGGACAATTTGCCTTCCCAGTGCTATAAGTTGATCATGCATCCATAACTTATCATTGTCTAATATCTTTACCAAGCACCTACTGGTAAGAACTTCAATTCCTTGTATGGGAAAAAATTTACAAACAGTCCACATGTAAATTGCATCAGTCTTATTCTCATTGAAAAAGAAGCATGCTATATCGAGAAAAATTTCTTTATGATGATCATCTAGATCATCATAGCTAATCCTCAACTTCCCTAGAATCTTTTTCTCAGGTACTTCCCTTAACTTTTCCAATGTCTCCACCCAAATTTCTTGGCCTTTCCTATAGAGCGATGAACCTATTACTTTAGTGGCCAAAGGAAGCCCTCCTATTCTTGAGACAATTTTACTAGAAAGCCCACAATAATCATCCAAAGGAAAGTATTGATGAAAGGCATGCCAACAAAAAAGCTTAAGTGCAGGAACATCATCCATCTTTGGCATCTCATAGGGAAAAATTTGACCTTCAAATCCCTCAACTTGCAGAATATCTTTGTTTCTTGTTGTAATGATTATCCTAGATCCCAAATGTAACAAAGAATTTCCAATTAGTTTCTTAACGTGTTCTTTACTATCAACATCATCCAAAACCACAAGGACTTTCTTTGTATTGAGGATGTCTCCGATCCTCTGCATTCCATGTTCACTATTCTTGAGTTGTTCTACGGATCCAGAACCAACGTCGGACAATAATTTCGTCTGCAACTCAACTATGCCCTCCTTGGTCGACGAGTTTACTCGAACGTCCTCCAGGAAGCTACAACACTTTCCAAAGTGGGATAAAAATCGATTGAAGATGACTTTGGCAACGGTTGTTTTACCGATCCCACCCATTCCATATATTCCAATAAGCCGTACATCACAATGGTTGACATCTAATAACTTTATCAACTCTTGTTCCTGCTCATCATGTCCAATTAAATTTTCAGTCATGAATCGCTTTATCTCCAGCTTCTCCAATACTGTTTGAACAACCAAATTGACAATCTCTGCTTGGCTGCCATGTACAAAAGCACTTTCATTAGTTGACTAGATTAATTTCATACCCACATATCACATATGGGATTGTCAACATTTTCACATGAAGTTGAAGTACAAACGAAGAATATATAAATTACACTGAAAAATTAATACAGGCTAATTTAGTAGAATCCACTTGATATGTTGTACATTAATGATTATACAAATTATTGAAGATTATAATAATGGCTACAAGACCAAAAGTTACCAAATGGCGACGTCATCCATTAAACACTACAGTATGGTTGGAAAATATAACAACCCCCCTTCCAAAAAAAAAGGAGAAGAAAAAAAAAGCACAAAACATCTGCATCGGTTTAACTCATGCATGTAAATCTTCTATGAATGTAATCATGTCAAGTATAATGGCAATTAAAGAGCAGTGTCACATTAATATTGGTTCAGAATTGAATATCGAGAGACTTGTCTCCCATCGGATCAACTTGGTGGTTAAGGAATGAAGATATGTGCAGATTGGACGCAAAACACATGTTTGATCTTCCGAATCATCAGCTAGATACACTCCTATGTTTGGACCATCTACTTGAGCTTTGGCCTGCACCTTACCTGGTGCATAGAGTTAGCAGGCTATAGTTTCGGAGTTTATTTATTTAAGCTGGATTTCCTTATCGAAAAAAAAAAAAAAAAAAAAAAAAAAAAAAACAGAGAGGCCTCTCAGTTTGCTTTTCGATATCTCCATCTTCAGGTTGAAAACAAAAACCCACAATTCTCAACGGCATATTGGCACATTGACTGCATATCCAAAAGCATAAGATATTGCACACTCTAATAAATTATGCAAAAACAGCTCATTTACATTGGAGAAGCTAATGGGAGCCCCCAAATGAATACTAGGTGTTAATTCTAAATTTACCGATTGATAGCCGAATTATGTGATGTTGTTGATGAATGATGATAAGCATATTAAATTGTTAATGTAAATGCCATGCGATGACCCCGAAACAAGATACAAATGCCATGTGGGGCCATGTCGCTGCCATGTTGTGCCCCACCCATTATCCATTTCTGCCTTCGTTACTTTGGATTAAATTGGACGAGCGATTACTATATCAAGGCTTTCTAGTTTGCCTAAGAGCTAAGACAACCTTGAAGAAAGGTGAAAAGGACAATGCTAAGGAGAAATGTAAAAGCCATTTTCCACACATATTAACTTTCATTTCCACATTTCATTACATACAAATTGACTCCCCAAGTTTTTCATGATTTTCAAATTGCATAAGTTGTCGTAACTTATTAATCCAATCGCCATTTTCTTATCTAAATTACCCTCACCACTCTCCTCAATCTGTGACAATTGACCTTCAACCGCTGCACTGACGGCACTGACGGGAAGTTTCGGCAGCCCCTACACTCTTCTCCCCCCCCACGAACCCACATTGGTGCGTGTGGCCACACCCCTCGGACTCCTTGGCTCCGTCGCTGACCTCAGATCAGAGGTCGACATAGGTTGCCGCCCCTAGCCTAGTCCATATTGAGTTTGCCCGGCCTCGATTTGAACCTCTAGCGAGCTCTCCAGAGCTCAAGGCCCCGAGATGATGGTCATGTCATTCTTTACATGTTCTCAGTATGCTCTCGCTTCAATAATCTTAGTTTCCTCAGGTAATTGGTTTTGTTGAGGAGCACTCAGAAAAGTGTAAAATAAAGTTGGCATTGATCTGAGTTTTTTGTTTTTGTTTTTTTTCTGTTTTATCTTTTTCCCCTAAATGAAAGTGGAAACTGATATTCTTATCACAAGAGTAAATAGATTTTTTGTATCTAAATTTGCGAGAATACAGATCAATATCTATGCAAAATCTGTGGTTGATTTTGGTATTCATCCGAAATGATAAATGCAAATGAGTTCTTTTGTATATTTTGTAGTGTGACAAGAGAGTGAAGAGGAAAAAGTGGTTAAAAGGAACACGCAGGTCCATGTCATTGAGGTCAATGACATTACGGGGAAAAATTGGAAGTGGCTTTCAATATTTTCCGTTGAAAAAAAAATTAAGAAATCATTTGACTAGCTAAGTTTTATTCCCTACAAAAAGAAGAAGAAGAAGAAGAAGAAATAGCTAGGGATCTTAAAAGAGTGTTACCTTTGGTTCTTTTTCACGTTCCATCCCTTGATTTTATCCACCACTTCAAGAGCCTTTCTCCATTCCTCGACTTCGTTGGGACACTTCATCTCATGTTCCAATAAAGTGGCACTATCTAGTGGAGTTTTAAGTTTAACATCCTCCGGCTCCACGTCGAAAAAAATGGGAAGGATACCTTTTTTACCCTCTGACTTAGACACATTTTTTACTATGTACGCAAGCTCACGAAGGCACCACTTACTGGAAGCATAATTTTGAGAGAAGATGGGTATGTAAAGTATAGAGTTGTTGATGGCAAGAAGAAGGTTGTCACCAATCACTTCACCTTCCTGGAGATCATTTTCATCCCTAAATACGTGGACTCCGGCATCTTTCAAGTCACGGTAGAGGAAGTCGATGAAACTATAACGGGTGTCAAGTCCTCTAAAACTCAGGAATACTTGGTATTCACCTTTTAATGCTTGTGCAGCATCACTACTCGTTCCGGCCTCTGAGTTTGCCATGGCTAGAAAGATTCTTCCAGATCTCTCTTTAAAGAAAAGGAATGGTGTGTGTCTCTTTAGCTAATGACTGAGCTGAGGTAATTGATATGACCTAACCAAGTGAATTTATTCCCCATCACCGGCCAAAAAGTGAAGACGACCAAGACTAACTTGGTCTTCGTCCGTTGGCCCCCTATAATATCCAGGCAACTTCATCATAAAGTGACAAGACAAATTTCAATCACAAGATTATTCCTTGGAAACCGGATGACTTACATAACGGGTTGCAAAGAAGATTGGGGCTGTGTAGCTATGACCTTAAATGAAACACATATTAGTACCAAAAAGAAGAACAAAGATGAAATAGAAAAAACATAAACTTAAGACAACTGGTTACATATCAATATCATTTTCATAATTTTTTTCTTAAAAAAGGCTAGGATGATGTTATGACCAACCTTATGTGCCATAATCTTGATAATATGTCAATTGAAAAATATGCACCTTTAATGGTATTTTTCTGTGTATTTATTGTTATGCAGTTCAGATTGCGATTATGGGTTTGTTAACCTTGAACCTTCGTAATCCTAGTGGATGATTTTTAATACACAAATTGAACGTTACCGATGCAGAAGACCTATGGTAATCCCCATGAATGGCACTTGTACTAGTCTTCGTTCCCACCCTTTTGTCCATAAAAAGAAATCAAACAAGTATCTCTTTCGAGAGACGTGTTATTTTTTCGAAACAACAAGCATACAATATAGGTTCAAATTAATTTAAAATTCTATCTCAATTTGTGTCAATTATGCCACAGTAAGCATATCTTATATAATATGAAACGCAGTAAGATAAAGTATTAGCAAAAGGAGAATGGGAATATCATATTATCCTCATTAGTGCTCTTAATTTTTCATCACTACCTCTTTCATGGATTTTCACAACATTATTCAGTTGCTGGTGAAAAATGATGGCCCATATGTGGAGGAGAGATTCAATTGTTATTATGACCTAGGAAGCTGAGCCAAGTGCAATAAGTGAAGTAATAGTAAGCACAAATTTGATCCGGACCTTATCCGGTTTAACTTCGCCCGGAGGTCGTGTGACCTAACTTCTATGTGGGGTGTGTGGGTGACCATTTCGATCGGAGTAGTGAAAGGCTACCTCTGTCTGAGTTATTCAACTGTCACGGAATTAAATTAAATCATGAATAAAGAGGCAATTATTGCGGTATACACGATTGTTTTTGGAGTTATTAAAATTATGGAAGTAAAGGAAATCACAGAAACGGCGTGCTTTTGCAGTTCGTAGGTGGATGACAATCTTTTTGTAGCTGTGAGTCAATAGAGAGCATTCCAATCCTTTGAATGTGATGATTAGTGCGTACGTTATATTCATCATGCGGTGGCTAAATATGACTATTTTTCTATTAAAAAGAACTAAAGAGGAAGAGAAAAAAGTCAACAAAATTGTTCGTT